>OZ004729.1:15528547-16778547 GCA_963924685.1 Dexiosoma caninum | reverse complement strand
TTCAGAAATTCTAATTTCAATTGCTCATTTCCGGTTTTGTACATGACAAGATTTTTTTTCGAAAAGATCAGACGATTGCCGACAAGAATAACTTATGAAATTTTGTGTTTTATATTTAAATCGAAACAATAATTGAAAAATATTTGGCAAGCGACATATTCATATATACTAAATAGAAGAATAGTTATGACAATTCTCAGGAAATTTCGACAAGAAAAATTTTCGGGTTTGTTCCGCTTCACCAATAATGCATTAAGTCCATATATATGTATGTGTGTATGTATATACCGCTGCTTAATAAATTATTTGGTACTATTCGACTGCGGGCAGGAGTGCACTTCGTCATATTAAATTTTGTATTGTGTTGTATTACCCCTTTCCTTGCTCGTTTGTTGATGCTTCTGCCCATTTTACATCCTTAGGGCCAGCATACATACATATGTGCGTATATATGTATGTAAGTATGCGGCCCTTGGCCATATTTAATGTTCATATAATATTCTTGCTGTATCACTTACTTTCAATTCCATAATGAAAGTCCCAAATGAAATTAAAAAACATTTTATTGCATTTATTTTTTTTTATTCTTTTTTTTACATTAAATATATATTTAGGTATAAGTTTTGTTTTGTTTTTTTTTCTTTTGCTTAGATGGGACAGGGAATAGGATAGAGGAGAGGAGATCTTTTTAAATGAATTCATATTTTAGTTTTTATTCAAATTTATACTCGTATCTGACTTGCACAAATTACATTACAATTCACTTGTATTTAAATATTTATATTCTTGTGGTTTTTATTCTATTTAAAGTTTATTTTATTTCTTGTCCATTTCAATATTATTATTGGTTTTTTAACTTTATGTTTGTGTATTTCTTTATTTGTTAGTCATTTTAGTCCATTTTATTTTGTTTCTTTTTATTTTTTTTTAGTTTATTATCTGCTTCTAATGTTTTAAATTGAATGATTTCATTCCTTATGTGACTTCTGGTCATTGTGTGTTGGGTTTTTCCATCAGTTTAATTTTTTTCTTATGATTTTTATTACCCCGGCAAAATAAGGAATTGTTGTTTTAGTTTTTTTTTTTAATTTTGTTAATTTTTATACGTTGAAAATGTTTTGAGTTGTTGTAACATGTACTTTTTGAAAAATATATTTCTAAGTATTTAATTCTCTTTTTTTGTTCAATTATTGTATTAAATTTTATATATTTTACACTTAATATTACAATTTATAAGAGTCTTAAAAATATTTATATGTCGTAAAACTATTATATATATGTATATATATATATATTTATGACTATTAAAAAACATTTATGTTTATAAAATACATATCATTGTTATAAAAAAAGAGAAAAATTTTAGTTTTTAGTTTGTTTTCCTAAGACAAATGAAAAGTGTTGCTGTAAAAGACAGTTAAGGTATTCGCAAAGCATCGCAAAGTCTTATGTTTTAAAGTAATAATATAAAAATGTAAGTACTATGATCAGCGAAACTAAATCTATTGCTATAAAAATCAATAAAAAAAAAAATAATTAACTGAAGGCACAGTTTGTTCGAAAAGTACAATTTCTTTGCTACCGACTACATAATAATTTAAGACGTTCTTTTTTCGAAAACCTACAACTGTGTTTTTAAACTATTCTAAAACGTTCCGATATTAGGTCATTAAGACTTGATAGCATACCTTGTGAATACCCACATTATCTTTTGAATATAAGATGCAAAGCAACCTCTGCTATAAACTTCAAATGCTTCACAAACAGAAAATACAAAGATTACTAATTTTACATATTTTCATATATTTTAAATACTATTAAAAAAATATTGTAATTATTTAAAAAATTTAAGTTACATATATTATAAAAAATGTTATTCAATCAGTAATTGCATAAATATTTTATTAGAAAAAAAAAACAAATTGATAGTAAAATAATTGAGCGGTGAGTTGTAGTCGAAATGTGTAGGAATCACCTTCTCGGAATTTGGAATTTTTAAATTTTCTACATGGCATACTTCAATAAGTTTTAAAGAGAGACGTATGGGAAATGTAAGTGCTCTAATTCTGACACACACGAATTCTAATAGTCGTAATTTTTGGATTTTTCAATCAAAAAATAAAGTGCATTCTTCCCTGCTAAAAATCGTCTTATGTAGTTTTTTTTTTAAGAAAAGTAACACTCAGGCAATGATTGCCTGCTACTAGATGTTACCTTTTATAAGACAGCAGCTTCACATTCTTACAACTCTGCTTTTGCACGTTTTGCACAATATACCTTATATGATCAGTTATTGTTACTTCAACTATTCTTGCGGATGCAATACAATAAATAATTTTCTACACAGCATAGAAAAGTATATTAAAAAAAAACTAGTTTTTAAATATTGCATTTCAAAAGAGTACATCTTAAGAAAGTGCCTTTCAAGAAAGTACCTTTAAAAAGAGTACAGGAAGTGTCTTTAAAAAATACGTTCGTATTTAAAAAAAGTACTTTTTAAGAAAGTAGCTATCAAAAAAGTACATTTAAAAAAAATACCTTTTCAAGAAGTTCTTTTTAGAAAAGTCACGCTTAAAAAAATATATTTAAAAAACTTGATATAAATAATTTAACTTTGGAAACGTACTTTTTGCGAAAAGTACTTTTAAATAAACTGCCGTTTAAAAGTATTTAGATATATTTTTAATATGTGCATTTTAAAAGAGGTCCCTTTGACAAAAGTTAATTTGAAGAAAGTACCTTTTTAGCCCAGAAATTCTTCGATCATTTTACTACGTTATTGCAAAATAAATCATGTTATATCTTATAAAAATAAAAGCAATAAATTTCTTTGTACTTTTGATATTTGTTACAATAAAAATACAATAGGGGTCCTAAAGAAAACTCTTAAAAGCCTCTCAAACTATAAAAACTATGCCTTTTAAACACTCGCAAATGATTTGTCAAAAATTCATTTGCATAAAATTTGTAAACTTGACCAACAATTTTGACTTGTAAACTTGCGCTGGTCAATTGTGCATTTAATAAAACACCACGTCGTCACTTTCTTCCCAAAAAAATTCTAGTATTGCTATTTGTGATAAACAAATAGCAACTTCTGCCAATTATCAGAGCAATTGGGTCTTTCGCCTATCTTAGGGCATTTTTAAAAGCAAATTTAAATTTTTAGACACAATTTATATTTTTTTGTATTTTATTTACTTCTATTTTTATATTGACGTTTGTTAAAAATGGTAATGCTGGTTGCGCAGATCGACTCTGCATTATCTCCAGATGCTTAAATTCCTGTACATTGCAGTGCTTTTGTGGCAAGTTTAAATGGGAGTTTCATTATACAAGTCTTCCAAATGTGCA
This sequence comes from Dexiosoma caninum, assembly GCA_963924685.1. Lineage (NCBI taxonomy): Eukaryota > Metazoa > Arthropoda > Insecta > Diptera > Tachinidae > Dexiosoma > Dexiosoma caninum. The sequence continues at coordinate 16,775,193 of OZ004729.1, read as the reverse complement.
CAATTGTACAAATGACAATTCTAAGCGTTTTCATGAGGACCACTTTAATAATTTTCTTTCAAGTTTGGATATAATGAATCAAGTAAAGCCATAAGGACTCCAATATTTTTAGCTTGTGGGAGATCTTTGAACAACAGAGTCTTATGTACTAACTACAATATGTCAAAACCAATATTAGCGTAGTTAATTTATTGAATTACATATAACTCCCACAAATAAAAGTTATACATTTGTTTCGCACTCTGTCCATATTAAGCCGTGCTTTGTTAATCGCGTCGACTAAGAAACAGCAAAAAAAAATCTTTTACATTTACCAATTCTAGTCCACGCAAAGCAAAGAACGTTCGCGTGAGATATAGTTGACGATTGCTGTCTGACGAATGAGAAATGAGAAGTCGAATTGACAACCAAAGCACTTCTAGGGTTAAAATTGCCTTTAAGAAAAATTAGCTTTTCATACAAAGAAGGTGAAATAATGATATTGTTTTAATGTTTCCATTAGGATATTTGTGGTAAAATGCGAAGAGTCAGAACAAAAAAATGTTTTTAATAAAAAATAATGATTTTAAAAGCAATCATGACCTTTTTTTCGGGTTGAATGATGAGTCACTTTAAATACATATTTATTTATTCTATTTTTCTTTTCGTTTTCTTTTTCTCCACTTCTCATAGAGTAGAAAATATTGTGTGAAAAAATCCTATTATAATATTTTGTTGTCATAATGTTTTCCTTACAATCTAGTTTATCATATTCAATTATAATAATGGCATTACCTTTCCCCTTATTATGTTTTATTGTTAATTTTATTTATAAAGTTGTTCTTGTTGCTCTTGTCGATTATTTTCCCTCAATAATCAAGCTTTTCTCATACACTTTCACTTTCAGTCTTAAGCTACATTTATTTATTTTGTTTATTTAAACTAAATTTCTTCAACAAAAGATTTCTTAATAAGATTTCTTTGTTCCAATTGTTTTTTACTATTTTCCTTTTTGCTGTTAATTTGTTTTTTAAAGAACTTTATTTTTGTTAAATTTAAATTCGGTGTTTTTTATTTTATTTTTTTTCATTTAAACTACAGTTTTAGATCCTTTTGTTTTTGTTTTTGCTTTTCTATTTCAAAAACTAGAGAAAAATAGAAACTTTTCCTATGAATTTTTTTTTTATTTTATTGTAAATTTTTAATTTTAAGTTTTTTACAAGCTCTCTGAAATACTCTCGTAAATGTTTAATTACAAAATAAATGATTTGTTATTTGGATTTCTAATTAAATGAAAATAAAAGAAGAAATGTTTCATATCAAGGACTTAATTTATTTTATATACAGTTGTTAAAAAAGAAATTATTTTGTTAATTAGTAAAAATTTTAATATATACAATCTACTTTATTTGCTTCTTTTGATTTAATTTATGCTTAATTATTTAACACTAACCCTACGAGTTTTAAACTTCATTACAAGCATTTTCATTTTATACAAGCACTTTTTTTAAATTATTTTTATTTTTTATTTTGCATAAATTTAATTTGTATAGAATCTGCATTGACATATAATTACATTTAATTAAATTATTATTTAAAAAAGGAGTGTGTCATTTCTTTTTTTTTTATTTTCTTTTGTTTTCATTATTATTTTTATTTTTTTTAATTTTTTTTTGTTTTTGTTTTTGTAATGAAATATAAATTTAATGAAACACCAGTATATCGGAGGTTTGATTTTATTAATAGCCATTTGCGTGTGTGTTTGTCTGGGTTTGTAAGTATTGTGTGTGTGTATGTGGCTGGGTGTGTAAGGGAGGGTGTTTATGTTAATAACTCTCTACCCTTTTGAAAAGTAAAGAATAAAATATGTTTAAAGTAGCGGAAATAAATTAAATATTTTTTTTTTTAAAGAAATCATACTCAGGCAATAATAACCTACTTCTAGGTATGAAATTATATATGGGAAAGGGATAGTGACATAGTGACAGCGATGACAGGTGATGAAGGGATATATAGAGGAAAGCTTTATTATTTTTACAACTTTTTGCATATTTTATGTTTTTATAGCAATGTTGCAGCACCTCTGATGTCGATTTTTTAAGCTGTATTTAGACATTTTATTTATTATTTTACATCGCGGAGGGCGCTCTGATGTTACTGTGGATTAGTATCAGCTGAAGCCGGTACTGTTTAGTGACCAGTGACTATACATTCGCCACTGACACATCCGCCAACAACAACTCACACAAAGGCACACTAATGCATATCAAAAATATACGAAGTATTTTTATGAATTAGTCTAATACTGGCATCGAGGCCAGGACTCTTGGTTTTGTTGTCAACGTGCTAACTACTTCAGACATCGCCACCCACCATTCGCTGTATGGCCTTTAGAACTATTTTAATAGCCCCATGTTTTGGCGTCTAGCCAAAGCTTGTAATATAAAATAATACATAGGCATAGAAAGATGCTATATTCGTTTTATATCTGGTATCATTTATAACTGATTGTTTTGAAAGTTTCCCATAATTTTCGGAGTTGAATTGTGACTCTACCCGCTAACGCAGATTCCAAAGAACAGGCATTCATTTTCATGATAAAGTGCTAAATGTGCAATTATATAATAAATAAATGAAGTCAAATCAATAATAATAGAACAAAGAAAAATATAACATAAACAGTTAAACAAACTAAATATTACAATAATAAATTATAATAACTATAGTTAGTTTATATACATATAATAACATTAATTATACTAATTACAATAATTATAAGAATTATAATAATTGTTATAATTGAAATTATTATAACAAAAAGAAAGTCATTTACGAACTCAGAAACATTTTGTTGCATATTTTCATGCTCTGGGATTTCTAAAAGGCTGCAGAGGTACAAGTGTACCTTCATATATACTTAATATCAATTAAAACATTAATTAAATTTACAGCTGTAAAGAAATTTACTGTATCAATGAAATTATTATTGTTGACTTAATTAAATTAATTTTCAATTATAAAATAATAAGAAAAAATAATTAAAATTTTAATAAAATATTTCGCAAATTTCTAACAAATGATTAATAGCAACAAAAAATTAATTAAATTTTATGCGATTATGTGTATTTCACAGCAAAAAAAGTTATTTATTGTTATAAGTATTGAGCTCAAAAATTAACTAAATTTTAATTGAATTGATTAAACTTTTAATTGAAAATTAATATTATTTTAAATAAAAGTATTAATTAAATATAAAAAAATTAAAATTTTTTTCTGTGTACATATGTAATATTTTGTATTTCCTTTTATTTTCTGGCTAAATTTTTGTACAATATATTGAGGTCACATTTGTACCCATATTTGGCCTCTTAAGGGTGCTTCGTAAAAAATCCTCTCTTAAGTTTAGTGGGCCTATAAATATTTTTTTTTTAATACCTCAAAATTGATTAGTTTAACTGGATTGAAGATGTCACGAATTTTAAGTATCGTCGTGATTAAGTCAAAAAATTTAAATAACTGACAAAAATAAAAAGTTAATGTTAACCGTAACCGTAACCGTAACCATGCCGCGTTGGTCACCGAAGACGCCAACGCGTTGCTTCAACCAGAAAGCACTTGTGTTCAAACTCTTGTCAGTCTACGAACACTTTTTGTGGACTCTAATGTACATCGGATCGTCTTTCTACGTTGGTATTTGAGTATTGAAGAGCCCACAAAGTAAAATTTTATAAGATTTGTCCTTGTACTCAATATAAATATCAGCAACGACATTGCAACTTTGCAGCAGCAGATGAGTATAATAATCAAGAATTTAAACTTAAAAGTTCTTTCAGCAACTGTTTTTCCTAAAAAAAACGTATCACAGTAATTATTACTCTGTTGGTATTAATTGCTGCAATGTTGCTTCTCTCAAAGAAACTACGAAGCAAATAACTGCAGACATTTTGTAAATCCTAAAACTAAATTTCCATGCTGTTTCTTTTTCACCCGTAATAAATCTAAATTTTAAATTAACTATAATTTATAGAAAATGTTTAATTTTGGTTTTCGCCAAACCAACAGTACATGACCTGCTCATTAGTTTTGTAGTGTTGAAATATTTTTCTTTTCTCATCGGTCTGTGGGCGATTTTTTGTTTGTTTTTCTATTTCTGCCTTTTCACCAATTTTTCTCTTTTTAGTCTTGTCTATTCAAAGATCTTGTTTTATATTTTATTCTTTTGTTTTGTGAATTTTTTTTTTGTTCAAGTTTTATTTCATTTTGAATCCATCTTTAATTTATCTCACAATTTAATATGGAGAACAGTTTGATACTCCTTAGCAAACACATACACAACGATATATTTATTTATACAGTGTTTGACCTAAAAATCTAAAACTCAATTGATGTGTTGTATGTTTAAAATGAAATGTTTATAAGAGCATATCGTCACCTAAAATGCAAAACAACGTATCTTCGTAAAATTCCAAATTGACTCACAACGTCATATTACGGCGTTTTGTTGGTTCTGATAGTCGATTCTGACTATTTTTATTTAAATTTAAAACTTTCTTTGTATGCAGATTTACATTGATGATACGTTATTCTGTTTCAGAAAACAACAATTCAATATAACGTAAGACACATCGTATAAAATTTACTTTAGAAATTTGATTTTGTTGTTTGTTTGATTTGTTTTTTCTCTTGTAAACTTATGAAAAGTGATGTTGCATTACTTTGCAATTGAGGTGACGATATACGTATGTAAGTCTAAGTATGTTGGGTGTTTCATTTAGAGGATTTCCTTCCAGTTTTTTTCCACATATCACACGTCATGTTCATCATAAGAAGAGTTACGACTCATTAAAGTTTCTGAATTATTCAGCATTATTACGAAGAGTAGCGGTTTTGGAAAAAATTTAAGAGCTGGTCTTCCAATCATCAAATCGTGTTCCATTGTCGATACTATTCAAGAATTTTAGGCCCAGCAAATGCCATTGTGAATCAGAACGCTGCTGAGAAGAGCAGAAGCAGCTCGCAAAGAGGGGAAATTGGTATGGAATGTGGATGTACCGTATCAATCATGCCGGGAATTTAAACAAAACTTTGCTATGCCGCAGACATCGTGTGCAACAATATCTCTTTAGTGAAATCATTTTGGCGAGGAGAATACCTGAAGTTCCTCACCTATAAACTGATCGCTTATTTTGTTTTATTTTGGATTATGTGAAGTGAAAAGATTTAATCTTGGAAAGCAATATCACTGCCGTAATTTTCAAGCTAAGATCGAAAGGTAGATCTGTGGCTGGTACATAGCCGCGTTCAACATTTGAATGAGATGGTCTTTTAAAAACATAAGACACTGTTATGTATCACTAAATGGATCCCCCTTTATAATAAATTTTTATGTGGCATTATAAATAAATGTTGTTTTAGGACTGTGTATGCGTGTGAGCGTATGCAATTGAAGTCTTCCTGGAAATACTGAAACAAACTCAAAGACTAGTGAAATAATAAAACATTAAACAAGAAGAAATATTTTTAAATAGAAAATGTAACGATATAAAAGGATAGTGAATTTATACAACCAATTTATATGTGAATTTCTACTGTTATTTTTGAATTATTTGCAGTGCAAAATTGCTGCTTCTATTTCAAACCGCTTTATTTATAGAACATATTTTGAAAGTGGTTATGTTTCTTTTTTTCAATAACAAAGGACGCATGTGAAATGGTGGAAAACTTGTTCACACTTGTGCGATGATTAAAATTTCACTAGTCGCTGCGGGTGGTGCCATCAAAAACTTTAACAGTGGCATATAATTTCCGATCTAAATATTGCAGAGCAAATTATTAAAAAATGTACGACTTTGTCTATAGCACTGAAATAAACAATTCTAAGAAATATTACTTTGTTTATATATATAGGGTGGCCCAAAATGAGCGAAGGTTTCTGAATTCTCTATAACTGTTTTATTATAATTTCTTTTTTTTTGTTTTCAGTATTGCGTAAAGAAGACTTGGGGAATTCAAAATGGAACAGTACACAATTGAACAACGTGCCAAAATCGTTGAACTTTATTTCAGAAGAAAATCATGATTTCATTCATAATTTAATTATGAGTGACGAAGCCCATTTCCAATTAAATGGGTTTATTAATAAGCAAAAAGGGCTACGGCAAATGCAAGAGTAGTTCAACAGCGACAATTGCAGCCGCTTAAGTGTATCGTTTGGTGCGGTGTTTTCTTGGAAAGAATAATTGGCCCATATTTTTTTTGGAAATGAACACGTTGTTGCCGTTTCCATCGCTGGTATTGCAAATCGGATAATGTTAAAAATTTTTTAAGGCCAGCCTTGGAACGGTTCCAACAGGAAGGAACCACAGCTCACACTACAAAGGACACAATGACTCTTTGAACTCAAACCCCTTCGTTTATTTTGGGCCACCCTGTAAATATATTTTAATTTTTTCCTTTGAGGACGTATAATGTATACTTACAATGCACAATATCACAATTGCTTTTACTGATGCATTCCCAGGGACTTTATTCCACATACGAATGGTTCGGCTAAAAAACGAATGTTTTCCCCCATACTGCGTAGTGCGCTCTTGTTGCACGTAAAAATGTTCGAGTTGAAGGACCAAGTTGCCTGATATCATTAGAGCATATTCCATTATAGTAGCGATAAAACTATAATAACAGACCTGGGTTCTACCCCAGTTTCTGACTAAAATTATAAAAAAAAAAAAAACATCTCGAATTTTCCTGATGTGCATTAGTGTGCCTTTGTGTGTCAGTTGTTGTCGGAAGGTTTCAGTGGCGAAGGCATAGTCACTGGTCACTGAAAAATACTATCTTCAGCTGATAGGAATCCACAATCACATCAGAACGGCCTCCTTCGTCGGTATTGTGTAGCACCGGCCAAGTAAAATAATAATAAAAATGGCTACTAAACCAAAACTTCAACACTGCTATAAACAAAGAACATGCAAAAGCAGAGCTGCAAAATAATTAATTAAAATTCACCTCCTGTCATTTCTCCAAGTATCCCTTTACTATAGTTCCAGCACAGTGCTTCGCATGTCCTGAGTGCTGGTCCCAGATAAAAAAAAAAAAAAAACAGGGAATGTTGGAGCAAGTCAATATAGTTTACTACCCTACTCTCAGCGATAAGCCTCTTCGCTCCCTCCTTTACATGGTCGAGAAGTTTCAAAATAGAATTTTGTAGCGCCGGGCCATACATGAGAGTTATATTTCATTTCGGTCGAATAAAAGCGATATAGTAAGCAGTATGGAGATCAGTTGGAGTGAAGTATTTCTTACACCGCCTTAAAAAGCCCAGCACTTGAATGCTTCTTTAGAGACTTGAAAAATGTGATCAGACGTCCGTTGGGTCACACTGAATTTTCATCAAGGTCTTCTGATTCCTTATTAGCTATGCCATCCATAAGTACAGAAAGCGCATCATATACTGTTGTGTGCTTGTGGATAAAAACGGAGCATTAAATCTACCCTGTTTTGCATGACCCCATTCTGAGATTGTAAGAAGATCCTGATTTATATTCTGCCCCATAAAATTAAGAATTGCTATGCTACCGAATAAATACGAATGGCAAATGTTACTCTCATCTGGAAAAGGGTAGATTGGATTTGAGGTTCGACAGAGAGAGCAAAGAACATATATTTATCGAGTGGCTGCATCTCTACAACAAAACCACAACACCAAGAACAACTGGCGTTTTGTATGGATGTCAATAACAGATTGGTACAATAGCAAACACAACAAAAATTTTGTTTACGTTTGGATTAATTGCTTTTGTAAGCCCCTCTCAAAATAAAGAAATGAGTAAAACTATTAATTGCGCGCTCTCGCAAATTAAACAAATGAGTAAAACTAATATTGGCGTGCATAAAATGTAAACAAATTTTGACATTTGCTCTGAACCCGTTTGATGAGACCCCATCTATTACAACTCGTATAGTACGATCTCTGAGGAAACTCGATATAAATCGAGAAAAACATCACTGACACTGACACCAGTAGTCGCATGACTTTTACATTTTAAATATATATATATACGAGATGAACACGGCACGTTTCGCTACCACCACCCCCCAATTATGTAGTTGTCCGCTCCATTATATTTCTAGTTTTATATAATTTAGAATACTTTCCACTCTTAGATTTGGCAACGTTGGGCAGTATCAAATGAAATCCCAATATTTTCCAAACCGACTTCTGCTCTTGTGTTGTGTCGTCTTCTTACTAAATATCAAACCAAATAGTTAATCCCCTCCAACCCCTAGTAAAAGTGATACGTGATGGCAGACATTCAAAATATCAGTTTAAACCGTTATCAGGATCTTTGATTAGTTGTTCCCCCAATGAAAAGTACCCTGTAATAGTGGAGTTGGATCACAAACTATCCGTCTACCAAATTTCATAAAAATTAGTCCAGCAGTTTAGGCGGTATAGTGAAACAAACATCAAAACATAGAAACATTTAAATTTATATTATTAATAGGATAGGACGTAAAACCATGTAAGTGATAAAATTTAAAAAATCGGTTTCTCTATATAAACTATTTTATTACAATATAAGTGATTCTTTTAATTTTATGCGAGTTTAGAAGAAACTTTTTTCAGGTAGATTAACCAACCCTGTTATCAAGTTTTTTCCCTCTCCTTTAAAATCTAAAAAAGTGTAGTTATATGGTTTTACATTTTATCTGACGATATATATTTGCGTTTTTAAATTTACTTGGTCGTTCCTTTGCTCAGTCCCTTTGACATTCACTTTACAGCCGGTATTCGCCTTTGCTTCTGACAATCGCCTTCACATACACTTCGAAATTGATTCATGTTCGCTGTCAAATTCATTTTAACTTTCGCATTTACTTAAGAAGTTGCTTTTGGATTTACATTAGCATGCGCTTAGGTGGACAAGTGTTCGCAACAACATTTGATAAACTTACAACTTGCGACAGTGTTAAATGAAGCGGATACCATGTTTTTTAATGGGTTTTTTAAATTAATTAAAATTAATAATTAATTAAATTAAAATTAAAACTAATTAAAAATAAATGAATAATAATTATTGAATATAAGAGTTGTTACGTTGAGTAGAAATTTTCTTAAAAAGTGCTACGGGAAGCCTTTCGGGAATCTTCCGCCTTCGCCCTGTAATAGGTTAGATGGCGAACCCTCCCTGAAGGAGAACGCCCTGCCATGTTTAATTCAATTTAAAAATCTATTGTGCAATCGCTTTCGCCATCTTAATCTTGTATGAATTATATACTTCAATGCTCGAATATTGATTACAAAAATAAAAAAATAAATAAAAAAATTAAAAATTTAAATTTTAATTATTTTTTTCTTTGCGGAATTGTAGAGAAAAGCAGAGGTTTTTTGTGCATGACGGCCATTAGAGTATTTTTTTTTCACAATGACTGTTAAAGGAAATTATTTTTTTTGTTAGCTCAGGAAACAGGTAAAAGTTGTTTGACTCTGATTTTTTTATATTTTAAATGTAGTCACTTTTAAAAGTTTAATTTTAAAAAGTTCAATGATTAACTTTGCAAATTATTTATTTCATTGTGAAATCAATAATGAAAAGAAATTTTGAAAAGTTTTATTTTCAGTGTATTTAATTTTTATTAAATCTATTTTTTTTGTTCTTTCTGATTAGTGTATTTACAATTAAAGTAAAAACGTTTAAAATAAGTTAGTGGGCTGATTTGGCATTTTTTTCTAAACTAGAAAACAACTAAAATTAAATTAAAAGCTAAATTTTATTTAGTTATTTTGCAAGCAATCAAGCATAATTGTTTCATATAAAAATTATTGGTTTTCAGTGTTTCTTCTTAATTACTGGTTGTTCGTACTTTTTGTATTCCTTTGTTTTGTGGAGATCTTAATTATCTAATAGATTTTTATTAGGGAAATAAATCTAAACTAAAATTAAAAACCTGAATTAAGTTAAGTTATGAGTTAAATTATTCTCTTTTTTGATTTTGCACGAATAAAAAAGCACAACACAAACGATGATGATGGACTTACTTAATAATTTTTCTTTTTCTTTTTCTTTTTCTTTTTAATAATTTTTTAAATTATTTTTCTTTTGCTTTTCCCTTTCCTTTTTTCTGTTTCTTTTTTTTTCATTTTGTTTGAGAATAAGAACACAAGGTGAATTTGAGAAAATATGACGTATTTAGCTTAATTTATAATAAATTTTGTTGGTTTATTTTTTGTTTTAATTTTTAATGTTGAAGTGAAAAATGTTCATGAATCCGAAAAGAAATTAATTATTTGTAAGCGGTTAAGCCATTTATATTTTTTTGATATTTTTCTTACACTTTAAAATTCTTTTCTCTATGTGGGTGTGTGTGTGTGTGTTTTGAATGAAAGTAAAAAATTAATGATTTGAAATTAAGGCAGAGTATACCTTCTTAGCCAACTTGAGTGCCATAAACAATGGCCATTATTACCGGCAATAAAATACTAAAGGAATGTTTGCTTATTGCGCCACTTGTAGTGGCCGATAAAACCTGCACGTTACTGCTGCGTGCATCCATGAGATCTCTGGACAGCGGTAATTCAGTGGGATCGCTTAGCTCTTCATGACAGGGCAGGCGTTCTGGTTTCAGTAAAAATAAACGCACTGGTATGGCCAAAGCCTGTACAGGCATTAAATCTGCACCCTCTAACTGATTGTTATTCTGTTGCGATGTGTGGACATCATTATTTTGCGAGTACAAAGCATTTTGTTTTATCAATTCCAATTGGTTTTCAATTTTGACGGGATGTGTCAACAGGACCTCAGCGTTGACATCAAAATAATTGTTATGCATGCCAGTGTTACTCTCTGGTCCCCCGAATATGTAATGACTTTCAACGGGTGTATGACTGTCTTTGGCTTTAGTGGTGCTGCTGCTGCTTGATTCTAAATTGCCATTGTCGGAGTACTGTGACAAAGCACGTTTCTTTTTCAACGAAGCTGAATTTTTTAGGCCCTGCTCGTGCTGTTCCTCATGTCCATTTCCATCATCAGTTAATTGAATTTTACCCTGAAACTTGTTGTTACGTCTTTGTGCAGCCTGGCGTGCTTTTGTGTGATGGTTTCTACTCATGAGCTGGTCACCGCTGCTTAAGGCTGAGTTTATGCCACCCACATTTAATAACTGCAAAACATGATTCGGTATCGGTTCGATGAAATTGTGCAAATGTGGCTCTTGTAAATTGCAGATGAATTTTTCCAAAGAGTCACGCAACTGTGGATGACGTGTACGATTTTTCAATTCATACAGCCATTGTAGGCGGCAATCACAAATGAAATTATTATCTGAAAATAATGAGAGAGAGAAAAGCAAAAAGATATAATGAAGAACATTTCCGTAACACATTTCAGTTTCTTATTTCAATTTTCAATTTTCTAGTTTGTATTTCTTTTTCTGTCATTATTTTTAGTTTTAATAACTAATTTAGTGAAGTTTCCTTAAATCTCTTTCCTGTTAGAAAAGCTCAAAATTAAAATTGAAACGTATTCAAAGGATTTGAGGCAAAAAACAAAAAAAAAAAAAGAAAACGAAATAAGGACGTAAAAACAATTGACACTTTGACAGCAGAAAATTGCCAAATGTCGTTTTAGGTTAAATGCTTTTCACACCCACACAAACAAACATTGTTTTATTGTAAATTTTTTGCTAGAATACCAAAAAAAAAAACAAGATAAAAAATTTTTACTTAATTTCATAGTTATTTTGGGATTCTTTTGTATTTGTTTTGTTGGTGTACGAGGCCAATTTAGCACTGATGGAAACTGTTGCGAATCCAGCTTTGGCTTTGACTTTGACTTTCTCTAATTAATATTAAATTGAGCAAACAAAAATATTAACACTCAAGAAAATTTATTCCAAACTGCTGGTGTAAAGAAATTAACCTTTTTATTTTATAAAAAAAATGCTTATTTTTCATTTTATTCACTTCATAGAAAAGAAACAAAGGAACATAATTTCTTCTATTCAACTTTTAATTAAAAAATGACTCTCGTACCTTTTTGTCCATTATTATCCTTCACCTGTAGTTGGTGTTGTTTTGTTTTATTTGTTGGCATGTGCCCTTTTTATTCGTATTTCTTTCATTGTTACTTTTCGTTGGTTCTTTTTCTAGCCATAAAATTTTACATGTTCTTTTCTTGGAATATAAAATAATTCATGCAGTCAACATGTTATATTTACGACAGTTTTTCTGTTACTTTCTGTAATATTTATTTCCTTTAGCGGGGGGGTGGAATGGTATTGTTGTTAAAGTGTACTGATCGTCACAGAGTCTTTCTTTTGAAATAAAGAAAATGATATTTTTCATTTGGAAATTGTCAAACGAATTTTACAGGGTTGTTCCGCGGGAGGCAGTGAGAACGGAGATTAATAGGAAGTTACTTGCGAAGGGCAGAGGTGGTTCTCACTGGGCGCCTCTCAAGCGGCTTTGTACGTCGTCCTTTACTTGCAGACCGCAGATATATTCGTATTGGAACGAAAGTGGCTTAGGTTTACGGCGGTGGGATTAGTATTGGCCATACTGGAAGCTTGGCGCTGATGGGTGTCGATGGCCGAGTCTGTATCATACCTGGGCATAAGGATTTTATATCTATTAAAATCGATTATTGTAGGAAGGAAGCCTCTAGTAGTTATACCAGTTGGGTGCATGTGTGCCCATAGCGATAAACGATTTGAGGGCTGTGCAGTATTTTCTCAAAAGACGGATCAAAGACGGATACACTGACAAAAATTGATCAGTTCAGCAATTAGGCACGCCTGAAGTGCTCAGCAAGGCGGGTTCATGATTCAGTTATGTGTTCACGTAAGTCTGCTTTCATTGATAAGAGTGTTGGTGAATGTTGCAAAATTTATTCGGTGGTTAGAGCACGGTGGTACTAGGCCTTCGTGGCAGGTCGCCACACAAAAGTGGAGCACGAGTTTTTCGTAAAAATTACCTTTTCGTTGGATATCGTGTGTGACAATCATGCATTTCTCCTACTGATAGGTGCAGCATTACCTGGAATTCCCTGAAGTTCGAAATGTAAAAAGGGTCTTTTGTTGATTTTGAGGTCTCACCGGTGGCTCACTAGTGATAATACGGGAGGTGCGGGCTCACACAATATGCCATAAAAGATCTAGGCATAAGTGCCTGACTGTTTTAGTTAAGATTCATAGTGGCTGTGGCTAAAAAGCACGACCGGAAAATTGTTTTATTCAAAACATATGCGAGGTAGGCTCCCTGAAGCCTTAAACCATATTCAGTCTCAAAGAACGACAAAGTGTAATTGGAAAAAAATTCATACGTAATCAAGAGTCTAAAAATATGCCTTTGAATTCCAACAATAAAAAAAATATATCAAATCACAACTATTCGTTGCTGCTGTTCAATCATTCCAATCATTCGGCTGTTTGTTGGATTTGTGATTTTAATCATGTGTCGGTCGAATCACTCCAATCATTACGAGTGTTTGCTCGTTTCGCTCGCTGATGATTATTGTGAAGAAAAATAAAATACAAAAGCTAAAGTATACGTTCTCACATTAACATGCGATGCTTTTGATGACAACCGTTGAAAATATGTTATAAGTAAAGTTTATATATACGAGTACGTTACGTTAATTACGTTACTTGTTGGAGATTACAGCTGGTATAAATTTCATATACACAGGTCTTTACTGTTTTCGCATTATTTTAATTAGACATTAAAAGTCATATCATAATTATTAGATTGAATTGAATCATTGTAATATATTCCTTTAAATAACGCCCCCCTTTTTATTATATTTAAATATACCTACGCCTTTATTTACTAATGGAAAAAACTTCGTTCAATTTCTTCAAACTGTTTGTTTCCAAATATTTATTGATTTTTTTTATACATATTTACCGTTTTAAGATAATAGTCTGTATAAAACATTGATCAGAATAAACTCATTGAATTACTGTATTATCAGCGTTTACCGAATGCATTTGTCTATTCATTTTTGTTGAAACTTTGTATAGTAATTCAAAAAAGTGAACATTACTTATACTACTATGAAAAATATTCAAAAGTTTTAAAAATAGTAACAAATTTAGCTCCAATTTCTAAACTGCAAATAAATTTTTTTTGTTCTTTGTAGCTGTAGTTTGCTATTTCACAATCTGGCGGCCAAACTGCTCACAATAGACCAAACCACATGCGATCGTCAGTGTGAGTTTTGTTGCTTGGTATGGTATGAAGAAAAAATCTTCGATCACTGAACTCACATTTACATGATTAAGCGCGTTCACGACAATGATGATGCTGACTTTATTCAACGTTTGATTTTTGTTGCATGATTAAATTAGAACAAACATTTTTATGCATGATGATGATATCAAGCAAAAAAAAACATAATTTTTGTAATTCTCTGCTCAGTCTGGGGAGTGTAATATTTTGATATGGCCTGATACTGCTCCAGATACTGTAGCCATTCAGCTCGTATTGCTTATTGACATAATCCAATTCTAAAAAGTTTTATTACACAAAATTGAAATTGACAAGTGAAGAGATTAGAAGGCTCGAGCTCCTCAGCAAGGTTCCATAATGTAGTCAGCGATAACTATGTTTGAGTATTAAAACCCAAGTAAGTGTAAGGAGAAGCTTTTTTCCGCTAAAGCTATAAGAAAAGAGTGATTGGAACTGTACCTTACAGGACATACTACAAACACATATAAAAATTTCTGTGACATTCCTTTTTGTAGGTAAAATTCTTAAATTTCATTTTCTCACAAGGAAACTTTTTTTTAATACACAATCAAGAAATGTAGTTGAAAAAGAAGGAAAACTAAAGTTTTCATTATCTTTTTTGTTTTTATTTGTTGTTTATTACGACTGAAGTTAAACAAATAATACACATTTTAAAAAGTTGTTGACCCACAACAATACTCGTATACTGGTAACGGAATATCCCAGCGAAACATTTTATTAACAAAATTATTTTTTTTTTATGAAATATAAATTTTATTTAAATGAGCTTGAGCTGTTATATTATTTTGTGTTTTAAATTAAATTTTTTTTCAATGCCCCTATATACCGAGTCGATTTAAAAACGAGCGATTTCTCAATACATAAGTATTTGTTTGTTTGTGTAAAAAGGAAAAATTTTTGCGGATTCGGTGTACTGAACATACCCGAATATTTCGTTTTCACAATGTAAAACTTCTTCAGGGAAAATTTTTTATAATAATTGTTTAAAAAATAAAAGAATGTCATACCCGTTGCTGTTTTTAATTTTATTGCTTTTATTAGTTTTGACAGAGTTTGTAAAATCCTATTTCCATTAAAACTAATCTGAAAAAGTTTTTTAAATCAAAAATATTTCTGAGCATTACACCGTTCCGGAGCGACATTAAACTTTAACTACGCAGGTGGTGGTGAATTTAACCTCTCTTTACGGTTTTCTGATTTACTCTCTCCCGTTGAGATCTACGAATTTCATTCTCTCACTATGTTCTGATATTGTTATTATTATTAGTCGGTTGTATTTTTGCTGCAGTGCGTGTAACGTGTAACGAGAAATGCTGATGTTGGTGTTGGTGTAAAAATTACCACTCGTCAGCCTATACGTTATTTCCTGCTAGAATATATTTTACCACCACGCCCAAGTTAACGTAAGTATTTAATAGATAAAATTTACCTCCCCGCAGATTTAATGTTAAGTCGTTATAGATTTATTTTGACCACTCCTCCGGTTTTTAGACATAAGCGCTGCAAATGCATATGTTATATTGCAGTCTTCTAATAACTTTGACAATAGTTCAAGGGCAGATTTTTTAAAAAAGCTGGGAAGGCAGTTGGTGTTACCCCAATTACAAAGACGGCAGCACAACCAAAGACTACCTCGGTTACTACGAGACACAATCGGTAAAATTTTAGGACCAGATTCCGTACCTTCATGTCCGATGGAGCCGACCACCATTGCTCGGAATTTATGCTACATATGGCCTAGTAGGCTGAAACGTAAAACAACACACAATTGTTTGCATTGTAGTAAGCCAATGTGTATGGGATGCAGTAAACGCATATGCTTCCACTGTGCAAATGCAGAGATTGACGAATAAAAATCTCCATAAAGATTGATCATTATTTTTTTATATATTATTTTTTTTCTGTTTTCTTTTATTTTTTTTATTATATTAAACCCTCGGCTGTGAAAAAATGCCTTTTATATTCCTTACTAGTTTTTAATTAATTTATTCTTTTATAATTAGAAATGTAATGCTTTTTAGGTATAAGAAAATTGGTTATGAAATGAAGTACCTGTTTTGTTAAACTGAAAAATTAATTATTTAATTTTATATATTTTTTTTAAACTGGAAATGATGTCGTTTGCTTTTAATAAATAATTGACTTATAAAAAAGAAATGTTTGTAAACGTTTTTGGTAAAAATTTAGGTGGTAAAATTTACACCACGTCCATGATTACGTCCAAAAGGTTCACCTCCGTAGCTAAAGGTTAATGGTCAATCAAGCTTAAGCCAGTAAGCCGATAGTTGACATTGCTTTGAAGTTTCTACATCAGCGTTAGAAAATTCAAACTATTTGGGATTTATTTTAATTTAAAAATTATGATTTTTTAAAATCTCTTTTTATTTATAAAAATTCTCAAATGTTTGCTGGGTTGGAAGGCTCTTACCAAACCTCGTGCCTTTTAACACAACCAGCAATCTTTTCTCATTTCAACAATGGATTTAAACATGTTTTGTTTTGCTTAGAAAACCAACATTAAGAAATATTTTATAAAATAGAATTTGTTTTTCTTTTAGACGGAATGACTTTCTATTGTTTGACCGAGAGGGAGTATAATCATAAGCTTAATTTTTTATGCATGTTCTTGCATTGTTTTGGTTAACAATTGAAATGCGAATAAGTGACTAAATAGTTTTCAAAAAACAAAACAGTAAAAGATAACTAACTGTACGAGTATATATGTATGTATGTATATGTGTGTACGACATTAAACAAGTGATAAAGAAACTAAAATGTTTCTGTTATTCTTTTTAAGGATTTTTTAATGGCAGTGCATACTCGCATGTGAATTTATTTGTACGGACAAGCTTATCTAAAGAGTGATGCCATAAGACATTCTCTTTTCAATAGTTCGCCATTTTAACATTCGTCATGACTGAACATGTAACTACTTCACAGGTAACAAGTGAAAAGTGATTGGTTAATAGAAATGGAAAACATTTAAATATTATTAAAATTCGCTCCAAGAATCGTGAACACTCCGAGGACACAGTTTAGAGAACTGAAGCATTTTTTGGTAGTCGTAAAGTACCTTCTCGGCCAGCAATTGGAATACTTAGGCAACCGTCATGTTGATTTAGTTGCAGCAACAATAATGTGTAATTAAAACACATTTAACCAACCGTAATATTTCATGTATGAAATCCTAACTGTAACGCCGTCGATCTGTAGAAAATAAAATTTTATTACATCGTTACTTGACATTTGTAAGGCTCTCAACCGACTTTCAACAGCGTCGTGTCCTTTCTGATTGGGAAATGCAGCATAATCATACGGAATTAATTTTGTGTGAAAAATTATGAGGAGTGATAAGACCAATTTTCACTTCGAAATTTGTAGCTCGGAAAACCACAGGACTATTGTTAAAAAGCATCTCCATTCTCATCCTATGACTCTTTGCTATGGTTAACGGGGACATTGGGTCTTGCGTTTTCGAAAATGATGCTAGAGCAGCAGTGCGTGGTCGGAGTTTTTTTTTTTTATCTGGGAGCAGCACTCAGGAGATGTCCCCTACACATGCGATGCATTGTGCTGGAACTATAGAAAAGGGATAGTTAGAGAAACGACAAGAGGTGAAACTTATTTAATTATTCTACAGCTCTGCTTTGCACGTTCTTTGTTTATAGCAGTTCTGAAGCTTCGGTTTAGTAGCCATTTTTTTTTTATTATTATTTTACTTCGCCGGTGCTACACAATACCGACGAAGGAGGGCTTTCTGATGTGATTGCGGATTGCTATCAGCTGAAACCGGTATTGTTCAGTGACCAGTGACTATGCCTTCGCCACTGAAACCTTCCGACAACAACTGGCACACAAAGACACACTAATGCACATCAGCAAAATGCGAGATGTTTTTTTTTATAATTTTTGCCTGAAACTGGGCTTGAAACCAGAGGTCTGTTTTGGTTTTTTTGTGGTCAACGTGCAGACTACTTCAGCCATCGCCACCCATCATCAAAAATAATGATGTTTTCGTCTCTCCATGCCTTCACTATTCCTTTCTCGTAGAACATAACCCTTAAGATCGTTTCAGACTATAATACAAGTCTTACGACTTTCATAATACTTTCTGAGAGAGAAATCTAATGAGATGTAAAGTAAAATTATATTTTGCTTTCACACTATCACACTAAAGCATAGGTCAGGTCAGGTTAGGCGGCGGACACTCCCCAAAGGAGAAAGCCCCACTTAGGCCAGAACTTAGGCCCATTGTGTTACCAAAACCCGTTCTCACCCAGCGATCAGACCCTGATTCTAAGTTAAATCCCGCTATAGAGGAGAGTTCAGTCAATAATGGCGGGAAATGTGAGGCGAAGAAGTTCCAACGTTTCATTGCAAGGGGTGGGCATTGGCACATGAGGTGAGAAACCGTCTCCTCCACAGACTCATGGTTCTTGCAAAAATCCCGAAAGGAAAGCCGTGTCTATCGGTGTGCCTTCTTTTGAGACAATGAGCCGTGAGAACCTCTACATTGCGATTGAACATTGTACGAAGACACTGACTGCCCTTCTTATCCAGGTTGGTTCAGTAGAATGTAGCAATACTGCACGTCTGCTCATGCGGCCAACGAAACTAGGCTGCCGCATACATCAACGGGATATATAAGTGTATAGAAAAAAATCAGTTGAGCAGTAAATGTTTTTTTTTTTTGTAATTTTCTTATTTTCTTTATTTGCTTTTGTACTGTTACAACACCGATGAAATGAAAAATCTTAACGTTTAAAATAATTTTTAAAAACAATGAGGTCTTATGGGTTGTCAAATAAATTACCGTATTATTTGTCATTTTCAAAGCACAAAGCACTCACGCTATCCCACTTGCCCATAATACTTACATATTTGGCAGGCAATCATTGCCTGGCTGCTACTGCTCTTTATAAAATATCTTATTGGGAGACCCTTTATTATGCATACATACGCGTATTTACATAAAATACGTTTAATGTTTAAAAAGCAGCTGTATAAATTATTCTTTGTTCAGTTCATGTATAGTGTTGGTCAGCGTAGGTGCAGGCAAAAGTTAATTTCGAAAATTTCTCTTGAACTTGAAATGAAAAATTTGTCTTTGAGTGGTGATCTTTGGGCCGAGCAATTAGTAAAAAATGCATGCATAAAGGCGTATAATAACGTATAATAACGAAAAATGTCTTTTCAAATAGAGCGTTTTTAGAAAAACACTAAAAAATTGTTGGTATTTTTCTTAAGTATTCAATAACTCAGAGTAGGAAATTACTTTTTCACCACTTTTATTTCATATGCATATGTATGACATGGCTTAAAAATTTTAACTACAGTCATAAAATAGACAAAAACTAAAGCGGCACTAGTTGAAAACTAAATCATAACCATTTTGTACGTTACATTTGTATGTCTTACGGTATGACTTCACCGTAAACACATGACTATCCTTGTATGTGCATGGCTTTTCGAAAGTATACTTTCCGTTAGTCATTGTTGTTGGCACTGGCTCTCACAGCAAAAGTTATTGCTTGTGGTTTTTATTGTACACAAAAAAAAAATGAGAAAACTAACTCACTGTGTACAATATACACGAGTACATAGAATTAACCCGAAAAACAATTTAAAATTTAAAAGACCGCTGCGACAAATCAACATACGCATACAGTCACACATACACACACACACATATATACATAAACCTAGTTTTGTAGCGATTGTACGAACACACAATCATCGTTATAACCTAATCCAACCAGAATAGTTGGGTTTTTCTTTTTTTTTTTTGTTTTTTTTTTCTAAATATTACTTTAGTTATTTATATGCACAATTATGTTACGTATACTTTCACATGTTTAGTTGACATATTTATATGTAAATACATGTTCGTATATTTATGAATATTACCGTTTGAATGAAATGTGTTTTGCGAGGGTTATGCGAAACAGTAATTTTCGTTCTACAGCCGCCATAATTAAAAAGAATGTGAAATGTGTGAAAATAAATTCGAAATTAACTAACGCAGAAACAAAATATTTCACTGCAGCTGTTAATTGAATAAAATTTAATAAGAAAAGTGTTATGGAGAAATCAGCTGGGTCCCCAATTATTTCTAAATTTTTTTTGTAAATGTCTTCTTCAATGGCGACTGTTTATTAAAATGTTTTATTCAAATTCTTGATACTTTTTCAATAGTTTGGCACCCTGTACTGTATTGATTAATTTTGTCCTCCAAACATTATGTTCCTAAACTTTTGTCCTTTTATGTATTTAAAAAAAAAATATTTGCAGATCTGTATACAATTCACCAGCAAAAATCAGGTGAAAAAAATCATGATGAAAATAAAAAAATAAAAATTTCAATGCTTTTGAATGTTTTTTTTTTGTTTTAAATATAAACATTTGTAATTTTAAAAACAGCTTTTAAAACAAGCCTTTATTTCTTGATGCTACAATGGAAATAATAATTTCATGCAAAGGGTGATAAAAATATTTTTTTTTTATTCATGCAGCCTAATTTTATGAAATTGGCAACAATTCAAAAAGGAACCAAGAAAACAGTGCAACAGCAGATTGTGAATGAAGTCATAAATACGTATAAAAGGACATGAAAATATTTATTAAGAGCTGCACCGGCAGTCTAATTAGTAGTCAGATTTTCTAGATTTTATTTTTGTAGTTCTCCTATAACGAATGAAAGTTTTTATTACTATGCTCGTTAATCAGCGATATAGTAAAATTTTAATCATATGTGCAAGATTAACAAAACCAAAAAAAACTCCGGCGTGGCAAAAATATTACAACTGTCGGAATTGCGAGGTAAGAAACAAAAAATAAAGAAAATTTAAAATATAGTTTTTTTCTAATGACCGTGCCATCGACTAAGCAGTTAGCACGTTCGTTCTGCACTCAAAAGATGATCGGTTCGATATCCAATCAAATTAAAAATATTCGTTGTTTAATGCTCATCATTATTACTTCTTATCACTTCACCGCGTGCCTCTTCTCTACACTTTCCCTTTCTAACTAAGTACGATTTTTTTTAACAAACAACACAAACTGTACGAAGCTGTTATAGATTGTCTGTAAAAATACCCCGGGTCTGCGCGGGTTGTGAAACCGCACCTTCATATTGATAGACTAATGGCCATGCACTAGACTGCGGATGCACAAAAAATACATTGCATATGAAGGGGAATTTTCTGAGTAGTGCTCAACAAAAAAAAAACTACTTCATGCCATATTGATTATAGAAACCAGCACAGTAGGCCGATAATTCACACACATTCGTTTTAATCAGCATATCAGCCGCCGGTTTTGCTTCGTCCTGGCACAGTGTACATTCATTAGTTTTCAAATTCCTCTTATTAATCAGATGATATAGGAAATTTCCCCTGTAGTATTCGCATTGCAATCTATAAAACTTGTATTGATTTTACGTAGGAAAGAAAGTTGTTCGATATGCTTTCTAAAACGATGTGTCACTTTTTTTCAATACTCTTCATATGTTTGCATTATAAAAAAATACTGCTAAATACCGTTGCCTGTGTATGTGTGTGTGTGTCTTTAATATACACAATTTTAAAGTTTAAATTAAAAAGACTTACAAGAAACTAT
This sequence comes from Dexiosoma caninum, assembly GCA_963924685.1. Classification (NCBI taxonomy): domain Eukaryota; kingdom Metazoa; phylum Arthropoda; class Insecta; order Diptera; family Tachinidae; genus Dexiosoma; species Dexiosoma caninum. The sequence continues at coordinate 16,753,346 of OZ004729.1, read as the reverse complement.
CAGCCATGTTACAAAACCAACTGTAAAAAATAAAGCCAGCAATAGCAGCAGCAACAGCAACAGCAACAACAACAATAATAATAAAGTGCTTACACACACGTATAACGGTACTCACACATGCAAACGGAATTCACATCCATAATAAAATCTGAACTCTTTTAGTACATGAAAATATTATGAATTTAAATATTTATGAAATTGTCTCTGAAAGTTTGCTACAAAGTAATTGTATTTATAGTTGGTTGGTTTGTTTGTGTGAGGCTGTGGGTGTGGGTTTGAGTGTGGGCATCGTAAAAACTTTTTATATGTGTTTCTATTCGAGTGAGTGAGTGTGCGTATGTTTTTATGTAAATTTAAGTTTTTTACTTGTAAGTATAGTTTAGTTATCGTATGTTTTGTAAATATATTTAAATTACCAGCAATTTTACAAAAAAAAAAAAATAAAAATGTTTTTTTCCTTGGCTTCATATTCAATGGTGTTATCCTGGGGTTAGTGCACAAGTAAGTGGGCTACAATTTACACGCATTTTACTAAAAATTAGCATTGAAATGAACAGAGTTGTGTTTTATTTAAGACTCTTCTCCTACATATTTTCAAATATTTCAATATAAAAAGAAGATTTTCATCACACAAAATTGTGGTAAAATCATTAAATGCAAACGAAATTGAGTCAAAAAATAAAGTGGATATAAAATGTTAATAAAGTTGTTTACGATAAAACAAAACATTAGAAAAGACTAAAATAATATGTTTATATTTTGAAGATTATTTCATAAGAGCAACATACATAGATGTTTTCGAAGAGTTGGAAGCATGATGTTTGTGAAAAATTTTTAAAGTAGATTAATATGTATTTTTCAACTCGTAAATCTGTTTAATTAATTTGTTTTTTTCTTCCCAGTTAAAAGAGATTGTGGCAAATATCTACAAAGTAATGTTGGCAAAAAGAAGTAAAACTCGGTTGGTCTCGTGGCAATAAATTTTTGTTAATCAAATTTGTGTAAAAGAATTTCAAATAAATAGTTTTCCTTGTACACTGGACCCCTGAATTGCGTCGTTCATGGGACACAATGTAAAACGACGCAATACGGATAATTTTTTTCCCATATAAATGCACTGATTTTATATTTTTTGGGTTAAAAAATTTAAATATTTATCAATAAATTCTATTTCTGATAAAAAAAAAACTCATAGGGATATGTGTTGTTCTATTTATTTCAGCAAATGGGTTTAATTATTGCAAAGGCATAGTCACTGGCACATCATAATGCTCTCCTTCGCCGGTATTGTATAGCGGCGAAGTAAAATTATTAGTAAAAATGGCTACTAAAAAAGAAGCTTCAAAATTTAATACGTCTCTTTGACATCAGAGGCTTTACACACTGCTATAAAAAAAAAGATGTGTGAAGCTTCACCACCTCATTTCTCCTACTATCCCTTTCCTCTATTTCCTGAGTCCTGACCAAACATAAAAAAGTAATAACTAAAAAATAAATTTAACGATACCCGTTTAAAAACAATTGTATATCTTTATATCTATGAAGGGTTTAGCAGTAGTTGTATTGCTTTTATTTGAACATAATTGCTTCTAACAACTACTTGCAAAGTTGAAAAAAAGTCAACAAAAGGTACAGCAAGTAAGAAGATGGGAAAACAGTTTCATCATAGAGTTTTTGTTTCAGCTCTGATATTGCTCATACTCGTGATTTATTTAAAAGAAGGTTTAATATAATATCTCTACTTGTTCTGAGAAAAATTTGGGTAAAGCTTCTCGGCAGATCTGCATTAGTAACAGTGAAATGCGCATAAGAACTGGCCAACCCCTCTTAAATCAATTTCAAAGTATGTTTTTTATCTTGAACCAACACTCAGGAGATGACCGCTACACATGCAATGCATTGTGCTGCAACTAGAGGACTATGCATTCGCCACTGAAACCTTCCGACAACAAGTGACACACAAAGACACACAAATGCACATCAGAAAAAATGCGATATGCTTTTATGAGTCTGGAACTGAAAATCTGAACACAGGAAATTTTTGGTTTTGTAGTCAACGTGCAGACTACTTTAGTCATCGCCAACCTTGTTTTTCTTTTAGTAAAAATATTTTTCTGAACAAGTTAAATATTTTGGGAAAAGTAGTGCGTAAAATTATTATTATATTATTTTATTATTATTATTATATTATTATTTATTATTATAAATGTTTATTTGAAAAGATATAAATATATAAATAAAGAAAAAATAAAGCTTACTCCCAATTTTTACATGCAAAAAGACAAACCCTAATTTAGTAGTTCTGAATCCAGTTAAAAATTCAGTCTTATCGAGTAGTAACGCAAATTGGAATCAAATGACGCAAAGCGTATTTAATTTTTAATAATAAAAAAAAGACGTAAAACGAAACGAAACAAATACGATCGACGCAAATTGGTGCTCTACTGTATTGCAACCGTATGATTATTTTCACTAATAAAAATAATCCACATACGCCACGATATTTATTTTTCTTTAACCTTAATCAAGTCAGATAAACTTTGTAACGAATCCAACCAGAATGTGCAGCAGAGGGACATATAAACCCATTGCATATTATATTTGGGAATTTATATCTCTTTTTTGTATTTTTTTTTTTCTTTCAAAGCAGTAGTTGTTTCTTATTGTGGAATAAAATCCACATCCTCCGAAAATTTACTGTCATAACCTTCATCTGGGTTGATAGTTTCTTCAAAATCAATCTCTTCAATAATTGCCTCGATTTCTACATATAAATATAGACATTGTGGGAAAAAGTACAGTCTTTACAACTTTCTTTTTGAAATTTAGCCAACAATTTAATAAATAAACTGTGTATGGTTACATTGAATGATAAATATTGAATGGGAATTCCCCGTAATTTAATTTGTTGGTTCATAATGTTGCTGTATGTGCCTGATAGGCACATTATGACAGGATTAAGCACATTTCTGGTTTCACATAAATAAATAAATAAATAGAAATTAAAGAAGGGCTAAATTTTTTTTTAGAGTACGAATTCAAGAAGCACCAAGAACTATGACTTCAATTTAAAGAAGTTAGAACACTTCAAAGTGAAAGATGTGTCTGAAAGGCACATGTTAATTGGATTAGGGTTAAACGGTATCACAAACTTACCCATGCCATGATTCTGTTAATACCCAGCACAAAAAAAGGGAACGTCATCAGTCTGAGTTGGTATTTTCCAGACTTCTGCGGCACTTTCGTATCTGAACTCTGAATTTTTAAAGACATTTTTAATATTAACAGCATTGACACTTTTGCACTCATGGAAAACACATTCAAGCCTGCCGATTAATGCATATGAACAACTGCGCAATTATAATAGTTTGCGTTGTATTCATGAAGAGGAGCTGTTTTGTTAAATACGAACACATGCTAAAACGTAACCAACTCATGGAACATTAATGGGTGCTGTCCAGTAATTTTAGTGACGACTTTTTTTTTTAAATATGCTCACATGCTCGCTGAAGACAACCCTGTGTTAAAATCATGCCTTCATCAGCTAAATTGAACCAGTTCATTTGCAATAGAAGCCATCCATTAACTATTTCTTTTATGTCTTTTTTGCTGGGTATGCTCATGAGCAAGTACCCATACAGAATACAGATTTGCTAGTATCTGCCCAGCTGGCATTTGGAATATTGCTTAACGACCGTGCTCATTTCACGACTCTTTTCTAATCGTCCAGACTAATGTTGGCAGATTTTTAGTTGTCAACAATCGATATTTTTTGTTCTACAGAACAATCGTCGTTTAAGCATTTGACGACCATTGAAAGATCGTTATTTCACTGTCGTTATTTTAGCCATTTGAATGGCGCTTTTATGCGGTTTTCTGCGATAGTTGGACGAGTGTAGCAAACCTGTGTTTTACGCATTGTGGCTGCTGTTGGCGTTGTTGTTAACGCGTTAACTATGTAACCGGAAGAAGATCCCCAGTTCAATAGTCCATACCGTTTTTTGAAGTGTCTATGCTATTTGAGCTATAAAATAATAAATATTATGTCTCTCTTATAACTAAAAGTTAGTTTATGTGCCCACGTAACATCAAAGTATAAATTATTTTTGCTTCTTTTCAACTAAATTCTCACTGTACAACAGCCATTAACGCGACTGTTTCAAGGATCGCCAGCAGTAGGAATATAAAAATTTTACACGATTACTTTCCGGCGCATTATAGGCGATTCATATGGAAGAGTCGCCATTGTGCTGAACGTGCAGGATTGGAATACGACATCGCTGAAAATTATTTTAATCGACTGCTCTGATCGCTCAAGACTCTTCTACGATTGAAAATTCTAGCTGCACTATCATCAACCAACAGTGTTTAGTAGTGTTTGGTGTTGAGTATTTATTGTGCCAATGCTGTTGGCTGCTGAGTTACCGTTGACTTTACAACCAGCATGTCGTGGGTTCAGGCCAAATAGTTTACTGGCGTGTGAAGTAAAATAATAAAATCAAAGAAAATTACGGCGTCCACATAATATAATGGATACACAGCAGAGTTGCTTTACATATTCACGAAAAACGTGCAACTGCAGAGTTGTGAAACAATTAAGCTCTCTGTCATTGACACTTGACACTTCACCGTCTGTCCCTTCTGTACAAAAAAGTATGACAAAAAAACTCACAATATTTTGCGATTATTTTTTCGCGTAAAACATAATTCTATTGAATATTTGTTGTGAATAAATTAATTTTTTAAGTTCTCTTGCCACAAAGTCATGTGCTGCACAAAGTCCCCAAGCAAATTCTAGGCGTTGGTTCATCTATACTTTGACTGCAATATAGATTTCGCTTCCAGTAATGCCCGCTCATTCCTATGCTAATTTTGACATGAAAGTTTTATGTATTTGATGTTGTAAGATACGACATGGATATAGGTAATTTACCTTAAGTGAGGCACATGGAATTATTACATCCTTCATTTTCAAAAATCATTCCCCATTCAGGAATCATGTCAGTGTAAATTTTACCTTTTTGTTCAATTATTTCGTAATACAAGTTAAAGAATTCTGGCCTAAAATATTGTATGTTTTTAATGTGATGTTTTTGTTCGCCTAGGAAATGCCATTTATTTCCATATAATATTTATTTCAATAGATTTTTTCTTAAGTGCAGTATATATTTGGCTTTTTTCTTTCTTACTAAAGTAACGTTAACTAACACTTCTCCTCTTGACAGCTGTCAAAAACAAAAATCTTTTTAAAAATATATTCTTTTGCAGTATCGTTTTAATCCACTTCATACACTCACACACACAAAAGCGTTCTTCACTTCTTTTAATACTTTTTTTTTTTTTTGTATAAAAAAAGAAAACTTTATGAAGGGCATATATAAAGTGGGAAAAATTTCAATCTTCTGTTACAAGAACTAATAGATTTAAAAAAGAGAAAAAAATATTTAATGACACTTTTAAGTTTCGCTTGTGCTTCTTTAGTCAAGAATTTCCTTTCAATAGCAGTATTCCTTTTTTTTAATCTGCTACAAAGCATTGTAACTGTAGGTGTTTGTTTGATCGCTGCTATTTTATAGTTTAATTAATAAATAATTATGAGAAAATCTATTAAGTGAAATTCAATAATTCCTGCCAAATGACAACAATTAAATTTCCGCATTACTTGAGAACTGCAACAGATATTTTAGTGTAATAAATTGCTTTAAAATTTACCAAGTGAATGTATTATTTTATAGATAATGTTTAGTAAATAAATTTTACTTGAAATAACCCTGCGCTTGCTTTAAGAAAAAATCTTTTTATTATTTTTTATTCGCACTTAATTTCATTTTGTGATAAAAATAAATTATAAATAAATTTATTTGCTTTTAAAGGCAACCTTTTGTTCACTTAAGCATTAGTTATTGTATTGCTTTTGTTCGGTTAGTGCCTTTCTTCTTTCGTTAGGACATTCTTTTCTTACTTTATTTTAGATTAAATTGATACTCATATTGCTTATGGACTAAACAAGTATCATAAATTCTCACTCATACGTAGACTCTATTTTTACAATCCTGCTTATCGGCTGGTAAAATATACGGTTATGAAGGCCTTTTCTAAGGCCTCTTTTATATCTTCTGCTTTCAAAAAAAACTCACCGGAAATGGAAATCATACCATCCGGTTCTTTTGAGTTCTCAAAATTACTTTTGTGTTGTCTGTTAGATATAGATAGAAGAGCGGCAGAGTTGCAACATGATTAGGAGTGAGAAGGAGGATGAAGAATACAGAGTACATAAGACAATAGTCGTCGTGCCCAATGTGAATATCACAGTCTGTCGACTGCCTATAAAATGACGGCAAAGGTTGTGCAGGCACCTAAGATGTACCGCTGTCCTATACTCTTCCTCATTCTCATTCTGATAACTGGAACAGTGAGAAACTTCGCCTAGGGCCGCGTTCCAAAAGGACAAGGGCCACTAAGGACAGCTCTGTAGACCAGAAAATCGCAGGAGCCTCCCTCTCATTGATTGAGAATATCTCAATCAATGAAAGGCCCAGACTCCTCGCCTTGAACCAAGTAGGCCCATTCTGCCACTTATTCCCTGTGATTACCAAAAATACATAGTCGGCGCGGTGTCAGTGTGAAGGGAGCGGAGTGACACACAGCTAATCGAAGTTCATTTCTTGACGAAATCTTTGCAGACCATTTGCTATTATAGAAAAACATTTCTTTTTCAGACCAGATCTTAAACTGGGAATCTGTTTGCCAGAGTCAATGCGCTAACTACTCAGCCAACAGTACTCGCATTCTATATTCAGCTTTTTTCACACAGAACTGTCAGACAGATTATCTATTGCCTGCTACTGGTTTAACATTTTTCTACATATTTTAAAAATTTCTAAGAATTTCTTTATTCATTAATATTAATTTGAAACTTTTTGTTGTACCACAGCTCAAAAACTAATCCAATCTCTCTATGACTCTCCCGATAACCCTCCTTAGCCTGCTGTCCACCCAACACAGAATTTTAGAATGTAAACCTTGTTTTCTAAGACCTTGAAAAGCGTTTGACTCAAGACTGAGTCTTTCAGGCACCAAAAAAAAATTTTAATGGGATCGATTTTCACAAAGGATGGGTAGTTCAGTACGTCGTGCATGGGTCATTTGTAGAGAACATAAGGCAAAAAATTTAAAATGTCGCTGCGTATGAGAACTGTTCCGCTTTCGCCTCTACTATTCCCGGATAATTAAACAACTGTTCAACTGTGCCACAAATATTACTATTTTTCGGCAAAAAGGCTGTCGCTACGAAGATGATTGCAGGATCCTGTTATAGCCAACTAACCTGCTTACAAATTACGCCGATATCTATCATCAGCTGTTTACCAATAAATAGAAATGCTGTTTTTTACCGAAAACATTTGCAGAGTACAAAACTATAACAGCATCGCCTTAGTAAAAAGGAAAATAAACTTTAAATACGCAGCTAAATAAGAGCGTTGTCCACACATTGTTGTCTCTCGAAAGTACATGTTTTCACTATGCAAATAAAAAAGCAATAAAAAATAACGACGGCTACAACAATAATTTCACAAGTCTAAGCAAAAACCGAAAATTTAATTTTCTTTATTTTTGAGAAATTAGACCCTGTAGGCCTTTAAAAAGATCCATCCAAAGAAAAGTCTCTTTTAAGTTTTACCTCCCGATTACAAAATTATTTTTTTAACGTATTGTTGCTTGTATGCGTAACTATTTAAAGAAATTTATACTGGCATTTGTTTTGAGAATTATATGTTTGCGTATGTTTGCATTTGTGTTACTGATATTTTTCTTTAAATTCTAAAGATATACGATGCCTTTAAAGTCATTTATTACATTTTATGTTTATTGATGCTGTGAAGCAAAAGAAACCAGTACGCCATAAAACTTTCTTGTGCTTATTTTTTATAGAAAACTTTAGAGGCAATAACAACAGCAACATAGAAGGAAGTGGCAATATTCTGAGGTCGAGGGAGAAGAAGTAGAAGAAGGAGTAGTACAGCAGTAGAGTGGCGAAAGTTGCAAGATGAAGATTAAATAATTTTAAAGTAACATGTGCAAGTGAAGCTGGATAAGCAAGTTTCAGTTAAAAGTATTTCATTTCATTATCTGATAGTATGCAATATTTATCTATGTTTGCTGTATTGTTTAGCAAAGTCGTCAGTAGACCTGAAAAAACCCCTAATAATTTTCTTAGCTTTTTTCACGAATTTGGTTAAAAGTCAGCTGACGATTTTGGTATTAGCACTAAATCAAATGAACATATAGACCAGCTCAACCATACAATAAACATCGATATATAATAATAGTAAATAATAATTCTTCTAGTTTTTTGACCTCTTTTTGTATTAATTAATTTATTAATTAAATTTTATTAATTAATTTAAGCTTAATAAATATATTGCAAAAAATATAACAAAAAAAGGTCAATTAATAATATAATTAAAATTTATTAATTAATTTATATTTTTCATTATAAACAAAAACCAATTTTCCTGAAGAAGCTACACAAAGGAGTAGCGATATATCGAATCAAAATAAATATTACATATATTAAAAATACCTACAGCTTAAATAACTAGTGTTATTAATAATAAATAATTTTCAAATATTAAGTACGAAATATTTTAATATTCCAGTATGTTTTAAATGGAGGGATATGGCACAGAAAAAATTCAAAAAAAATGGTTTTAGTTACCAAAATGAATGAAACAATTAAAAAATGTTTAATTTTGTGCCTTTTACCGAAATTATAATACCGATCGACATTGAATAAAAAAATTTTTAGTCTCATTTCTATTTTTATTTGATCATTATTAAATTTTTGAATTATATTTCTTTCGAGCGATGGTCTTTTTTATGAAAAGTTTTTTTAATTATTTATTTTCAATATTTCGCTACCACGTATTTTTTTTTTTTTATTTTTTTTATTAACAATATTTTTTTAAAAAAGAAAAATAAATATATTAAAAAAAAAATTTTAGTTTTGATTAAATATATAATTAAATAAATATATATAAAAATAAACCAAGTGTTAATTAATTCAATTACATAACTTAATTGAAAATTAAACAGAAATTAATTTATATAATGATTTTCAATTTATATAATTGTTGGGAATATTTTAAAATTTTTCCTCCGAAATTTGTGGAATTTGAATATCTCAGATTAATCACAGCTTTCCCACTGAAGTCATGGTTACGTAAATTAGAATTAGTATATATTTCGAGTTCTATTTTCCAGCTTTTTTTTTTTTTAATTATAATCCATAACGAATCGAGATTAAAAGTATGATTGTTATTAAATTTCTCCATAATTTATTTTAAGAATCAAATCAAAACAAAAATTTATTGTTTATCCTTTTACAAATTCACATCCAACTTTGTTGTTTCAACACAAGTACTACGAGTATGGATAAGTAACGACATCTAATCACGTACGTATGTATGTGTTAGATTTGTAAACAGCAGATGCTTGTAAGTTTCTTACATCAGTATTCCCACAGGCGCACATGTGTACACACCGTAGCAAACAGACAAACAAATGAACGTTTTAATGCTTGAAATGAATTTGTTTCTATTTTTCCTTGGAAAATTTATGGTATTGTGCACTATTAGAAACTCATTTAAATGTCGAACAAATGATTGATCCCATGAAATGGACAAATGACTTCACAACATGAGATGACATACATTTGTGTTGTTGCACAAATGTTATTACCAGCAACCTAAATTTGTACATAGAAATGTATGCGACGGGTTTACCAATCAATACATGGCAAATGTAGCAAAGGAAATAGTAAAAGTAATTTGCGGAGAAAAACTTTTTTCATTTAATTTTTCTTTTCAACATACACGGCATACCAAAAAGTAAGAGTTTTTGGTAGGAGTTGTAAAATTCTTTAAAAGAATTTATAATCACAGAATTTTACCTTTTTTCCTACAGCAAAAAAATTTATATGGGAGGGGATAGAGTGAAACGTATTCCTCGTTATCAAAACTTCAAAGAATAAAATATTAAATTTTCCCCAATGGCTGCATATTTCTGTTTAATAAAATCCGCAAAGATTTTTCTATACATTTTTTCATGTACTAAAGCAGTTCGTTCGACTGCATTAAAAAAATGTTTGGAATTTAAAAAAACCCTTTAAACCTTCAACTGCCGAAATAATTATAGGTGGGGTGCTTGATAACTCCGTGACTTTTTGAAGCTTCCTCGCAGTAATTATAAATACAATACTGCTGCCGCCATCCACGATCTGTTAATGGACTGCTCTCAAATATTGAGCAAGCCGCGGCATTTAGCTTGTGTTTGACAGCCATTCAAAAAGTAATTTTTGTGTGTGTCATGTTCAACCGCAATCCGGACGAGTTTTTATGCCGTTATATAATAGTAGACGAACCATGGATCCATCATAACACAGCAGGGACCCAGGAACAATAAAAAAATGGAAATTTCACCGGGTGAACGAGCACCGAAGAAGGACTAGTTGGGTTTGACAGCCAACAAGGTGATGGCCACAGTTTTTTTTTGTGTTCCACGCGGTGTCAGTCACATAGATTCGCTAAGGGAAGAGTATAATGATCACTGGCCAATTTCATTCAGAGCTTTTACGCAGATTCGCTATTGATTTAAAGATATTGGCGGAAAAAAATGCTGTTCCATCAAGACCAAGCACACGAACTACTGCCCCTTGCGGCATATTCTCCAGATTTAGCTCACCGCGACTATTATCTTTTTGAAGAAATGCCTGGGTGGCAAGTGATTTTGGACGAATCCAGAACAAATGCCTATTTTGAGTGTCTTGTGAAAACCTGTACTTTGGCAGGAATAAAAAACGCTGGACTAAATATATTGATCTAAATAAAAATTATGTTGAAAATTAAACCACTATTTGGCAAAAAACAACATTTTTATACAAATTGTCACGGAGTTCTCCAGCAGCCGTCGTATTTTCCGGCTCCAAAACTGCTGTTAGAATATTGTCCAATCCATATATTGCATTAACCCTAGAAATATAAATGCACGCCTAATAAACGTATGGTATTTAAAATTTTTCTTGTTATTTTCGTATTCACGAAGAGAAATAAGTGATTTGCTCAATATTTTCTATCGTCGGTGATGGTGATTTTCCCGCGGTATGTTATTTAGTTTTTGAGAAGTATTCAAAGCAAAGTATTCTGACGGACGTATCTTTATATTTGTGGCGTATCTATATATATTTGCCATAATATTATTTCCATTATTCTGAAGTCTTTAAGCCGTAAGGAATACATAAAATTTCATTTTATGCCATGGATGGAACAAAACTTTCTTCAACTGCTATACCTGCTTCATGTAAAAATTATTGATGTAACAGTGAAGGTCAATCACAAAAAAAAATTTCGCTGACTGCACTTTCTGCCCTTCGAAAATGCGACGAATATTAAAATTGGCATGCGCCAAATGTGACACAGCTCTATGTTGTAACCAGCAACTCGTCCATGAAATTCAAACAGACAGGAATATGTTTTTACAAATATGAATAAGTTCAATTGTAAAAATTTAAATGAAATTAAAATAGTCTCACTTCTATTTTTATTTGACCTTTATTAAATTTTTTAATTATATTTCGTTTTTGAGTAGAAATATGTTATTTTACATACATATGTATATATGTACAAAAGAAAATAATTTTGAAAGCATGTTTATTTATGTATACATGTAAATACGTTTATACATGTGTAAAAAAAACATTTTTAATATCAAAGACAAAAAATTTTCATTTCCTTTCAAAAATATTTTCTTTTACGTCTTTTTTAAAAACAATTTTTGTTAACACGAATTATTATTTCCTGACGATGCTCTACTTATTTGGTAGCGAAATATTGAGAAATAAATAATAATTAAAAAACTTTTCATAAAAAAGAAATATAATTAAAAATAATAAATATAATTAAAAATAAATAATTAATAAAGGTCAAATAAAAATAGAAGTGATATTTTACTTTTTTTTCTTAATTCGAACAATCTATTTAATTAAGCTTTAAGGTTTTTTATTTCTTATTTTTATAAAATCTCGATAATTCGTTAACCTTCGGTTAAGATCTTTAGGAAATTTTTATTTTTAAAATTTTTTCTTTTTCAAATTAATATAAAAATTTTTTTAACACATTTTTTCTTAATTGTAAAATTGTATTCGATTTTTTGAAACACTTTGATTTTGTCATTATTTTCATAGACTTCGTGAATTTCATTTCTTATTTTTAAAAATTATTACTGTTTTTTATTTAAAAATAATCTTATGCACAAGAAAATAATATATTACGATTTCAAATAAAATCAATTTCAATGAATATCCACATGTCCCTCAGACATATCGTTAACTTTACTGTACGCGGAAATTACGCTATCTTTCTAGGGTTAATATTGAAACATATCTATAAATATATATGGCATAATACGATAGTCAAAGTGCTAGTTAGAATGCTTGAAAACGCTTACTTACACTGACGAAATGGTATAAATTAAACTGTCATTTAAAACAAAACGTGAATATTATTTCCCTCGAAATGTTTTTCTTTGTCGCAAAATTACCATCGTAAATAAAATTTTTCCGTCTTTGTGGTAATTCCCATAGACATGTGATTTTCCGAATGTATCCAAAGTGGACGTTTAAACCTCTCTTAAATATGAACTGTGTACTATTTTTATTTATTTTACATTTTTAATTCTTAAGTCTTCAAATTGCAGTTAATTCTTTAATTTATGTGCTCTTTTGGTTCGAATGCCCTAATAGGATAATTAATAATCCAGCTTTAAAATAAAAAAACTTTCTATTTCGTTATTAAATTTGTTAGATTTTCTTGTAGTTTTTAAGCAAATCTTCTTCCCTCGTTAACACTCAAAACTGAAACGGGAAGATAATTTCAAATGAATTGCATGACAGTTATATTTCCCCTTCGACAGAAACAAAAATTGATTGGGAACAAAAATTGCACTTCTTATTCACCACCATATCACAATTGCAGTAGAAAAACTGTTCTTGCTGTGGACAACTTTGTTTTTAGCAGCGCACTTAGCTGAGTAATACATTCTAAAATGTAAAGCCGATTTGAACTTCACAGAAACTAAATTACTAAAAAACGAAGCTTCAAAAATTTAATAATTCTCCTTGATATTAGAGAAGCTACAACACTGCTATCCCCTTCCTTTAGTTCCATAACAATGCACAGGTCTTCTCCTGAGTGCTGGTCTAAGATTAAAAAAAAAAAAAAAAAAAAAAAAAAAAAAACCGTCTTACGTACACTTTTAATTTACATAATTACATTTCTTTATAATTATTTGTACCCAGAAAACAATTTAAATTTTGTTACCATAGAAAGAGGTATGAGAGGATTTTTAACACCAATTTAACCTGTTGCATTTATAGACATGATTTTGCTTGTACAAACATGCAATAATTATTGTAAAAATGTCAGTTATTTCTTAAAGTAAAACCTACAAACACAATAAAAAACAAATATGCACTCCCTCATACACAAATATATATCGCCATATGATTTCGAAAAAGCTCCAAGTAACAAAAAATTCGATGTTGATTTTGGTTGATAACGATGTGCATCATCAAATTTTACAAGCCTGAAATTACAAATAATTATTAACGCAATTCTGGAATACCCAAGTGCAAGCAGAGAATTTAAGTTGAAAGTATTTTGCTTCTTCAGTAAAATTTTTTAAAAACAATTTATGTTTTTTGTGAATTCATATGACGATATATTTTCTATGAAGAATATGAATGAAAAACAATGTTTCTTTATTTGGCAAGAAAATGTCATTGTAAAAATAGACACTTAATTTCTTTTCGATGATGTTTCCTAACAAAATGCTGGTATAGTAGTTTCAATGCTCTGGAATAAATAGATTTTAATTTATATTTCTTTTTCACAGTCTCTCTCCTTCTCTGTCTTGTGTTGTATTTACAAATTGCAGTAGCCAAACTTTCAATTCAAATACAACTTGTTAATGTTTATCCTTGACCACTTGATTTGCAATTTTCTGGCTAAATTATAATTCCATGTATCTTTGCAAAAAATTTTAATTCCGTATTTAATTCCTAGAACAAGGACAATATATCCAAAGTAATAGACAGTCATGTTGCATTAAATTACACTTGATTGCATTTCAATAGCATTCTGCAACAGCCAACAACAACAAGAACTGCAACAACTGTTTGTATTGCAACACTTCTTAATTTATTTTCTCTCTTTGTTTTATTTAATACATGAATTCAGGGCATTAATTTGAATAGTAGTTTTCATTTGCCATTGAGGGAGCATGTAAATCATTTCGTTTCTTAAGGGATGCCATAATTTACTTTAATTTACTAACTTTGTCTAACTATACCTTTATGAGTTCGTAGGCATGGTGTGTATATTTAGATGAATAGATAATTGATTGTTACAAGGCCTTCAGGATATTAAAATTTACCAAATTATAATTTGGAATTTATTTCAAGTTTAAGAAGCAAAGCTTTACATGTGTATGGGAAGACAAATTCTAAAAAATTTAATACAACGTTCGAAACCAGCTCACTTTGGCCATGTTTCAAACAGTTTTTTTGCAATTGTTTTTTTTTTGTTATCTGGTACCAGCACTCAGGAGATGATCCGTATACTGACGAGACATTCTGCTGGAGTTTTGAAGCTTCTGTTTAGTAGCCTTTTTTTTATTATTAATTTACTTCGCCTGTGCTGCCCAATACCGATGGATGGTATTGGATGTCGTTCTGATGTGATTGCGGATTGCTATCAGCTGAAGCCGGTATTGTTCAGTGACCAGTGACTATGCCTTCGCCACTGAAATCTTCCGTCAACAACTGGCACACAAAAACCTACTAATGCACATGAGATAGAATGCGAGATGTTTTTTTTGTGATGTTAGTCTGAAACTGGGATCGAACCCAGGAAATTTTAGGTTTTTGTAGGCAACGTGCAGACTACTTCAGACATTTCAGAAATTTTAAAGTCTTTAAGGTATACATGCTTGTTAGTTGGCAGGCGTCTGTTCATTTATATGCTTATTGCTAAAAATTATACGAGCGTTCTGCTTACATACATTTACATATATGAAGTGAATTTGCACTGAATTTCATACGATTTGCTATAGGTAACACAAATTATCTTCAATACCTTTGACTTTTATTTAAATACCGTATACACGGAAAGTTTTGTTCTGCATTTTTAAAATAATTTTTTTTGTCGTCAAATTTCCACAGATATCATTTCACACACACAGGCGCCCACATTCTTTGGGTATTTCTCAATAATTTTCAAAACATTATTTGCATGCGAACTTTAATATTCCTGGTTTTATTTCTTCAACTTATTAAACTATTTTTCAACTCATGTTGTAAAAATTTTACTTGTGTTTTTTTATGATTAAAATGCATATTAAAAAAATAAAAACGCTCACACAAAAATAAGTTGTTGTTAATAAATATATATATGTGTGTGTGTGTGTGTGTGTGTGTATTGGCGAGGAGTAAATAAAAAATCGTAAAAACAACGTACGTATATTCTTTATTATATCCGTTATTGAACGTTATTTACGTTTTCACAATTGAAAATGAAGCTACAACTACAATAAAAGTGAGCAAGAGTATGCGAATGTGTGTATTTAATATGCATTTGCTCCCAGCAGATTTTGTGAAAATACTCACGCACACATTCAAACTAGAGAATTCAATTTCCTTTCGGATATGCTTGTAAGACACCGAAATGCGTATACAAACACGTAACTCTTCACAGGATAGCATATGTGCTGTTGAATGATAAACACATACATATACACATGGAGGCTGCCAGCTACACACGACTATGAAATTACAAATATACATTCATACATATTTCATGTTCATGTACATATTTAGCAGATAAATAAAGTTAAGACCAGCGCGAGAGGGAGAGAGAGGGAGTATTTTGTAGACTCAACTTGTTTTCTTTTTATTATTATCGAGTTACATTAATAAAATCTTCCAAGTTCTATGCCTGTATTTTTACTGTCTTGCAGGATTTTCTTAGTTCTTTGATTTAATTTATAAATTTATCTGTAATAAGCCGGTGCTCTTTTGTCTTGTGCTGTTTTTGCCATTCGACGCTTTTAAACTTCCACATCAATAATTTTGGTAAACCAGAAATCATAGTCGTAAGAACACTGTGATTTAATCCCAAGAACAACCCAGGATTACACACTAAATATATTTAGCACACGCACACAACTCTGCACAGTGTGCCTTTAGTAAATATATTTAAAAATTTATTTTGTATTTTTGTTCTCCAATTTTAACGCACTGTTTGCTGATGGCCTGAGTTTCAACAAGATAGAGGAATTTAACCAACCAGCCAAATAAGAAATCAAGCTACACTCAAACCACATAATTTTTTACATTTTATGGCTTCGATATATTCTTATGTGAAGCAGAGCTAAAAAAAACACAAACACACACACACAATTTAATGCCGGGGGTTTGGGGAAATAAAATTAAAGGAAGAAAATTGAACTAATCAGTTGGATTAAACAATGAATGTTAACGAATATTGATGGAAATTTATTAACCGAGAATCTTGTGTAGATACTTTTACATGGAGGCTTTTTACGACCACAAAGATTAAATTAGGTTGTTTGTGTTTATTTGCTTTGTGAATAAGTTGAAAGTTTTAGTTAAATTTAGCGAAGATGAATAAGAATTTAAATTTTTTATAATTTTTTAAAGATTTAAATTTTAATTAAAAAAGCTATTTATTACATTTTCTTTAAATAATGCCATTAAGTGGAAATCATTTAAATATGTGCCTGCGAGAAGTATTAATGTAATAAAAAAAATATATTTTTTTCCAATTTTTTCTGACAAATATTTTGATTAAAAAAATTAATGTGCAATAAATAAAATATTGCGTTGAGGTATCAAAGAAGGTAATCTATATACACATAAGTCATAAAGCCCTAAGTCGTCCAGAACAAGTTTAACACATTACGTGCAACGCCGGGTTCTCCTTATCTTGTTACCGACAGCCAACGGTACCGTTGACAAAATTCAAAAAGGATCTTTTGCGAGAAAAGGGTATTTGAAAGAAAAAAAAGGTAAATTTTTTTTACAAAAAAAAATTAAAGCTTTATTTAATTTTTAAAATAAAAGGAAACAAAAAATTAACAATGCTATACATAAATATAAAACAATTATTAATAATTATTTTTTATTTTTTGAGCGATGGTCTTTTTTGTGAAAAGTTTTTCTTAATTATTTATTTTCAATATTTCGCTACCAAATAGGAAATTCAGGAAATAATAATTCGTATTAACAAAAAATTTTTTTTTTTTTTAACAAAACTTAACTTTTTGCTAAACTAAACTTTTGCTTTACAAAGCAATTTTAAAACCAATATGGAGCTATGGTATCCAGCTATGGGGCACTGCCTCAGCTTCCAATATAGAAAAAATTCAAAGGTGTCAAAACAAAATACTGAGAATGATAACAGATGCGCCGTGGTATATAGAAAATTCTAACATACACAAGGATTTAAATATTCCGAAAGTCAAACAAGAGATAACAACATACGCAACGTCATACCTAACCAAACTCCAAGATCATCCAAATATACTAGCCCGAAATATTTTAAGCGAAAGGGGTTCATTCGACTGAAAAGAAGGGATACTCTTTCCCTAGCTCGAACGTAGTAGACGCGGAAATAAAACTATACGAGCAATAAATAATTTTTTACAGCTAGGCTGTACTTAATAATAATTAGCAATTAGTTCTTAAGATTTGAATGCCTATTGTTAGTTCAATTGATTTTGAAGATTCAATAAATAATATATATTGTGTAAAAAAAAAAAAAAAAAAAAACAAAGATTAAGAAAATATTTTTGAAAAGAAATGAAAATTTTTTTATATATATAACATATTTTGTAGGAATATATTATTTTACATACATTTGTATATATGTACAAAAGAAAATAATTTTGAAAACATGTTTATTTATGTATACATGTACACACATTTATACATGTGCATAAAAAACATTTTTAATATCAATGACAAAAAATGTTCATTTCCTTTCAAAAATATTTTCTTTTTCTTCTTACAAAAAAAAAAAAAAATTTTTTTTTAATACAAATTATTATTTCTTGACGATGCTCTACCTATTTGGTAGCGAAATTTTGAAAATAAATAATTAAAAACACTTTTCATAAAAAAGAGCATCGCTCAAAAAATAAATATAATTAAAAAATTTAATAAAGTTCAAATAAAAATAGAAGTGAGACTAATAAAACATTTACTAGTAGTTTACACTTCTTTAACAATATTTTTTTCATTTAAAAAACTATATATGCAACATATAGAAATTTATATTTTTTTAATTAAGTTCACACTTGGAGTCCTGTCTCCCAGCTCTGGTTGGATTACATTTAGAGGTGAAAGCATGTATTCGCAAGTCTCTTAGAAAGTTTATTTTTGAGTAGAGTTCATTTTGAAGAAACGCGTTCAATGGAAGCACTGCTATGCAGCAAAGTAATTTTATATACATTAAAATTATATAAATTTTAGTTAAATCTATTTTTCAAAGTACCGATTTCAAACCAAAACATTTTTGCATTAGATATTTTAAATTTAGCCTCATAAGTTCTGTCATTTACGTTATTTTCTAATATATTTAATTCATTTATGAAAGCCTCTGGTTCACAAATTATATCCTCAAATTCAGAAGAAATTTTGAAATAGTTAACATCTTAATTTGACTTTATAAATTGCGGATTAAAGAATCTTAAACATTTAATCTCTTATCTGTAATATCGATTCTTGATATAATTTCGTAGCACAATTTGTGGTAAGAATGTATAAAATGTTTTAAAAAGGCTTTTAATTTCTATAATACTACTTAGTAATATTTTTCCAGCACATGTTTCTAGCGCGGCTTCATTGCCAATTTATATGTTAATTTATCCTCAATATGTAAAGTGCTTTCAAAATCAATATCTTTTATTTTTTTTCTATAACGTGGCGCGATCGTTTCTATTATTAAAATAAAACAATAAGTACTAATTGTCAAAAAGATTATAAAAATATCAAAAACTAGTTAAAAATGATACAAAATGATAAATTTCAAAAACGATCACAAAAAGCGGGCATAAAAAGGGTCAAACTGACCCTACAGAATGTTTTGTGAGGGATACCCAGGATGCTGTAATGGAATGTCTGCCGATCGCTCAGTAGCCCCTGAATACTGAAACCAGCCGTGAGATACACTTCCGCTCCCTACTAACTCTATGTGTTTATGGCCGTGGCATTGCCGCATTTTTTTTGTGCTCAACCCATTTCACATTTTCTCAGCTTTCCGAAGATAGTCTCTCACGATCGAGATCGAGCCATAAGAATTATTATAAGAATTTCGAGAAACTATTTTTAAACTTATTTTATAAACTTTCAATATA
Source organism: Dexiosoma caninum (assembly GCA_963924685.1). Taxonomy (NCBI): domain Eukaryota; kingdom Metazoa; phylum Arthropoda; class Insecta; order Diptera; family Tachinidae; genus Dexiosoma; species Dexiosoma caninum. The sequence goes on along the minus strand of OZ004729.1, from coordinate 16,733,855 downwards.
AATCGTATTCGCTGTTGTGCTACGGATTTACTTCAATTGCTACAGGACATTCAATAGTAGAAATTTATAATGTTCGATTTTCCACCCTGTACATTAATACTGAGCCAGTGTCTAGAGGCCTCTGAAAACAACATTTGTTGTAAAATTTCCTTTGTCTTTTATTAATTTTTCTTTTTTAACATAAATATTGCAAAGGCAAGTCTTAAGTAAAGGTATGCTAGAAGTTTATTCTGTTGCGTGTTTGTGGATTTGTGTAAATCAAATGAAAATCCATTTAGTCAGTGGTTTACTTTGCTTGAGCGCGTATAAACAAAACCAATAGAGACTCTAACTCTCATGTATAAAAAGTTGTCTGCATTAAGAAAACGAATTTAAAGAAATTCACTATTTCTTCTCTATACTGGGTCCTGTTCAAATATGCCACTCATGCATGTTTAGCTTTTAATTCGTATTTAAGATCCAGCAAGACAACATGTTAAAAGTTTTTGATAATCCTACAAGCAAAAGCTAAAACCATCTTCTTCTTTAAGAACTCTCACTTACAGCAAATATGAGTATTTACAAAATAATAGCACTGAAAGCACCAGCACTAAAACACGCACCAGTAGCAGTAGTGTTTCCCATAGAAACAAAAAAACTCACAAGAAAAATTAAGTTATTTATTTAAATAGATTTCGGTTAAGCATGAACTTTTATTATAATCATCAGTATCGTCACCACCAAACCATATTAAAATTCTTGCACACATAGATACAACAAAAGTTAAATATCTCAAGTTCTTGTGTAGCTGTGTAAGTGGAAAAGCATGAAAGAGAGAATTGGAGGGATATAATTAATGAATTAGGGCTGTATGAAAGTTGTGTTGCTGAAACTTGCTATTGTTTCCACAGCAAATAACATAAATAATTAAGTATGTGTATAGAAGTATGTATAGATATTTATTTATGCGCAGCAGGGAAAGTCAGAGGACCTTCTTAATGCTGGCCTTCTTAAAGGCCTACTCAGGCACTCATCTTCTGCGTATAAAGCATGAGATCTATATTCCACATTTCCTTCCATTAGAAGGAAGGTTAGCTGCAATACCAATTGTAATACCACGATCCTTTGACACAGGGGAGCAGACATTCGCTACACGAAACCAAGATAAATGCAATCCCGATTCCCCAGATAAATCCCGCTATTGAGGAAATTCTCACCCGGGAGAGTTCAGTCAATGATGACAGGAAATGTGTGGCGAAGAACATTCGCCGTTTCATGGCAAGAGCTGGGCACTGGCATATGAGGTGAGCAAACGTCTCCTCATTCACAGACTACAAGATCCTGCAAAAATCATGAGAGGGAATGCCGAAGCTATCGACAAGCCTTCCAATGATACAATGACCCATGAGAACGGCGAAAATGCATTTGATAGCCATACTAAGAAATCAAAGAAGCCACTTAGTGCCCTTCTTATCCAGGTTGATGCAGCAGACTCTAGCAATACTGCACGTTTCTAAATGCTGCCAACGAAATTGGTTCTTCTGACAAACCAACCGAAAGATGTCCATTAATAGTTTGGAAATTGCCCGCCTTTACATCAAGCCATCCGCAAGATATCCCTGTATTCCGGGACCCATATAAGAGTCACCCTGGAATGGTCGAGGGCCGACGTCGAAGTGACGCATGCGAGCGACAAGGAAACTTTTTAGGAAAATTATTAAAATAAAATATCTTAATTTAAAGGCGTTTCAGAATCTCAGGCGAAATAATTGAGAGCAGAAGGTTTACCTCGAAATGACAACTTTAGTGAAAAAATATGACTATGGAAAGGAGCGAGCAGGTGATATATATACAGTAGAGGAAGTACCGAGGCCCTCTATAAGGCATCAATATACCTTATTTATTCCGCTGGCTATAAATATGTGCGCCTGTATATGCGTGCAGTCATATGTTGTATGCATAACTACACAATAAAAAGTTTTAGTTGAAATGTTGAAACAAAACGACGGCGTGCGTTCTAAACTATTTCTGATTCGAAATTGGAAATTAGTTTTGAAATATTTGTGGGACTGACGCTAATCTTATATTTAACAATTTTTTAAAACCAGTTTTATAGAATTAATTAATTAATTGCTTTGTTTTTATCATGGCCTCTGGCATACATACGATGCATCGAATTCGTTTGTTTCATACTAAAAACTATTTTTGTAAGATTTTAAATATTCGCAGCGAGCAAAAATTTGTGCCCGAATACTGTGACATAAATTTATAAAAACATTTTTTGTCAACTTAATTTCATAAACATGATTTTTCTATATTTTAGTTAGGTTAGGTTAGGTTAGGTCGGCAGGTTGCTGGATGTCAAAATAAGAAAGGTTCCGGGCCACTTGGGTCCAATTTATTGTGGTCCCATTGTGAAAAAAATCTCACGTTTTGTAGTGATACAGACCAGAGTCTCTGCTAGGAATCGCAGCTAGTACCCCTACTGATAAACTAGCACACCCTTATAGCAGCCTTTATATATATTTTAGTTACTAAATTGAAAAAGCAGTCGAAAGTTTTGAAAAATAATTTATTAAATTTTTGTATCAATAAATTCTGAAAAAATCTTTTTTAAATTGAAAAAAGTGGGCACGGCTACTGTGCACAGAGGCAATGACGTAGCATATTTGTTAGAATTTAGAATTTTATAAAATATATGTAAATTATTTACTTTAAAACACATATAATTTTGTAAAATCTATTAAGCGGCAATTACTACAAAACCCAAATTTTTAAGAAAAAAGATTTCGCATTAAAGAAAATGTATAGTCACGGGTGGGGCTTATATTTACTTGTGCATTTACTAAATTAAACTGAACTTTTTTCTCAGTGTAGTATAAGTATGTGTACGTTACTTCATTAGAACACAGAAAACTGATGATAGAAATAAAATAAATGTGCTTTAGAAATGGGTAAATAACTTCAAACACATTAATTCTGTTTAATGATAATCGTTGATATTCTGCACAAATACTCTCACACACGCACACACACACACACACACACAGATGCATACGAACCCTTGTACTCAATAAAACAGCTGCATACTAACAAATTGTATTCAGAGAAGGACAGATGTCAATCAGTTTTGGGTTCAGGGTGCTCTTGTAAAAAATGGAAATATTTACGAATAGACACTAGGCCATGTCACCACCTATAAAAATCGTTTTTTTTATTTTTATTTTTAATTTTTGTTAAGGAAATCACTAGAAATATATTCTTTTTTTTTAAATAAATCTACTAATAGTTGCACATGTAAGATAAAAGCGAAGCATGCCAAAAACAGCTAAAAATTTTATTTACATGAATATGGGGCGTATGATCGATCTTCAATTTCCGTATAAAATATCAATCATACAAAGCAAAATAACTGACATGCCCACGATATTGAAAGCATTTTTTCATTCGTTCAACTACATTCGAAACAAAAACAATCGGGTATGTGATGAAAATCGTTTTCGGCGTTAAAACGTTTTGAAATCGACAAATAGTGTGATGAATTTGTATGTGACGATTTGTTGTGACGATTTCATATTCCATCTTGTTTCATTGAAAAAAACGACGTTTTTAACATGTAACGCATTTCGATAATGCCAGTTTAAATTCGTTTTCAAATCGTTTAATTTTACTTGAACAAAATGTAAAGAAATATACAAAAAAAGTAAAAAAATAAATAAAAAATGATTATAAATCCGTCCTTATTTAAACGAAAATATTCAACAAATCTATTTAAATAAATACTAGTTAATATAGAAGTGAAATTTAAAAATTTAAATACCCACATTTCATCTGGCAAATTTAAGGGATCCGATTTATCTCTTAAACGTTTTCTTAGAATATTTTCGCTATTCATTCTATTACTTTCTTCCAAGAGAAGTAGCGAAAAAAAAGCATTTTATAAATAAAAATTATAAAATATGTTGATACAAATTTTATTTTGTTATTTTATTTAAATATTTTACAAACGTCACTCACATACACATATGTTTACATATTTTACAGTTGTATTATTAGATTTTATACAGTCGTATTTAGAGAAGATATGTGGAAACGAAACAAATATGGAATATGAAATCGATCGAAATTCATCACATTACTGTCGATTTCAAAAGACGATTTACATTTCAAATCGATCGATTTCCATCACATACCTGAATATTTTAGAATTTGTTTTCGTTTTAAATGTATTTCTACGAATGAATGAGTGTTTTTGCATTATAAAAGAAGTCACAATTTAAAATATTCTAAAATTTTCACATCGACTTAAGAAATAATCTGCCTGGCCCATGATGTCACTCGACATCGATCGTTCGCTTAATGACATTGAAAACAAAACAAGATTTTAAGTTTTGTTTTTATTTCGAATGTAAATAAACAATAGAACGGTATCGTGTGACATCGTGGGCCAGGAAGAATAAATTTATTAGAAATTTTCTTAATTTACACCATGATTTATGATTTATTATTGCCTTTGCTGGACACTTTTTTCTGGGACGACCAGTGCTCGAAGATGTCTGCTACGTCTGCAAATCATGCACAGGAACTGAGGAAAGTGATAGAGATGGTGGGAAGCTTCATTATTTACAACTCTGCTTATACACTCTTTTGTTTATATTGCAGTGTTGCAGCGTCTCTGTTATCATATTTTGAAGCTGTGTTTTGTAGCTGTTTTATTAATTACTTTACTTCGCTACACACTACCCAATACTTCGATGTTACTTGTGAATTAGTATCAGCTGAAGCAGTCAGTGACCAGTGAATATGCCTTTGCCACTGAAACCTTTCGACAACAACTGATACAAAGACACAATAGTGCACATCAGAAAAATGAATTTTATTTTTATGACTTAGTCTGAAAATGTGCTGGAACCCAGCACTTTTAGTTATGTAGTCAACGTGCTAACTAACCATCCATGCACCGTTGCCGAAATCGAATTTAGTTCTTATGCCTTGTGGGAACAGAAGTCTTTTACAGCGGCGATATATTGGGATTTTAGCTTTTAAAATTAGAAACGGTGGGTAACAAAATTTAAAACATGCATTTGCATGTGATTCAATTCTTTCATAATGGCCCCCACATGAGTTCCTTTATTTCGCAATTAGAATTTATAATCCCAAGATTCTGATGGAGTTGGGAAAACAAACTTTTACGCGTATAATTAAATATTGTTTTAGGAAATTTTACAGTTTCTATGCTGGTTGCTTTATATTTGCCATTTCTGTGCATCGCAGTCCTTCTAATCCCCTTAATCGCTGTAGCATAACATTTGGAAAATGTATTAAAAATCTGCCAAGCAAATCTAAAGTTGAACAGAAAAAAATAAAAGAAACGTGTTTATATGTTGCACATTGAATATTATGGAAATGGAATTGAATGACAGTTGAACGAGGAACGAATGAATTATTTACATACGAGTGCATGTATGTGTAAAATCATCATATTGTATTAGTAGTGTATGACGTTAGTTTGATAGATAGTTGCTCTATGAGCTGTTGAAAGCGAGAAAGGAAAACAAACAGAGACTAAATCAATGATTAAATGCATGAATATTTAATTCGTTATTTAATTTTGTAAAAAAAAAAGAAAAACAATGGCGGCAGACAAGTGGTTACTTACGTAAGATTACGAGTTTTTTTTTTCTTTATTTGGTAGCAAAGGAAGCTAATTCAGTTACACAGTTTGCATTATCTGTGCCAGCAAAGTGAAAGCAAATATTAAAAATGGCATTTAGTTTTTTTGTTGAAACACACAAGTAGGGCGGAAGACGGAGGGCATAATTTTCTTTGAAGCTGCTCGGAATATCCATGCTTATCCACATTCTTTAAAAAAAACCACTCACATACTCTTCCCTACAAGGAATTTACTACACTCCAACTTGTTTGCCCACATTAATGATAACTATATTTCATTGGTTCTTGGTTCGTTAGAACATTTTGCACTGTCTTGTTTGCTGGCGCAATTATTCTCAGTCAGTGCAATTTATTTTCATTCTCCCTACTCTGGAACCCCGTTTAATTTATAATACGAATTTTTAATTTATACCTTCACTAACCAAAATACTTAATTGTGTCATCAATATTCGCAATGATAAGATTATTTGAAAATACAAAACATTTCTCTTACAAAAGAATCACGGTTGTTTGAACGCAGAGGAAAGAACGAACAGTAGTATTTATGTCCTGTAAGAAGTTTATAAAATACATATTTCGCGTTACACACTAAACCACACAGCTGTGAAATATATGGTTTGTTAGTTTTAATTTCAATTTGTATTTGATGAAGTTGAAAGAAAAATATTTTGTAAAATTCCTGGCAAATAAATTTAATTTAAGAAGCTTGTTTTAGCTGAAAACTAATAACAAAATAAGAACACTTTAAAGGCTATGCTGAAAAATCAATATCAGTTTTGATATAAAAATCTCTTGATTAAGTTGCAAGAAATTATTTTATTTTTATGACGATGAGTTTGGTTTAAATTTGGAACGATTTTCCGATCGATAAAGGAAAAGTAAACTATTCAAGAGAGTACTGAATATGCCACATCAAATTTCAATTCAGATGACGGAAAATCGTGCCAGTGTTGAGTAGTTGCCTTTTTGAGTCTAGAAACAGAAATTGTGGGTTCAATTTCTAGTCAAGCCAAACATGATATGGCTACGTTAACAGAGCCCCCTTAGTTCGCCGCTAAAGATTTTACGAAGTAAAATAACAAATGAAATGGCTCTTCTTTAGCTTAAGAAAATAATACATGAACAGGAGCAGCAAATCTGTTGTGCTGCTCTTTCTTTCCCTTGGACCAGGGACATGCCTTAAATATGCAATGCATTGTACCGGAGCTAAATATAGAGGTTTTGGAGAGGAAGATAGAGCGAATAGCGTTTGTGGACAAGAATAGAACTTTCCAACATCATAATGGTATGGGAAGATTTCTGTGGGGAGTCCATTCTACATACGGAAGGGTAAGCTAAAAAATAATTTTTTCACCACAAACTGGATGCACTCTTGAGGACAACTTTTGTCGTACTAGAAAAGGGCAGAATTTCGGAAAAAAGTTCCATAATATCATTAGAGCACCTTCTATTAAAGTAGCGATAAAAGAGCGAGAGAAACTCGACATTCCAGCAAGTTAATTGAGTTGTCTACCCTACTGTCGCCCTTAAACCTCTTCAACATATCATGTACTCAGTCGAGTTAATTTAAAACACCGTTGCATACTTCCATGAGCGTTGTATTCCATTTTTAGTCAGATGTACAGAGTGGCACAAAAGGAGCTATATAGTTTGAATTCTTTATAACTTTTTTAATTATTATTTTTTCTTTGTTTTTTTTTTTGTCAACATTTTGTGAAGAATACTTGGGGAATTAATTATGAAGCATTCGAAATTAAATCATGGCCATTACAGGCGAAATTTTGCGAAAAGTTATGGAAAATATGCTAAAATGAGCACGTATGTGCGAAGCAGAAAATGCACATCACTTACAGGATATAATTTTTCAAAGCTAATTGCAAAAAAATTCCCCAATAATATACTGTATTTAAAAAATAGAAAAAATTATAATAATCGCATAAATAAAAAAGTTATAAACCATTTAAACCATATAGCTCATTCTGCGCCACCCTGTATATGATATAGATGGGGTGAAGTGTATGTCTTACACCGCCTAAAAAGCCGAAGCACTTGAATGCTTCTTTAGAGCCATGCAAAATTGATCTTTCCAGCGAATTTTCATGCCGCGAACATCAGGACCATCAGATTCCTTAATATCTACACTACGCATAATATTTTGTACATAAAATTTACGGAAATTGTAGTTTAAAACAAATGAAAATTCATTTAAAAACCGGTCTACTTTCATTGTTTCATTTAAATTAATGAAAAGTTTGTTAAATTTTTAATGGAAATAAATTAAATGACTTAAACCTGTAAAAACAATTATTTTGTCTTTGGAAAGCACAGAGCAAATTTCGACTGGGCAGTAATTATCAGGGTTAGTAGTAGCCTCTTTCTTCTTGTGGTTCTGCATAACATTGGCAACCTTCTAACACATTGGATATACACCAGCATGGTAGAGGCTGCTGAAAAGTGTTGTTGCCAACTCATCGTATATAATATTAATTCCAACCGATTATGTAGCATAATAACAAAAGTGTGGCCTTCAAGTTGCTTTGTAGACCTGAGTGGTACCAATCCGTACAACAAAGTAGTAATAAGGGACAATGCGATAATCCTACCACAACAAATATCTCTTGATTGCAATGTAAATATAATAAAATTCCCTTTATGCCACATGTGCCCTTGCAGGCTAGTAAACAGTGTACTAAATTATTAGCGAAAGAATGCTGAGTGCAATAGTGTGCTGACTATTGCAGACAATCCAAATGTCGTCTCCCTCTCTTTTTATCTGAACTATCAAGGCTGGTGCAGTGCCAGACAAGACCTGAAATATATAGACAGCAAATAATAAATAAATTAGTTTTTTTTCCAAAAAGAATTACGGGCGATATGTTTATTGAATTTGGCAATTTCCAATAACTAATATTACGACTGCTCGTTAATTCTTTTTTTTATTTTCATGAAGTTGCTCTAATGCGAGTTGATCTCATAAGTCGTTAATATTACAGACATCAGAAATGGAATTTGTTTTCTGTCCCCTTTTTTTTGGCACATTTTCGTTAAAGAGGATTTCATTGAAACATTTCCACATGGGTTTGTTGTGGCAAAAATAAAAATAAATAAATAAATGATGCCACCGGTAGAGGGTTGTAGAATTTTTAAAAGCGAAAAATATAAAAAAATTACTGGCTTTTGAAATTTCAAAGAAAACTTTCGGCTAATAACTGGCTGTTTATGGGGAAAAATTATTTATTAAAATTAAAGTTTTTCATATATTTTGCTTTGATTTTAACTCTAGATACTGTTCAATAGAGTTTTTGTTTGTTCTTTAAGAACAAACATTTTAATTTTTTTCTATTATATTTCATGGACATCAATACCCGGCCATAATGGCAATAGACACCGTCAGATTAGTGTTGGAAATATATACGTGTGTGTACGGAAAAATAACAAATTTATTCTTAATATGTCTTGATTTCCATGACTGAATGGTCACATAAAGGCGGCGTAAAATATCAATAAAAAATATATAAATAACAAAAATGCTCTAATAAATGATTTGATTTTCTTATTTCATTATTTGTTTGCAAACAGACCAAGAAAATCAATAACACACAAGTGAGTAACTTCCTTGAGCAAAAAGAAATCAGTAAATGAAAATATTTGTATACGTGTATCATCAGTCTATCAGGACCCCCTCGATTAATGTTTATTTGAAAATACAAACTGAAATACAATCACTTTTGTATCCCCCAGCGTCATATTAACTACATAGTGAATGTTAAATCGTTTGTAAGATGCTGTTTTCTTTCAACTACTTCTGTTGCTCTCGTGCAAATAGCACTTTTACTTTTGTAGCCAGTATATATGTATGTAGATACAGTTGTATATCTGCAATAAGTATCAGCGGTACTTTTCATCAGTATTTAGGCCTGCAAAAGCTTAGTGGGTGGTTGTTCAATCAAACAGGGAGAAAATAAAGTGAATCTAGTGGTTACGGTATGGAGTATGGGGTGGGTGGGACATACACATACGTACATACATACGCACTTAACTGGCAAAATTTATGTTGCCAGTTGGTTTTTTTACAGTAACAAATATCTGATTTTTGAATTTAATATGAAATGATTTGTTATTACAGTTAGTTCCAATTGATAAGGAAAGAGAGGGGTGCTGTTGGTGGCTGGGGTGGGGTGGTTAAAGAAAATTGTTACCCAACATATTTGCAACAATTGAGAGGAAATGTTCACTTGTTCCGTCGAAGAAATAAGGGGATTTTGATTATTTTTCATTTTCCTATTTCAAATATTTTCACAAGCAACAGAACAAAAAAAAAAATCTTTTTGATGTTTTTCTAACGGAAGACTTAAACACATAATTTCTTTTTTTATTACTATAAAAAACGAGAATATCTAGAAAAAAAAACATATGCACACACACATATATTTGTTGTAATTGTTTGTTGATTGAAATTTGAAAGGAAGCAAGGAAAAAAATTATGCATCGTATTACTCCTCGTATTATATGTAGATTATTTATTCAGTTTATTCATGCAGCTTACTTTTCTGTTTTATTAAATTTGCTTTCGTTTTATTTTTCATTTACTTTTTTTTTGGTTTTTTGCTGCGTAATTTTCGCCATGAAAATGTCACAGTAAGAACAGGAAATTTATGTGGCAGACTATAAATGGTTATTCAATTGCAAATGCGTGCATTATTTTAATATTTATGAATATGTATTTGAAGTTTTCAGCAGTGCTGAAAACAAGACATAAAAATTTAAATCGAGTTTAATTTCAATTTATGTATGTTGACGTACAGCTTATGAATAATTTGAGAATTTTGCATTGCGTATAAAGTTCGCATAAATCTTTCGCTGGTGCTTAAACCAAATTTAAATTTCAAATCATATAAGAAAAATACTTTTTGTTTAAAATATTTTTTGCAAATGCTCTTTGTTTTTTTCGGTCTATATTCCTGTTATACTCAGATATATTTGAGATTTGTTTGCGTTTTCAAAAATTTGACTGTAGATCTACTGATATAGACTCATACAAGTTAGATATGTGCTCAAGAGATTAACGTGGGTAACGAGCATAGCATCTTACTTGTTCTGAATACTGCGTTAATTCTGACATCGACCACCGCACCCATGAGCATGTGGAAAGACAACTAGTGACTGACTAGGTGCACATATGTATGTTGCAATAGCTTTCCTTTGTCTGTGATATTACACCTTGCTGAGGTATTTTATCTTTAAGATCTTTAATAAGACAGACTTCCTTTTATCAATCAATCTATCACAGGACAAAGCATTATGAATTTCCATCCATATAGATAAAGCCGGAGGGGACTACTGTTGAATAGGAAGACAATCAAGATATCAAAACATATGTCTATTCTAATACAACTAATATGTCCAGAATAGAGCAACAGATACTAAAATAATAGTAGTCCATGATAAAATCTCTAGTTGGATCTCAAAGAGTCGCCTCTTCTATAATTTTCAAGCTCAAAGGAAGTTCCAGGCGATGCATCATAGTCATATTGGACTATCCTGTACAAGATAGAAATATTGTTGCAATGAAATCTGGTAGATAATTCCATGGCATTTATTTCTTAAATATGATTTCCCACATTTGTAACTCGTGCCTACGAGTTACATGGTCCATTCGATCAGTTAAATTTTTTACTACTTTTTTTAATAAATCTGGATGTATGGCGTCAATGCCATAAATAAATATTGACTTCCAAAGCTTCAAGAGTTTCTGGTTTGTCGTCATAACATAACTTAACATAGCCCCATAAAAATAATCCTGAGGGATTAAATCGTACGAACGGCTTGGCCAGTAAACAGATTGTGTTCAAATTAGTGTACGCACATGCCCGTGGGGCTTAATCCGGCAGTATTCTTAACACCAGGTGAATTTGTGACGTTGACCACCGCCCCTATGGACACAAAGAAGACAGCCAGTGACTTACCAAGTACACATAGGTTGCAATCTTTATCATAGTTATCCCCGACAATGATATACACCTTGCTGAGGTATTTGGCCTGTTTAAATCTGGTGCCACCAAATCAGAGAGTTTGATGTCATGGTCTTTAACATGCAGGCTTCTATTTAACCTTAATGTACCCTATCCGAATATAAAGTACGCATGGAAATTTCTATGTACAAAGTACACCTTCCGGTGACTACTATTTTAACGACAATAGCTGGTATATTAGGAAAAGTCGTGCCCGGGTACATGACATAAAAATTTCGATATGTTCAGCGTGACTTTAGAAATCAACCACAGCCACCACGTATCCAAACCGCTGTATCTCCAATATAACTTAAACCTTTCGGGGTGGACACGAACAAAGCCTTCAACTTCATCCTGCTTTAAACTCCGTGGGGTAGTCACGAATTACTAAAAAGAATTTCCCTTAAAGTATTGTATTCCTAAATCAACAATTTCAATAGTGGTGACATCAATACAATCCAGACGTGGGTGAGTGAGAGTGGTTCTGATTGGGACGTGGCTCTGGGCCTTCCCGAAGTAATGCGGAAAGCGGTCCCGGGGAGGAATCTACCCAGAGGAGGAGGAGGGAATTTTTTAGTGGCAACACCACTCGACGCAGAAGACGACGGTCTCTGTAAGTGCGAATGCATTTTCAACCCTACCTCACACGCCAAAAAAAAAAAAAATACAATCCATCAGATAGGAAGACCTCATGCAAAAACTGTACGAAAAGACCGTTTCACGTAATTTTTCAGCAGTTTCGTAAGAATTCACAACAGAAACTCGTTCACTATAAAACGTAGAAAGAGTGAAAAATGCCTCAAACGCTAGAAATATACGAAAAACCGTTCGTGTCTGAAAAAAAGCGAAAACTTCGCTATTTCTTTTGCCGGGAAGATTTGAATTGGATCCCTTCCTCAACTAAATTTTAATAATATCAAAATTAAATTTTTTTTGAAAAAATTACAACAAATCCTCAATATTTCCAGTCGTTTTGAAAATATTTTCCCTACTACTGTAAATTATAAATAATCTAAATGCATTTTATTAAGCTGCAGCGACAGAGATTTAGTTATAGCTTGAGCCTCAGTCTTGGCTCATAAGAAATTAAAATAAAATCGAAATAAAAACCAAAATAAAAACTAAAATACAACAATAGCATTAAATGATATGAAATGATATAAAAAAAAGGTGACAATAATCCACACTCAAAATATTTAAAAAACTATAAAATACCCTTTTGGAATATCTGAGAAATTAATTCTCTGAGGGACTTGTTAAATAATATTAAAGACTTGTGTGTCCAAAACACACTCTATACGTACATACACATACATATTTACATATGTACATTTTTTGAATGAATTAATTTTAGATGAGCGCAAATTTATTTCTTAAAGCATCGCGTGGGACCCCTATCGTTTATTAACCACAACAATACCAGCGACGACGTTTGCTGAAAATGGTTTCAATTACAAGGGACGAATAAAAAAAGGAATAGAAAAATTGTCTCAAAGCAAAACTTACATTTACACACACACACACACAGTCACATACGCCAAGCACGTTTGCCTTCTTTAGTTTTCCTTTTTTAATTCATGTGCATTTTGTATAAAATTTGTGATAACAATGGAAGGTAACAAAGTCAATTTGATTTTGCTTAAATGTTTTCCTTTTTGTTTTTTTTTTGTTTTTTTTTTTGTTTTTTTTTTTGTTTTTTCCTTTTTCTAAGTTTTTGAAAACTTTTTTATTTTTCTTCATCTGCTCCTTCTCTCTCCCAGCACATATTTAAACAATGAAACACTATGGCTTTTGTTGGTATAAAATGTTGCAGCAATGCGGAAAAATAAACCATTTGATTTTCCTTTCATGGCTGTGAACTGTTATATGAATGTATTAGTTTTTAGGCGTGTGTGTCTTTAACATTTATTTTTCTTTTCTTTTGTTCGGAAGGTCTCAATTCAGCATGGATGCCTGGTTTAACAAGTGCCTACTTACGAACTATACTTTGGTACTTGTTAGAAAACAAACAAGTCAAAAGCAGCAAAACAAGAAAAAAAAATTGCCATTTTTCCTAATAGAAAGTTTAAAGACCCAACGAAAAAAAAAAACAAAACGAATATGGAAAAAATGTTCATGAACTATTATAAAGAAGAAACTGCAAATATTGCCTGCAATAATGGCTTAAGACAAATTTTAAGGATACGTTATGCGGGGTTTTGCTTATTTTTGAAATATTCAATAGAACTTTAATAAATAGCGAATAGCAGAGACAGTATTGAAATTTTTTAGCGGCATTCCCGAACGAATTTTATGATGGAGTTCAAAATACTAAAATCTATGCAACAAGTTTGTGTTATATAAAAATAAGTTGCCGATGTCATGTCAAAACTTAAAAATATACTTTGGCCGAAGAAGCTCGAACATTAATCACATTATGAATAGTTTTATAGCCACCCTTGTATAACCACCGCTAAATAATCCTTTAATTTATGTTTATTAAAACCACCAAAATGAAATACTTAAAATATGTTACAAGTCGTTAAGCATGCACGAAATATAATCAAGTCCTGCGCTATTCAATGAATGTACAAAAACCACCAACAAGTGCTAAACAAAAGAGGTTCCCTACAGAAAAAAAATATTAAAAACATAATAAAAGAAACCCAAACTCATTATAAAAATATGAGCATAAATAGTCACTATGCACTCATAACTAAAAGTAAACAGTTAGTAACTGAACATAAAGGACATACGACGGGAACAAAAAAAAAAAAAAGGAAAAAAAACAACAAAGTTCGCATTACAAACAAGAATAAAAGAAAAACTAAAATAAAATGAAAAAAAGAATAGAATGTATATTAAAATAAACTAGTGACTTAATTTGCATATATAACACTCTGGAGGAATAATAACACAATACAAACATAAGTATGTTTAATATACGTGAGTGGGTGTGTGCGTGTGTGTGTGTGTGTGGCGTGTAGGTGAGGATGTACGCAAAGGGGAATAGAAAATAAAATAACGACCGAAATGATAAAATTCTCTAAAGAACTGACATATTTTATATGTATATCGCAGTTAGATTTGGGCACGAAAATAAGTACAGATACACACGAACACAAACGCACACAGCTCACACCCGTATGGGTGAAATTGCCGTATCTTCCGTTATGAACGAAATTGGCTTTATTGTCGTCGCATTCACAATAATGCGTATCGTGTAACTTGTATTAAATACACTTTTTGTTCAAATAAGAAGAAGATAATTATTCACAAATATGTGTACATATATTCAAATAATACGAACGAACATTATTTACTTTCACTTTCAATTATATTTTTCCCCAATAATTTGGTTTTTAATTTTTTGGCAGTCAATATGGCTCTTTTCAATAATTGGCTTTCACATTCACCTCAACTCTAATGATACTTGCTTTTTCCGCGGCTCCTTGAACTAACATTGAATGAGAAAGGGAAGATATACAAAATACAAACAAGAGGTCAATGTTGACTTCTCCCTTTCCGCTAAAAAAAATAATGACTCTAACGATAAATTTCGAAATATATAACCCTAGACACAAACACCAGCACTTAACACAGTTCTGTTAACGTATTAATATCGATATGTTAAAAATTCTTAATATTGTTTGATGTTCTTAAAAGCTGAATTTTTTGGAAAGGCACCAACGTGCTCGAACGAAGTAAAATGGAGTTTGTGAGATTGTGTGGATGCCTCTATCGTTTGGCATAAACGGAATCTTTAACAGAGCGAGCTGACGTCAGTTTTTCACATTTTGCTCCTTTAACCCTAATCCAATTAACATGTGCCTTTCAGACACATCTTTCAGTTTGAAGTGTTCTAACTTCTTTAAATTGAAGTCATGGTTCTTGGTGCTTCTTGAATTCGTACTCTGAATTATTTTATTTCTTTAAAAAAAAATTTTATCCCTTCTTTAATTTCTATTTATTTATTTATTTATGTAAAACCACAAATATACTTAAGCCTGTCATAATGTGCCTATCAGGCACATACGGCAACATTATGAACCAACAAATTAAATTACGGGGAATTCCCATTCAATTTTTATCATTCAATGTAACCTTACACAGTTTATATATTAAAGACGAAATTTTTTCCCTCAATGTCTAAAATATATTTATATGTAGAAATCGAGGCAATTATTGAAGAAATTGATTTTGAAGAAACTATAAACCAAGATGAAGGTTACGACAGTAAATTTTCGGAGGATGCGGATTTTATTCTACAATAAGAAACAAGTACTGCTTTGAAAGAAAAAAAAATGCAAACAAGAGAGGTTTATATGTGCCTCTGCAGCACATTTTGGTTGGATTCGTTACAAAGTTTATCTGACTTGTGTTAAGGTTAAAATTTTGAAAAATATTGATAATTCAAACAACCTGCACCCAAAATATATGTACATATGTATAATAAAAAGAAACCGTTTGGAATAAATTTCAAAAACAATTTATTGAAAAAGGTTTTTTTTTTGGTAAATTTCTTATTCTTCATAGACATCGATCTCATCTTCGACAATAACATTCATATTCTTTGCGGAGTGTTTTTTCCATTATATCGTGAGAAAGTACTTTGAATCATTTGCCGTAAATTAGTGGAGTATAGCAAAGAATATCACGAATTTTATTCGTCTGGCGCTGTTTTTTGGATGAGCTTGTTGAAGTACCTGTACGGCTCGGCCAGCATTTCCATCTTTTATATTAAGTTTTCTAAATTTTCCTCGCCCATTCATAAGATATTCTTTGCGCGATAAGTTCCAACGATCATCCGTCTGACAGCGAAACCATTGAATTTTTCGGTTGTCTGGTACAATATCCTAGAAAAATCTTGAATTGCATAAATTTTGAGAGAATTTTATTGTTGTTGTAATTTCTATAATTCCAAAATGTTGCTCACACTGCACGAAAGAATGCCGAGAAAGTAAATATTTTCAACCCACAATCAAAACTTAATAATGTAGTGACCCATATTCTGACCTGCACAGTTGTCACTGTAATTAATTATTATTTGCTCTATTGCGTTATTTTTTTTTGTTTGGCACATAAAACACGGAGTGCACTAAGCTATTTCGAAACAGGTGTTTTAATAACAAGTGCTACAATTAGTCATTAGATTTCAGCTTATAACCTTACTGCACTTCGTTTATGTGAAAAATTTATTTTAATATTTGTTTTAGCAGAAGCGGGTTAAGTGATCATATACCGCTTTTGCTCCAAGCGCAACAGGCATTTTAATTAGAAGTTTTTGAGAAGGACGCCATATCGCGCCAACGGATCCGAATTCAACTTTATCACTTCATGCTTAAAATTTCTATGCATTTCAGTTCCATGTATCAGAACAATTTAAAGAAAAATCCACTTGAGCCCATTGTGCTTTAAGCACCTCAATTAACATTAAAATGTGAATTTAAAAAAAATACAATTTTTTCTCACAAAAACAAAATTTTAATAAATAAAAAAAAAAATTAATTAAAAAAAATAATTCTTTTTATTTGACCTTCTATTTTTATTGTATGTAATTATATTAATTAGCAATGTAGATCTTTTTTATAAAAAAGTTTTTTTTTTTTTAATTCATTTATTTTTCGATATTTCGCTAACCCTTGGTTAGCATCTTCTGGAAAAATTAAATTTTTTTAGAATAAAATTATTTAACAAACATAAAATTAAAATATATTATATTATTTATAAAGAAATTTTTTTTTGTCAATTATGTAAAAGTATTTTGGAAAAAATGTTTCTTTTCTTTTTTATAAAAATGCAAAATAACTCAAACTATATTTTATTTATATTATATATATTTATTTATAATATAATTAAAAAAAGCTAATAAAACGCAAACAAGATTTTATTTGCTGAATGTTAAATTTCTTCAACGTTTAATTCACTTTACTTCACTGCTTTGATTATTTAATAAATGAAGAAAACTTTAAAAATTCACCAGTCTCTTGTAGAATCTGACAGCAATCAAACTCTTCCTTCAGTGATTATTTTATTTTTTTTTTTTTAATAACAATTTGTTGTTTGTTGCATAACAAACAAATGAAAAAAAAATTAAAATATTTCTTTGTCACATACCATAATATCGTCCAAAATAACCCGATGAGACCTACAAAAGTTTTCTTGAACAAACAACGTACAGAAAATATGCATAACAAAAGCATAAAAACATTGTTTAGGTTTATAAATTATTTCATTTAAGGGACATGTTTACACCCCCCTCCATATGTAAATACACACACACATAAATATGTACGAGTATGTATGTATATGTAATAGAACAACACATATCGAAGAACCTACACATTAACTGCAAGACTCCCTAACAGGGGTATATGTTGCTATACAGTATTCAAAGACTCGTGTTTAGTTCACATTTTGCCCAAATTTATTTGTCAATTTTAGTTTTTGGTCTTCTGTTTGTGTCTGCCCTTGAGCACAACACCACTATGGAACAAATTTATAATGGAAATTAAAAATAAACTAGGCCATCTGCTGGGAAAATTTTGTTACTGTTTTCTGTTGGCAAAAAAACGCTTTGTTTTTCCTTGGTTATTGTTAATGGCTTTGGAAATAAATAACAACAATCGAAAAATTACTTATCTATACGTGGGCTAATAAATAATTTATTAAAATGCGCATATTTTGCGTTCTATCACTTGGAGCTACGAGACTGAAAAATATGCACACATCATACTCGTACACTGTATCGAATAATTACGACTCTCGCGTATTAGAAATTATTAAGGCAAAGTACCATTTGTTGGCATTGTGACAGGACTGTAGGCTTATTTATTATAATTAAATTAGGAAATTTGTGGGAAATGTGTGTCTGTTTTTAATACAAGTATATTAAATGCCAGGCAACTATTTTTGAATCAATAAATTTCAAACTATTCCAGCAATAGGCCCTCATTATTAAATATAAATACGTTGAAAAGCATATAATTTTAAGAGAAGAAGAGAATGCAATTAATTTAATATTTTAGATTATTAAAGAAAATTTATTGATTTTATTTGTGTGTGCAAAGTGAAATCATTTACTTAAACTTGAAGTACACAGAAAAAAATTAAATTCGTATTCAATTACTAAATTCATAAATACTGTTCAAGATCGGAGCGTACTGTCTTCGCTTTTCATTATTCTTAAATCTGAATGCAATCAATATGAGTGATTGAGCACGATGCATGTCCGCCAGAGCGATAAAAACAGAAATGTAACTTCTTTTAAAACAACATTGACTTACGAGTATATGGTAATAAAATTCAATGAGTGATCTATGCATATACAGGGTTGCGCAGAATGAGCTATATGGTTTGAATTATTTAGAACTTTTTTAATAATTATTTTTTATTGGTTTTTTTTCAGCATTTTGTGAAGCAGACTTAGGGAATTAATTATGAAACATTCGAAATGAAATCATGGCCATTACAGCCGAAATTTTGCGAAAAGTTATGGAAAATATGTTAAAAAGAGCACGGTATGTGCGAAGCAAAAAATGCACATCACTTACAGGATATAATTTTTCAAAGCTAATTGCAAAAAATTCCCCAATAATATACTGTATTTCAAAAAAAAAATTATAGTAATCGCATAAATAAAAAAGTTATATAGCTCCTTTTGTGCCACCCTGTATTAGTGTATTGGAAAATTGTACCGAAGATGATAAATCGTTGGTAAAAACTAAGAAAAAAAAATAGGCCCTAGATGACTGCACCGGATTTAACATAAGATTTCCTAGAAAGAATATTCATGAAGGAAACTCGTTGATGCCAACCTTCCATATATGTTTTAATCCACTTCCAAGTGCTATTAGGGAACCCCATTAGGTACAGTTTCTTCAATAAGAGACTGTGATTAACTACATCAAAAGGCTTACTGCAATCAGTATATACAACATCAGTATATTTTTCATTCGTAAAGCCGTGACTAATTACTGTAGTTAAAAGCAGCAGTTAAGTTGAACTAGAACATCTTCTACAAACGTCCTTTCAAACAAAAAAGTTACAAAATAATAAAACTTTTCGAGCTGTGTTATTGTTCTGTCATAAAATAATTGTAGAAATCTGGGTCATTCGTAGCAACTTTTTAGTCGAGCCGGCGATTATAATTATAAACCTATGCTACTTATAAATGTTATAAAAATAAAAAAAATTTGTTAAAAGTTTTACGATTATTTATCTATGTATGTTATATGGTTTAGTTGGTCTATATGCACATTTCATTCAGTAGACCTTTAACCAAATTCTTGAAAAAGCTGATAAATTTCATTTGTTTATACAAGAACTGCCAAAAAATCTTTGAGAATTCCGAAATATACAAAAAAAAACCAAACAAATAGCTTCTTTAAAAATTTTCTATATTAAAACTACATGTAGGCCATAGATGGGGAATTAAGCAACATTACTCATGCTGGCTTGAGCATGCCAAGAAGCAGGTTGTGCTATCGCTTGTTGCTTAAAGTCAGTGTTCTCACCAAAAAATTTCTTCTTAAAAAAAGCACGTTTGCAGTGCCTTTATATTTTTTTGATAGTTCTAAACATCTGCTGTGAATCTGAACCTTTAAAGTAAATTAATTCTAATAACAATCTATATATTTAAGCTCAAAGGTTTTTATATTTTATTTTTCTATATACATATATTCGTATGTCGATATTTCGTTAACCTTCGGTTAACATCTTCGGGAAATTTTTTATTATTTTTAAAATTTTTTCTTTCTGAAATTAATATATATATTAATTCTGTTCATTCGGTTTTATTATTGCATTAGATTCGTTCGCCTATACAACAAATTCATATCATATTATTTAATTTAATTTTTAATTATGTGATAATTCATATTGGCAATTATTCAAAAAAAAATGTATTTCAATATAGTTTTCGGGTTGCATATTAAATAATTAAAATTTCTTAATAAATGGAAAATTATTTAAAATTAAACATCTCGCATATGTTATATGGAATACAAACAGCAGCAATTGTGTGTTTGTCAGCATCTCAATAAGAATTTACAAGAAAATTAATTTTATTAAATAATCAGCACTTTGAGGTTTCTCAGTTCAAAGAAGAATTAATAACCAATTGAACCACAAATAACTCTAGGAAATTGTGTGTTAGAAAGTTGATTGAAAGTCTGTCTTCAATAAATTATAATCCATGGTTTATTTATGACGAATACCAACTGTGCAATTCAATAAAATGAAATATTAAGTTCAATATAATAAACTGCATAACATTAAGGCCATGCCACAAGTTCCATATGCAAATGTATGTAAGCAGGAGCGTGTTGAAAGGTAAATGACATGTGTTTATCTACAATCACAATGTCGATTGTTTGAACTGAAGTTATTTAATTAAATGCAAAGACAACGCTCGGTACAACGTAATATGCATAAATTCTCTAACAGGGGTTTCGATTACATTCAAAAACAAGTAATACAAAATAAACAAAGAAATTATTAAAACAATCGAAAAATTTATGAAATTGAATATTCCACATAGCAGGGAAAATGTTTATAAAACCATTGAAAATCATAGGGAAACTTCTTGTTTTTCTTTTACATACACAAAAAACGGGGATACGAGATATGAACTATAAAATAGACAGTGCTATTTAGCTGTAACCGCGAAAAATGCCTCCAGCTTTTTCTAGAAAAATCGCAAATTCTCCATCTATCGCTTCATCTCACAAAGTATTAAAGCTCTGAATTGTGCCGCTACGATTGTATAGCGAAAACATTTTAGATGTACAGATTATGTATGTAAACATTTAGAGCAATAACCTTCCCGTCGAGAAATACCATAAGTCAATAGAGTCTAGAGCAGACGGTTGGTTTGAAGCGGATCTTAATGGCTAATGGGTTTGGCACTTGTTGGTTGAACCGGCAATCTTTGGGATACGACGATATTTCCATATTTCATTTACTTCTTCAATTACAAAGACAATTTTATTCTACTCAAATTGAAATACACAGGCTAAGCAGAAAGTTATTGTTTACAACGAGTAAATCTAGTAGTGCCAATATAATAAGAAATATAAAATAAAATATCAAAATATTTCTTTTTTATTGAAAAGAAAAGAACAACACAAATGTAGAACAGTTGGAAATGATTAACAATCGAATATATTAGCTTTTGTATCTTTAAGTGAATGAATAAATGATTTTTATAGAAATAAAGAACTTGAATAAATAAATATATAAATATATAAATAATATATATAAATATCAATAAATATTTCTATACATGTCGGCTCGCTACGTTGCAGCTGCCGCCGACATGAGTAGCCGACTAACAGGCGACGCATGCAGGCAACAACATTTGTAGTCGTGTAGCCCGCTGTGGTCTGTGTGATTTTAATAATTAATTTCTATATTATTCTGAGTAGGGAGCCAATTTATATTAATTATTTTACTTTGCCTAGTGCAACAAAGAGACAGTTGGTTAAGTCACAATATTTGTATGGCAGGGCTTATTTCTAACACAATTCTGCTCCTGCGCTTTTTGTTCATTTCTGAAGCAGAGGTGAGGCGACTGTGCCATTATATTAAAGATTTAATTTTTAACTCCTTAAGAGAGTCATTTTATTTATTATTTTCCTTTTCCTATATTTTGTAGTCAGGACAGGGATCGAACTCGCGATTCTCTGATTGTAAAGTTAAAGGTCTAACTACTCAGTCACAGTACGCACAAATTGTGTGGTCAATTGCCAAGCCCGTGACATGAGTAGGACGTTTAATATTTTCTAAGCTAAAGGTGATGCATTTTTTATTCGGCCTTAATACAGTTGTCCACATTTTACGATGACGACGACAGCAAAACTTAGCATCCGTTATGTCCATATGAAACGTGTTTCATTCCAAATTTAAATTGATATTTAGCAGAACTCAACGTTTCTGTTAAATAAATTTCAATTAAATTTTAAACTGCAAGCCTTCGTATACCGATTTGATAGAAGCTGGATATTGGTGTCGACGTTTGGCAACTGTAACAACGGTGATTATTTTATTTGAACGACTATGTGTTGTGCATCGGCTGGGACACTTTAATCAGAACTTTTTAAGTAAAATATGGTGGAATATCAGAATGTTACGAATGTTAAGAATTGATGCCGCCGCCATCCTTGTACGCAAAAATAATGTCGCCAATTGCCACCATACAGATGGATTTCTTGTAGAATTTATTAAGAACGAGTTTTAGTGAATAATTTTGTACAGCATAAAATAAAATAATTATCGACGGCATATTCAATACATACGTATTTTTTATTTTTTTGATTGTTGCAGATCCAATGCAACAGCACTTCATTTTGGGTGACAATGTACATACATCTTTCTCTTCACATAACAATTGATGGCTAAACGAATTGCCGGCCTCTTGCTCTCATGTTTGTCGACATATATTTTAGAATATTTAATTTTATTTGCATTTAGAAAAGTTTAGTTTTCGTTTACTTAATTATTTGACAAATGCGTAATTTTATGACAGTATTTTCATGTAAAATGACACAATAATTTGACATTGTAAGTAGTGTTCTTGTCACATAATTTGCAATTGGTCATATTCATTATATTGCACGCTGCACGTCTGCTCGTTGAACTAATAAAATATTGTTAAATTTCCAAATTATTTGAAATGTTGCAACAGTTTTGTTTTTGTTAGACTGTCAGTTTGGTTGTTTTTTTTCTGTTGCTTTTTTGATTAATAGTTGGACATTCAGGCATAAATATTTGTTTGCTCTTTTCTGGCTGTGAAAACATGTTCATTAATTTTATGTTCGAAAAATAAACATTGTGGTTTGGAACAACATGCATTTTAGAAGTTTATTAGTTAATTATTCCATGTGGGTTTTTCTACTCATCTTATTTGGAACATGAGCGGTAAATGATTACTTTGGTAAAAAAAACACACACACACACACATAAAAACAAGAACACGCTAAATGTTTTATTGCCACATATTATTAAAGTGGTATTTAGTGAGTGTGTGTGGCTGTGTGTGTGTGTTTTATTTTTAATATAGCAAATATATGATTTGGAAAATGTGTGTTTATTATTAAATTTGTCTTCCGTAAATAGAAAATCATACTGTTTGTAAAACATTATTCATAAATTGGTGTTAATCAGAGATTTACAAAATCCAGGAAATAAAATTATACTTTATTGAAGTGTAATTTCGCTTTAGTTTTTCATAGAATTGTTGTGTACAAGAAAATAAATAAAAGTTTTCGTAGTATGGAATGTATCAAAAATGTTGTCACCATGGATGTGTGTCCGATGGTGTATGCGATCAGAATTTCATTGAGGTGGGCATTATCAAAATTAGGGATATAATGGTTTGTGCCCGGTAATGCGTTTGTAATTGTGCTGTTAGTCAGATAATTGTTGGACTTGTGTCGATGTTTGAGAGATATCAAGAGCTTCTAAGAACTTGTAATGTGATTGGATCTGCTTTAGTATCTCAATGCTTTTAACGTGCGCTTCGCTTTCAATTAAATTCTTGCTAATTTGAAATTTCGAGTATTTGAACATTTTCTCTGGTCCCTTGACGTTCAAAATATGGAGATTATTTCTTTATTTTATTTATTTAGAAGTTTTTCTAATTTTAAATTGTTTATTGTGAGCTTAAATTTGCTCTCTCTATCTCTCTCTCTTTCTCTCTCTCAGACTTTGACACCGAAGTGATAGCTCCAGCATTAGAGCTAAAGCGATAAATTCTTATATAATATAATTTGCTCTGTACTTTTCCGTGAAAGTTCGTTGAAAAGAGAGAAAAATGTAATTTATCGGAATAAGAAACAAAAATATATAAAATTACGATGATACAAAAAACCGCACTACCGCAAAATGGAAACGCCAATGTACACAGTGCACTCGCGATAACATGAACACCACATAATTTGAACAAATTAACTATTCTTAAGCTAAAAAAATATAACATTAGATATTTGCCGAGAGAAGGTACGGGCTGTTTCATAAAGAAAGAACACGAGCAATACTCTCTCAACACGTCTCCCATTTACGAAATTTTTGTGTACGGGAGAGCTTTCCGGTAATATTGTAATACCGCGGGCAAGGTCTATGTATTAGGTTCGTTATGTGTTTTACAAGTATTTTAGACTTGACTGTCAAAATTTGTTTACATTTTACTCATTTGTTTGTTTAATTTGAGAGAGCGCTCAATTACCAACTTTACTCATTTCTTTATTTTGAAAAAGGGGTGCAAAAGTAATTAAGGGATACTTAAATGAAATTAATGTTGTTCTTGAAATTGTAGCCTGTGTCTGCTTACTTTTAAGAGAGCAGTAGTCTTCTGTTTTTGACATCCCTAAGTTAATTTACACCAAGTTGTTTTTTGTGTCGTTTATTCTTGTAGAGCTGCTTAGACCTAATAAATAGAGCTTGACCACGGGTGCCTAATTTAATGTAAAGTCGTCACCTACCTATTGTTTTTTTGTTAAAAAATTTTTGGGTAAATTTCGAAAAAGTTGTTGCTACAGATTTTTTATAAATTCGAACTCAATATTGTTATTTTCTTTTCAATTTCTTTATTGTATATAAATAATCATTTTCTTTTTACACATTTTAAAATTCTGTTAGTTTGTTTTAAAATTGTTGTTAAAATTTAAAGACAGTCATCTAGAAAATTGTTATGAAAATCACAAAAAAAATTCCGACTGATTTATATAAAAATATCTTAAGCGTATTAATTGTATTACCGATTGTGGAAAACCTCAGTGAGTCTTTGTTGAATATCGAAAATAAACATTTTAAATATAAAATCTTTCATGAATTTATGGAATTGTTTTTTTTTTCTCGTCAGTGATACCTGTTTTGGTTTTGAAATTTTGCTGTTTTACTTCTCAACATTTATTTGTTTTTTATTTGGTTGGAAATGAAACTGTATTTCCATCAGTAGTATTATTGTTTTGACAACGTTTTTCCATCATACATGTCAAAGCACACACATGTCCTCAGGTTATTTTTATAATTCCCCAGCAGACTTTGCAAGCCAATGTTCAGTCCATTTTATTTAATTTTTTCTTTTTAATTTCTGACAAAGGAAACGAAATAAAAGAAGAAGACGAAAAAACGTAGCGAAAACTCATGCTGAATATACAAAATATAAATGTGTGCCTGCAATTGTCATTGTTATCATTGTTGACATTGTGTGTTCAGGTAGTAAAACAACAAAGAAGTTAAAAAGACGAAAAACAAAAACATGCACAAATCCATTCGTTTTGTTCAATTTATTTATTTTGTTGTTTTGTTGTTTTTTTTTTTTTTTTTTTTTGTCAAAAGGTCCTCTTTTAGTGTTTAAAATTGCAGGGCACTTAAATTAAGCGTCCCTTCATTCAGTCATTCATTCATTCAGTTGAATAAGCATTTTCTTTTTTATTTATTTTTTCGGAACACACTTTTGCGTATATAAAATGAATCTGCTTTTTTCGATTAAAGTAAAATAACTACCTGCAGTTTAAAGCTTTGTGCAAAGATATGTAAACCAAATTTGTGGAGTTCATTTTGAAAGGCATCAGTTATTGGACAATGGCCGATAATACAACTGTTGCTCAAAATTCCACAAAAAATTCTGTCCATAAAAAAATGTTGCTAAAGCAACAGTTGATTTTATAAAAAACAAGTGAAGTGTATCGGGCAACATTCAATCAACATTTCTGCGAATTACGAAATAACATGATTGGCAAACAGTTATTTCAATGTAAAATGTTAAAGAAATTTAATATTATGCATATATAGTATACAGTTTTAATAAATAAATTTAACAAAAAGCCACAAGATCGCAAAATTAATTTTTTTTTATTTTATACGAATCTAAACCCAAATAAATGAAATTCTATAGCAATTATTGCTGCACATTTTTCCTGTGTTTGCGTATTTCTCCTTCACCAATCAGTAATTAATTTTAAAGGTGTAAAGAAAAGTATTTATTGGTTGTAAAAACAGTACCGGCTTCAGTTGATACTAATCCACAAGTGTAATCGGAGCACTCTCCTTCTAATAAAAATATTTAATAAACCTCCTTCGTCGGTATTGTGTAGCACTGGCGAAGTAAAACAATAATAAATATGGCCACTGAACCGAAGCTTCACCACTGCTACAAGTATAAACAAAGAACGTGCGAAAGCAGAGCTGCAAAAATAATTAATTAAGCTTCATCTCCTGTCGTTTCTTCTACTATCGCTTTCCTATAGTTCCAGCACAATGCTTCACATGTGTAGGAGTCATCTCCTGAGTGCTGGTCCTAGAAAAAAAAAAAAAAAAAAAAAAAAAAAACACGGCTTCAAAAATTTAATGCTTCTCCTTGACACCAGAGGCGCTGTTATAAAACAATTAATGTGAAAGGAGCGGAGTTGTAAAAATAATGTATCTTTCCTCTCTGTCTACTCTTTCACCACTTAAAATATCTACAACTATCGCTTTCTTCTAGTTCCAGCTAAATGCATCGCATGTATTGGGGACAAAGCCTGAGTGCTGGTCCAAGATTAAAAGAATAGTAAAATTTTTCAATTAAAACAGTTAGTTGATTGTGAAATTTTTGTGATAGGTTGAAATCTAATTATTATTTTAATAGAATTTAATTATTTTTTTTTTTGATTTTTTTTGAGTTTTCCTTTTTTTTTTGCAGTTACAATTATAATGACATTGCTTATAACGTTTATTTTGGCACGAGATTAGTGAGGAATCAGAAAGAAAGGGGTGGTGAAGTAGAAGTTTATTTTTATTCTGGCAGAACTCTGCTGCCGCTCGTTTTTTGTTTTGTGATTTATAATGGGAACAACAATTGGAATGAACGAGGATTGCATTTACCACAACGAATTCGTCGGTAACTGTTCGTTGCGTAAATTCGCTGTGACGCACAATTAAGACGAAACAATTACAGCTGTCATAATCATCCAAGATGTTTGCTGCCTGCGTTACCGTATAAAAAAAATTGCTCGAAAAAGTTAAACATAAAAAAGCCATTAATTCAATTAATTAATTATTTAAATTTTATGGAAAATTATTGTGTAGATTTATTATTATGAAAACTACCCTATTATTTATTAATATATTTGAAAAGTAAATTTGTTCGTCGGTGTATGAAATAGAAATAAATTTATCGCATATATTGTCACACACGACGTATTTCGTCGACGGCGATGTTGTATTATATTTCATATGCACAAATTAGTTTCATTTCCGATGACGAAAGTTCGCAACGAAAAATTCATCAAATTAATTTTCCAGCATTATTTGTAACAGAGTTTCTCTCATCTGGCATCGAGTAGTTGCATAAATATTCTAAACTGATTTTGTAACTTATTTATTTTATTTGGCAAGCATTTGTTTTGTTAAAATAACAGCGAAAAGAGCGGTGCAATATAAATTGGAGTACGCCGACGATTGGCATGGATTTTGAACCCACGACTTTTTTTTTTTTTTTTTTTTTTATCTAGGACCAGCACTCAGGAGATGACTCCTACACATGCGAAGCATTGTGCTGGGAACTATAGGAAAGGGATAGTAGGAGAAACGACAGGAGGTGAAGCTTAATTAATTATTTTGCAACTCTGCTTTTGCACGTTCTTTTTGTTTTTATACTCGTAGCAGTGCTGAAGCTTCGGTTTAGTAGCCATTTATTTTTTTTATTATTATTTTACTTCGCCGGTGCTACACAATACCGACGAAGGAGGGCGTTCTGATGTGATTGTGGATTGCTATCAGCTGAAGCCGATATTGTTCAGTGACCAGTGACTATGCCTTCGCCACTGACACCTTCCGACAACAACTGACACACTAATACACATCAGAAAAATGCGAGATGTTTATTTTTATTTTAAAATTTTTTTGTCTGAAATTGGGGTTGAACCCAGGTCGGTTTTTGGTTGTCTAGTCAACGTGCAGACTACCATCCATCGTGCCATCGCCACCCCCACGCTGTAGACTTATTATCACAACCAACTGCAGCTTCAAACTATTAAAATTTTTATGTAGAAAAAGAACGACTTTTTTATCTGGGACCAACAATCAGGAGATGACTCCTACACATGTGAAGCATTGTGCTGGAACTATAGGAAAGGGATAGTAGAAGAAACTTGCGAAAATATCGATAACAAGAATCAATAGTCGTAGAAACAACTGGAGGTTTGGTACGATATTAACTTTGTTGAGGGCAGCCACCATTCTACAACCACTGAACTCAACAATACAGTAAAAAATAATGGCAGCTATCCATCTTCTTAATATAAAAAATTTTCAACCCGTTTTCTCTCCATATTTTTCTTTTTAATTTATGCTGAAATATTTTTCCTTTTTTTTTGTACGTTTTGCGGATGGAAATCATTTCTGTTTTAATATTTTTTTTTTTATAATTTTTTTCATTTTATTAATTATAAAACTAAAACTGTCTGTCAGTTGAACTAGACACATCATACAACTTCAATGATTGATAAATCAAAATATTCTTTTAAAACGAAATTGTGTTACAAAGCTGTATTGCAGTGCATACGCATACACATTTACACTTACGATCTTCTATTCAGTTGCAATAAATAAAATAAGTAAAATAAAGTAATAGAAAATTTATTAAAATGTACTTATACGTTTGGGAATAAAGAATGTATTTTGATGTGCAATCGTACAGACAGAGAATAAGGAGGAATAAACTTAGCTATGTCGTTACATGAAGTGAAAAGGGATTTAATTTGTAAAAAGAATATGTAATATGAAATAAACAAGACGATTACTTTCTAGTAGTCGCGGACAGCAAACAAATTCGAGAAACAATTGACATTTACAAATCCCAGTGGGCAGTGGCCAGTTGCCATCCGCAACACCATATGCAGCAACTAGTAATCCCGCAGCGATACAGTTGCCATCTGTAATCGAGCCATAAGTTTTTTATTGATAATATTGAATGGTACTCGTCCCGCCCTTTAGCTCTTTATGTAACGTTTGGTAAATTTTTACACATACAAACGAATCTTAAGAGTAGATATTTTTCCATAGCTGTATGTCTCTTATTTAACCTGAGGTAGATTTCATTATGATATAATTTCACTTGTAACAAAATATAATATTTCGTTTTTCTTTTTCTGTCATTTCAGATGGACGAAATTCAATTAAATCCAGTTTATATTCTGTAAGTAATTTAATTTCCTCTGATACAATTCTTAATCTTAATCTAGAAATGTATGTACACATTTCGTTACTTTCATAATAAAAATATTTTTGATATCATGAATCTTTTGCCAATCAACAAATATTTTCTATATTTTGTGCTGATGCATGTGATATGATTAAATAATATTTTCTTGTGGAGCATTACAAATACAAAAGTACATTAAAGTTTTGTAAATACAAACCTTTTATTTCGAATAGTTATATCAACATGATTTACGGTAAAATTGTTTGCAATAAAATACAAAATTATGTACTGCATCATTTCGCTAATCATTTAATTATTGCTTTGAAGCTGACAGAACATAAACGGAGGCCAAATACGAGTAATTGAGAAATCAATATTCATAACGAATTAACATTAACATATTCATCCTTTTGAAGTGTCATATGCAATCTTATTGAAAGTAGGAAAAAACATTGGTAACACCGCTTCTAGACGAAGAAATTTTTAGGATTTTGGAAGGCCCCAACACATTCACACAGTACACGTAATTTTTGTGTCAATGTATGTGTGAATTTTTCTGAAACCCTGAGTTTATACGGGCGAACATTTGCTGAGGAAACATTTACTTTGGCAGCATATTTCGTGTGGGGATGAGAGCATCGTTTTTGTGTTCGGTACTCGGCGATACGCTATATTCACATTTTCTTTGCTTACAAAAAAAAGCAAATAACAACAATAATAATGGAATGTCGCCGGCAACATTTCCATCTGTGTGAACGTTAATTAAAAAAACAAAAGAAAATTCCAGATTTTTTTCTTCCAAATATTCACCTGTTTAAACTCGGACAAATTATTTTTAAATTATAACTATTATTTATTATTATTATTATTCATTCAATTCTTTTGAAGCTTCTTTTTGGTAGCCGTTTTTAGTTATAAATTTACTTAATTTAATCTGAAACCTTTGGTTGAACCCATGAAATTTTTGGTTTTGTAGTCAGACTATTTCAGCCGTCGCCATTATTTTTTGGTTGCATGAGAACTTAAAATATTTAAAAGACAAGCACTAATTTTTGCTGAGGTATAATATTGAACACAGCTCCCAGCTTGGTTTTTATAAATTCTAGAGAAATAATAGAAATTAAGGTGGTTAAAACAGAAGCAATTTTTAACTGCTTTATTTATTTTTGAGACTTCTTGGAAAAGTTGTTGAAAAATCGATTGTTTTTTCATTCGAATATTGCACGCTTTAAAATTTATCGTGTGTCCTTGTTATAACGTTTTAATTCTGGCAACATTATGAGTCTATTATGCGACTATTCTCATGTGCCTGGCAATCACTGAAAGTTCTGAAAGGTTTAAACATTTTATATTTTCCTCCTCTACGTTGGACAAGATAAAATATGCATTTGCGTATTCACAGTTTCCAGGGATATAAGACTCTTAATTTCATGGACTGAAGAATGCTGCGCACACTTAAAATGCTGCTGAATTAAAAAAAAAAATTTACAATAATTTTTATGAATTTTGAATTCTCATTTATAACTTTTCGTAAGGAAAAATATTGCTGTATATGGTGCATTTTAAATGATGGCAAGATATTGTTTACTTATTCCGAAATATTTTGGAATATCATCAAGAATTTAATGAGCAATATTTCTATGGTTATGCGAACCAAATACAAATTAATTTTACAATCACTTTAGTATGGAATGATATAGTTCAGTTGAGTTTGGAAGCATTTATAGAGAATAAAATTGATGACAACACTTAATCTTACAGGAAATATTCCTCCAAATTCATTAGATCATATTAAATATTTATAGACTTGTTTTCATTGGAAGTCATTCTTTTTGTCGTTAAAAAAAAAACAATCTTCTATTACCATGACAATAAATAAAATAAAGAAATTATAGAAAAAGCATTTAATATAGAAAAAGTTTAAAAGAAAAATAAAATATTTTTGCCAGCTTAAAAAAATGTTTTTTTTTTATTGTTTTTGGTGAGTGGATGTGATTGTGTAGCACGATTGACTGAGGATTAGTAATTTATTTTTTATTGGTACTTGTTGCTAAGAGCTATTGCCAACACACATATTTTCAATGCATACATTTCGGTACTGGTACACTACTGTATTTAAATGTCACAAAATGTTGTTGGTACTCTAGTGATTTTTATTTTGATTTTCATATCTTTCATTGTATAGTTCAAGTAGATATGCTGGCTGGGTGGCTGGCATTTATATACACAACTATCATCGAGCATAAATACTTATACATGCCAACATATACACACATACTTTCTGTAGCATACGGGTATACACAGCACTCATGTGCACACATAAAGACGCACATGTGTTACATTATTTGGTCACAACAATTCATATCAATTTATCAATAAAATAGTTTTGTAGTCTTTATGTGACCAATAAAGCCAGTAACGGAAAATGAAGATGAAAGCAGAAGTAGCAGCAGCAGCAACATCTACAGTCAGCAACACACTGACATTCTGTCATATTTACGAATATATTGAGATGCAATGAGATAAGATGTTTAGGGTTGGGTTCTGTTGGGTACGACGATAAGGGATACAATGTCTCATATCATCATCGTCATCATCATCATCATCATCATCATCATCATCATCATCATCAATCATCCTATGTTCGGCAAGGATGGTGAATGAAATGGTGATGGCAACAATTATGTCAGTTTATGATTATTGTCTATGTAAATGTCAATTATTTGTGTGATTTTTATGTTGCTACTGTTTTCATTTTTCTACATGTGAAAAATATGTTTGTCTGTCCTTATTTTATTTTTAATTGCTGCGGGAATAGTAAAATCATAAATTTTCTCAAGTCTCTCTCTCTTGTTTCATAGAAAATGCGGTGGTGGGGAGACAGAGGTTGTTGCCGTACGTCATGTGCAGAATGTCACTGTGTAGTTTCTGTGCGAAGTATTAAATTAAATTTCTTTTCAATTAAAGTGCTTGATAGCACACATACACATACATACATATATTTATTATTCTCTGTTTGTATTACGATATTTGATTTATGAAAACATTTTCAAATAATGAAATGCAAGAGCATACAATAATAGAATTTCTATGCTGTTACAATTTTATGTACTTAATTTTTATTTAATTTCTACATTTGTAGTACGAGGTAATTTTGTGTGGTTCGCTAACCCCCACACCAGCTGCTCCAATGCCGTCTTCTTTTTAACAAATAATGTTTATTTTAAACGTTTCTGTGTGGACTAAATTTAAATAACTCCTCCTCTATTACCACCGTTCTCAAGAATAAGAACCACAATATATAAAATGAGATTTTTAGCAACTTTCTCTTGGCAGTTCAGCTGTTTTCCAGTAACATGTTCAATTTGGTATATTATTTTATCGACTGGCAAAAGAACAACGCTGGCAGACTATTGAATTTTAATACCAAAATTCATGCTCGGTTAAGAAAGTGCATCGTGCACATCGCGACCATTTTATGGTCACTATGAGCGACCTTCTGAGGCGGTTATTCGGAATCGTGTGTCTAAATTTTGCACCACTGAATAAACCACCAACACGCATACGTAGAGTGTGGACAGAGGAAAATATCGCAGCGCTATCCGTCAGTGTTTTTGATGACCGTGAATTATCGGTTCGGCGCCATTCGCAGAAATTGGCCATCTGTTCACTACGGAAGAGCTAACACGTGGTTTCGGCAAGACGGTGCGACATAGCACGCGAAAAAATGATCCAATTGAGAAGCGAGTTTGGTGAACAGTTTATTTCACGTTTGGGGCCGGTCAATTGGCCGTCTAGATCGTGCGATTTAACGTCTTCTTACTATTTTTTGTGGCGCTATGTCAAGGCTCGAAAGCTTTATAGGGGCAGGCACTGGGAGGCAATATTGAAGAATTTAATCGTGAGATATTGACCGATATATTGGAGACAGTATGCCAACATTGGACACAGCATATGAACAATTTGAGGCATAGTAGCGGTCAACATTTGTATGAAATCATCTTTAAACATTAAAAATTAAGATTTCATACATTTCCCTAAATTTTATGAGTTTTTTTTTTAATCCAAAACCGAAAGCTCTTCAAAAATCACCCGTTATTTTCATGGGCATGGCACTGACTTCTTGTATTAATTGAATTAATAATTCTCACCATTAATTAAGAACTACATCAGTTTATTTTTATGTTCTTTAATATGGGTTTTAAATTTTTTAAAAATAGTTTAAAAAAAATTTTTCCCCCATTTGCCCATTTTAGCAGGGGTCCATATCAAAATATTCATATAAAATATAAAGATATTGCTTCTATTAGTGAAAGTGTGGTGAAGCCGTTACCGTCAATTTGGAGCGCTCTGGCCATATGATAAAATCTACTATATTTCAATCCAGTGTAAATGTAATACATTTATGTTTTTTTTATGCGGGTACGTATCTACGCGGATAATTCCTTAACGTTGGAGAATTTGATAACCAACAATTGTCAAGTAGCTCTGTAGCCTAGTGCATGAGCATTAGTCTGCATTAGTGGTGCGGGTTCGATTTCCGCCTAAACCCTGTGTGTTTCTAAAGATACGCTAGAGGAGCTTTGTAGAGATTGTGTTGTATTTTAAAAGAATGGAAAAGCAAGATTCTATTCGAATTGGAAGAAAAATTTTCGAAAAGTACCACAACAGGATTGACTGCTTGAACCAATCTAGTGGCTCTGATTTAAATTACATTACGTTTCGTACTTCATGGCCAGGTCCAAGCTTTATAATGAAATAAAAGTTTCATCGAAATCATTTCTGTATGTTTTCTTTGACTTTACTATTGAAACCGAAAAATGTATAAATCAATATATCAAAAACAATCTATAGAATGAAGTTCTAAAGCACTTGTTGAAGGTATTCATGAATTATTTTTTATTTTCAACTCTCTATATGTTTTTAGAAAACTCTTCAATTGTCCAGGACTGTACACAATTGTTACTTTGGCAGTCATAAAAATTAATCCGTTTAAATTGCGTCCAAATTGTTGCATTTCTTTTTATTTAGGACTTATTTTATGGCACAAGAACTTATCATTAATTTTAATCAAGCAGAAGATAATTAGCGTTCTCCCTTTTCTTTGGAAGTTAAGATTACTGCATTCAAAAGCACAATTTGAACTGCACAAAACGGAAAATTCTTTTAAAACATAAAACATGCCATAAAAACTTGCCACTTTTCACTTCTAAATCCTTTAAATTCATCAAAATATTATACTTTAAATCTTTTCCGTATTATTTGCTTTTCTCTTTACATTTACTTTATTCCTCTTACCGTATAATGCACGACCTGTGCAGCAAATGTACATGTAGATATGACACTTTGGGGACTCTAATTACACAGGTGATTATCTACTTTTAATGTGTTTCATTTTAATGACCGTTTACTTTCCACTTCCGTTTCATATCTAAACATATTTTTTGTTGTTGTTGTTGTTGTATTCCTGTGCGCTACTTTTTATTCAGTTTTATTTTTATGATTTTCATAATAAATAAGCTGAACAATAATCGAGGAAAAAAAAAGAACTTAATTTTTTGTCGTTTTAACGAAAATGTAAATTAGACACCAAATTTGTAATTGTATGTCATTATTTTAATAAACATGCCACCACTAATTGATATGATTTATGTATTTAAGTGTATATAAATATATTTAATTAATACCACTCTGAATGATAAAGAAAAAAAATATAACCTTCGAGAGCGTGGCAAGGTGCGCGGGTACGTATGTATTTATAAGGAAATATTGTTGAATGGACGAATACAATAATTTTTATATTGAGAGATACATACACACACACACACTAGTTGAAAAATACTACTGATTCAACAGTCACACATCACAAAGCCACAAAGTAGAATGCACAATTTTACTGATTTTTCTCATTCTTGCAGCTCTCTAATTCACATTTATAGAAGAAAGATTTCCATATATGAATTTAGTACGTATGAGCAATATTAATATAAAAGAAGGCATAATAATTTG
Source organism: Dexiosoma caninum (assembly GCA_963924685.1). Lineage (NCBI taxonomy): Eukaryota > Metazoa > Arthropoda > Insecta > Diptera > Tachinidae > Dexiosoma > Dexiosoma caninum. Next base: position 16,698,017 of record OZ004729.1, on the reverse strand, counting down.
CATCTAAAAACTTACATAGGTCATGTACATTTTCCAAAGTACAGGGTGGGTCAAAAGTAATCACCCGGGGCATAAGTAATCACCCGATGTTCTTTTGTTGTAATTTTTTTTAAGCCAAATTTTGGCACTGCTTACGAAATGGGCTAAGTGACCGCCGCCAGACTTGATGACCATACATGCAGATTCAAAAGTTTAAATAAAAATTAAATAAAATTACAGCAAAAGGCATCGGGTGATTACTTTGTCCTCGGGTGATTACTTTTGGCCCAACGTGTATGATCAGGAGGGCGATAGGGGGGAAATTTCTGCTTCTCAACAAGACACATTGGCTAATAATTTCTTTCACTAGGACCACAAGGAAGTTAGGGGCAATTTCCGCGTCACCGAGATCATCATACCGATTTTAATGAAATTTAAATCTATCTGTGTTTCTGGCTCTAGAAAGACACATATGCTACATAGACATTTTTAAATAGGACCAGGAGGCGACGTAGAGATAAGACATGCCTCTCCGAAACTGTATCCCGGTAATGATGGGAACGAAACACCGGATGAATGCTAGTAATATATAAAAGTATACGCCTGAAATTCCTACAGATAATAAAACCTGAAGAAATCTCTTTTAAATTTCATTAAAATGTATTAAAACTTTAGTCGATATCACTCAATTTGACAAATATCTTTTTTGGCAGTTTGGTAGCCGTCTTGCTGTAAAACATCACTTAGACACTAAATTATTATAAACGTATGTTTATTTCTTGGACCAATCCTAAGGATATACAAATCATTTTCCTGGACCTGGTGAATGAGATTTTGAGAGGGGGTAATATTGTATATTAACTGAATTTATTTTGGGAATATCTCTTTATAAATAAAAAAGAAAAATCTAAAAATAGAAATGTGTGTGTGTTATAAAAGTAAACTCATGTATTGTTATTTTTTTTTATAGATTTTTTGGTTTTTGTGTTTGATATTCAACTTCAATTCCCAATTGATTACTTGAATTTTAAACATATAGATCTTGGGTTCGTATTCAAAAATTAGGAAAAATCCACTGATGAGCTAAGTAAGCATTAGCGAAATAGTTCTATATGGATATGCTTTCCTCCTCAGTTATTAAGTTTGCTTTTGTAAAAAAGTATGTAATGTAATGTAAAGTATGTAATAATAAATTTCACATATATTTTTTAAGGGAATAAAGCGCAATTAAAATCATATAAATAGGGGGGTAATATTTGTGGACATTCGATTTGAATGGTCTCTCACTGAAATTGAAGGCAGGTTTATGCAGTGAGTCTATTCCACATACAAACAGCTCGGCTAAAAACGTATTTTCTATGTGGATGCGGTCTTACGTAAAGATATAAGAAATAAATTCTACAATGTTATTAGACCACAAGTTCTTTTCAATGCAGTATGGTATGGACATTCAATTAAGGGTAACACAAATAGTTAAAGCTCTAAAAACGACAGAAAAGTTCTGCAAATGATTTTCCGAACATTAGAAATGGTATCCATGCCGTTCATCTATATAGAGATCACTAAATATGCGAAAAAAAAATATTTTAGAAACCTCCGAAACCTTTGCACCTCCTAACATTTTGCGTTATCCTGCTGCCCTAATTAACGTGTAAAAATTACTACAAAAATTAAATTTATTAATTATATGCAGACATAATATATTTTGATAACCCTCAATTTAAAAAAAAAAACCTAATAAATATTAATTTTAAAGGCAACATCTAGTACACGCAGTCGAAAAGCTAATGCTGTACGTTACAATTTATATTCGTAAGAAATTTGTCATATCATAGTATTGCCACTGTAGTAGTAAATTCATATAAATTAAACATTATTTATTACAAATTTAATTTATATGACACGAAAAGGGTCACTTGAAAATTGTTCATGAATCTTTATAAGAGGACACTTCTAATCTCCTAATACCTGGCAGTATTGCCTTTTTATGATGCCCATTTGGCATAAATTTACTCGTATTTAGCATTTAACTTAAACAGATTTACATATTCATATACACAAGTGTTAATTTCTCTAGGTATGAAAAAAAACAGCAACAAAAAATATAAAAAAGGACACCGGAAACGTACATTTGAACTGTGACTATCTAAATTATCTTTAATGACAAAACATTTTACTTGTTAAACAAACATACATTGTGGAGCCAAAAGAACTTCTCTACTTCCTATGAAAGCTTGTTGAGAATTTATGTTTGATGTGCATGGCTGTGTGCTACTGTATTTTTACTAGCAAAAGCATGCAAAGAATTTAGCATTAAGGAGCAAACCGGTGGAGAGTAGCAACTTAGAAAAACAGCAACAGCACAGAGAGACTAACAAAAAGGAGTAAATACACATTTATAAATGTGTATTATAAATGCAAGTCATTATTAGATAGACAACACCAGTTGTCACAGATAGGATTCAGAGATATTTACATTTTTATTCCAAGCACAGAACATACTGTGGAACTGAAATGTGAAAAAGGCAGAACAAATTTTTTAAACTCTTCAAAACAGAAAAATACTTAGCGTTTCAGTTTAACTCAGTATTAAAAACAAATTCAGAACTAATTAAATAGAAAAGATATAAATGCAGAAATCTTAAAACGAAAGTTATTAAATTGAAAGTCCTTTGAGCGTCAAAATTTCTTTGGAAAAATATTTCTTACTCAAGGGTAATTGGGTGATTTTTTGCCATTTGCTTTTTTTTTTTGTGTAAAAAAAGATTCGTAACATATAGAAATGCGAAAAATGATCAGTGCGGTTTGTCATTCCAGCATGAACAACAACGCCTGCAAATCATTGAATTTGTTCATCAAAATTCGTGCTGTGTAAGAAATGTGCTGCGTAAATTAACTTTATTTTATGATCGTCATGATCGACCCACCAAAAAAGCAATTCAAGCTGTTGTGACCAAATTTCGCGAACGGAACCAACAACGTCAATAATTCTTAAGAGCTCTTCCCCATTAATCTGAAACTAAAAAAAACAAACACTGTGAAAGCTCTTGCTCTGCAAAACAGTGTTGTTAACTTATAGCAGCATTGTCAACTTAACATGTTCAAAAATCATCTTTTATATAAGTTTCTTAAAACTTTTTTAAAAATATTTTTTGCAGGCCCGATTTCAAAGCTTAAAATTTTTCAATTAAATTATTTACCGATTTTTACACACTGCAAAACGAGTTAATTTATTTTAATTCAAACCGAAGTTCGTTAATTTAATTGTTATTCATTTAAATTTTATTTTATTTAAAATCAAAACAAACTCCACTTTTTTAACAAATTTTTCATTTTTTTTTTTGTTTTTAATGTAACAACTTCAATATGAATTGTGTAGTTGACATGTCGCGGAATGAACATGTTTTTTCAATTGCACTAATTATAGGAGAATTTTTTAACAACAATTGGCACATTTTATTATTTAAAAGCTAAAAATGCCAATATTGTTGGCCATAATGAAGTTATAAAAGCAGCGACAAGCCGCAGCACATCATTATAATTAAATTATTAAATTGAAAAAGAAATAAAAATTTTTTTAAGTGAAATCACGTTGTATTAAACTTACCATTTACCAAAAGTTCACTGCTACTGTTGACCAAATTGTCCATTATTGGCTGAAATGTATAAAATGTCAATGTTTCCAACTTATTCGTTTGCACGTTTAGCGAGAGCAAAGCCGGCGTGCCACGCAATAAACCGTTGTCGATTTTTTTCAAAAGATTGTTGCGCAAATTTAACGTTTTCAGATTATTTAAGCCATCTAGAGCTCGTTCCGAGATACGCTGTAAATGCACGAAATATAATTAAAATTAAGTTAAATAAATTATATTTATTTAATCTCCGTATTGTCATTAAAAATATGTTTAGTTTTTTATTTTTATGTTTAACCCTATAACGGTTTTAGCTGCCTCAAGGCAGTCATCAATTTTTCTTTCACACTTTAAAGTGAAACATTTTTTTAAGTATATTTTTATTTATTTATTTATTTATTTTAATATCCACTTCTTTGTACTTTGTAATTCGCTGGTCATCTCTTTTTCCTTTTTGCTTTTTTCAGTATTTTGGCACTTGGCTTACCAGTGTACAGAAATTTTTTCTTTTCACTGAACAGACTTCTCAGTAAAAATAAATAATTAAATCATGAAAAAATCGTAAATTAAGTACAGAATTCTATTTTGAATTTACCGATTCTCAAAGATTTCTTAGGAGTTTTGTGTATACATGAAAAATTTTTCAACATTCTAAGTTTTATTTTTTTTTAATTTTTTTTTTAATTTTTATTTTTTTTATTTTTTTATTTTTTTTTTTATAAGTTTTATTAAAATTTTTATACAAGAAGTAAGTGGAAATGAAAAAATAATTATTAAAAATATTTCTCGAATTTGGGAGTAAAATAAAGTAAACTTAAAAGTTTTTGGTTAGTCCCCCCTGTTCATCAAACAACCAGCTAATGGATTTTATGGACGCAGTGGATAGCAATGAAGAGATATCCGATATCGACAGCAATGACGAACTTGGTGGTCCATATTATATATAATGTGCATTTTAGCCAATAAAACAAACCATCAGATTGATTCAGTTCCGAAACTTTCTAGACTTTGTGTTGATGAAAAAATTTGTAGCACCAAAATTAAGCATCATCATGCGGTTGAATTTATTGGTTTCGCATTTGTAATGACTTCGCCACAACATTGTGGAAATATACAGAAACTTTTGCGAAATTAAAACGATACGAGAGAAACTATTTATAATTCGGTGTCTGGTAACACTAATGTTAATAGCTAAAATCTGGCAGCACCATAATAAAGTTTGACATTTTTTTTAGCATAAACATGCTCAAAACGTTTTGATGTACAAGTGATCAATTTTAAGAAAAAAATTTCAATTTCAAAAGAAGGGTTTCGTTGTATTATTTTCCGCATTTTTCGAAGTGTATTATCTCAACAAGAATGTGTCGTTGAACGCAATTCTTTGTATGGCGATAAAGCACCATTAAAAACCACAGTATATCGGTGGTATAGTGAATTCAGTCGCCGACGAATTCCGTAAAAATCATCAAAACTCTGTTGTTGAGCCACAAAGCAAAACAGGAGACCCATTTTTTCCAGGAGCATAACCATCATATGGGTTGGTTTGATCTAATGAATGGTGTGATGAGGTGGTATCATAAACCAAACAAAACAAAAAATCGTATACAGACTTTAATAATAACACGTTGGTTTTATTATTCTAAATGTTCAAGAATGCCCTGATGCTGCCTTTTTTTTCCCTTTCATTACTGAAGGAAAATAAATTTTGAAATAAGATCATCAGATATTTTTTTGATTATTAAAATTTTACTTGGAACAATATTCCCCATCTTAACGGTTGAAAATTGAACTTCCGACCGTTAGAGGGTTAATGTGGACATAAAGAACTGTCGTTAATGAAAACATATAAAATTTTTTTTGTTATTTATTTTCGTTTCGTTATTGATTAACAGTGAGTGCAACAACGTACACATACGCAGGTTTTTGTATTTAATTGCTTAAAATCATGTAAATATATAATTAAATTTTCTAGATTTTACCACTTCATAAAAAATAAACAACACAAACTAAAAAAAAAAATAAAACATGAACTCACAACACATACTCACTTAGACAGGAAGGGACATAGGGGATTCATAAAGAGTCATAAAGTCATATGTTTTAATAAATTTACATAAAATCAACTGACAAAAACTAACAAAAAGAAAATTATTCTTCTGAAAAACTCTAAAATTAATAGAGAAAAAAAAAGAACACAATCCTTTGCCTTGTCATTAGCGAGCCCCAGTTTGCAAGCACAAAATTTGCGTATATCGTCGTATGAAATGTAGAAAAGGCATAGTTACATTGAAACAAATTTAATGGGACAAGCAAAGATTTTATATTTTGTTTTTAATTGTGAGAGTTTAATATTTTTTTCTATTCTGTCTGACATCCGATAACAGTTCCAAAAAAAATATCCTATATCGTAATATGAAATAAAAAAGGAATAGTTACATTGAACGGGACAAGCAAAAGACTTTTTAACTTTCACTTTCACCGTTCTTTCATTCAAATTTTTTTTATTGACGTTTCAACTTTTTTTTTTAATTATTATTTCTATATTCTGTTGTAAACTTAAATTTTTTTTTTTTGATATTTTCTCTTACTTTAATTGTGAGATGATAAAATATTTGATATGCATGTACTTTTTTCTATACGTTGATCATAATTAGAATTTTTATCAATCAAGAAGTGTTTTTTGAATTTTTTTCTTTGTAACTTTGGACTTTTTGAAAGAATATGGGATTTATGAATCGTTCGATTTCTACTTTTCTTTTAAGATACGATGAATATAAATAAAAACTGGGCTAACGCTGCAGCCAGTCGTTAAGTTTTTGCTTTCAAATTTGTTACACATACTGCTTGTCACAATTCATGTGTATTAATAGCTGTGCCGTAGACTGCACGAAAGTTTTGAGCAATTGAAAAGCAATTTTATTTTCCAAATGTCGACGTCAAGAAAACAACTAAAATTATTATCATTATAAGTATTAGAGGAACTCAAAAAATATAAAAAATATAATAATAATATATAGATCTATAAACCGCAACACAACAATATATTTATTATTTTTATTCACAAACATTTTTTTTTTTTATTAATAATATTTTCGGCAGAATATAAAATCATTTATAAAAAAAAGAAACAATAAACACGAAAATTATGATGGCAGAACATTCGAAAAACTACAAATTTATTCTTTAAAATTAATATCAGGTCTTTTCTTGGCCATAATTTGAAACAAACAGAGAATTTGAAAGCAAATTTTCATTAAAATTTAAAAGTATGACTGTATTGGTATAGAAAGTGTCAGCCGAACTATTCGGTGCATGATTTTTCATTTCTGAGACCAGCACTCTGGGAACATCCTTTGCATATGCAATGCATTGCACTGGAACTAGAAAGAGAGAGGGATAGTATAGGTGAATAGACAGCTGGTGAAATTGGTAGGAAGTGGCACAAGTTTGTAATTGCGCCGTCTCTGATGTTGATTTTGACGCAATATTTTTTAGCCAAGGGGAGTCATTTCATTTCTCATTTTATTTCGCCTAAGTCTTATTGTTCAAATACTGATGCAGCACAGAAAAATCATAAACAATTTTTGACTTAATGGGCCGGGAATCGAACCCGGATTCTTCTGGTTGCGGCCATCAGCATTCTCTTTTTCCGCTGTTTGCTTAGGTCTGGTTAATTTATGACAATGGTTTAAAACTTTATCGTAAAATATTACGATATTTTAACATGATAACACTCCTTCGGCATATGTACTTTGTAAAAAATATAACAATGACAGTTGAATATTGATTAATTTAAATATGTGGGGTATTAGTCTGCGAGTGTGAGTATATATATATGTGTGTGTGTGTCTGTGTGTGTGTGTGTGTGTATTTGAGTAATAAACACACCCATGTACAATTTTTCCAATTTGGGCGTCTATAACACAAGCGAGCACAATATCAAACATTTTTGCTGCATCAAGCGATTAGCTGGTGTAATAGGCACGGGCATGCTGGCATGTTTTAGAGAATTTTTTTAAATAATTTATTATGTTATCCGAATCATTCAACGTGTGTAATTGCTTGTTCGCCCACCAAACTTTGTAAATTTCTATTTCATAAAAAATTCCAACAAAAAATGTGGCAACTGGCGAACGGAAAATTCTAAAAGAACTTATTGAATTACTAGACAGCTTGTTCCCAATTTGTAACAAATAGATATCAATTTTCCCAAGCCCCTTTTTACTACTGTAGACCCTCTTTCGAATAATTTTTATAATTTTTATTTTTTTTCGTTTATTCCTTGATGTTCAGTCATATTATTCTACAGTGTTACAACTCATGAACGACCTGTATGTTAAAAAACATGCTCGCCTATGTAATTTCCATTTAAGTGCTATTATCACATATCAATTACTTTAATATTATTGGTAGCATGTGACACGTAGCAATAATGTTTGGCCGAAATAGTAACATACATAAATAAATATTTTCATTAATTATGCAGAATTTATCTTTGTAGCTAAATTCGCACAATCGACACAAATGGCCACATATGTTTCCATTTTTAGAGGGAGCAATTTATTATTTTATCTTTGTTTATTTTATTTATGTGCGTTAATACAAAAAAGATTTATTCTTTATTCAAATTCAAAGGGGAGGGTATCGTTGTGGGAAGTAGTTAGCCCGTACACTCTTTACACATATTACACATGAGCCACACAATGTGTCCAATTACACATAGTGTCGCCAGTGGCAACACTGGTCCTTATCGATTACTAATCGATTTCACCATGTCTGTCTGTTCTTTATACTCTTTTGTAATAAATTTTCTTTTTATTTTTAAAACTCTTCCCGTATTAAAAGATGGCGGCAAAATATTTTCCATTACCCTAAAAACTACCTGTGACAGAATAACATTTCATATAATACAAAAATTATAAATTCTACAAGGTGGCCCAAAATGACCGAAGGGATTTGAGTTCATTATAACTTCTTATTTAAGACATTAGTATTAAATTTTTATTATTTAAAATGCAGTATATTAATAAAAAATATTTTTAATTTAATTATGAAAAACTATATCTCGCAAGTGGTTGCCATTTTCTGGCTTTTCATTTTCCATAACCTTTCGCAAAACTTAGGCGTTATGTCATGATTTCATCGCGTATATTGTTTTTTAATTGCTGGATGGTTCTATGCTTATTAATATAGACTTTTCCTTTCAAATAACCCCAAAGGAAACAATCTGGAGCGTTAAATCCGCTGAACGCGGAGGCCAATTAAGATCGCTTGTACGGGAAATAATTCGTTCACCAAAGATGTCGCGTAAAAGAGCCATTTTGTCTCTCGAAGTATGAATTTTGTATGGAAATATTCTTATTGTATGCAATATTCACTGCAGCGACCCTCGTGAGTGGCCAAGTTGTGTTGAACGTCTTCTGGTTGATGTTCCTCCATCTTCCCGAATACTCTCCAGTACCCGTCCAATATTGTCATGCGTGTGCACTGTTCGTCTTCTGCTGGCACCAGGAATATTCCTTACTGCCCCTTGGTATGAAAAAATCGAAAAGAAATAAAGTTCAACGATTTTGAGACGTTGTTCAATTGTGTAGCGTTCCATTTTGAATTTCCCAAGTCTTTTTTACAAAATACTAAAAACAAAAAAAAAATTATAATAAAAAATTTATAAGGTATTCAAATACCTTCGCTCACTTTGGGAGGACAGCCTGTACGATATCGTTTATTTTATTTTAATGCCAGTTGGTTAAATTTAATCTCGATTACTTTTTTGGAAATATTTTTTGTCGAAAAAAATTACTGCAGTTGTAATTTACATAATTTAAACTGCGCCATATTTATTTTAAACTGTAGTCTATTTTCTTGAACTAGAGCGTTCTATTTTTATGTTTATGCTTTAAATTGAATTGAATAAAATTTAATTTTTGTTCATGAATAAATACAGTATGCTATTTATATATGCATATGTGTATGTATGTATGTTTTAAAATTGTTATATACATATACATATGGATTACATATACATATATACGTAGAAGAATATGTATTGCGAAGTCTATAATTCAGTTAAGAGCCCTTTAGCTGTAACGACAATATGTCATATTATTTTAACACCTGTTCATAAATATTGTCCTTAAAGTGTCTGTTTACAATTCGATGTAATTAATAATTAATTAAAGAACCATTTCGTTTTTATGACCGTAATCCTCATATTAAATTTGACCGAATATTGTAAAAATTTAAAGGTGTGGCTTTTATTATATAATTACTAATTTGTATTAGATTCATACTGCATACGAATTCTTCAGTCCGACAAATAGACAGACACAGCATTCACAGAACTATAAGCGGAAAGAAAGAAATAAATTTTTTAAGAGGGAAAGAAAAAATTAAATTAAGTATGGAAATATGTATACTTCAGGAAAATAAGAGAAGCACACAATTTCAAACTAATTTTTCAATAAAAATAACAATTTCATTATACGTCATCAACAACAACAAACAACAGAAAAAAATCATTATCTATATTTTTACACCAATTAAATTTTCCATATGATTTAATTTGTCTACACTGGAGAGCATAATTGACGAACTGCATAGTGGAAATAGGAATAAAAACTTTTTACAAGCCATCACTTGTCTCCTTTTATATTCGAGTTTTATTGTATTCTTATTCTTTCTTTCCCCTTGGTGAAATAGCCCGGGAATGTCAAACCATTGCATACTGTAGAGTATAGAGAGGTGTTGAAGTGTTAGAAGGATTGAGAGCTCAATTCCGTCATAACTCTGTTGTTGCGCATTTTTGAAGAATTTGTAAAGTTGAGTTGAGTTGCCAGAGAATATTTATCAAGTAGACTCAACTAATCAGGTGATTTTTTCTGGCTCGTTTATGTTTTACACAACGTGACTGTCAATATTTGTTTACATTTTAAAGCTCACCATTGTTTTTTTAAATGATTTGGTTACTTTTTTACTCATTTGTTTGTTTTGAGAGAGTGTTGCAAAAGCAATTAAACAAAATTTTTATGTGTTTTGCTGTTGTAGTCATCTGTTATTGACATTTTCTTTGTGCTTTACACAAACAAAATGCCTGTTATTTTTGCTATTGTTGTGTTGTTGTAGAGTTGCGACTACTTGGTTGCTGGGTCTCAATAATGTTCAAGCATTTTTTTTAAGTGAACTTAGAGCCACTTTATTTATTGTTTTACTTTCACCGAAGGAGCGACGAAGGAGGGTGCACAGTAGACTATTTTTTGCTGACTGAGTCTTTAGCCGAGGATCTTCTGATTGCAAAAGTCAATGCAACGATCCATATAATATTTTAAATAAATTTTATTTTGTAAAAGTCTTCCTAAGTTTTAAAATGATAAAATTTCTGCTGTAGTTCCTGCAGTTTTTGTAACTGGACATGTAATACATACACAGAACACCAAGAAAGAACTTTAAACACACAAAGTCGTCAAATTAAGGCAAGGATCGTATAGCTTTTAGTCAGAAAGAATTAGACATAAGAGAACATTCGAAAAGAATAAAGTGATAGAAAAGAAATCATAAAAATTCTCGTATTCAATTTCGTCATAGAATTTGTATGTATAGTTTCAAATTTATTTGCAACCAGAGCCACCTAAGAGGTGGTGAAATGTTTAAAACATACATAGAGCCACTGAAGAAGAATATTTGAAGACTTCCGAACACACGTTCTTTTCATACTGTGTAGGTTTGTTATGTTTTCCGTCGACTTTTTATTTGTTTTCTTAGAATGTGGATAATTATTTATGATCGAAAAAAATTTAGTTGAAAAAAAATAACAATTATTTTGTCATATATAACTAATATATATTATAAACTTCAGAACACTGATCATATATGAATTCCATAAAAAAATTTAATTTTAAAATACACCGTAGATTCCCATACCCGTGCAAGAAAATTTCTTTTAATAGAAAAAAAACTTTGTGTAAAGTAAAGCCAGGTAGTGAAGTGGAAAAATAGGGCTTAAAATCTGCTGTTGCTTGTAGTTCTTCAGTTAAATTGTAAAGAACAAATGCATCGTCCCTCGTATTGAGTTTATTTTATTTCGCCTGTATCGACCTGTGAAGGACACTGTGGTACGCATTATCATCGAGAATAACGGGCATTGGTAAAGTTGTTGCTGTCGCGAAATTAAGATTTCATATATAACGTGATTTCTATGGCGCGAGTTATAAGTAGGGAGTGCACTTGTTTAAAAAAAAAACTTCTTGTCACTTTTAAAGTCACTTTATTAATTGATTCAAATCAATATTACAATCGATCTTATAATAAGAGAAATGCAAATTAAGCTTTAAAATAACAAGGGCACAAAAAATACAGAAAAAGAATTATTTATAAAAAGAAATGCATATTCAGCTTTAAAATGTTGATTCCAAATTTAAAGACATACAAAATAAAAATACAATAATTTCTTATTAAACTAAATTGTTCCTTTTTTTATGTGAAAATAAATATTGTGAAATAAAAAGATACAAAAAAATAATAATTGCAATTAAGCAGTTTTTTCTAGAGCATTGACTTATTACGTTAACCTATGTAGTTTTGCTGGTAGTGTTGTTGTTGTAGTGGGTAATGTGGGGGTTTCCATAACTCGCGTAATAAAAAAATTTTAAATGTTATACTATATAAATCGCGAAAGAAAACACTTTTTGAATTGTATTATCGTATTTAGACATATTAAAGCGTTTCTAAATCAATTTCATATATTACATTTATGCTCTCCAGTGTACACTCGTTATGCTCATATCTCCATTAATGCAAAATAAATCTAAAATTTTCTTCAATATTAAACACATTAAATTCATAATAAAAAAGAAACACACAAAATAATAATAATAATAATAATAGTAATAATAAGAACATATTGAAATAGAAAAAAAAATAATAAAATTAGTGAAACAAAACAAGAGGAAAAATATTAAAATATAATAATAAAAGCAAATTATAATACTGTTACTTCCACACAATAAAGTTTTCAAACTATGTGATGCTTTTACTAAACAGGAAAATTTATTTAAAAAAGATAACAATCATTGTCAACAGCATGGTGGATACAACACACTCCTGCCATATACGACCATACTTCAGCTTCGACAGCAGCATCGTCATTGTGATTGTTATTAAAGTCAATAGAAATCAATATACTTTAAGCAACCACAAAAAAATATAAACACACTTGAGAGCACACCGATTTTTACATACGAGGATGGTATTGAGTGGGGCTGCCAGTATTGGGGTTTTATCCCCCAAGTTGGTGATATGTCAACTTTTTTGAAATTTTCTTGGGGATCTTCAATGAATTTTATGGGGATTTTTGGGGTATGCAATTCTTTAGAACGGATATTCATTACCGATAATTTTATAAAAATATGTTTGATAACTAAATTGTTGGATTTGTGTTGAACTTATTAGTTATGAAACGTAGTGGAGTAAACTTTCCTTTACCAATTACTTTGGCAACGAGCTACCAACAAATATCGACGCGTTTTGGTCAGAGGGTTGTGTACTCGTATAGTTTCCGTCAGGCAGCCGAAACATTTCACTACAAACAACTTGCTCAAGCAGTACTCAATATGCTTATTATCCGAACAATATTTTCTATTATTAACTGAAAAGTACTAGAATCCTTTCGTACAACTACACATCTTAACATAATAAACATTAAATAATAATAAAGTATCTGATTCATATTGATATTAAAATAATTTTAAAAATTCCATATCACAAAAAATTTAAGTCTTTTTTTTTCATGGACAATCCAATCTTGGACAGCCTTCGTATTTGTACGAGGAAAAAAAAACCATACCTTGATACCAACAGAGAATTCCCAAACAAAAGGCAAATGAAAGTAAACAAGGATTTCTTTTTTTGTTAAACTTTCTCCTATTACGGCTCGAGAATACATGAATAGGCAATTGTAGCAAAAAAGAAAATATAAAACAAAAAACAATAGAATTTCATGCTTTTCCGCTCTCCACTTACCGTGTTAAAACACATTCAATGATTCAAAGAAAACTTAAAAAAAAAGAATAACTTACCGAAGCATAAAAAATGGCTTCTTCTCAAACATCAATGGAAAAATACGTATTAGACGCCTAAAAACTCTACACGCGTTAAAAGATTTCCATGCGCTTAGAAACACTACATGCGTGAAAAGATTTAGATGTGCCACGCTTTCTGTCATGATTTTTTTTTTTTTATTAATATTTTGCCAAGACTTGCAAAAGAAAACTGATTATATTTCTAGCAAATTAAATCAAGTATAAATATTCATGTGTGGTTTTCTCCCAGCAAAACCCTTTTAATTTTTTTTTTGATAAGTCATCTTTTAGTACAAGTCCTCTGACAGCAAATGTTGTCTGTTGTGAAATTAATAAAGAGGTTTGCTTCATGCTGTCTCAATAGACTTTCAGCAAAAGGAACAAAAAGAAAACGAAAGAAATAAGTATTTACAAACTGTATTTGGACCGACAGAATCCGGTTCATTTCGATATAAATTTGTTTGAAATTTCAAAGCTAAAATGTTTCTCGTTTCTAAGTCACATAGAAGTTTGAAGAGACCAGTGGTGTTAATCGTACGGTAATTATTGTATTGTTGGGATTATTTTTTGGGTCCGACCTGTCGGTAATTTCAAAAGGTTTAAATTTTTTAGTGTTAGAACCCAAAACGTTTTGATAAAAGCAAATCTTACAAAGCACAAACATGCTAAATAATGTCGATTTTTAATACACGTTAAAGTCTGCAAACAGAGTAAGACATTCGATTGGTTTTAAGAGCTAGCTGGCAAAACAAGGGGCAAGTTCGCCCCAAATTACCTCCAGCCATTCTGTGGACTTACGAAAAACAAAAGGAATAAAATTCTTAGAAACTGCTCACTGATATAGTAGTGCGGGCCAGTGTCAGGCCAAACGCTTCCTGATCCGGAATAGGGCGGACTTAAGCCTTTTAACGGGGTACATTACAGGCTATTATGGCCTGAGGTACCAACTTAACAAAATTTGTCTCTCCAATGTCTGCCGATTTTGTGAAAGTGACACAAAACCTGCACTCGGCAGTCTGAAGTTTCAACATTTGGGTGGCATCGCGATTCCACCACACAAGCTGTGGAACGGCAGACCCCAAATGGTGCTTGAATTCCCTAGAAACCTTAGGATGGCGGTTTAATAAGAAGGACTTTACACAAACATCTTTTTGGTCGCGGTGTTTCCTGGCCCAATAATAATAATAATAATAATAATAAATGGAATAGTTAGCCAGAAGTTGCACGGTTCGGATCCCCGATAAGAGCCAAATAAATTTTCAGTTTTGTGTGCGCTAACAGTACTTTTCTTCGTTGGCAGTTGACGAAGTATAATATTAAATAAATCTATGGAACATCAGATCACCAACTGTCCGTGGATAATGAATAGCTGAAAAAGCTTCTTGGGCGAGTTCACGCTTACGAATGGGGACCTCTGGTATCTCACAGTATGGGGTGCACAATAAATAGAGATGGTCGCGGTGCTGGAGGCCTCCGCATCCACCTTTTACCAATGTAATGTAGATTATACATTACAAAATAATGTATGAAATGGCTCTCATTCAGCTTACAAATTAATACGTCTACTTAACAGCAGAGACACGGCAACTCTGCTTTACAAATTTTCAAAAACATGGACCAATTTAGTTGGGCTAGAATTAAGCTCTCTATCCTTATATCCCTTCATCAACTGCCTCTTCTATACACTATCCCTTTCCAAATAGTGCCGGTCCATGCACTGCATATGTGCGGGACAGCTCCTGAGCACTGCTCTAACAAAGAAAAAATAAGACGTACATATATTTTCAGATTGCGGATTCAATAGAAACAAAGAGAGAATAAAAGAGGTAGACCGATAGATATACATGACATATTTTCCCTGGAAAAACTGTGAAAATATTTCGCTTTTCATACATCAATCTCCTTCAAAATAAGTTTTATGCTCCCCATAGATATTTCTGCCTTAATACACACAAATTTTAAAAAGTGTTAAAATCACATTTTTCGAAATAAAATTTTCCTTTATCAAAAAAAAAAAAATATTCCAGCTTTAAATTACCACAATTTTTACAAAGAAAAATGAGATAAACTTAACGCTACTAAATTTCGGAAAATATATTCCTGTAAGATTTCGTTTCTTTTGTTTTATAAATTTCAGTCACACTCTTTTAACACAGAGAAAGCAGATGAACGATGCTAAGTGAGATGAAAGTGTATGTATATATGTACGTGTGTATGTATATATTTATGTATTACATAAACTCTCAACACTTGAATCCGAAGGACAACAACAAACGCGTTAGAAGTTGAAGTGCCAGCAATAACTAACAAAATTGTACAATGAACGCCTACCACCAACACTAAAACACTTCAGTAGGCTTGTCACGCAAGTACGAGTAGAAACAAGAAAAAATTATAAAAAGTTTATAAGAGATGAAAAATATTGCAAAGCAGGGATGGACACACTCAATAACACTCGACTTTGATCGAAGTTTTAATATGTTTTAATGGAACTTTGTTATGACACTTTCTTTTTTTTTACATCTACCACACTAATCAAGTAAAGAGTATTTTTTTGGAGAGGAATAGAACTTTAAATTATAAAAAATGACACAAAAAATTACATTTAAAAAAAAATGTGTTTTTAATACTTGACATTACCATTTTAAAATGATTTCGGGCATATGATGACCGCTTCTGATTTTGACAAAGTGCTTTGGGGAAGTCCGATTGGACAGAGTGCCAATTACTGCGACCAACGACGAATCGATAAATTTGGAACTTCTTCGGCATTTTCAGCAGCGATATTCTCTTCTATATGCACTTTCACCATGCTAGCTATAAAAAACTACCAAGTGCGAATTGATGACTAATTTTCAAAATAAATATGGGAAAAAGCGTTCAACTAATCATGATGCTTGGTCGAAAATGCCAAAAACCGCAGAATGACAGATAGTCTGAAAGTTAACTGGTTCGTAACGTTTTTTTTATCTTGGATCAGCACTCCGGGGATAACCCCTACGAATGCGATGCAGTGTGCTGGAACTAGAAAATGTTGTTATGGGAAGGAGGATAGAAGTAGAGTAGTGTTTTTGGACATTTGATTTGAATTTTCCACGTCAATGTTGACAGGAAAGATCTCTAGAGGGAGTCTATTCGCAATACGCGCTGTTCGGCCGAAAAATGAGTTCTCTCTGTAATGCCTGTTGAGATTCGCTGCCAAATAGACCACGAATGGATGCGGCCTTAATGATCAGCGCGTTGTGCGCAGCAATGGCCAAGTTCCCAGATTTCATTAGAGCACATCGCATTATAGTAACGATAAAACAACGAAACACACCCCACATAGCGACGATGCGGAAGGGGGTCAATAAAGTCCCCAAAGAGTTTCTTCGCTCCTGTACGCGGTCGAGTATGTTCTAAATAGTCTTTGTAGCACCGCTCCATACATAAGCGTTGTATTCCATTGTCTATCTGTCATTAAAAAAAACCACCCTAAACTTTGCACAATTTCGGTATTATTATTGCGCCAGTAATTCACAACGTTTCTCCCATGACCTACCTATTCTACAGGAATATAATAGAATTTAAAAAAGTACATAATTTTATATGATTTCGTGTATGAGTAAATTAGCAGAGTAATAATCTGATCTAATAATCTGAGTAAAACTGATTTTGCAAAAAGTATATTTTAGAACGTTGATCGCTACGACTGTACAAATAGTGAAAAGATTATTTTGAAACCAAAAATAATTCTTTATTAAAAAGGCAAATTATTATCTATTATCATTTTTTTTTTCCATTTCAATTAACCTGTGTACTTCCCATCCCTGACGTATAGCAAATCTCTACGAATAATGGCAATATTTTTAACAAAAAAAAAAAAAAAAAACAGAAAAAATTAAATTAAATTGACAAAATAAAAGCAAGAAAGAAGAGACATGCTCCGAACGGAACAGATAACAGACGACAATAAAGAAAACAAAAATACGAAAAATAAATATAAAATCTCTAACACTTGAATGAGGCTTTCTAATGATGACTGCGGAGTAAGTCTCATATCAAAAATTTCCAACATAAATTTAGATGAAAACATAAAAACTTAGACATGAATTTACACATTTAGAAAAAGTACTGACTATCTACAACAAACGCCAGAATGATGGCTGCATATGACAGGATATGTGACCACTTTTGCTAAAAGAAAAAAGTTGAAGCAGAAAAAAATTGCTTCTTCTAGGATTTATAACACCGTTGTTGTTGTTGTTGTTTTTGTAGTTCTGCGTTCCATATAAATGTAGTTTAATATATAATTTTTTCTTCTCTTTAGTTTTACTTTTCGTTCTCTTTACACTTTTCAGCCCGCTTTTACTTCTTAAATTGTAAATTTCGTTCTTATAAATTGACACACACGAACAACTGTGTACATGCAGGCGTGCTTTAGTCGGCAAGATAGTCCGACCCACACGCACACAACGACAGACACACACACACACACACACACATACTACACATATTGTAATATCTAGCAAGGATTTATCGGTATATTGTCAGCGACGGTTTATGGCTTTGCAAAGTTGTTACATTTGTTTCGTTTGTTTCAGTGGAAATGTGTTCCATGTAAATTTGTAAGAGTTTTCCGTAGAGTATTATTTTCTTAAAGTTTTTCTCTTGATGTTTATTTTTTTGGAATTTTAACTTTGGCTGTAACTGTGTCAGTTCATTTTTTATTTCATTTTATTTGTATTTTAATATTCCTTTTGGATTTATTTGTCACTTATGACAATGATGTTGCCCATGTTGCACAGTGCTGTATGAACTGAACATTTAGCAGGCAGCCATTACGAAAAGTGTTTCATTTTGAAAGTATAAAATATGTTTTCGAGTCAAATTTTATCAGTTCAACCCCTTCAATGCTTAAGTCATCAATTTGCTATAAAAACAATACTTTGAATTCCAAACTATGGAATTTAAATGGGACATAGTGAAGACATAAAAAAGTTTAGAAGTGACTTCCTTAGAAATAATTAAGATTGTTTATAAATTCTCGTCAGTCTTGACAACATTTATAATTCTGAAGCAATTTAAAAAAATATATTAGAACACATTGGCTGCAGAATTATTATCTCCTTCAGCCAGACGAGATCAGCTGATAACTACGAGTTCCGTGTCAGATCTTCCACCTGTAGGGCATAATTGATGTTTTATAGCATATTTTGACACATTTTAAAAAAAAAAATCTGTTGCTTCGCAGGCCAAAACAATTTCTTTTTTGTTTTAAATTTTGACCAACAGACGAATTTTCTTGCATTTAAAAAAAAATTTTTTTTTTATCTTGTCAGTTCTTGACGGAA
Source organism: Dexiosoma caninum (assembly GCA_963924685.1). Classification (NCBI taxonomy): domain Eukaryota; kingdom Metazoa; phylum Arthropoda; class Insecta; order Diptera; family Tachinidae; genus Dexiosoma; species Dexiosoma caninum. The sequence continues at coordinate 16,679,000 of OZ004729.1, read as the reverse complement.
GGTTTCAATGGCGAAAGCATAGTCACCGGTCACTGAACAATACCGGCTTCAGCTGATAGCAATCCACAATCGCATCAGAACGCCCTCCTTCGTCGGTGTTGCGTAGCACCGGCGAAATAAAATAATAATAAAAATGGCTATGTGAAAGTAGAGCTGTAAAATAATTAATTAAGCTTCACCTCCTGTCATTTCTCTAACCCTCCCTTTCCTATAGTTCCAGCACAATGCATTGCATGTGTAAGGGCCATCTCCTGAGGGCTGGTCCCAGATAAAAAAACAAACCACGCCACTGAGCTTGTGAATTGATCAGATGTTTCATTTACTTAACTCATCATCTTCACACTGCAATTAAATTAATAAATTTTAAGATGTACGTCAGCATAATTGTCTTCCTGATTGTAGTATAATTTTATTAATTCTTAAATTGTAGTTTGAATTCGGCGCGCTTTTAAACTGCACTGTGCTTTATTTGGTAAATTTGTGCTTAAATTACTTCCTTCTGGTGTTTGTCAAAAATCTTCCAAATAAAACTTTTGCGGAAAATAGGAGCAGTGCGGATAGTGTGTTTGTGTGTGTGTGTGTGTATGTACATATATAAAAATAAGCAGGATAAAAGTGACACCCTCACACATGTGTAAAATATTAAATGATGAATAAAATTGCTGAAAGATGGTATTTTGGCAGACATGGTATTTTTGCAAAAACATATACGTGCACACATTTACGTATGAATAAATACAAATATAATTTATCATATAGAAATGTATACATTTACATTGTGTATGTATGTGTGTGTGTGTGTGTGTGTGTAAATTACACACAATTTCAGTGTATGAAATGATATGATCCTTGAATTTGTTTATATGCAACAATTCACAATACAGGCGTATTAATGGCATAAATCTTTTACACAATGATTTGTTATTCAATATTTTGTAAGCAGATTAAGTTAAAAGTTGTAAACATTATGACACACAAAGTATCTCATATAATTTAATATGAAACATATTGTACGAGTGTATAAATAAATAAATAAATAAATAAGAATTCTCAGTATTGGCATATTGTTAATGTCCATATAATTGTGTACATGAATGTTTAAGATGTTGTGTTTTATTGTTAAATCTACTTACCTCAATTTTATTATCATCCAATTCCAATTCAGTTAAACTCCATAGTTCGGCAAAGACTGTGTCACCAATAAAATTAATGTTGTTGTGTGTCAATTTTAATACATTCAAATTGCCCAAACCCTTGAATATTTCACTTGTCAAAACGGATATTTCATTGTTGGCCAAATTTAAATAGATCAAACGCACTAAATCGGAAAAGAGACCTTCATGCAAATTGGAAATGTTATTGTTATTCATTGTTAGTCGTTCGCATAGTGGTAAATTGCGAAAGGCTTTGCGATCGATTTCGAATATTTGATTGTGTTCCAAATTCAAATCCCTTAAGCGTATATGATTGGCGAAGGCTTCTTGATCCAGCGCCATTATTTGGTTATAAGTCATGACAATACGTTCCAACTGATGTAGATTGGCAAAGGCATAACTGCGCACAATTTCCACTTGTGAATATTCAATTGTTATGCTGGTTAAATTCTCTAGAGGCTTTAGGATATGGGTGGGTATATAATCGAGACGTCCATGATTTTGTATAACAAATTTTAAATCACGCAAACGTGGCTGTTGATAAAATCTAGTCCAGGTGGTATCGTTTTGTAGCAGACCATCGGAGAATACCCAACATTCGGCCTTTTGTACAGGTACATGATTTTCATCGGGTGTACAATAACACATTAGCTTCATGTCGCGACGTCTTACACAAAAGCCAGTATCATCGATGGGTCCCTTGTAGGGTAGCGACGATGACAAAGCATACGCTGAGGAGGGTGCGGATGAGCCATAGGTATTGTACTGATTGGAGGCGGTGGAGGAGGAAATTCGATCATTACGTCTTCTGCCTTCTTTGTCGCGCGATCGACATGCCACCAATTTTACTGACGTCAAACAGATGAACAAGAAAAGTAAAATTTTCTGCTTATTCAAACGCGTCGTTAACATAGTTGTTGTTTGTTTGTAAGAAAATATTTTGTAAAGAAATTTCATATAAATTTGATTCAGGGGTTTTAATTGTCTATCGCCTTCGCCTTCTCTTTATCTGTTTCAGTTTTCTGCAATAAAAAAGAGAAATAAATATTTGTTAGAACTTTGTCGCTTTTTCAAGATGTGTGTAAACAATTAAGATTTTTCATTTATTGCTTTCTAGATTTTTCCATTTCATTTTATTGTCATTTCTGTACACAAGTCAAATGTTGTCTTTATTAACGCCTGCAGCATCAGATTGATAATCCTTTGCAATTTTATTTGATTGTCATATACTTAATTCTGAAAATTTCATGTGAATGCGTTTTTTTTTTGTTTATCTTGGACCAGCACTCAGGGAAAGACCCCAGAACATGCGATGCATTGTGTAGGAAGTAGAGGAAGGAATTGTGTGAGAGATGACAGATGGTGAAGCTTGTTGCAGCGCCTCTGATGTCAAATAGACGTATTCAGTTTTAAAACTTTGTTTTTGTAACTATTTTTAGTAGTTATTTTTCCTACACTGGTCCTACACAATACGGAGTTACTGTTGGCTGAGTTGACTCTACAATCACAAGAGCCTATGTTCCGTCAGGCTAAGGATTCTTCTGATGTGTCTACCATAACAGCGCCCTCGGTCGGTATTTGAGGAACGTCAGCAAAGTAAAATTCCTGAATTTTTTTTTTTAAATTTTTCGCTTTTATTTTGAAACATTGAAAAGAAACAATTTTAAAACAAAAATTTTATCAAATCATGACAAAAATTTTAGGTACACTCTGTTTTACAAGAAATGTTTCCGTTTACTTTTTAGTTGTAGCTGTTTTTAGTTAGTTCCCCGATAATATGTCGATGCTTGCCAAAGTACCAAAATAGTTTTATTAACCAGAAATATATTGAATATTATTTCCAATAAAGTTTAATTATTTTTGTTAATTTATATTCAAAATAGTTATTATTATATTAGTTAATTTTAAAAACAATCACGTATCAAGTAATAGCAAATGGCAATGTTAAGTAATTACGAACAGTGGCACCTTAAGTGTTCATTAAAAAAATTATCAAATTAAAATTTTTGGAGCTCCAAATATAAAATGAAAAAGTTTTCTTCATCTAAGTATATTTAATGGGATACAAGTAGGAAATTTAAATTAGATATTTTTATATTATTACATTATTATATTGTTTATATAGGAAATGTCATCAAAAAGTCAGCTGTTTTCTTGTGTCTTGAAAAAAAAATCACACCAAAAAGTTATAACTTTTGTGATTTTCAGAACACATGAAATGACAAGTGATTTGAAGTCTTGTGATTTTCAGAACATACCTGTTAATGTTCAATAATTATTTGAGAATAAATGCGAGGTATGTATTCTCGAAAATTGTATACAAATTAAAAACCACATTCAAAAGATACGCCATCTGTGCAATGCATTGTACTCGTGTATCCCCTGAGCACAGGCCCAAAAAAAAAAAATGCTATATGGGAAAAATAAACTGACAACGCTGATTGCCGCCAATCCACAAACAAATTACTCTCTTGTGCTTTCTAATCCATTTCTACAATGACATTTAATTATGCGGTGTACTGGTAATGCGCCAAAACTATTCGTTCATCTTTTCTTTTGTCTATAGAATTTTATATTAAAAACTCTTTAGATTTTATTAAATTAATTTAGACAATTCTATGAATTTCTTCCATTAAAATTCAATTGAAATAAATTCTTGTAATAGATTTCTTAATTGGTTTATACGCCAATATTGAGAAACTACTGGAACAAGCGTTTGTCTTAAAGTTTTATCAAGAGATTCAGTGTATAAACTCTGGTTTGGTATGTTGTATACGGCAAACTATTTCCATATGTATGTGTTTATTCACATACACAAGTGGTAGCAGTACTACTTATTTTATCATTTTATATTTTCTGGTATTCAGGTTTATGAGTTGCAAAGTTTAAATTTCCTTTAGACAAGAAGAATTTATATACGAGTACTTTTATATGCACCTACATACGTCACAAAAAAAAAAGGATATTTGGATGTGTATGCGTCTGCTTATAGCCCTGGGATGTAAACAATATTCAACAGATTTATTAAAGAAGGAAAATATGCGAAAATATATTAAATACTGACTCTCAAATCTCTGCATATGTACTGCTGCATGTTATAACTTTGACGTTCGAATAGATGCCCAATCTGTGTGTGTGTGTGTAACAAGACCCGTATGGTTAAAATTCATATTCAAATTTTGTGTGCATTTTATATTTTTAATATACATTTACAAGAATGTATGCGTTCATCAAATGTTGCTGAAAAATAGGTGAAAATCGTTATACCTAAAAGGTATTGCAATAGGGATCACTTGAGCAGCACTTGTAATTCAAATGAAGAAATAACCATTTATTAACATGGCTCAGATATTCAGGCAAATACAAACGATTCACTTTCATTTGTCCACCCGCTCAATTATTTCATCTTACGGATGTGACAATCCCGCGAACCCCAGTTATGATGTGAGGATTTTGGGTACCTGATCTGTTACCACAGCCAACCTGTAGCCCGCACGGCTTCTGCCGAGTTCGGGTTTAATAACTGATGTTCTGCTACCGGGTCGACTTGAGCCTAGCAGACCAGAACTTCAAGGCTACCCTACGGATTTTAAAGCCTGATGACTGATAATCCGTAGAACTCATATTGACGGACCAATTGCTAGTATCATGGCAACCACGAGTGTTTCTGTTTAAATTGAAAGATCTACGGATGCGCTAATCTCTAATTGGTATAAGGAACTTCCAGCGTTAATACAAACTTATACCAAGAAAGATATGTCGCGGCACTATCTCTAAAATAACAGTGTAACAGCTCATCGCGTATATTAAGACTCCCCAACAAATACGTGCTAATCAACACCAAATTTGCATCGTGACTTGGACATGCAAACGTAAAAAATTCAACTGAACCAGGAACTGAAGGTAGACTACCATAGACAACGACGTGTGTTCGCTGAATGGGCTCTGGAGCAGTTGGCAACTGACCCTAATTTTCATCGAAAAATCATTTTCTTCTTCGATGAGGCCCATTTCTGACTGAATGGGTACGTGGACCCACAAAATTGTAGAATTTGCTAAACACAGGGCATGGCCATCTTACGTGGAGGTGATGTGAATTGGCCACCGAGATCGTGTGATTTGACCCCGTTAGATTTTTTTTTGTGGGGATTTCTTAAGTCGCACGTGTATGCGAATAAACCACAAAGCACAGCAATTCTCAAAGACAGCATAACTCATGCCATCGATCAAATTCAGCTGAATTTATGCGCCAAAGTCATGGAAAATGAGACATTTCGAATGCACTTCACCCACAGAAGCCGTGATGGACATTTGAACGATGTTACATTCCATACATAATGGCATCAAATAATCTTTCAAATGAATGAAAAATGTAGATGATATCTGACACACACACTTTGCCTTCTTTAAATTTAGAGGTGGGAAGCGCTTAATGAAACACCCTGGATTTAAATAAATAAGTTTCAAGCATTTCCAATATTTTTGACAATGCCATTCATGGGAACACTCTTGTTTTTTCCTCTAATACCTTCTACAGACTTGTGAAATTGTGTGCCACTGTATAATATTTTATTTTGTATTCATGAAAAGTGAGAAACTCCAACAACAGATTTGCGTTACTTTTATATTTTGGTACCGGATTGATAAGGAAAAAATAACATCATCAATCATATACGGTGGCAATTTGTTTTTAATAAACCTTTTATATGCACCAAAAGTGTATATGAATGTTTTTACTAAAAAGTTAATACTTTATGCGCATACGAGTACACAGTCTGCGTTATATATTTGTAGGCAAACATTTTGTCGGCAAGAGTTATTGCATTTCAAAAATGTGCAACAAAAAATATGCAGCAATGCAATATTTTCCAAATATAACGTACGTTTTTTTCTCTTAATTTTTAGTTGTACGCCCCAATCCCAGTATGGCAACAACCGAATTAAATTAATTAAGCGGGATATAAATTCTTTGATTTCGACAATATTTTTAAATCCCTTCAATCGTTTTAATTTGAACAGAATCTTTTTTTTTTTTTTTTGGAAGAATATTTAAATTAAATTCACATGGTTGCGCTGTTTGAGCAAAATAAAATTATAATATTTTATATTTTTCTTAAATGCTTCATATTAAATAAAATTTAAATCCATTAAGTATAATAAATTGCACTCTTCTTTGCATTTTTCTTTTAACTTGAGTGGTTTTTATACACCTTCTACTGCCGCCTTGTTTCTGATTGGAGAAAAAGTACATGATTTTTTCTTGTTCTTTAAGATTTATGAGACGTTTATGAATAATGCCAAGAAAAAAAGTCGTAATAAAAAATGTAATAAAAGGGAAGTGTTCAAAACGCGTTAAAAATCCGTTGATTGTTAAATATTACAAGTGAATTGTCCTCCTTTTTAGTTGTAAAATCACTTTTTAAACGATTTTATCGTTTTTCTTTTTTCAGAAGCACTTCTTTTGTTGTGCTATTGTAGACGTTGTGGAGAGATACATTAAATCAGCAGCAATATTTTAAACTTTTAAGCTACTCAGTCAAGGAGCCATCCAGCCATACAGCCATCCAGTCATCCAGCAGTTATCTAGGCAGTGATGATAAATCTTGGAAAATGGTACATGGAGGAATGCTTGCTTTTGCAGTGAAATAATGTCAGATTTCTCATAGAGAATTGATTTAAATTACATGTATAATTTCTTAATCAAATATTGGATGAAATCGTTAGAAAGTAGTTAGTGCCTGGGGGCCTGGGTTCGACCACAGTGAAATAAAAATATACTTCACATTTTTCTGATTGATTGTCGGACAGTTTTATTGGCGAAAGCATATTCACTCATCACTGAACAGTTCCGACTTCACCTGATCCAAATACACAGACACATAAGAGCGCCCTCATTGAGGACGCCAATAATGTTTTTGCACCGTTCGCTCAAAAGTAAACGCACGCAGGCTTCAATAGCAAGAAAAACATAAATTTCATTTAAATATAACTTAATTGCTTTCGAAACCCCTTTCAAAAAAAAAAGAAATGAGTAAAAATATAAATTGAGCGTTCTTTTTAAAATAAACAACTCAGTAGAACTGATATTGAAATGTAAACAAATTTTGACATTTACGCTGGTGATACATAAACCAGCAAAAGGAGTCACCTGATTAGTTATACTTGATAACTTTACTTTGACTAATACTAGACACAAATGTGCAAAAGCGGAGCTGTAAAATGTAATGAAGTTATAACTGGTTCTTTTACATGGAAAAACATCAATTATACTTGTGCAATTTTGCGACTATTCACAGAAATGTTCTAATTTCTTTGCATAACAACCATGTCCTGAAAATTTCAAACCTGTCAGGCAAATCGATCTAGTCATTCTAAAGTGATGCTATTATAAACAAGGACCTTCTCAAGCTCAATTTCACTATTGGAGTGCTGATTAGAAATATACTTCTTCTTAAAATTTCAGTATCTTTGTTATTTCTTTGTTCTCATAAATATTGAATATGAATTGAAAGTAGTATCAGAATTTCATGAAATTCTAAGTAAATGAAAAGCTAAAATGAGGTAACTGGCTACCTTCAATTATTTTGGATAAATTTTCGCTAGTTGAAAATATAAATTGGCCATACTGTTAAGGAACCAACCATCTAAGCAATAAGTTTCTTTTTCGCCATTCTCTCTTGACTTGTTTTCTGTGCTACTTTGCTGTATGATAATGAATTATAGATGGTTGTATTTTATTACAAAAACTTTTTTTTATTACAACGTCTTCTCTCCCTCACTTTCTCCCCCTCTCCCACAATCTTTCCAATTGATTTTTTTTTCTTTCAAGACAATTTTGATTTAAAAGTTCCAAGGACATTTCAACAAAAAGTAGGTGAACGAAAATTTTTAATGGACAAAATAATTTGCAATTAAGTTATTTAAATGAGTATGAAATTATGCCACATTTAAGGAACGTTCAAATTTCCAAGTTAATTAGAATGTGAAATCTAAGTTAAGGGACAATAGAGTTTAACGAAAGAAAGAAAGAGAAAATATAAAATAAATGAAGTCATATTTAATTTTTCGCTTAATAAATGCAAAAGAAAGAACGCATATTTTTCTAATAATTAAATCACAAAAACAAGAAAAAAGCAATTAAATAAGTAAGAGAAAAAAATAGTTAATTTTATTAATTCTGTGGCAATATTGTAGTGTAGTCTAAGCCCAATACAATCGTTTTGTTTGTGTTTGTTTAGTTTTACAATGACATCCTTATTCTTATGTAGTGTGTCTAAATTATTAATTTTTTTACCTTGTTTTGTTTACGCAAAAACATTAATTTATTAATAAAAAAAAAAAAAAATTACCATCAAAGCCTTCCTTCCCAACCAATACGAATTATCAAGATTTCAGTGTAAAAATAATAAATTTACGTACGCTGTTTAGATTATTATAACGTATTAATTTATTGGCTATCGCAAAGGAAGGAAGAAAGTTCATAAAAGTTGGCAACTAAAAAATTTTACCTGGCGAACCCTTCCTTCAACAAATATGAGTTATAAATAACCAAATAAAACTTTAAATAAAATTATTTTGTTTTTATTTATTTATATAGAAAATATGCTTGGCGCCGAGCATTTATGCCAAGAGAATATAAAATGAATTATTAACAGCAAAGACAACAAAATAAGGCAAAGATCACTAGAGATATAAAAATCATGCATAAATACAGTACACAATACACCTTTCATGGCCATACGAGTACTGGAAATTCAAAGATAAATTTAAAAATAATCAAAATTAAAACTGGAATCTAGTCAGAAAAAATCAAAGTTTATTTTAAGTCTTAAAATAAAACGACCAAAATAAAAAGGGAAATAATCAAAATAACAGCTACACCCCACCCGAATGCCTATTAAAAGAGTTTATCTTCTAAAAAAATAAAAATTCTCTGATAACGATGGTGATAATTCTCAGCGGCCTTTGTATTCCTTTAAATTTCAATGTGCCAATAACCTATTGAAGAATTTATTAAAAATAGCACAAAAAAAATATTTTAATAACCTTTTTGAAAAACACAACCACACGCATTCACACTCTCGCAGCCATACAAAACAAACAACATCAGTTGAAATCTAAACAAAAACCAATACCGAGTTTTTCCAATAGATTCAGATATATTTTTTGCTTTTTGCCAAAGGTAACATATATACATACATACATACGTACATACATACATACACATAAACACGGTTGGCTGCACAAATAAATATTCGTAACGGGGATAATTGTGTTTACCTTGCAATACTTATTGAAAATGCCTGTTTTCAAATACTACAAATTAAAAATGAAATGTAAATTAAACAATAATAAAAGCAACTCCTTAAAACGTACTTTTGATGTTTCCCATTGTTGTTGTTCCTATAACAATAACAAGAGAGGAAAAAATGTGAATATGTTTTAATTTAACCTTTGTATCGTTAGAACACAAAGAAGAGCAAATAGTTTTAGAAACAATAATAAAAGCTTATCTTTTATGTACAAGGGTTCGAGAGATGAACAGAAAATAAAAACAGATTTAAATCCGTTTTACAAAAAAAAATGCGTTTTTTAGTTAAACACTCGAGACTAAATCTATAGGGATCAAAGTTGCAAAGCGCTCTAGTGTGTGTGTAAGTGTATGTGTGTGAGTAAATTTCTAAAAATGGTTTCTCAAGAGTATGTAGAAGTAGGCTTTCATCTTGAAAATACATATATATTTTGTTCTTTCCTTAACGATTTTTAAAATTTTTTAAAAAATAATTACATTTTTATAATTTAAAAAGTGTGTTTTTCCTGAAAAAACTTATGTGAAATGTATTATTACATACCGTATAATATTCTCATGAAGTATTTTTTTAAAAAATAAACTCAATAATTGAGGAGGAAAGTTTATCCATATAGTACAGTGTACAGGACCAAAAGGAGCGAATGTGTTTGAATTTCTTATAACTTTTTTATTTTTATTTTAATTTTTTTTTTTTTTGTTTTCAGTATTTTGTAAAGAATACTTGGGGAGTATACAATTGAATAACGTGCCAAAATCGTTGAACTTTGTTTCAGAAGAAAATCAAGAAAAAAGAAAAGAAATAATTTAATTATAAACCACGATGCCTATTTTCAATCGAATGGCAAAAAGGGCTATGGAAAACCCAAGAGTAGTTCAACAGCGAGAATCAGACCCACTTAAGTGCACCGTTTGGAGCGGTAGTTCGTGGGAAAGAATAAATAATTTTTTTTTTGAAAATGAACACGCTGTCCCCGTTTCCAGCACTGGTGTTAGATATCGGATAATGTTGGTTGGCCAGCCGTGGAAAACCATCAGCAAGTATAGTTCCAACTGAATGGAGCGACATCATACACTGCGAGGGACACAATGTGTCTTTGAACTCAAACCACTTTTGCCACCCCGAAGAGGTGACCACCATGTACAAGAACTCCCATTAACTCTTTGAGAATTCGAAATATACAAACCAAATAGACTAACTAGCTTCTTCACGAAATTTTCTTTATACAATAAACATTTTATTATTCGATTTATATCTATTAAAATAATTGGCTATTTGCCATGTGACTGCAAATTTGTTGCTGTGCAGTGAGTTCAGTACACTTCCAATACCATAAAATATTTCGTTTTAATAAACAAACAAAAAAATAAAACTAAAATATATTTTTTTGTTTATTTGTCGCCTTCAGTCGCGGTTTTATCGCGTCGACTATTTCTGTTGCCAGTGTAGCGCAAAAATTTAATGCACAATTTAGCAAATTTAATGGCTACAACACGGAACAGGGCGTTGAAAACTTCCAAAACCTCTGAAAGTAGCGCTAAAACCAGTAATTAGTTATCCCTGATAATCCTTAACTTGCCCTATAAAGTTGCAATATGAGCGTCCTTATTGCTGGACGTGCTCTGTCAGCTTATCGCTCATATCGACTCGCTTTCTCGTTATTAATTAAATTTAAAAATTCCAAGCAAGTATTTTTCGGAGTAAAACTATTTTCCTTCTGTTATTTGATATCTTTTCAGATTTCTTTCAATGCTTTGCATTAAATTGTACCTTAAAAGTTGTTGTCGTTTTGCCATAAATTTAAGCACAAATACTTTGTGCATTATAAATTAAAATCTTCCTGTTGCAATGGCTGGATATGGCTGGCAGTAAAACTATAAAATAAACAACTAACTGAGACTCTGACGTCCTGTGCTTCCTGTTTATATAATTTTCTTCTTGTTACTGGAATTGTTATTATAGTTCTTGCGCTAGACAATTTGTAGGTGTAAGTAGTTCTGTGGGAAGGTGTACGTACATTGGGAGTAAAAATTCAACAACAACAAAAACAACAACAACAAAAAGGAAAAGAAGAATCAATAAACATAAACTCATATTGTGGTATCCTGTTGTTATGCTCCTTGTTCTCTACTTCACGTTATATTTATTGTTTAAAATGGTATTGTGCTTTTTTTTAACGGCAGTTGTATGACCGTGGGTGTATGTGCGCTGTTTTTATCCTTGTTTAAGTAAAATTTATAGTGCGATGTTATTATTTTTATTGACAATACGTGACGTGTTGTTATTGTTTATATGGCTGCTTGAGTCGTTTGTTCGTGTGCCACTCAGTTAACTCAGTAGCCAGCAGTCCTATCAAATTGTTATCCTTGAATTTTTAGTAACACATTCTTTCTTTCGTGCCATTGTTATTTTTATTATTCTTTCTCCTTTATGATTATTGCTACGGATGTCTCTTTTCCAATACCGCAATCTTATGGCTGCTACACAAGAAATCAACTACCAACGTTTAAACGAAGAATTACAATTTTATTTTTATGTTTATTATTGTGTAGGCGAATGCTAAGAATGTCGGTATATCGTTTTAAAAATATCAAAGGCATTTTTAATATCGTTGACATAAGCGCTTATTAAACACATTTTTATTATTCTCGCACAACTCATTTCACATACTTTAAAAGAAAACAAAGCAAATCGTATTGCTCTACTTGTTGTTGCATTGTCCGTCGAACAACTTCTCATCTAAATCAATATTAAAGCCAAAGTTGCTTAAATTACTAAAATATCGGGATTTTATGTGGAAGATTTAGAATATACAGTTTCCAAATGCGAGTCTCAAACGTTGATTTAAGGAGAAAAAAAAAAATTCGGGAAAAATTATGTCTTATTTCCATGGCGAATCTACCACACGCCATAAACCGCAGTTAGTAGACTTAAAAAAACTAACAAAATTTTTTTTCGTAGAAATAGAGAGGAACCAACCAAAACGCACGATTGTAAATAAAACAAAAAGTTTTCAGAGAATTATCGTAATATTTTTTATAATGATATGTGTAAAATAAAATATCAGCTAAATGCGTGCCACGATTTCGGTGGCATAACTCTATCCGATGTTCGATATTTGCAATAACTCTGAGACAACTGAGGTAATGTGCCGAATTATGTCAAGCTTTAGCTATTGTATTGTTCTTGGCTTCTTGATGTACATTTTTCCTTTGAATTATCCCAAAAAAAAAGAAGTGCTACGTTATCAAATCACATGATCGTGACGGCCAATTAGCATCGCCACGACGTGAATATCTCGCGCAAAAGAGCATTGGAACCACATATCGTACAGGTCTATATCGTCAATTTCTGGCTACAAGAAGTCCGTTAGCATTTCGCGATAAGGAATAACATTCACGGTAACTGCATGGCAGACCTCATTTTCTGAAAGTACGACCCGATGACACCGCCTGCCCAAAAACCGCACCAAACAGTCACTCTTTGTAGATGCATCGGCTTTTCGACAATCATTTGCCCAAATGCGGCAATTCTGCCTGTTAACGAATACACTTACGTGAAAGTGTGCCTCGTCGCTGAAGATGATTTCCTTTGTAAAGTCACTATTCACTTCTCTTGGTTCAACTAACTATTCGGCGTATTGCTAAATTGTGAACCTCTCCATGGTTGAATTTGTCAAACATGGAAACAAAGAAATGCCAAATAAGGTAGTGTACAATTAACATCGTTCATTATGGTTGGACCAGCCTTTGCATGCAGTGTAGCCTATCATATAATCCTTGAGCGATGGAGGCATTATTGAGCATTTCTTTCATTTCTGAACATTGGTGGGTGCACGAATATCTAGAAAGTTGACAATCACCGAATTTGGCTAACTCCTTAAAAAAGATTGCTTTAATTGGTTAAAATGTAACGGAACTGGTATCTATAACTTCGAGGCGATGAAATGGAAAAGCAATCGATATATCAAAGTGACCTGTGGCCTGTCGTAGCTTGCGTACCAAAAACCGTGTTAACTCCCAATATTTTCCAGCAATGATGTTGGATTAAAGAAAATTATTAACTGAGGAACACATGTGATTATTCGCACCACTTGTTCCTAAATCGTCCATTTAGATGACCTAATTTGGTAAAGAATGACTATTGTGCCTTCTCACATCAAAAATTAATTGCCTGGTCAGTGTTCTTTGGTGGATGAAGGATACTTTTGTACAATTCATGTGGAATGGAAAACTGTTTTAAAAATTCGTTTAATGGTTTGGAAGAGTGTATTCACCATCATGAAGAGAACGTTGCGCAACAGTAAATATAAACATTGTTTTGTTTTATATTTGTTTTAAAATTAATATGGTGCTCACACTGCCGAGTTTAAACAAGTTTTAGGTATTTTGGAGTTAAACATGTTTAATTTTATGTATTTTCCCATAAATTTTTGAACACGTAAATTTAAACATATTTAGCTCGAAAACGAACACGTTCGATAAAATGTAAAAGGCAGGGTTGATTTTGTTTCAAAGGGTGTGTTCATGTATTTTTCCTTTGATCTTTCACTGAACGTAGCTTTAAATGGCGGCATGCCATAAATGTTATTTAATTTGTAAGTGGAGGTAGCAAAAAAAATAATATATTTATTACTGCAACATTTATAAGTTTTAAATAATATCCCGATAATTTAATAATTTTATTTTAATTTTTTTTTTGTATATAAAATCTCGGAGGAGGAAATTCTGATAATTTCTTGGACGTCACAAGTTTTTAAAATCGTTCACTGTTAGAGAAAAATTATAATTATTGCAAATGTTTATAATTTTTCATTGCTATTCATGACATTTTTCCTTAATATCTGTACGTACAGACTTGTTTCAATGCAGGTTCTGTGTATACGTAATGTAGAAAATGACATGAATTTTACGCACGGCTGTCGCTTAAAATTATTATTGTCAGTTTACAACAAGTAAATACTATAAAAACCTGTTTTTTAATATTTCTTTATATGTACGAGTATGTATGTTATTTAAAATTTTTCGTATTCTATTCAGCAAATCCCTTAATTTGATGCCCATATTATGGAAGTGAATAAGAAATAGTTGAGCTGCCATTGTAGGCTGTTCGCCAACTTCAACCTACAGTAGCTACTCTCAATTGAGTTTTCGTAAACCCTTTTATTTTATAACCAGTTTAATGGAGAACATAAAAAGTAGTTGTAACATCCGCAATATTGGATTCATTAAGATAATTCTGCATTGTCATCTAAAGCAAACGTGTATTCGATATTTCAGCTTAAATCGGTGGGGTTAAATGGTTGAAAATAAAGTTGCAAAATTCGGCACAGATTCGAATGAAGTTGCTAGATTCGAACAAAACTAACTACACAGGTTAAAAGAAGAAAAAATCTTCACAGCAGAACGTGTTTTCATTATTGAAATGAGAAAATGGTGCGTTGAATAAGAAAATTTTAAATCCAGCATTAACATCAAACAAACAGTTAAACAAGACTTTTCTGCAGCAGTTTCTATTCGCACAGTCTTCAATAGAATTGAAAACTAAACTTCTTTAAAATAATAACGAAATTAATTAAAAATAACAGATGAATTTCCTTGATTCGATTTTATTGTCCTTCAAAACCGTTTTTGTTTTGAGTTTAAATTTGCAATTCAATTCTTATTATTTTGATTAAACGTTTTTTATTTACACTAAGACACAAAGATAAAAGAAATAAATAAACACTGAAACAATTACATGTCGGCTTTTATTTTTTTAAATGCAAAACATTTGAGTCGTCAATTTAAATGGATTAAAGTTAATAGCCAAACCGAAAAGCTTTAATCCATCCACACTATACACTTTAAATAAAGAAACCATTTAAGCAAGTAATTCGCAACACCAACATCATTATCGAATAAAATATCACTAAATTTCTTTTATTTGAATAGTTTAAGGAACAAAAAACAAATAAATGAATGTGCGCTCATTTGTACATGCAGATCAATAAATAGATAAACAAACTGGCATTTAATTTGTTACAAAAGTTCAAAAGTCTGTTATTGGTTTCTTTGAAAACTAAATTGAACTGTACTTTAGTAAGAATTTGAATACCTGATTGGAAATCTTAAGTGGAAACTGTTGCAGAGGTATAGATGATAGAAGAAAATTTGTCTAAGTGAATTTTCCGAAAAAAAATCGATGGTTCTTTAGGAAAAAATTATTTACTTTTTTTTCTTCAAAGCTTTAAAAGCCACTTAATATTTTGTGGTTGTTACCGTAAAACTTTCAACGACAATTTAGCTTACCCACAAAAAAAAACCATTATCATTTCAAGCTAAAACTTTTTATGTGGCAACAATTTTATTTAAATTTCAACTGGAAATGTATACGAAAATATTGTGCACTATAATCATATTTAAAGAAATGTGATCAATAATCAATTTTATAAAAATAAGAAAAATATTAATTTTAATCCAAAATGCATTAAAATCAAAATTGGAAATAAATATGAATGGTACTCGAAAATATACGAAAATATGTATTATAAGCACAATATGCTAAAACTAGCAATAAGCACATGAATAGAAATTTTTATCAGAATATGAAAAATATGTTTTTATAAAGTTGTTGGGGTTCATAGTGATCGAGCGATGGTGATGGTGGCGATGGTCGAAGTAGTCTGCACGTCGACTATAAAACGAAAAATTTTCCTGCGTTCAATCCCAGTTTCAGACCCATAAAAACATGTCGCATTTTTTCTGATGTGCATTTTTGTGTCTTTGTGTCAATTGTTGTCGGAAGGTTTCAGTGGCGGAGGCATAGTCACTGGTCCACAGAACAGTGACAGCTTCAGCTATATCCAATCCATCAGAACGGGCTTCTTCGTCGGTATTGTGTAGCACCGGCGAAGTAAAATAATTTCTAAAAATAGCTACTAAAAACGAAGCTTCAAAATTTAATACGTCTCCTTGACATCAGAGACGCTTCAACACTGCTGTAACTACAAATAACGTACAAAAAGCAGTGTTGTAAGGTAGTGAAGCTTCACCTCCTACCATTTCTCCGACTATTCCTATCCAACAGTTCCAGCACAATGCATCGCATGTGTAGAACTCATCTCCTGAGTGCTGGTCAAAGATAAAGAAAATAAATAAATAAAAATATACATACATGCATATAAATATAAAAATTTCGGACAATGAAATTTGGTTCCTATTACCAGTTTCGAAAAATATGCCGAATTTCGGGCCACATAAATGTGAAACTGATTCGATGAAATTTGTTAAAACTGTTCAAATTGGCATGCAGATAAATATTTGGGACATAAAAAGTTGGTCTGTGTTATCAGACTCGCAAAATAGTTTAAAATCCGGGCCGGTTAAACTTCAATCGCTTTCATTAAATTTGGTTTACACGTTCAGTTGCCTATTTGAAATTATATATATAGTGGACCGAAAGAAAGATCCAAAAATTCGGTAAAAATGCGGTACTACTAAACGACTGGGCGGAAATTCAGACAAATATGGGATATTCGGTACAGCCTTGTTTTATCATAGAGTGTATTGGCCCGCTCTCTCTTCATTTAGAATTTTTAACGATAAAAATGGTTTAATTATTTTTTTTATTACAACTACAAGAAGTTTAAATCCATGAAAAAACTTCTAATGCGTAACAAAAACTTATGGAAATATTTCCGACATATAATTAAAACAAAAAAAAAATCGCCTAAAAAAAATAAAATCTGAACACAGGTGTCCATTTCGCACTGGTGTACTTGTGTACCCAAAATCCAATAATTGTGTACACCAATTAAAATGTTTAATTAATACTACAAACTTTTTAAATGGTCTTAATTTAAGCATTATAGCACCTTCATGTAATCCAAATAACATTCAGTCACACACCATGGAGCGCACTTTTGTCTTTTCTTTCGCTGCTTCAGTTCACAATAAAATAGCGACAATACGAAATAAATTGCTGTAGAAAACAAAAAGAATTTCCCTTGAGACACTGTGGCAGAAAGAAGTTCTTACAATTTTTATTAAATAAATTCCAACAAACTCTGTTAATTTTTTCTTGTAGATTGTCTTTCAGTACTTCTAGTCTTCCCGTCTTTTTGTTGGTTATTTGTCTCTTTACGTTTGAAATGTTAAAACAAAGTTTTTTCTTGTCAACTGGTAATTTAGTTGGCAAGTTTCTTAGGTGTTATTTTCAGAAAAATTCAAAAAGGAAAATAGAGAAATGAATAAATTAGACGAACGACGACTGGGTGTTATTTGCTAAATGACTGCTGCTGCTAATATTGAAAAATCTTAATGTTGGAAACTTTTGCTTTCTGCTTAATAATTTATTTACTTTTCGAACATATGAATGATTCTGTGTATAAATATGGTTTGTGTACGTTTTGCCTTAAGTGATTTTCGGCGCGAGATAATCGAGAAATAAGCTCGAATTCACTGTCAAAGAAACTTTCCACGAAGCATTGACAAACTGTTGATTTGTTATATTCATTATTTAAGTAGCAAAAGAGTGCTTAATAACTTATTCAATTTAATTATGTCGTTTAATAATTTATTTAAAGTTTGTCCATGCGAATATTTTTCTAAAATTAATTAGGCGCTGGTAGGAGTTCTTTGTAGCGCAGATTATGAAGTGATCTTAGCTGAGTAGGTTTCTTAAAGCTGGCTAAATTAAAATATAAAATAATTTAAATCGAAATTCGGAATTAGATGATAGAAAAAAGTTCATATACGAATTAGTGGTTTGGCTGGCTGGTGCTGTCGTTGGAACCCGATTTAATTTCTTTATATTTTTTTTTTCCAAAAACTCATTGAGAATGTATACGAGAACTGTTTAAAAAGTATAGCATTACCCACCAATTCATATATATTTTATGATTTTTCAAAGTTCTGTTGTCATTTTCATTCATTAAAATCAATCTTAAAGTAAAGTGTTAAATGTGCTCGCTGATTTTCGGCGCCCGTAGTACCATCACTCCAGAGCGGTGCTTCATGGCCCAAAAATATTAATAGTAATAATCACTCAAGAGCTACAGACAGAGGAATGTCTAAGATGAATCTAATTTGCCCAAACGAGTCACAAGTGACTGGATGGCGAGTTATCGATATTGTTGGTATACTTCCAAAAGAGTAAAACGTTTAATAAATAAGAACGCTAATTAAAAAACAATAAATTATTTAATTATCTTAATAATTTAAATGATATAAATATTATTATAGGCTTCAGTTGCGAAGAAAGTAACACTGCTTGAGTTAAACGTGCGGAACAATGCTACTGTTCCCTTGAATAGAACGCTCTTTGCATATTTTCTGAATAAACGACTCATTTACCGCATGCCATAGCCTTTTAACTATTTAACTGGCGCTAGCTGTGCATGATACAAATGAACTAGTTCAATTGAGACTGTTATAATTTACTGGTAGAAATAAATATATTCTCAATTTATGTCGACTTACGTACTCGTAACCATATTTAAAGCAATTTATTTTGCATTTTATTTATTTTCTTTTGTTGTTTTGTGTTTAATGAGGAAAAATGTAAATATCATTGAAAAAGAATATAGTAACTTTGCATACATGCATGTATGCATGTATGTATGTACATATATGCACGTATTTACGGAGTGAAATGAAAAGGTTTATAAATTACAAATTACTGGTACATGTATACGATACAAATAACTACATGTTATACAGTAGCATTTATTAAATATACTCACATACACATATACATAATAATAAAAAAAAAATGGTATGAATGTATGTATGTTTGCATCTGACTTACACTAATACATATTTATATACACATACGTACATATGTATGTATGTGTAATTAAGGGAAGTCCTTCTAGAAAGAAATAAATTTTATTTTAAACGAAATTAAAGATTAACTGCCGTATTAAATAAAATTTTTTGGATTTATAAAACGGCTTAATAGACAAATTTCCATACAAAACTCAATCAATATACCCTCTATAAATACAAAAGAATTGTATGAAATTTTTATGTTCTTAATCGAACTACGTTTCGCATGAATTGTGAAATTTGTATGAAAATTATAGAGTCCAGTTGCATTTGCAAGTAGAAAAAATAGCATCATTTACGATTGCAGTGCATAGATTCACTCAACTGACAACCAGACGCTGTTCCCAATAAACTGAAGAGTAAAAAAACAAAAATTTAATTTTGCAGCTAAGAAGAGATGCTGCATTCTTAGAGAAGCGCATCATTGAAAACGTGTCTTGATGAAAATAATCCAAATTATTCACTATTGCCTGCAACTAAATATCGGACAAGCCGTTTCGTATCTAAACTTGGATGGGATTCCGTAAAATGATTATATTCGTTAAAAGTTTAAACAATTTATTTACTACGATTTGTGTAAAGCGTCGCTCGTTGATTTTGCAGCACTAACTAACGTTAAAATTTGTATTGTGTTACATTGAGAAGACATTTCTGACAGATGAACAACGTTTGCCGTTTTTGTTTAGGTTTGTCGCGAGAAGCTGCTCTCGTTTATGTAACAATCATTTTTAAACAGGGAATAGTTTTCATTAATACAAATCAACAGCAAAAAGCAAAATCGGAATTCAATTAAAAAATATGGGAATCGGTTGAACTTCCATGAAACTTCCCGCTAACTTGAACTAATTCCAAGCTAATTTCCATAATTTAAAAAGGTTTTTAAGATCATAAAAATTAAGGGGACATCGGAAATAGATTTCATAAGATATCACGCAAACAAAAAATTGTGGCAAAATTTTCGGACCACTTTACAGATTTTTGTAAAAGTTTGCGAAATCCGTACATTTTTTAAATTCATAAAAATTGCTGGATACATATCTATGTATATAAAGCCGATTTGACAAAGATTTTTCTAGTTATTAAAAAAAAATTATTTTTCCGAAATTTTTCTTCACTCATATCTCTGGAACGAATCACCCGATTTTAGTCACATTGGCAGAAATAAACATCTCTTTCTGAGGTTACGAGATGAGTCGATTTTGAACTTGACTGATTTACGCGCTTTTCACAATGTACGATTAAAACTTAACGTGAGTTTTAACAGCAAATTTTGTATGTCAAAGTTGCTCTTAAAGTCCACGTTAACTTTTAATCGGACATTGTGAAAAGAGCCGTTAGTAGTTTAAAATTTATATGAGAAAAACAATTTTTCGAACATTTTATTTTCGAAATTGTTCGACATCTACTGCGCCTAATCGGGTGATTATCGTACGACATATAAGTGAGCTCAATTTCTTTCGAATGCCAGATTCCTAAGTTATGAGATGTGTACATTAGGCTGGGTAAATTTTTTTTGTTAAAAATCGTATAGCAAACACCTAATCTATGATAAATTCTATGAAAAATTTCCCAAAAAACCATGGATCTGTGATCAAATACTATCCTGCATAAATCGACCTAAAGATATTCTGCTCCCATTATTCTATAAACTGTATAGCTGTATCAAAAAACTCTTATAACATCATTAAAGAAAAATACAATATTCTTAAAAAAAGTGATTTTCTAAGTAAAATTACACTTTATTTGTTAAAATCGGCGAAGCGGATTTTTTTTGTTTCTAATCCAAATTAATTCATTAGTGTCCATTCAAATATTTATGTAGATTTGCCCAGAATAAGATTTGATTGCAGACCTACGATTTCTTCTGAAAAGTTTCTTAGAATTTTTCGCAGATTTTTGCTATACGACTCTTCACTTTTTTTTTCCATCCATACAATTTTACCCACCGTACATAAATACATACATCCATCCATACTGACATCATCACAAAAATAGTCAGAATCGACACCCAGGACCTCAAAACGTCGAAATATAATGAAAATTCGGGTAAAATCATTAACTGCCTATAACGGGAAGTTGAGAAAAATAAAGATTCAATTAAAATATTAAATAGTAAAAAAATAAATTAAATTAAATTAAATAGTAAAAAATAAATTACGAAAATTGTACAACCAATCAACAGTTTTAATTGAAAAATATTCAGATTTTATCCATTAGAAAATTTTGTGGTATTTTGCAATCAAACAATGAAACAAAATCTCTAACAATAAACGTGAATTATATTAAATCATTAACTAAGAAATAAAACATTTGCTGAGCAAAGACTTATTTGAAAAAAATTTAACTATTCTTTTTTCTGTGTAGAAGTGCCTCGATACTTGAAGTGTGAATAGGTTTCTCAGTGCACATTACTCTTAATATTGAATATACATATATACGCGTATGTAGAAGCCAGACTTAAATTCATATATTTTCTTAAGTTATTAATAACTCTCTCAGGTCATTCTGTTTTTTGCGTAAACTAAGCAATACAATGGGGAAACTTTCCCTTATCGAGTACCACTATTTGTACATCATACACCCCGAAAAAGAAAACAAAAATAAAACTTTGACGGATGTTAAATCCATTTTGCCAGCAAAACTATATTTATTTATTTAATTTCTTTTACATTATTTCAGGCATATAAAAGTGCAGCAAAGGGCAAATTGTATATGTGGTAAATTGTTGCATACAAATATGCCCAAAGGATAAAGAGAAAAAAGAACTTAATTCCATTAAAATCAACTCCCCGTAAATAAGTATTTTCAATAAAGGCAAAAAAATGCAACTCTATTGGCTGGCAGTGAGCAAAAAATGGCCAAGCAAATACCCCATAGTGCCATAGACATTTACGGTCAGTCGTATACGAATATTAAAAAATTTATGTTTTTTCTTGCAAAGCAAAAGGGTATAATTTTATTTGTCGCGACATGTGACGCGACATAAAATATTGCCCTTAAATATATGTATGTGTTTCTTTTTTTTTTTAATATATGTTTATGCTTCATAAGTGGTTGATTATTTTTGCATATTTTCTACTTCAAAAAGAAAAAGACAATGTAAAGATTTTCTTCAAAGGGGTATGTCTGTGTTTCTTAGCAGTTTTGTAGCACTTTTTGATTATCCAAGATTATTTGCGTATAACAACGTCACTATTGATTTGAAAAGCACAAGCCTTTGGTGACACAGCCATTAAGACAAAAGCTTGGTTTATCGTGGAAATAAATCTAAATTGTTAATATTAATTGATGAGGCACCACAAAGTCATTACCGCATAGTAAATTTTGTATTCAGCCTTATAAGTGGAATTGAAAATTTTTCATTAATTTTCTAATATTTTTCTTTACAAAAAAAAGGGTCACTGCAGCTTGGAATAAATATTTTTGCCAGTGACTGTTTAACTAAATCTACGAACATTTAAACAGACTTCATATCCTATCAGAATGTCATCATCGAAGAGAGTGCTACTCGTTACGTTGTACTACAGCTTTAGTCTTCAGTGATGCCAGTTTAGCCTTTTCGAGGTTAGATTTAACCTTTCTTTTGCTTTTTAGGCTCGAAAATTTCGTTTTAGCTTCATGGTTTTTTTAGCCTTTTTTTTAAATTGAAATTCAGCCACAAAAAGGGCACATTTTTCAAATTTCTTGCTGAACCCATAAAATTACTTTGAATCATATTAAAAAAATAATCAGCCAATGCATTATTTTTCTTAACAATTTTTGCAGTCACAATAAAAACTTAAATACATCAACGAGTTAATGGCACTTTCGTAAGTTCGCATGCGCTTTATTAATCAAGAAACGTGTTTTTCGTTAAGTTTGACCGCAAGACACCGTTTCCAAATGATTTTCTATGTTGATTTATTCATTTGAAGTAAAGTGTAGCACCCTGAATAATTTGTTTATATATGAAAGTGATACTAGTTGTTAATGTACGTGTGGTTATTTTCAGATTTTATTTTTTTATTTTCTTTTTTCTTTATGCACTTGGCACTTGGAGCGCCTTTTTCTATAAAAGTTTTAACATGTTTTATACATTTTTAGTAATAGTAAATAAAACTCTGAATTGTGAATACAAAATTGCTATCCTTTTTTCTATATTTTTTCTTTTGGCGTGTTTTAGCTTTTTCTAGCCTTTTTAGCTATTTTTCTTAATTTACACAATATAATGCTCGGTGCCAATTTTCAATGATCTATGGCAACTCCTTATATTTTTTGCACAAAAATGTATAAAGCCAAACCACTATGCCCCTGTTAAGTTATCTGCACTTTTTGTTGGATTTTACCCGCCCTGTAAGAGCCTCTCTCTCGCAATGCAATACCAACGATTTTTCAACTGAAACAAGCAGTATTGCTGCAAAGATAAATAATTAAGGTATCATTTCTCCTACTATCCCTTTCCTATAATTCCAGCACAATGCTTCGCATGTGTACGAGTCATCTCCTGAGTGCTGGTCCCAAATAAAAAAAAAAAAAAAAAAATTGTCTCTAATGGTTATTTTTATTCCAAATTTCTTAAATATACTTAAACAATCGTGCATTATTCAATTTACATAATTGAAATCAAGAACTCCTCAATATTACGATAATCATCACTGCTTAAAAAGCAGTTCACGTCATCATACTTCTCTGGCAAAAAAAGAAATTCATTTGCACACATCACGTCTAGCAGTAGACGACATGCAGGACTGAAATCTTTGCCACGATCGCGTGTACATTTCCGAATGGTTAAAGGAAATTCACGTTGAAAGTATTGCAATACTTTTCTGTACAATATTTTTTATTACACCAATAACACTCGTACCAGAAAGTGACCAGTGGATAATGTAAAATTCTAATCATAATACGCTGATGACAGTATAGTTGTGTGCTGTGGCATAAGAGCATGGAGCCTGGTATTAAATTAACAAAAAAAAAACTACAACATTTAAGTTGTACTAAAACTTTCAAATACACTACACAAACGGAAAAAGTATTCAAAGACACTTAAACAACATTATCATGTCTCCCAATTTTCTTGTTTAACTTAATTTAAAATTCTATTAAATTTTATGATTTAAATAAATTCGTTTCTACATGCTGCTTATGACAACCCAAGGCACAGGAAAACATAGTGAATTTCTTTCAATGATATTTAACCCTTTTTGAATCGTTCCTTTTATGTGAAACCGAGATTAAGATTAAAAAAATCTCTACTCTATTCCAGTTAATATCCAACAAAAGACAAGTAAAATGTTCTTTCCTTTATAGTTTATTGTTCTTTTTTCTTTTCTTGCCATTTATACTTTTGTTTTTAATTAAACAACACCCGTATAATTGTCTTTTCTAGTTGTATTGCATTTGAATTCTAAGGGTTGATTATATTTCCGCCATAAAGAAAACGTTCTTTCTCCCCTGCTATGAACAGAACAGAAGAGTGTTCTGCTTTCTTCTTCTTCTTGATGTGATGGGAAATCAAGGAAAACAAAAAAGTTTTCTATTCCAAGCAACTTTGTGTTTAAAGTAATTGATATGTAAAGCGATTTCTGTATAGTGGCGGGAGAAGCAGCATGAGGCAAAGGCAGAGTCATCATATCATTGTCTTTGCCTTAAGTGTTCTTGTCATTGTGTTAAAACAATTTTTGATACAACGATGTCATAATTGTTTTTGATTCCTTCCAACTGCTTGTGTTAATAATATTTTTATTTATTTATTTATTTTTTTTTGTTGCTGTTGTGATTTTAGCATGTGTTTTAAGGTGTATGCGCTCTTTAATATGTTTTTTGTCGTTGTAATGTACTCGTATTCTTCTGGTGGTTTGTGGCAGCGTGGCAAGTTTGCTAAGAAATTTTTTTTTTTTAATTACTTAATGGCCACTAATTAGATTCAATTAAGAAATGTTGTATTTAATTATGACATGCGTTTAGTAACCAAAAAAAGAAAATAAATACGGTTATTATTGTTTTAAAATAGAGAGAAATTGACGACATTCTACATACAGCGCAACTTTAATACATTTCAATAGAATTTTAAAAGCACCGTAAATCGATATCGAAAATCACAAAACCAAGCGATTTAATTCCGTGCAGTAGAAAGAATGGCCACTTGAACAACACTTATCGATTTGCAGAAATTGTGTAGTTAATTTTTACGCACTTGCATTTGCGAGTCTGATAGGAACAAGTAAGCCTGGAAACCATGGCTTGCAAAGATTTATTAACGATAAAAAAATAGCTGAAGGCGGCAGCTGGACAAGAAAAATAAGTTGCCTCGTATTGATTGACTGGATACGCAATAGTTTTAAATATAAAAAGTTAATTTAGTTTCAATATTATTTCAAAAGTAGTTTATTAAAATACGCTTTCTTAATGTTTGATCACAAGAACAAAAGTATTTTTTATTATTAAATTTTTAATTTTATTCAAGCTCTTATTTTTTATTAATTATATTAAGGTAATCAAACTTAAGGTATATGTTTTAAAGAAAAATTAAATAGCTATTCGTTTTTTATATGTATGAAAATTTTGGCAATTTTGCCTTCTTCAGACATTAAAATTTATATCTTTTTGATTATAAAAACATTTAAAAATTACAATTGAAAAATCAAACATTGTCAATATAAAAAATAAAAATTGTTTTAGAAAACATAAAAATAAAGACAGTCAAAAAAACGTTTATAATAATTTTAGTCTAATTTTACTCCCGTTCTTATGCAATAATTAAACGTATCTTCTTAAAATTCATTCTCTAATGTGTTTAAACATTTATAATCTGTAACATTTCTAATATATTTTTTCACAACGAAAATATCAAAATCTGGATAATGATCTGAATTGGAACAATAATAAGATAATGCTTTTTCTCGTGAACTATATTTTTGATTCAAGTTCTAATCAAGTTTTTAATTTATTTTTTATTGTACCTGCCTTATCGATAAACCCTATACGATAAACAAAATTACTTCTATTAAATTTTTATGCGAAATTCATCTGGCGAAATATTAAACAAAAAAAAATGAGCTAGATTTTGATCATTATTATGGCAGCTAGCAGCTGTGCATTTTATTTATTATTTAGTGTAAATGATGGCTTAGACCAGCGTTACCATATATTTTTTAAGAAAAAGTTTCTGTTTAAAAAAAAAAACTTGATTTTTGAACTTATTCCCACAAAAGTGTTCAAATAATGAACAAAAAGCATAAAAATATATATGTATTTCGAATTCATTTTTATTCAATAAAAGATAAAGAACAACAACAGCCTTATTCTTCCCACGATTTTGAGTTGATCCCCATTTTTTTAGCTTTTGTTGGAGCCTCCGTTGTGTTTGTAGCGTATTCTAAGCTGTTTTTTTAATTTGCATTGCTGCTTAAACCAATGACATTATCCTTACCGCTTCTCTTTCAATATTTATCCATCCTTTTTTGAAATAGAAAACTTTTTAGAAAAAAAAAATATAAAAAACTATAATATTATTAATAGGGCACAGTTGTATTAAATAGGGAATAGACACATTTAACACTGTTGCAGTAATAAGTGAGTGAAAAATTATAAGATCGTTTACATTACATGGCAACATCAAATAATATTTTCGTCATATATCTGTAAATTAAAAATTAATAAACCAAATTTGAAACTTTGAATGGATTTCAAAAAAGACTTATTTTTGAAGCTAAAAACTAGAAAACTTTTCGGTATATCAAAAACCTTGAAAAATAAGGGAAAACTTGAAAAATGGTAACGCTGGCTTAGACGCACAACGAAATTTTTAAAAGAAATTATGGTACGTACGCATAATACAGCCATATACGCACATAATACAGCCAAACTTAAATCAGCGAGTTAAGCGTACTTTTTTCCAGCGCTTAGAACGTTATGCTAAGAACAATAATGTCTACTTATCGTGGACAATAAAAACCGGCTAAATATAAATAGAAAATAGAGACAAATTGTACTACACAAAAGAATAACCTGTTTTAATTTTTCAAAGTCTGCACAATATCGAGACGATAATTCTAATTGTGATGTTTGTTATTGCACATCCTCTTTTCAAAGTCTGCACAATATCGAACCGACGCGTTAATTTCGATTGTAGTTAAAGCGAGACAGAGACAAACACTATGATGCAAATTTCGAGAATCGAAACTACTCGTAAAGGGTGGCGATGGCACGATGGATGGTAGTCTGCACGTTGACTACTAAACCAAAAACAGACATGGGTTCAACCCCAGTTTCAGACTAAAAATTTTTAAAATAAAAATAAACATCTCGCATTTTTCTGATGTGCATTAGTGTGTCTTTGTGTGTCAGTTGTTGTCGGAAGGTTTCAGTGGCGAAGGCATAGTCACTGGTCACTGAACAATACCGGCTTCAGCTGATAGCAATCCACAATCACATCAGAACGCCCTCCTTCGTCGGTATTGTGTAGCACCGGCGAAGTAAAACAATAAGAAAAATGGCTACTGAACCGAAGCTTCAGCACTGCTAAAAGTATAAACAAAGAACGTGCGAAAGCAGAGCTGTAAAATAATTAATTAAGCTTCACCTCCTGTCGTTTCTCCTACTATCCCTTTCCTATAGTTCCAGCACAATGCTTCGCATATATAGGAGACATCTCCTGAGTTCTGGTCCCAGATAAAAAAAAAAATAAAAAAAAAAGTGTCCATATCTTTTATAAAAAAATATATACAAAAAAAATACTTGTTGTCAGAAATGAATTTTAGTAAAATAATTTATTTATGTTTCCACTACATAAATAATCCCAAAGAATTGTTCGTTCGCATTTAGTGAAATAAAAAGAATTTATTTCTATTTTTACTTGTGTATAAATTATCCAAACGAGGCAGACCTTAAGTTACAGAAAAAAAAATCCAAAAACATTAAACTTATCTACTGCCTAAATAAATGTGTATATTTTTCACTCTCTTCCTAATTTGCAAAATAAAAAATTGTTAAAATTTAAAAAACTTTCATGGGATGTAAATTCCTTATGGCGCTAAAACACAGTTACAATTTCTTTAGCATCTATTTTGAAGATAAAATTAATATTTTTCTATTAAATATTATTTACATATAGTATGCGTGTGTTTATGCAAGTATTACATTCCAAAGTTTGTAGTATTTTTATGACAAGCATCATTAGCATCAGCGGAAGAGTGTGAGAGAGAGAGGGAAATGGGCAGAGGGAAGAAGAAAAACTTGGTGAAAAATAACAATGTGGCATCTTGTTGACATACTGTTTGAATTCATAATGGTTGCTGGGGTAACTATTTTTGGAACTTTTTGTCATTTATACAATTTACATATGTATGTATGTATGAGTGTGTGTAAATGTGTATGCGTGTATATATGTATGGCTGTAGTTGCTGCTGTTATTATTACTGTTTGTTTTACAAAAGAAATAAAACAGTGTAAAAAGTCAAAAGGGAAGTGAAAACGACGTTATTTTATTTATATTACAGCGTTTTTTATCTCTTACCTCAATGTAACCCAGTTTTTATTTCCATTATACGTATAAATCATCAACCTACATAATAATTTTTTGATATTATAAACATTTTTATATACAAGAAAATACACAATACGGAAAATATAGTATTTTCAGCTCGTCTTCATGGTTACAGCATGCAAAAGGAGAGAGAGAACATAAGAAAAAACAGATAAGGACATGAAATTTAAAGCAAGACGAATATAATACGAGTTCTGAAAACGCTGTATAATAATAGATTTTTAATAAATTTAAAATAAGCTTTACGTTCACTTGCCCTGGTAGGCTAATTGAAAATATGCTTGTCTAATAATAAGGCCAAAGAGGATTCATTTGCCTTGAAGGGCTTTTATCTACTTTTCCTTAGTCGTTGAGAATATCTGTTACTGTAGTGAGCACATTAAATTTGTAATTTTATACTTGCAACTCAAATTTGATAAAAAAAAAAAAAAAAAGAGAACACAGAAAAATAAATAACTTCAGAAATATCGTAACTAAAATACATACAGTGTAACCTCGATTAACGCAACTCTTCCATAATCACAAAACCCAAATTCTTTACATTGGTGACTCTGTTAACGTAACTTTTCCAAAAAAAAAAAACAAAACCTCAATTAACGCAACTTTGCAAACCAAGTTAAGTTTTATTTTCAAATTTAGTTTTTAAAAAAAAAAAAATTTTCATAAAAATTAATAAGAATTTCCTGAAGAATCTGAAGAAAAAAAAAAAAAAAAAAAAAAAAAAAAAATGAAGAAGAAAAAAAAGAAGAAAAAAAAAAAGAAAAAAAAAAAAAAATAAAAAAAAATCGGTTAACACCGATGGTTAACGAAATATCGAAGTAGAACAAATAAAAATAAAAACAAACCTTAAAATATAATATATAAATTGTTATTAAAATAAATAAGGTTAAGAAATAAGTTTAAAAAAAATTAGTTTTTTATAAAGAAAAAATATAAAAATAATAAAAAATATCTAAAAAACCCGCTTTTTCCTTTAAAAACATGAACCTTCAACTTGTTTGCTTTTATGTTTTTTTTTTTTTTTGTCTTGGACCAGCACTCAGGAGACATTTTGCTGGAACTATTGGAAAAGAATTGTATAAATGAATTTGTTTTAAATGTTAGCTATTGATTTTTTAAATAAACCTTTTCTTTGGTTTAAAAAAATAATTTTAATCGAAAAACAGACAATGATTGTTTTGGTTTCGTTAACCGAGGTTACACTGTATATTGTAGTTCCTCTTTAAGGAAGAACATTTACAGTGCTTAATATTGTAGATTTATAGAATTAAAATTTATTTTAGTCGTTGCTTTAAGCAGTCTTTATTACTGCTAAATTTCAGCGTTGTACGCTTAAATAAATTTTTATTCCTGTTATCAACGTTGACGCTGATACCGAAACTTAACCTCTCTTATATCCATATGCGATAGCTCGTACTTCTAAGCCGCTACATATGCAGAGCCTAGGTTTTAGGCAACTAGTATAATTGTAAATGTGTTAATTTATGAAACATGTGACATTCAATTCACCCACCGACGGTCTGTATGCTCAATATTTTTACGTTAACAAACATTATTTAACTGTATTTCTATATTTTATGGCATACACCAAAGATCAGTTCAATACTGTTCTTCGCTTCAGTAATAGCCTAACTGTTGCCAAATATCTCTAACGTTATAAATTAATTTAAAAAGCTGTTTTTTTTCCTTTACTCACAGACCTAGATATTTTTGCTGTAGTTGTGCTGTTAGCTTCTGTTTTTTTTTAATGGGTTAATGTTCAATGTATTTTGAGTTTGCGAATTAGTGCTTTTAAAGCGGGTTTTAATTTTAAAAGAAAACTTTACTACGAAGCGTGAAAACCAGTGTTGTAAAATATGGTTAAACTTTTTTTTTTAACCTATAACTTCCATACGGGAAATTTTGTATCAATTGTTCCGTGATCAGTGAAAAACATATTAAACAAATAGTGTTGAACCGTTACTAGTGAAAACTGGACGTATAACGTTACTGATGGAAAAAATAATTTTTTTTTAAACGTTCATAAAAGAAAATAAAATTGAGATATCTATCTGCATGTGAATTTATAATTGATCATATGATCGTTTTTTATTATTATTATTAAAAATTTAATTGAAAATTAATCGAATTCAACAATAATGGTTTAATTTATACTATTAATTTTATTACAGCTCAAAATCTAATTAATTTTTTATTTTTTAATTTTAATTTAAATGTTGTCATATTTTTTTCCTATTTAAGATGTTGTGACATAAACAAATAAATTTCTGCATACACCAAACATTTGAGAAATATACTTACGTTTATTCCATATATGTATATATATTCGTGGAAATTGAAAGTATCAACTGCAATTTTGTCAAATTTAAATGATTGAAGAAGTACGTAAATATGATTTCTGAAAATAAGAAGGAAGAAGATGAAAAATAATTAATAAACTTATTTTAGACAAAATATGTTTTTTTATTTTTAAATCTTTAATTAAAAAAATTGGCATACGAACTTTTTCTAATAAAGAAAACTTATTTAATTCAGTTGCACTTTATGCGGTAACACAGAATAGAAGTAAAATCGAGATTCAATAAAAAGAATACGATGATTCAATTAAAATAATAATTAGATTTCAACCTATTACCAAAATTGTAGGATCTATTAACAATTTTAATGGAAAAAATTTTGTTTTTTCCTATAAAAGTTTTGCAGTATTTTGATTCCAAAACAGTGTGAGAGAACAACAAAATAAATTAAATTAAACTTGGATTCAATTGAACTATTAATTAAGAAAAAAATGTTACTGAACTAAGACATAATTGGGAAAAATTTAATTAAATTTTTTCTGTGAGCAAATGCATGCCACTCGCATGACGACAAATTTGGGAGAGGCGTAACTATTGTCTTACTTTTAATTTCCCGCCAAAGCTCTTTTTCAGCTTCTCGTGGTGTTCATGAATATTATAGGCCGTTGGAAAACTACATATTCCCTCGTGCTCAGGAATTAATATTATTGTAAGGGCGTTTCTTTTATCCAAGCCATAGTTATCACGTGTCGCTTCCGACAAACAATGTAAGAAATATAATTTTTCTAATTTTTTGACTTTTTTTTATAATCTTAATTTTACGAATTATTTAAGCTTAAAATCTCTGCAAATAATATTTATATTGCGCTACTTCGCTACTCCTTCCTGCAGCCTCTTTAAGAAAATTGCTTTAAGGGTTACAAAATTAATAAAAGTAAATAAATATAAAAATTAACTTTTGAACTTTCGAACATCTGGATTGATAATCATTAAATCGTTTAATGCGTTTACCTCAAGGCGAATTCATAACAGGTGAACTTACTAGCCCAGCTGGCCGACTATTTATCATTGTTTAATGTCAAATTGTATGAATTATTTTAACAGTACACAAAAGTTTAGCTGGTATCAATTCGCCTTGGTTTACCTATTTCTAATATACCTTGTTCTTGACCATACAATTTGAGTTAATTTATAATTAATGACCATTTTTACATTCTATTTGTAAGCGGTTTTTTTTGTAGTGAAGGGATACATGTACACAAATTGGGTCTTATATGTGTCCAGCTTAAATGAGTTTTAATGCGCAAAAACTGCTGGCCACAAATTTGTTTGGATTTTTTTTTATGATTTTTCTAAATGTCTCGTTTAGAGCTTTCTTGCGCGTTTTGTGATTTTATCCAAAGTTTGGCTTTCAATGAGTAAAAAACTGTGCATTTTAGCGTGGGTGCATAAGCGGTGGCTATTCAACGAAGTGACATTTTATAAACAAGAATCCTTAGTCAATCATTTGATAAACATCACAATTATTAAATGTTGCCACATTAACATAAATAAAATAATACCATAAAAATCACTTTGATTTTGTAATTTATTTATTTTTCTTTTATTCCATCCTCAGAGAGCATTCGAATTTCAGCGCTATGACATATCACCACCAAAAAATTTATCTGAATTTTCATAATATATGGCACAACGTATGCAGGTACTTAAACTTACGACATTGTGACAACTCATTAATCGTATGTGAAATGCCAAAATTTTGTAAAGGATTTGTGCTCTTAAGATTTCATCTGTTTACTGAAGAATTTACTTCGGATTTCCTTTGGCATCTTGGAAAGTTAGACAAAGTGTGTAGCTAACACTTGATATTCGTTCCTAATCCATCATTTAGCCTTAACTCTTTTTAGCCAGGATATGCCATATAATACACACACACACACACACACACACACACACACACACTTACACAGCCTTCACAAGCATTTACACATTTTTCACACATCAGCTAAACAGAGTTGAGTTGTTGTTGTTATATGTACGAGTAAGTGATTCTTTTTCTTTCGTCGTTTCTTAAAAAGCGCAGATTAACTGAGAAGCACCTGCTTTTCGGAGATAAGTTTTAGTTTTTCCTTAGTTCACTTAAACGTTTCTTGCTTTCCATTTGTGTGCAAAATGTTTTTCTCCTCTACCTGTCTTTTGAACAGCAGACGAGTTATTTTTTACCAAGTTGTTTACTTGCAACTTATCCACCAGCAACATCAGTGAGTGGCAGTAAAGAAAAAATTTCCATTTCTATAAATATTTGTGAGTGGGTGTGTTTTTCTTTTTGGTTTTTTTTAGTGTTTTTTGCTGTTTCACATGAAAAGAATTTCATTTTTCTTTCACAAAACTTGTCGTATGAAAAGTCGGTATTTGTTAACATGAAAATATTTCATATTTTTATATACTCACGCTTATACAGGAAATGCCTTCAGAGGCTGGCTATGGGATGTTGCTAAAATATGAGCATCAGCTGGTTGAAATGAATGCCGGTAAGCACGTACAGTTTGTCAAGTAGACAACCGAACTGCCGTTGAGTTGCTAGTTGCCGAATGTTGTGCTACGGATTGCAACGGGCAACTGAGAATTGCAAATTTCAGTTGGAATTATATTTATAATTCAACCATATTTTGCAGTTTTCTAGGACTGTTAATCCTTTCTCCGTTGATCCATCAGAATTTAATAAGATGGATTTTTAACCAGAGCAAAATATTCGCATGTGATTGATTTAGAAGCCATGAAAGTGTCATTCTCAAGAATATGTCAAGAATGACTTTAAATTTTTTTTGGGCTGGTATGGAACGGAATCAAATACTGAAAAGAATAGTAGATGTTCTTCTTGTAAAGAAATGCCGTAAGCGTCGTTATTATCGAATTTTTTTAATTTTTCTCAAAAATTCACAGTTCTTGATCAGTAACCTTCTTATCTCACAAAATATCGAGGCTGTGAAATAAGACGTTAGGATTTTACAGCGAACACAATTTTGACGAATGTACAATTCTGAACCAAAAATTTAAAAGAAAAATCTTCTCTTGTGCAATTTAGATTTTGACGATTTTCGGCAGTTTAGGCGGGCACATAGAAGCCGTAATTCGTCAAACTTTGCCTTTTCAACTGACAACTAAGTTACAATGCATGTTTGTTTTCTTATGAGGATTGTCACATTTAGTACGTCTCCGTCAAAGCAAAGTATGAAAGTTGGCCAACTTTTAACGCACTTTGGAAGCTATGACCAGCGTTGCCGTTCTAATTTATTTGCACCCAAAATTTTTTAATATTTATTGCATTTTGGTTCCTTTTTTCAGCGTAAATAATACTAAATGTGTAAATTTTTTTTACATTTCATTTGTCAAGTTTTAAAATCAGGTTTTATATCGCTCAACACTTTTAATACCCTCTTGTTTTATTAAAAACTCGTTTCTGTTGTAGCAAAAAAATTCAAGCCTGCTGTAGCAAAGCAAAAAAGGACTAACACAGTATCTATTTAAATCGAAAAGTAGGCAATTATTTGCTCTGCTTTGTTTTTAAACTGAAATGTTGTATTTATGTACATAATTTTTTAATCTAGATTTTTTTTTCCTGAATCTGTGACTAGCACTTGACAGTAGACTTATTGTACACTTATTTTTATAAACTGAAACATATTCTGGTTTTTTTTTTAACTTTTTAAACAAATTTTGCTTGCAGAAATTTTTTGGACATGGCAACGCTGGCTATGATGTGATATTCATCAATAAAGTACTGAATGTGCCAACCTCATTAGTCGGTAGGTTAGTTTCTTTTGAAAAAGTTAAAGTATGATGGCGGCGCCGTTAAATGATATCATATTTATTAACCCGCGACGTACTAATTGACTACTTTATGGCACAGCTCACTGATTAATTGCTATGAAATTCTTCAGACTCACTTTTTTCCAATTTGTATTTTATGAAAAGAAAATGTAGCACATCTCAAAGTCGACCAGGATATGGATAAACTACTTTTCTATTACACATACGAGTTAACATGCATGCATACCAATTCGTAGAAGTCAAGGTATGTGTGCTGTAAAATATTTTCATTTTTCTTTGGCACAAATATTTTGCAAATACTTTTCTATTTTCGTGAAAAAAAAATTATAATAATAATTCCAATTTTTGTTGCAACTTCTACTTCAGGGCTTCTACACTTATTCATCTTCTGTATGAAAGTGATGGGTTTAAAATATTTTCCTATTATTTTTCTTCTTCTCTTCGAACTGAGCAGCAATAAAGGCCAAAAATATACAAAAAATAAAATTTTCTTTCGTATTATAACAAAGTTTAGGAAAATTCCAAAAAAAAAGAAAATTTCTGTTTGTTATCGATGATGGCGTGTGAAGAGAAGCAAAATAAAAAAGAAAGTAATTTGTTTATAGGGAAATGCTTAACGGAAAATATTTCTAAACTGGAAATATTCTTAAATATTTGAAGAAAATCTCATGATTATAAAGAATAATATTTTATGATGGGAAGTGAATTGGTATTCAAGTTATGTTTATGTAAAAATATAAAAATTTATTTACGTTTTCAAAACGGGATTATTAATTAAAACTTTCTTTATTTTTACATTTTCCTTTGAACAAAATTAATTTCAACTTTCCCAATAATTTTGACCCAAAAAAAATTTTTTTCCATGAATAAGTAGAATAAAGTTTTTAATTTTGTGTTAAAAATGCCTTTCTGTTTGTTGTTCAACTTTTCTGAAATGGATTTAAAGTAAAAGTTTTTAACTGCCAAATTGGTACAAAAGTTTTGAGACTCTGGAATAAATTTGTCATATAGAAGATTTTTTAAGCAGAGCAGCCAAACTATATCAAGAGTGATACAATGGAAAGGATTGTTAAATATACTTTCAGATTCTCAAATAACAAGAAACCCAGAGAAATTATTGCCGCTACTCGGAAGTCTCTCTGTAGACGTCTAATTGAAGTTAAAAAATTGTCCGCTAATTGAATATTTTTATGGACGAGCGGATGTTAAACGCGAACCGTGGGTGTTTTGGGAAGTTTTATCTAAAAGTATGAAAAATCAAAAATTTTCTTATTTCATCTTTAATTGTTTCATTTAAAGCGGCTCAAAATGAATTGCGATTGTTAATTAATGATGGCTGTGTATTAATTAAAGCTTGTCATAGAGATTGCAAAATTCTGCAGAATGAGAGGTTTTTGCACGCACTTAGTCACTCCAAGTGTATTGAGTGTGGCGAGTATATTTACCACCTTCACAACAAAAAGACAAATGTCATTGGTTCAATTAACAGTTTTAATTGAAAAAATTTCAGGATTTTTTACATTTCACCATTTTATGTGGTATTTTGATTGTACTGTTTTGACAGAACAATAAAATTTATTAAAACAAACGTGGATTCAATTAAATTACTAATCAAGTAAAAAAATTACTTATCAAAGACTTAATTGGGCAAAAATTAACCTACTGTTTCTGTGTAAAGTTTAAGCCAATAAAGCTTTTAAAAGCAATCACAGAATAAAGCGATTCAAAGAGTTTCTCTTAAGTGGAGGTTTACATTTAGACATTATGCTGTTTAGCAAAGAAATTACCAAATTATAAAATGAAAGTCATTCTTAGACAATGACATTTTCACAGCTTCTAATGTGAATATTTTTCACTGCTTCAGATTCATATTGGTGCTCAATGGAGTAAGGCTTAACAAACTATATACTTTACAGAAGAATTAAAGCTTTAGCTTAGAAAATCAAAAAAAAAATTGAATTTGAATGAAAAATTTGCATCCATCCTTAGCCCCCGAGTTATGGCTCTCCGAACAAGATTAAATTTAATTAAAACTTAATAAAATTCATTGTAGTATTTTCTTACTTCCACGGCATTAACAAAACTCACTTAAGCAGCTTCATCAGAATCAAGTTTTTTAAATATTCCGAATCCCTGAATGGGGCCAAGAAAAGAGCACATACCGCAAGTACCAGCCTATATGAAATTCATTAGAAATTATCCACATTTGCACTACTTCCGGATCACATCATTACGATGTTGTTGTTCGCTTTTTTGGAAGTTTTTTTTTTTGCTGGTATATTTAAAGAAATCACTTCACTATTTTCTAATCGAACAATTACATATAAATATCTGAATATTCACATTAAAACCTTTTAAGGCTTTAAATTATAAATCAATAATAAAGAGAGAGCGTTATTTAATTTGCATTTTTAAAGGTGTTTTTCCATTTCATTGGCAACTTTGATTATCATAATGAATCAATTATGTAAAACTTTGACAAAAAAGTTACTGCCTCTTTTTCTTTATATACACATATAAATATTTTAAAGTACAATTCATTTAATTAAAAAAAGTTCATGTAACTTATTGTATGAAAAAAAAGAAAATTATAACTAAACAATTTTTTTTCGTTGAAAGCATTTTCACTAAAAAAAAACCTTCATTATCAATTATTAAAATTAAACATTTTATGTTAATTTACTTTAGCATTTATTAGTTTTTTTTTTTTTGTATAACCACTTATGTAAATTTTATTATTTTTCTTTTTGCCATAAAACTTTATGCATGATTGTTTGATTAATATTTATTTAATTTTTAGATTTTTCCTTTTTTTCCCAAAGTGCCTCCAACTTTGTGCAAATTATCTCTAATTACATGAACTGGTTATTTTGTTATTAGCATTTCCCTAATGAGTGTTATATTTTAATGAATTCTTTGTTTTTTTTTTTTGTTCTTTAAAATTATCGTTAGCTTTTCTAAATGAATCATGCATATATTAATGGCATTAAAAAATATTTGAAATTATAATAAAACTAAACGGAAATTTGAATTAAAGATAAACAAAAACGCTAAAATACATACATACGTAAATAAATTAATAATAGAAGCAAAAATGTGTAATTGATTTAATAAATATATATGATTCTAATTGTGCTTTTTGCCTTATAAACTATATGTGAAATTTATTATTACATACCCTATGATATTCTCATACAGTATGAAAAATATCATAAAGCATTTTATTACAAAATTTTTAAAATTATAAAAATTAAAATTTTAAAAAATGATTTAATAAATTTTATAAAAAAATTATAAAAGAATCTAACCCTCCTCTCGTCATATGTCAGGCAGAATTTAACAAAAAACTAAAAGTCTTTAATGATGATAAAAAATTTTGTTTGTAGAAAAAGGCAATTAACAATTGTTTGTTTTTAGGCCACCTATTTCCAATAAAAAAAAATTAACATTAAGCTGGGGGAGCTCCCATTTTTGGCGGGTGAATTTTTTTTAGAACTAGAGAAGGGTGTTAGTGAGAGATATGACAGGTGGTGAAGGTTCACTAACATACAACGCTACTTTTGCACTTTATTTTGTTTATAGCAGTATTGCAGCGCCTGTGATATGAAGGAGACGTAATCAAGTTTGATACTTTGTTTTAGTAATTATTTTACTACGCTGAAGCTACACAATAGCCACGGAGGAGACCGCTCAGATATGCCTGTGGTTTGGTTACAGCTGATGCCGGTACTGACCAGTAACTATGCCTTCGCCACTGAAATCTTCCGACAAAAACTGAGACAAAGACACGCTAATGCACATCAGAAAAAAAATGCGAAATGTTTTTATGGTTTAATCTGAAATTGGTGTCGATCCAAGACTTTTAAGTTTTGTAATCAACGCACAGACTACGAGTACTTCAGCCATCGCCACCCTCAAATAATGATTTAAAGAACCATTTTCGTATACAACATCGATTCTATACAAAGAGAACGTTGCAGGTATTATGGTCTCCAAGCGTGCAGCTGCGTGACATTGGTGCCATTATCAGCAGCCATTGTGGAGGAGGAGACGGTGACTGACTTATGCCATGCACTAGCCGGAACATTGCTCTCCTCATTAACATTAATTCTTGTACATTATTTTTTTTTTATTTATCATACTATTCCTCTTTACTTCTTAATTAACAGAAAAAAAAAGAAAAATCAATTCTAAATTTACTTTGATTTGGTCTACAAACATACATTTTACCCAAAGAATATGTAAATGTTGTCCCAGGACAAACAGTAATTTTTCAAGCTTTCTTGTAAATAATTGTATATTTCTTTTTTGGCAATTATGTTCAGTGTTAATATTTATGAGCTTTTAATTTTTCGTTGCCGATGAACAGTCATTTAGTTAAATGTGCGCATAATTTATACGCACCATACTGATGTTTTTGCTCTTGATTATCATTGCTTATTTAAGAAAAATGCCCAAAAATACCGGTAATATTTTGCTAATTATTTCCGGCTGTGCTTTTATATTGGCGCTTCTATGTGTGTGTGTGTTTATGCGTGTGGTTGTGTGTATTGTGGCATATGCTAAGAAAAATTATAAATTATCATATTCAATTATTTGTGTATCTCGAATCTCCTGATAATTTTTATTTTAATAATGCCGATGATAATCACCACATTCGAGTGGGATGTGCAAAAACGCGTTAAATATCAAAATATATGAGGAAAAGTCTTTAACAAATTATGAAGCATTAACAACGAACTTAGAATATTATTTTTGGATTATATGTGCTGGCTATTTAATGTAAAAGCATGCTTTAAGAATTTCTCTCGACCAAGTATATTTAAAGATTTGGCGTGAAGTGTTATCCAACACCGACTTGATATGTTTGAGTGTGTGTGTGTATTAAAGTAATGCCATTTGTGAAAAGCAGAATAAAATTTAGCTTTTAACTAGAAATAAAAGAAAATAAAAGTATTAAATATAATTCGAAAATTTAAGCGAAATATCGAAATAAATTTATATAGAAAAAAAAATAACAATCCTTAAGCTTGTATTTATTAAAATAAAAATAATTATATAAAATAAAATAAAAAAAGGTGCAATAATTTATTTTAACAAAAATTTAAGTGTTGCTCTTTTGATCAATAATTAATTTTTTTTTGTTTTTGTCATTATTTGAAATTAGTAGTATTTACAATACTTTAAAAATTACATTTAAACATTTATAAAATCAAAAACTTTTTACTTGTGCTGATTTGTATTAATACTTCTGAAGAAATTTAGGAAATTTTTTTTTTAAATTCATTCATATTGTTTTCATTCTTTATATTATATGGCAACATGTGGTAAAGCCCAACTCCGTCTTGGAATAATGATCTATGCACCGCCCTTTGCAGTTTAAAATCGCTTGCATTCCGTAAATAATATGGTAGGATTTCTCCTAGTCAAAGAAATAGTCATCTACTACAAAACAAAAACTTGTTTTTTCTCTCCAGTGCGGTAAATTGAAGTTTTAAATTTTGCCTGTTCAAGTAAAGGAAATTTAAATTTTGAGTTCTGGCAGTAATCAAATTTAAAAAAAAATACAATAATGAATTTCGTCATTTATTTTATATTGCAAAAAAAGTGAAGACATTTCGAGCGTTTCGCGTATTTAATTTTTCTTAAAACTTCTCCTCCTCTTATTATGCTGAAGTTTTAGACATTGAAGTTACAGAAATTGTTTCGCTTCTAATAAATTTTCGTTCTCTAAAGCTTCAGTGATTTGCTTTCCAGCAAAATTTTTTATTGAGAAATATTAAATAAATTGGATTTTTTAAAACACCTTCTCGATTTAATTTTTCTTACTACAAAATGCTCAAATGACTGCTTCAATAAAAGTCAACGGTCCAATATGACCCTGCACTATGAATTCTAATTTATGTAAATTTCTACAAGTTTTGCTCATATTAAAATAAATGACAAAAACAAAAAAAAAAAAAAAAAAAAAAACAGAAATCTTATGAACGCCTCAATGCATGTAGACATTCGTTAATATGAATGTAACCACCCACCTTTACATGTGCATGTTTACATCATTAACATTTCATAGGTTTTCGCCATTCATTACTACGTCAACAACAACAACCACTATGAAATTAACGTAATTAATTTATATTTTTTTTTTTTCGTCGTTTTCAGTTGATTTCTTTTGGGAGTTTTCTCATTCAGGTCTACATGCACGGTGAATTTGAATAGAATTCTACAATTATTTCAAGTACATTTTTAAATGTTTTTTAGCTTTTCTTTTACGTTCAAGTATGTGGGTGAGTGTTCTTGTCAGCAAAGGATTTTTTTTCTGCAGAATTTCGCGCTGTTTTTTTCTTTTCTCTTCTATTTTTGTTTTTAAAACAATTTTAATAAAAGTGTTGAATACATACTATGCATGTGTACTTTTTTACATGCAGTTGACAGTATGAGTATGTGTGTTGCGTATAGAGTGTCTCAAAATGATGGCAAGATTAAAGTGGTAAAATGTGTTGATTACGTGCGCATAAAAACGAAAGGAAGACAGACATGTCGTATAAAATTTATATCTGTCTCTGGCTATGGACATTAATTAATGTCTCGATTATGGGTGGCAATAGAACTTCAGTTGCATTGCCAGCTGCAAACCCAAAAGTTGTAACTGCCGGACATGAATTAGAATCAATTGAAGTTCACATCTTCGAAATATCACTTGCCAGTTGCCATTCTTAATAACATATTCAAAAACTGACAACTGAACAGAGCTTCGTTTGTTATTCATCAACGAGCCATTAATATTTCAATTGGTTTTGAGATTTCAACACTTGAAATATATATTCGCCCATTAAAGCAGTGCTACCCCTAAGAAGAATAAAACTCAATTTGGCAGCTGTTAGAATAGCGTGGTTTCTTGCTGGAAAAGCATCTCAAAATCTATGAAAATCTGCCCTTTCGAAATTTTGCATTAATTTTGATACACCATTTAGATGGGTATATCAGTTACGTCTCCATAAGCTTATATTATATTTTATTTAATTTTATTTATGTAAGTTGCCATAATTATATATGTACATACGAGTATGTGTGTGTGTGTGTGAGTTTGTTTGCCTGCGGTACACACATCTATACACACTCATATTTCTACTTATTTTTTTTAAGTTCTTCCGAACTTAATTATTACAAGTCATTTTAAATAACTTGTACACTCATGTGCTTAGCGAATGTGTTAGTTGATATGGAAATATGTAAATGTATGCGTGGCTGTGTGTGTGTGTGTATGCACAAGTACGTGTTGTATGGTGTGTCATTAAAAGTTCCTACTTGCTGTTAAAATATATCATAAGGGTTAACAGCCGCTTTTATTTTTGTGTATGTTTTTCTTTAGCTTCTTTTTCAGTTTAATTTTAATCAAATTTACGCACTCGTAGATATTTAGATGTATTTAAATTGTATGCGCAAAGCTAACCCGTTGAGCTTGACTTAATGATTAATATTACAGCAGAGGGCATATGAAGATGAAATTGTTTCAATTAAATACTGTGTGCTGCTGCACACTACTAACAGTCTGTTTAACACCAATTAAACGAAAATTATTATTTTTTTTTTCTTAAAGAGCAGCAGAACCGCTAAATTAAAGGAGGAGTGTGCTAAGAGGGTACTTTTGAATGCTTCATATGAAATGCCTTTGATACTTTTTAAACAAATAGCCCTCTTTCTTACACTAAATAGCTTTGCTTAATACCGGGTAATTTTTCTGTGGACTTTTGACAAAACAACTTAAATGAAATTATAACATTTTTCAGGAT
The DNA here is from genome assembly GCA_963924685.1 of Dexiosoma caninum. Taxonomy (NCBI): domain Eukaryota; kingdom Metazoa; phylum Arthropoda; class Insecta; order Diptera; family Tachinidae; genus Dexiosoma; species Dexiosoma caninum. The sequence continues at coordinate 16,636,281 of OZ004729.1, read as the reverse complement.
GACGATGGCTGAAGTAGTCAGCACGTTGACTGCAAAACAAAAAAGTTTTGGATTCGACCACAGTTTCAGATAAAATTTAAAAAAAATAACTTCTCGCATTTTTTCTGAAGGCAATTAGTGTGTGTTTATGTCAGGTCTCGCTAGTCACTGTACAGTAACGGCTTCGGCTGATAGCAATCCACAGGCACATCAGAGCGTCCTCCATCGTCGGTATTGTGTGGCACGAGCAAAGCAAAATAATTACTAAAAATGGCTACTAAAACGAAGCTTCATAATTGAATGAGTTTCCTTGACATCAGGGGCACTGCAAACAAACGTGCAAAAGTAGAGTTGTTTGATAGTGAAGCTTCACCACCTATAATCGCCCTCTAGATACCTTACCTCTAGTTCCAGCACAATGCATCGCATGTGTACGGGTGAAACACTGAGTGCTGGTCGAAGATAAAAAAGAAAATTAAATACTAACAATTTTCTTCTGTGCCTACAAAGATTCTGAAACAAAAAATTAAACAAAAACTATTAAGAAATCTTTTTCGGCGGTGGACTCTTAGCTGTAGGCTAAAGACTGATGACAGCTTTGTTTAAAGCCCCACTGATTTTGAAAATTTTTGGATGTCCGTACAAAAATTGGTCTACAAAATCTCCAAACTGAATTTCAGGTTTTACTACCCTTTGGTAGATTACTCGACACTATACTGTCCAGTCCGTGTGTTTTTCCAATATTTTAATTATTTAGTCGATTCGCTTCCAGTATTAAGAGAACAGAGATCATTGAGTACTGGAGTACTGTCACTCTCTTTGCCACACCGATTGCTAGTATGTTGCTATCATCGGTCCCATGTCCTCTCGCCCATCCTATAGTGGCTGTTTTATAACATTATTTACATTACATAATCTGCATTTCAGAATGAATTAAATATATAAAAAAGAAGGTCCATCTAATGCTTGAAATCTTTTCTACTACCGGGATTTAATCATATAATCATCAATAGAAATACAGTGATACTCCACTGACGGGAAGTTAGGTTTACGATATACGAAATCTAGTAGGTTTGATTTGAAATATAAATCGAAATCAATACCATTTGCACTACACCTTTTTGCACATTTAGCTGGATTGAATTTTTATGACATAAATTTTTCAGTTTTTGATATTTGTTCCAAAATCAGCTACGCTCTCTCATTAAAATACCTGCACTCACGTATAAACCCATATGTACCCTGTAAGAATTGTCAATAGTGAAACAGTACGGATTTACTACGGACATTGATACCTGTACTACTGATTTACTATAACCCAGGCAATGTAATTTTTAACATGTGCGTGTCATTGATAAAGCATTAGTACTATAATTACTACTGACTAGATAACCCACTTGGAGACATATTCACTAGTACTATTTAATATTTAAAACTCCTTCGGAAAACATTTTATGAGTTGCTAGCTTCGCTAATTTTTAACTAATTAATTTCGTCATATTTTTTTTTAAATCCCTTCTACTTTCCTCAACTGAGTTTTTATATATACTCGTATGTGGCAATAATTCCCGTGAGAAACTTTTCTGATTGATACTTGTAGCTTTTTTCCTAATAAAACTGTTGCTGAAAGCGGAACTTCCACACCTTCTGCCTGCAAAATATCCAGCAGCTTCTTCAAAGAAATTTCGAAACGTGCAGTTTCAATATTTAAAATTTTTCCGTCAAAGTAAATTTTGTAGAAGTAAAATCTTCGAAAGACTGCATAAAACTTATAAAGTTTTTACTTTCACTAAAAATGTCTATTTTTATACAAAAAGATATTTTACGACATTTTTCAATTAAAACTTTAATTTTGCACGTACCATATTTATTTTTAACAAAACGAAACAATTAAAAAAAAACGCAAAAAGAAGAAACATACGTTTCAAAGTATCAAAAGTGTCTCTACACAAGAAAACAAAGCTAAAAGAGTTGACGGTTTGTCGACAATGTCACCAATTTACACAAAAATGGTGACTAAGAGACACTTCACACCCGTATTCATTGAGGAATTAGAGAGTAGAATAGAGTAGTATTTTTTGGCACATTTTGATATCACTAAGTACTACTAGATTATTGAGTAGATTTTCTCCAAATCTACTGTTTTATATGATAAATCCGGCAAAAACTATATTTGAATCGAAATCTCGTAAATATTACCCAATATTACTGCAAAATATTGCGCCAAAGTTAAACAAATTTTACTGCAACATGAAGGCATGTTGTGAAAATCACGTGATTGCAAATCACATGCTGTTCAAAAATTTTACTTATGATTTTGTTTTGTAAATCACACGACTTTTCCCCTGTTTGGTGTGATTTTCCTTCGGCGAAAATCAAAGAAAAGACAACAGCTGAATACAAATAAATTCTTAACGACAGAAAGGAAAACGCCAGATTTTCTTAAATTTTTAAGTTTTTTTATTTTTAATAAAACAACTAATTGTTCAAGAAAATTAATAAAGAACATTATTAGTAATTTGTTGAAATATTTTGTTATAATGTTCGCCAAAAATTAACAAAGTGAATTAAAAACGTTAGAGTCTGTGCTGAATGTTTTCAAATCAAAAAATTTGTGGTTTCAAATCACTTTCATGAAATGTGATTTTCCGAACATGCCCGACAATATGGAATTTCCCAGTGTACGGTTTATTATTGAAAGTAACTTAGAAGTATTCATAGCATAATATGGACGGCAAATCAGCAAAGTTGGTTATATTTTCAGCAACTCCCGGGATTATTTATACGTCTATAGCCAGCTTAGCAACTTAAGCACATTTTAATTAAAATGCAGTAGTGGGACTTTAGCACCTTAATTTAAAGTCTGTATATCTTGGGTGTACATTTTCTGGCAATTTATCAAAGAGTTAAATGATTAAGCTGAATATACTTCAAATGCAAACAAACATTGGCAAACAGTTAATTATAACATACACGGCAAGAAAAAAATTAACTAAATAAATGAAAGCAGCTGGGTTTTTAAATAAAAGACTTCATAATGAAAACTGTTTAAAAGAATTTTCTCTTTTTTATTGTTTAATCGAGTTAACATCTTAAGAGGGATTAATTAATTTTAGTGCTGCCCACATTTGCCAACTGAACTTTTTGTGCGTGTACATGTGCAAACATGTGTTATAATGAACCTTCTTATTTCTCCTTTTTTAAATTTTTAATGTACATACCAACACACTAACAAGTGTACACACATACATATGTCAATGAATACGTGATGAACAGCATGCTTGCTAGGATTTCATTCTCATTTTCAACCAAAGTGTATCATCATCACTCTCAACAGTGACATAAAATTAAAAGTTTTGCATTTTTATGACCTTCTGGTATTCTTCTCTCCATGCTGTTGATGTTCGTATTTTTTTTATCCTTTGTTGAAGCATTCTATTTTTTCCTTTCGTCGTTTTTTTTTTATTTTTGTTATTTAATAAAATTTTGCTTAAAATTTATTGCTCACTGGTAGATAATTTATGAGTCAACTAATTCGTTTAAACCACAAGTGGTTAAACAATAATTAAAGTATGGCCTTTAATTTTGAATATTGTTTGAAAGCAAAGAGGAAATAGTTGTTTGTCTTTTAATGGAAATAGTTTTTAGCATGAGATACATTTTTAATACATTTTCTTTGGTTTGGAATGGGAGACTTAAAGAAATAACGAGAGTATAAATATCTAATATATTGAAATTTGTTTAGAGTTTAATTTATTTACACACGATTACTTTTGCTAAATAAAATAATTAATATTTAGCGCTGATAGTCCGCCATCTTATTGCCCTCATAAAGCTCATGTGATTTGGTTTTGAAATATATATGCCTCCCAAAATATAATTTGAACTAGTCATGTCACAGTGGGAGATATTATACTACATTTACTGGAACATACCCATGTCTCCATAACGGCGCAATTAATTTCCAGAAGATGGCAGTTGCTTTCGCAAAAAAAGGCTGGTGTTTAGCTTCAATATATAATTTTTTTTTTTTTTTTATCTGGGACCAGCACTCAGGAGATGACTCCTACACATGCGAAGCATTGTGCTGGAACTATAGGAAAGGCATACTTAGAGAAATGACAGGAGGTGAATTTTAATTAATTATTTTGCAGCTCTGCTTTTGCACGTTTATAGCAGTTTATAGCAGACGAAGGAGGACGTTCTGATGTGATTATGGATTGATATCAGCTGAAGCCAGTATTGTTCAGTGACTAGTGACTATGCCTTCGGCACTGAAACCTTCCGACAACAACTGCCACACAAAGACACACTAATGCACATCAGAAAAATGCGAGATGTTCATTTTTATTTTAAAATTTTAGTCTGAAACTGGGGTTGAACCCTGTTTTTGGATTCGTAGTCAACGTGCAGATTACCATCCATCGTGCCATCGCCACCCTTGACAGCAAGTAAGACGCTGGTGATTTAAGGCAGCTGAACTGCTTTGAAATTCTTATTTAGAAAAATTAACAGAGAGTGTTTGTTTCATGAACGTCATATTGTAGTCGATATCGGCGTTTCCAAATTATCTTACAATTTGTAAGGACCGAGTTTAATCACTCTTTCTTGTGAGTCCAGAGCCTTGTGATATTCCCAATTCGTCATTGTTCAAATGTGTAAGAAGGTTATGTTATGTTAAGTGTGTTTACTTGAGTCTCTGTAAGCCATAAAAGCAATTTACATACATACTCCGTATACTCGTATATGAAAGTAAATGAGAGCAGCTTAAGTGGACTTAAGCGCTTAAAATATGTTAATGCGCTGAAATTACATGTATATTTTATATACATGTAATTTATTTATCAATAGAAACATGAATAACATATTTTTCTATTAGTAAATACTTTATGGAAAATAATAGCCTTCTGAATAATATGAATGAAGTTTTAACAATCTATTTTTTTAAGCTCTAAGGTTTTTTCTCTTTTTATTTATTATTTCTATATTTATATTATAAATATATTATAAATAAAAACTTCCTGAAGATGTTAACCGAAGGTTAACGAAATATCGAAGATAAATATAGAAATAATAAATAAAAAGAGAAAAAACCTTAGAGCTTAAAAAAAAAATAGAATATTAAAATAATAAAAAAGGTTAAAAAAAGTATTAAAAAAATTATGAATGAAGTTTTTTTAAATTGAAAAATTGGCAAATTATTTTAATTCCATACCCTGGAATAGCCAGCTAATCGATGAACTTTAAGACTGGTATTCCATTTGAATCAAAATTTCAAATAAACATCTAGTAAAATTTGGGCCATGGTTATTTGTTTTTTAATAAAAAAAAACACGGCCCCTTAAAAAGGCATCAACAAAAATAAACAAATTTTTGAAAAATAAATATTTCAAACACACTTTTAATCTCTTTACTCTGTTTCAGGATGAAAAGGTGCTGCAGCGTAAAACTTGGAAAAAGTGGATTTGAGGAGGAAAAAAATAAAATAAAATCGTGTATAAAATACTCTTTCACAGATTTTCAATTTTTATTTCAGTTTTTATTGCAAAACGAACATAGAACATGGAAGCACACACACACACACACCCATCCACACATACATTCAAGTATAAATTTTGTTATATTTTTAATTTGTTTCTGAAACAGAATGACTTGCTGTCTGTTGGTTTGTGGTTTTTTGGTTGATAGGAGTGATAGTTTTATTTTTTTTTTATATTATTTCCTTTTATTTTCGTTTGTTCTTTTCTTTTAGTGTTTTTCGCTTTACTTTTATTTTTGCTGCCACTTTTTAGGGGTTTTTATATTCGATTCTCTCCTAGTGTTCATAAAATTATACGTGCGTTTTTGTGTATGTCTTCGTTTTGTGTTGTGGTTTAATTTATTTTAATATTTACTTCTGTTCCATTTACGAAAAACAGTGTTTAAAAATTTCACAAAAATTTGGAAATTTTTTTCTGAAAGTTATTTTTTAGAATTAAATTTTTTTTTAAATAGTTTAAAAAGGAGCGATGCGTAAACTTTACGTAAAGTCGATTTGGAATCCATTACTAAGACCATAAAAACATGAAAGTTGAAAAGTATTACTGTCATTCATAAATATTTGACTAATTAACACAATTTTTCTTTAAGATGATAAAATGAATTACTAATTAAGCTGATTATTTTAAAAATACAAATTTTACATTTGCGAACTTTTTTGTGCTATACTTTCTCCTACTTCTCATTTAGGCAAAAGGAACATGCCTGGTATCGGTTTATCATTTAGTGGTTTCAAAACCACTGATTAAAACGTGGCCATATTTCGAACATTACGGGGTAATTATGGCGTCATAATCGACCAACTGACCAAGAAATTGACAAGCTTTTAAAAAGAAAGCCGTGTAAAGAGAAAATGGAAATGGCATTACTGCGTGTTTGTTTTTATGTTGACGCATTAATTGTTTATTTTTTTTTATTCATTAATTTACTTCCCAGAGATTTTATTGCTCTTTCTCCTACCTTATTTCTTATCTTTCTTCTTGACCTTCTATGTCAAATTGCCAACAATATTCACACTTTTGCAAATGGCAGCGGCAATTGTCACTCATATTCGTGTTGTCGTAGGCCGCTGAGGCAGAATATGAGTGATTCATTGAATAGTAAAATCACAGACATATCGCAATGGTGTCACAGGGTCGATTTCAATGCTCAAAAGACCCAATACTGCATGCTTACACACCGATGCATGCCCGATCATGCAGCTTCACCTGTAATTATGGGTGGTATAAAGATTGAGGAATCAGAAGCTCTTGATGTTCTTGGCATGAAGATTCAGTGTGATGTTCGATGGACTGAGAACATCTTTCAGGTCCCAAAAGAAGCATTCAAGGTCCTCGGTTTTTTAAGACAGTTCAAGATATCTGATCTCCTTACATTTTTTTTATACCGCTTACATCCGACCGAAGTTTGAATACAACTCTCATATATGGGCCGGTGCTACTCGATCATACAGGAGCAGCCAACTCTATAGACTCTCTAAGAATCGCACTACGCATTACAAAGAGAATTCATTTTTCGGCCGAACAGCGTGTAAGTGGAACAAAGTACATGCAGATGTCTTTCCTGTTACTTTAAACGTGGGAAGATTCGAATCAAATGTCAATAAACACTACTCCCTCTATCCTCCTTAGCATTACCGAATTTCCTAGTTCCAGCACAATGCATCGCATGTGTAGGAGTCATTCCCTGAGGTCCAAGAAAGAAAAAATTCTGACAAATGGAGAGCAGTGTTAGCATAGACACATCAGAAAATTTTTTGGTTTTAGTATTACGGATTGAACCCATGATCTTCTGGTTTTAGAGTCAAAAGCAAAAGCAAAAGCACATATAAATACCACCGTGTACTTTTAAATATTTATAAGACATTTTAAACTAAGAGAAATTGATCCAAAAAAACGTTCCTCGTAACAAAATAAAAATAACAATAATGTTTTTGATATATATTTATTAAGCCTGAGGTCTTTTTTTATTTTATTTTGTTTTTTATTATTCGATATTTCGTTAACAGCTTGTTAACATCATCATCAGGCTTAATAAATATATATCAAAAAATATAATAAAAAAGGTCAATTAATAATATAATAAAAATAACAATAATGTTTTAAAATTTTTTTAACAATAAATTTTTTTCAGTGCCTTTTCTTTTCACGGTTACTAGAAATTTAACAAACGCAACGGTGTTATTGTTTAGACAACATTCTTGTTAAGTTTTGCAAATCCTTATTATCCTTCAAAGAGCTTATTGTCCGTCCGTGAAATGCCTGTTCACTCGATCTTTGTTGTCCTTAGCACAAGTTGTCGCAAATATATTTCACTAAATTATTTACCTGAGCTGGAATTTAGTAGTTTATTCATTTACACAAACCACCACATCCACTATTTTTCTATTTAATTTTATTTGTGTGCATTTTGTTCAAACAAGTAATCAAATTACAATCAATTGACGTCCACTTTTCTTTTATTACTTAAAATTTTATTTACTTGTTGTTTATTTTTTAAGGAGCGGGGGGAGAGAGAGTCAGACTTTCTATTTGCTATTGTGTGTATCGTTAAGTTTTTAAGCAAATTGTTTATTGGTTTTTGTATTTTACGGATATTCGTCTGCATTTGCATGTTGAATGCAACAATGTTTTGCCATGAATCCTTTTATTGTGAATTTCGTAAAAAGTTAACTTACAATTCGTATCGTATTACTGTGAAATTTTTTTGTCTGAGGTTAGAGAAAAATATTCCACTTTACAAAACTAAAATTAAATTAAATATTGAAAGCCATTTAAATGATTTCGAAGTAATTATTTTGCTTTCAGAAGACAAATTAAGAAGGCTTCGCATTTATTCCCACAACCACAGAAGAAAATTGGGTTTGTTTATGTGAGTAAATTTTAGGACGATTAATTGAATTTTTTTTGTATTTAAAGATTAATTAAGATAGAAAATATAAAGAAATAAATCGATTTAGTGACAGCTTTTAACTTGAACATTGGTTTTGTATAAAAAAAAATAATTAAACGAGTTCCATAACCAAGACTTCTAATACAGTAGAAGTTCGAAAAAGTTAAGTACAGTGGAGTACGGTGCTAACGAACACCGGTTATAGCTAATTTTCGCTTATAATGAACAAATTCTCTGGTGCCAACAGTTTTACATTCATATTTCATAGAAATTAGTACTGTTATAGTGATCTCGGACTATGTTTCTTAAGTCGCACGTGCTACAATACATGGAATTTTATACGGTTATAACGAACAAAAACAATAAAATTTTTTTTCTAGCGTATTTTGTAAGTGTTGTGAAGCTGGTCCCAGATAAAAAAAAAATTTTAAATAACCTTGTCCGCGAGTTAATAAAATATTTTGAATTGACTTCCAACAACTCTAAATGTATAGCAAAGTAGCTGGATACCTTCATACAATTCATATGAAAAAAGCACGATCATTACAAATATATTTTTAGTGCAATGTTACTCATAACAAAATAAAAACGTCAGTGTAAAAATGTCAGACTGAAATATTTATTTGGTAAAAGAAATTAAACGTACTGTAACTCATTTTACCTCGATGTGAATGGCCAAAAAAAAAACACCTTCAAGAGCATGGCAAGGTACTCGGTAACTAAATAAAAAAAGTATTGGTAACCAAAATATCGGTAACAACAGATTAAAATTAAAATTTTACTTCAAATATACATGTGTTATAAATACCAAACTTTTTTTTACATGATTTTATGCAGATTTTTGTGCAAAAAATTTTAATCTCCAACACTATTTCCCTATAAGTACCCGCTTACGTTGCCTGGCTCTTAAAGTTATTTTTTCCCATTCGCATAAGAGTATAAATCTAATATTTTCAGTGTTTTTCTACAATTTCAAGCTCTACCAGGCTTAAAAAAATACCCTGTATCAGAAAATTTTTAGGTTTCAGACTTTATTTTCTTACTAAATAATTTACAATCCTTCGCTATCCTCCGATTGGTATCGATGTTAAAACAAAATAATGAATAATAATTTTCTAAAACTAATAAATAAATTTAAAATGCTATTTATTAAAACGAAAATTCATATAATCGACAAATAGATATTCGAATTAATGGCCTGAAGCGAGCAATAACCAAATAAAATACACTCGTTGGGAACCAAAACAAAACAAATTTTTTTAGGCAATTTTTCAACATTTAATTGAATGAATTTATCTTCGAAGGCATAATTAACAACCGTAATAAATACTTTTCTGCCCTTTTCCCCAAATAATTGGAAGATTTCAAATTTGATTTATTAATTTGATTTTTAAACAGACAAGGCATTTAAAATTTAAGGGAAACGTCTTCAATTTGAAAAATAGATGCCAATAAACAATACAAATGTGTAAAAGTTAAGAGCCCTTTTCAATAAATTAAGATTTTTTTGTTAATTAATTTTAATTTGATTGGTTTCTCGAAAAAACCTAGCACTTGATTATTATTATTTTTATAGTGCGGTAAAGGTACTCGTGAAAAAATCTTGTCATCCATTTGGTTGATTGATTGTTTTATGTGTCTGATTGCATGCAATATTTGATGCTACCACGCACTAGACTGAGTTGTAATCTATGAAAAGTCCGGGATCCAACACTGAATACAGAGAAGAGATATATTATATTCACCCTGGTGCGTGCGTACAACTAAAAGATCTGTGATACCTGCGATAGTTCGTCTTGGGTCTTCATACTTTTTTATGCTCTATTCGACTATGCGCTGCCATTTTTCTATTTGCAAAATTTAATGTTATACATGCAAAGAATATTTTAAAGAAATGGGCTTATTGACATTTTAAAGGGAAATTAGTTCGCACTTAATGATGATGCGAAGACATCCATAGAAAAGAGAAAGAATTGAAAAATTAGGAAAAATATAAATTATTTTGTCAAGAAATTCAAAAATTTTAAATTTAAAGTGCTTGAATTTATTCGCAGTGAAATTTGTTAGCGATGTACTGGCCACGTATAGTTTATATGTGTGTATTTTCAAATTAAAAATTTAATTTTTAAACTACTGAGGTTTCTTTAGATACACTCGTGAAGTGTATTAAAATTCTTTCGTCATTGAAAAGAGCCATTTACCGGCATCTTTTAAATTTGCTTAACAATTCAGGCTCCACAAACTTGTTAGCTAAACTATTCATGGAATAATAAATGTGTTTAGGTCTTGATGAAAATAAATAAAATCTCCACAGATTTTTGATGTTGAATGATTGTGCACTTTGTATGGCATTTGAAAATTTTCTATATTTTTAAATTGACAGTTTGTTAAATAAATTTCTCTTATTTTGAAATGTCTACAAAATTGACAGCAACAGTTAAAAGTTGCACTTTTACAGCTGCATGTATCCTGATAGGGTGCATTGTAATCAATCAATAAGCCAATTTTCGGTTTTTGCTTTTCGATTGCATATATTGCTCAGCCCGAGGAAAATAATTCAACAATTATAAATTTCGGGAGAAGAAAAAAATTAAAAAGTTACAGAATTGAATTTAAAAGCCAGCTGCACTGTTTATTGATATTTAATTTTCCATTGTTTAGACACTAAAATATATTCTTGTGTGATAAATATAAATAAATTTATTATTATTGAAAAGTTTCCGATAAAAATGCATTTGCGGAGGAAACGAGATGTTGTAGTGTTTCTTTGCCGCCTTTAACGCAACCACAAGCAATATGGTGCATTGTGTTTCTCGCGCCCGTGCTCAGGGGAAGCATTATGTGTCATTAAATGTGTTGCTTTTGCAATTTGTTTATTGCCTTCGTTGTGAAAGAAAGATGTTTATTTTATAAGATATTTAAAAAAAAATACCTGAGAAATTTTCTACAGAAGAGGGGAAAAATTCTCGCGGAATTATAATTCATGATTGTGCTGGTTATTTTCGTAAGTTATGCAAAAACCATAAATCTTTTACCACACATGGAATTTAAAAAAAAACAAAAAATTGCTATAGAAGATTTCGAGCAATGATGTTATTTACTGTTGTAAATATAAAAAATTTAATTAAGTATTGAAAAGCTTGGCAACCTTTTACATTTTTAAGCAACGTTTTCCTGTATTTGTATAAGCTAAAAAAGTTCATTATTGTGTTGCCTGTGAACACACTATAAAATTGCTGAGTTTTTCAGAAAATTAAAAAAATTTCGTTCAATGCCATCGGTGTAACTTTTCGCATCAATAGAGAATGAAATTTAAAAAAATAGTTTTAAATGTTTTAAATAACAGGTTATCGAGGGTTTCCCAGATTTTCCAGATTTCTTTATCTACGTAAAACTGAAATCCGTAATATTTGGATGGTTTAGTTGCCAAATGTATTAACTGCTTACAACAATAATTTTAGAAAAAAAAAACCAAAATGTCTTTATTGAGTTACAAAATCTAACTATTCTATTCGCAGAGAATGGAAAAATTAACAATTATAAAAAGAATACCAAGTGGAATTAATCAATTTGTCCATTTAAACATGGCAGTTTTATTTTTCAATTTCTATCTATACTCCTAAAACTTGACAGAGCTACCAAAACGTTTGAAAAGCTGATCGCTATTTGTAATTTTTCATTGAAATTTATTGCCATTTCACAACTTCCTGTATTTGGAGCTTGCCATACCTGGCAACACTGCTAAAGAAATTAATTTAATAACTAGCAAAGGCAATAGCAAAATAATTATACTTAACAAATTTTTCGCCAACTTCAATTAATTATGTTCTCTATAACATTTTTAACATTTTTAACATTTTTACAAAAATTAAAACTTAACATTTATATGTTTGAAATAGATTACTCCATTTCTTTCTGTTTTTTGGCGAGTGATTGTAAATTTATTTTAAAAGTTTTCAACATTCAAAATTACAGAACGAACTTACGTGTTTTAATATATAGAATTTTTTTTGCTCTTTAAAAAAATTTATGCATTTTTTGTCAATTTATTTATAATCGCAAATTTTTTTGCTGCACTTGTTTTGTGTTAAAAATTTCTCCTTTATAAAAATATATAGATTTTTTTTATTCACAATGAGTTAATTTCAATTTTAAATTTTATGCAACAACGTGTGTGCGTTTGTTTTTTATATTCATATATACTACACATACATATGAGTATTTCCTTTTTTCATTAAAAATAAATTGTAAAGCTTTTTGCTTTTCAATGAAATTCTTTTCACGTTCATATGACTTTAAATAGACAATTTTACACGATTTTTGTTTTTTTACAGGTCAATTAAAAATGCATTATAAGCGATTAATTTTCCTTTGTGCTGTGTTTTTTTTCCCCAACGAAAGTGTAAATTATTTATTTTTTATTTAAACTTATTTTTTTCATTAATCCTGGCAAATGATAATTGTAAACAAATGTTTAATTTTCTTTTACTTTTTCCATTAAACCACAATTTTGCCATTAAATTTAATTCATAAACTTGTTGCATTCGTATAAATATTTAAAAGGTGGCTGTAAACACAAGTTAGTAAATGTATTTTTTTTTTTTTTAATTTTGTAATGTATTTTTACATAATTTGTTAAGAAAAAATTTAAGCTCATAATTGGCCATTTTGGCAAATGCAAAAGAAAAAATATCTACAATTCTTTGGTTAAAAAAAAATATCACGTTTTCTATTGGTTTTTGCGGAGATGCTGACTGCACAATGTGCTAGAATATTATTTTTCTTATTTGGGCCTTTTTTGGTTCATATATCCTTTCTTTTAACTAGTTGCAGTTTTTGTTGTTGTCACAAATAATTGTTAAGAATACCGAGCAACACGTTGTTGACACAAAGACCGCCTAACAAAGACTAATATCACAACAGAACACGCCAAGTGCTTCATCAAAACACGCAATACACTCACTCTTGTGTACACATATGAAAATGATAATAAAAACAGGCAGCTAGCAGCACTTTGTCTTGTTCTTGTTGGAATTGCTACTACTAGTAGAAGTATTACTCTTCCGTTGCAGGTTTAGCTGATACTGAACAATAAACGATGTTACAATACAAACATACTATATTTCAATAGAGCAAATGTGGATGATGATGTTGATGATGATGGTGTTGGTTAAATCTACGACAAGAGTATTGTGGACGGGGTCTGTGATATCATAATAATCATGTTCCAATTGAAATATCATACGTAACCCTGTGATGACACACAAAATATACAGTTAGTTTATTGTTAGTAAAACAAAACCACCCATTGTACACTCATATTGCGCTCAAAACCCTTAAAATGTGCTCTCAACTCCATTCTAGTTCTTTTTAGTTTTTATCTCTTTCGGTGTTAAATATGTTCCTTTTTATAGTATTCCATGAGGAACGTACATTTCCCAACATTCTTATTAGTGCTTATTTTCGGAGTTTATTACAAATATTTCTCTCTATCTCTTGCTCTGTCTCTGTGCCGATTTTCTCTTTATTATACATAAGTGCACGTTTTACAGTTTTTGGTAGGCGCATGTAAATTTAAAATTTTTTAAGTGGTTGCTGGTATTTTTGTGTACTCTCTCTCTCTCTCTCTCTCGTATTTGCTACTCTTCTTACGAAGCTGTTTGAAATATTTTTCTAATAATTTGCTTTTAATTTTTTCCCTTTACCCAATTTTTTATGTTTGTTTTGTTTATGTTACCTTGTGTTTATTGTTTACATTACAACTTCCTTTTTGTGCGTAAACTTTGAAGTGCAATGTGTTCACTTGTTGGTTTTTAATATCACTGATGCCAACGTCACTACTGCATGAGATGAGATTTTAACGATTGCTGGGGACTGCCAGATTTCAGTTTCCAGTTTTATTTATTGCACTATTCCAATTAAAGTTTTTAGACAATAAAAAATATAGCACAAGTAATTTATCAAGCTTTTACAATAACAACATACTGCGTGCTATAAAATTTTCGGAAACTTCATATATAAAAAGTAATTGAGAATAAAATAATTATTTTTTTTCATGAACCAGTGCTCAAGGGATGTCCCCTACATATGCAAAGCATTGCACCGGAACTAGGAATTTAGGTTTTGGGAAGGCAAATAGAGGGAACTGTATTTGTGGCCATTTAATTTGAGCTTTCTAATATTGCAATTAACAGGTATTTTATTTAATTTGGAAAGCCGAGTTTCTATTCCTTGGTGTTGAGGACCCATAACAATTTTCCAGCTATAGAGAATAATTTCACTAACTATTTTACTCCGCCCTACGTTTCAAGACTTTTTAATGTTCATTAGCATCGAATATAATTATTGATGAATGTATATTACTTCAGCGAAGCCCTAGAAAATATGTAAAGTGATAATCTTTGTATTTAGAAGTTTTATGTACGCACATGTAAAAACCATCAAAAGTCATGTAAATATAACATTTTCCGATATAGATATTACCTCATAGGGGCGTCATGTTAAATCAACATAAATTTCTATAACATATAAACAACAATATTCCACTTTAAAATATGTTTAACCCATGTTGGTTTTAATATATCAGCCTAATCGATTTAACATTAAATTAAGTTTGAAACAACGTGACACATATTGTTGAATCAAACTAGTATAAAAAAAAAATTAAATAATTTTTATATTGAACAAATATGATTTTAGTGTTAATTTAAGATCAAACAAATATTAATATTCAATTTAACACGCGTCAGAATGAGTTACTATTATTTATTTATGTTTTTTGTATGCTTAAGTTTATCTATATGTGCTTTTAGTTGATGAAAATGTCAAGTTATTAGTAGACATACAACCAAATACTTGAAAAAGTTAAAAAATTGCACATGTTTATAAAAAACAACTCCTACAGAAATCTTTGAGAATTACTCTAAACTGAAAATCTTTTTAAAGTACTTTCAAGCTGATTTAAATATTATTTAAAATTTGTTATTAGTTTATTTAACAGTGCCTAATGTTCAATTTACCTGATTCAATGTTAATTTTACATTACTCTACCTTTGTACGGAAATTTAGAATTTTGCCATATTGCCCAACGTTATTTTTACTACAAAAAGTGTAGAATCAATTCGTTTTAAGGTAATTTTGAAATTTGTGCATATCAAATCAATGTAAATCAATGTTAAATTTATACCAGATCATTATTTTTGTAGAAATTTAACAAGATTTTGATCAACATTTCGTCCTTGACATTGGAATTTTTTTCTGTGCGTTGACGTTTGTAATCAAAAGTTTTCCAACATCTGGCAACTTCAAGCGTAATAAGTCCTGGATCCCCCACACCCATACAAACACACGCACACATGTATTTCTTATTTTATACTTTAAATATTTGTACGTGCATTGCTGCTGCATGCAGCAAATAGAAGCAGCACAATTTTTCATATTTTATTTCTTCCTGTATCATTTTTGTTTGTGATTTGTTTTATTTACTTTTAAAAACTTCCAGTTGTTTTCATAGCCCTCCACATCCATGGAATCAAGTCATATGTACGTCAGAGAGTAGAGCACACATATTGTTGTGTGTGTTTGATAGTTTCAAAGTGTGTATCTTTAAGAAAACGAACTGAATATATAACAGATGGTTTTTTCTGTGATTGCATATATTTAAGCTGCTACATGAATTGCTGCATATATATGTACATACATGCATATATCTCTAGATACATACATATACTATGTTTATATACCATATTCTTATTTACATGAATGTTCTTTAAAAACAACTTCATTGATGTTATTCATAGAAAAAAAAATACTTTCTATAAGATGGTCCTATTGATGTTGTTCTTGTTGTTTTTTAGAATGAATTGTATACAGTACAATAACAATAGTTTTTTTTCTGTTTTGTTTTTATAAATTCAGTTTTGTACAATATTTACATACATTTATATTTGTGGGCTTATTCCAGCAACAGTCCTGTTTATTTCTATATGCATGCATGTGTGTGTGTGTGTGTTTATTATATGTGAATTTTTGCAACAGGTTCCCATTATTTATAATGGCATGTTGTTGGTGCTCTTAATATGGCTGTGTATATATTGAAATGCTCTCTTGCCTTTAACGTTGTATTCATGTTTTATTTGATGTCGTTCTCATCGTCGTAGCCATCGTGGTCGTTGTCGTTATTGGTATTGTTGTTGTGATTAAATATTTCTCTAGTGTTTACATTTCATTTTTCAGCTTCTTTTATTTAAATTTCTTTGTCCATTTTTTATGCCTTGATTTTGTTTGGTTGTTATCAAAACATTTTTTCATGCCATGTAATGTGTATGTGTGTACTTACGCAGAGAATTTATAAAGGAACTTCAAAGGATTTTTCAATATTGTTTTTACTTGGAGGATGTATACAACAGACGGATTCTATTAGAGCTTAGAAACAACAGCAATTATTGCGTGTACATGTGTAGAGTATATGTATATAGAGTGACTTATTAAGTGAAGGATTATTTTTAAAATCAACGTTTGAAGTATAATAAATTTAAATTTTTTGCAAAAA
Organism: Dexiosoma caninum; assembly: GCA_963924685.1. Classification (NCBI taxonomy): domain Eukaryota; kingdom Metazoa; phylum Arthropoda; class Insecta; order Diptera; family Tachinidae; genus Dexiosoma; species Dexiosoma caninum. The sequence continues at coordinate 16,619,321 of OZ004729.1, read as the reverse complement.
GAAATTATATTTTAAATATCTTGACTTTTTAAAAGTTATACGCACGTCTGCATGTCTGCGAAAGACTCAGTTTTCTATACTAGCACAGTTTAAGTAGAAGGTAACACACAATGTCAACATTGTTGGTAGACATCTGAATTGCCAGAGGGTTACTTCTCCTAAAAAAACACATTTGGCTTTTGGAAAATGAAATATTTATGTTTTTTTAATGGCTTTATTTCTCTTAAGTGACTTTAATTTGCAATAACTGAATAATAAATTATGAGAAGATGCTACTGACAATTACATATATTACTTTACGTTATTATATTAAAATATATGACTTTATGACACTTTGTGATATCCTCAATTGTATATGTTTTAAGTAAAAATGTAGTATAATGCTAGAAACACAATTGGAATGAACGACGAATATTCGTTGCGAACGTTCGTCATCGGTAATAAAACACATTTGTGCTCATGAAAATTAACACAACAATGAAATTCATCGTCAAATGAAATTCATCGTGCGTGACGAACTCTGCGATAGATTTATTTATATTTCATACGCGGACGAATGACACACAAATTATTACAGTGTTATCGTTTTTCATTTTTGTTTTCAAATATATTAGTAGAGAAAGTTCATTGTTTAAATTTTTAATAATTGTTTCATTTTTTACATACAGAATTTAAGTTAAATATACATACATGCCATTGTTATTCAAACTTAACTCGTTTGACTTGATTAAATATTTATTGAAAATTATTAAACGTTCAATTGCCGTAAGCAAATTATCAAGGGAAAGACGAATACCTGCGAGTCTGTCTCAGGGTTCGGTATTGTCACTTCTGCTGTATTCACTTTACACCTCAAATATACACGTTCGCAGAAACCAAGAAGCAATAACAAATTATACATTATATTTTTTTTTCTTGGACCGGCACTCAGGGGATGACCCCAATACATGCGGTGCATTGCGCCGTAACTAGAAAATAAGGTTTTGGGAGAAAAGGTAGAGTACCCTGATTTCGTCAGAACACATCCCATTATAGTAGCGAAACGCACCCCACGTTGCGACGATGTTCCAGAGAGTCAAAAGAGTTGGCTCCCCTACTGTCTCCTATGAGTTTCTTCGCTCTCTCCTGTACATGGTCGAGTAACTTCAAAATAGTCTTTGCAGCACCGGCCCAGACATGAGAGTTGTATTCCATTTTCGGTCGGATGTAGGCTGTATATAGTAATTATACAATTACATATTATATCTATAGAGGAAGAAATTAAGTATGTAGGTATTATGCCAGATAAAAAACTAACTTTCAAACGGCATGTTAAATATAGGTGTCACAAAGCGATAAGATGTGGTCGCGCTTCTATCCTTAATCAATCCACAGGCACATCAGAACAGTAATCCCTTCGAAGTAAAATAATTACAAAAAAAGGCTACGAAAAACGAAGCTTAAAAAAAATTTATTACGTCTCCTCGGCATCAGAGGCGCTGCTACACTACTAAAAAAAAAGGTGCAAAAGCAGAGTTGTAAGATAGTGAAGCTTCACCTTCTGTCATTTCGCTAACTATATCTTTCCTCTAGTTCTATCACAATGCATCGCATGTGTAGGGGTCATTTCGTGAGTGGTGGTTCAAGATAAAAAAAATCGAGCTTGAAAACCAAGATATTATTATAGAAAATGTACATAAGAGTTATGGCTGATAAGTCCGGTTTTGCAAAACTGCCAAAATACACACAGAAAAAAGCTCCAAATAATTAAAAAAAAAATGTTTTTAAATAATACATAATCTAGACCGCAGATAGCCCTCTGAGTTACTGCATAGTGAATTAAAATATAAAATGATAAATTCGTATAGCAGGGTTCTGACGCTGTCCTTTATTGCAAAATGCAGTTCGTTTAATTTTGAAACAATTAGAAATTTACTAAGACATTATTGAGATTCTTTAATAGCAAAGGAATATTTTCATTGTTGCCTTAACAAATTTCATTTTAAGTATTCCATTGTACGCAAGAAATTTTTTTTTAATAATTTTTCTTTACACTGGATATCATTACTTTCTATATTCAATTGTTAGATTTTAATTGCTGTAGTACTTTCAAGTAAATTCTCAAAACAATGTATTTAATATATTTAATAAAAGATTTAAAAAAAAATATACACAATTATGCATGCTAGACGAAATATATCCTTCATTCGAATAGTGTTCCCAGTACAACGCTTCAAAAATTTAAGTGAACTTTTTTCTTAGACGTATTGAAAAAACAATTAATTAAATTTTATTATTTATTTGTTTGATTATTTATTATTTATATTTTTATTATTTATTTTATTATTATTTATATAATTATGTTACGACAATTATTATCATAAATAAAATATATTATTTTCCATATACGCTTGTGAAATTGTAAATGCTTTTTTTAACATTTGAATTCAACTAGTTTCCGTTTTTCTTCCTTTTACAAATTCTAAATCTTTTGTACTTGGCTTCTGCCGTAACTTAGATGTCACCGCTTTTGTGTATATAATAAAGAAAACTGTAAAAAAATAAGATGAAAAGTAACGTAAAAAATGTTATCTGGTCGTAAAATTACTTTAGTGTTATCGTTTTTCTTTTTACTCCTTGTTTTTAGATGTTTCGTATTTTTTTTGCATTTAATCCTTAAAACTATTTATCTTAATGCATAAGTTGACAAGGAAAATACGTATAAAGCAGTGCTTGTTCTACAAGGTTTCTGTAAATTCATTATTCCTTTAGTGGAACCATTAAAAATAAATTGTAATTAGATTTTTGTTGAAGTGTTAATGCGTGCCTCAGTTTTATGGAAGTCAAAGACCTGTGTTAAATTACATTTTTAAGGTAAATTTTGCGAAATTTTGCAAAGTATGAAATAGTGGAGGAGAGATTTACGAATTTTAAATTCATTCATTTTCATTGAGAGTTGAAATTTTATTGAATAAATCAAAATAAGATGTGAGCAGGTTTTATGTTTAAATTAGACGTGACTTCTACTTTTGCTATAGGCACAGCCTTTGCCATGACCATAATGCAATTTTGTCTTGGCAATTACTGCTGCCACAGCCATACACAGCATTGGTCTCTCTTTTATTTCTACAAAAGTGAGAAAATGTATAAGCAGTAGTTTAATTTACCGTTCAGTAGTTCATAGATTAAGTTAGGTTATGTGGGCAGCTCGTCGGTGAAAATAAGTAGTTCATGGTTATGGCAGAAAATCAAAATTGAATGGCTTTCTATGGTTATGGTTATGGCTGTGGCAAAATTATAACTCACCTATAAGCGAATACATTTGTTGCCATAAGATTGGTTCGCTCACTTGCTCTCTCTGGTTATGGTTATGTTTCGTCTAATTTAATCTTTAGAAGATGCTGTTTACTGAAATGGTTAGCGTGTTGACTCCACAGTCATAAAGTCTTGGGCTCAAACTCTACTTCAGCCCTAAAGACACAGTTTTGCTATGTGTATGGCGCATAAATCAGGCTGAATTTGACCCATTGCATGGGTTATGTTGGCTTTGAAGACCGCTGTGCTTTGTGCCTTATTCGCATAGGACTGCGAGAAGAAAAAGTCTAACTGGGTCAAATCGCACGATCTCGGTGGAAAGTTCTCATCACTGAAGATTGCCACGTGAGATTACCCAATTGCTCGTGCAGAATATCCAATGTGGCAAGACCTGGTTCAACGTAGTGCCGTCATGTTGAAACCGCATGTCTGTGGTATATAGATCCACCAATACAGGCCAAAAGAAATTGGTAATCATCAAACTGTAGGACTCGCCGCGGACAGTGATATCCTAACCAACGTCATTCTCAAAGAAATATGGAGCGATGACGCCGCCAGTATAAAATCCACAACAAAAAGTGACTTTTTCATGATGCATCTTGGATCTCATGTGAATTGGTAGCTTCTCAAATGCGACAATTTTGTTTCTTCACGTACGCGTTCATCCAGACGTGGGTCTCATCGCTGAAGATGATTTTTCAATGAAAATTAGGGTCAGAACAGAACACCCCATTTTGCTAAAACAATTTTATTATCTGTACGTATTGTTGAATGCTGTTGTATCCATCCTTGGTAATTTGGCAAAACAGTCTGAATAAGTGACAACTAATTTGACAGATGTGGCTTCAACAAGATGTCCGTTATCAACTGTCAACGTTCGAGAGTCCCTGTTGGATGATCCTAAATAAAATAAATAACAAAAAAAGTGTTTGCGTAAAAAAGTGATTCTGTTTATAAATTATGAACATAGTATGTATGTGTGTGTACATGTACAAATGTATGTGTTAGGTAATGTTATAATACAAAATAAAATTGGTTCGTGCTACTGTGCATGTTTTCCTGTTATTAAGCAAGAACCACTAAAACATTTTCACATTGTTTCACAGAAAACTGTAGTGCGCTCATAAGACCCTGACTGTGAATAATTGTTAATATTTATTTTGTGTTCCTTTTGTTGACAATGATAATCATCACCCTATTAGAAACAATGACACAAAGTATACTCTGTGACAATGGTGCTGTTTATGTGTGACGTTTGTTGTTGCGCAGATCCTGGTGTTTTGTTCGTCAGCGTAATGATGCCAATCTGCTGTCTAATAACCACACAAACTCTTGTAATTTTGTAGAAACTACAATATTTCCTTAAATTGAAAGACGAGACTTTTAAATAAACTTTAATGTGATATGTTTTTAAAAAGTTTTGCAATTATTAAGAAAGTGATAATGTCTCATTAGAGTTTGGATAATTTTACGCAGAATAAGAGGCTGTTTATGATAGACTTGAGTCAAAATAAATAAGGCACCAATTTCTCTTCTTATTTATTAATTTCTAATATACATTTTAATCACTAGGTCATTAACGACGCAGAGGTTTTCATGTACAATTGTATCATGTGTAACACAAAATCAGTTTTCATAAGAAAAGTTTAAAAAAAAAAAAAAAAATGGTCATCATTGTCTTGTGTGTTATGGCATATTTTGTGAATGTCCATTCGGCCCAACGACAACTTCAAGGTTCAACATATATTTCACCTGTAGATGGCCACCAGCACAATACTCTCGCCTTTTGTAAGTCTACAGATTGACTCCAGGCTAATTAGGGGCAAATTTGCTCCCGCTTTACCAGACTGTACGCCATCCCATTACCCTCATAGGGCCCCCAACGGATCCCGGTTGATTATAGGGGCTTAAGGACCTCCTGACTATTCAACATTATATAGATTTGGGCTCTTCTATACCATTACAGAGTCATTGCCTCTTGCAATAAACCATATTTTTTGGAACTGCATACAAATGCTACGTAACGTCGTAATAAAATTCAATTTTTTACAGATCGACAATGTTGGAGTTACATGACATTTCAGATAGACAAGCATTTCCATAGATTTTCATACATCAAACATTATAGTTTGATGTAATTACATCAACATTACGGTTGGCTATGTGACTTAATTGTGCCTTTGCTCGATAAATATTTGAAGATTTTTCCAATTTCCGTGATTTTCTAAAGATATGTACACGGTGGGCCAAAAATAATCACCCGAGGACAAAGTAATCATCCAATGTTATTTTGCTGTAATTTTATTTTATATAAACCTTCTAATTTCCATGTATGGTCATCAACTCTGGCGGCGGTCACTTAGCCCATATCATAAGCAGTGCCATACTTTGACTAAAAAAAAAATTACAGCAAAAGAACATCGGGTGATTACTTTGTCCTCGGGTGATTACTTTTGGCCCACCCTGTATGACGCATGCCCAAATTTTCCATAGCATATATTATTACACGATTTGGATTATTACAAGAGTTGGCTATAAATTTTGTATATTTTTTTTTTATCTTGGACCAGCACTCAGTCATATCACCCACAGATTCACATGCGGCGCATTGTGCTGGAACGCGAGGAAAGGTATAGTAGGAGAAATGACAGGAGGTGAAGCTTCACTATCTTACAACACCTGTTTTTTTTGCACGTTATTTTTTTTTTATTTGCGGTGTTGTAGCCTCTCTGATGTCAAGGAGACGTATTAAATTTTGAATCTTCGTTTTTAACAGCAATTAATTTTTTTATTAATTATTTTACTTTGCCGATGCTACACAATACTGACAAAGTAGTCTGTACGTTGACTAGAAAACCAAAGGCCTGGTTTAACGTGCAAAACGCAGGCTTGTAAGATAGTGAAGTTTCACCACCTGTCATATCTCTCCCTATCCCGTTCATTTAGTTCCAGCACAATACATACCAGGTATAGGGGTCTTCCACTGAGTAGTGGAGTAAGCTAAAACAAAAAAATTAAAATATATGTATACATATACTCCTAAATATGTATATTATAGCATATTTTGATGGACATTTCACTTTTTTCAAGCATTGAAATGAAATTATATTTTCGTTGTTATGTAATCAATGCAAATTTTAAATACGTTTTAATAAATGACAATTTCACAAATGCGTATATCAGATTTTTCTAAATAAATAATAAAATACAACATATTATGTAAAGAATTTATACATATATGTGACTATGTTTGCGTGCTTACGTTGTAGCACAAAATTTAGATCGTATGTCTGATGTAATGCTTCGCTGTAGGGTCTACTACTGGTACAGTCTACTACTGGTAAAAAAAAAGAACAAACTAAATTTTAAGAGGTTACATAAAAATTTTCAACTCAAGAAGCCTTGTCAGAACAAGATCAACATTCCGGTTTTTCTGGATATTAGTGACCTGAAGTAATTGATTCCATTTAATGGCATATTATCTTGATAATGAAATTTTCCTTACTTAATTATTTTAAAATTTAAAAACATTTCTAAATGCTTACTTTGAATGACATTTTTAAGTCAATAAATTTATATACAATATTTAGCTGCATAAAGATATGCAAGTACTGACATGCAAACATAAATATCTCAATCATTATTTTCCTACAAAAGCAAATATTAATAAATTATTATATAAAGATATTATATTAATTTAATTTTTATTTCGCTTCTGTTAACTTAGACCGTACATGCATATTGTGCAATATAACATGCTTTATAAGAAAAAAATAACATCCAAAAGGTAATTGAACAATATTCAATATTGTGACATATGAACATACTCTCGTACGATAAAATAAGTGTTGTCAAGTACTCGATACTTCATATGCCGATAATTTACTATACAATTTCTGTTTAAACAAAAGAAATCTGTAAAATAGGTGCTGCCACTGAATTAAGAATAAATTCAGAACTTAGCAAATGATTTCAATAAAAAATGGATCATTGTTTTCGTAACGTAGGATGATATCAGAATTAAGAATAAAATATAAGATTTTTTGCAGTATAGATTTTTGATGGGTATTTGAAAAACTAAATTTAATTTTTTTTTGGTTATGGTTTTCTGTCAAGAAATTAAATTAAATTACGTAATTTGTAGGTTCTTTTGTTCCCGATCCTTCTGTGTTTTTTTTAGTTCAATCGAAGAAGTAGTTCTTGAGTGAATGCAAATTATGTTATGCAGCCTCCTCTAGATATCGAGTCAATTCAAGAAAAGTAATTTATAGGAGTTGGGGCTCAGTACCACATGTATATAAATGGACTAAGCAACGGTAGACCATACGAAAAAATCTTCATTTTATACGCGTTATACTTTAATCGATTGATAAGTTTTTATGAATTTTTATTCCTTCTGGTTTAAAGACATAAATCAAAGCTTCCCTTAATTCATCAAATTATTAATCAACTTAATAAATACTCCTATTAATTTCTTCTTCATTCTCCTGGGTAATACAGTGACTCATAGGTAACCGTAGTGTATAAGAAATTTTTTTTTCTGTTGGAAGTTTTGACAACCTTGAAAATAATTTACATTTTCATTTCACAACAAATTTCTAATGTAAAGAATTGTGTATTTATGAAAATTAAATTTGGATTATATTGCTGACAGCTCTTAAAAGTTGAATTTAGTTCACGGGATAATTTTGAAAGCAAAATTATGAAACTCATACTCTTCAGCTGAACCTATTTTGAGTTTCAGACGAATCCAAAGAGTTTTTAGAAGTTTGCCAACTGTCAGCTGCGTATAAAAACTCAATACTCTTTATCCATAGTTATAACTTTACCAGCACTGAAATGTATACATTGTTAAAGTTTTTTTTTAAACATATTAAGAAAAAGAACTCCTACTTGTGATGCCATCCGTAACTATGGAATTAATTTTATCCATAACTCATATTCATGGGTAAATGTACGGGCATACATACATACAATATTAGGGTACAACTAAAACATGTTAAGCAATAACATCTATTACTTGCAATAAATTATCACAGTTAATTTTGGTCCTTTATTTTTTAATTCGCAAAAAGCAGGCGTTGAAAGAAAAATTTTTGAAAAATAATTTGCAGTTACCCTGGAAAATTAACGCCATACCAATAGTCCATGCATTTTATACGGGTATGCTTGTCTGTAGGCAAACGAAAGATTGAAAATATGAAAAAGAGTATGAAAAATCTACATGCTTGTTTTGTGTATTAATTTGAAACGTTAGAGTATTAAAACAATATTTTTTTTAAGTATGTATTAGAATATATATTGCTAAGAAACTACTAATAACGCTGACGTCAATACTCCATGGCAGCCATCATACTTGCAACGTCAAAACTTACATCAATTAGTCTGAGAAAAGAACTGTCCGTTTGTTTAATCGCAAGAACTTATTAGTCTAGTGTGACAAATAGTACGAAAATTAGATTCAGTTCAAAGATTAAATTTAGTTCACAGTCACCATTAATTAGATTGCTACTGGAGTCTCTCAATTCGATTCCTTTGTGATGCCCCGTAGTAAATAAAAAAATAATATGTCCACCCAACTGTCTAATTCTGACTACTGTCAGAGATACATCTCAGAGCCAATTAGTTTCTCCCATACACTTATCAGCGCAGAATATTGGAATGGCAGATGAAGTATAGACGGTTTTACATCCTCATAATTTCATCACCAGCTGATAATTTGATGGTGAATTGTCATTAACATTATGACAAATTTATCTCGGCTACTTCGCCTTGAACAAATGTTTTTAATAGAAAGAAACAGAAGTTTTTATAATAAAAGTTATTTCAATGCCAGTAATAAATACGGCAAATTGGAAATATTTTTCTAATTTAAATATATTTTTTTTTGTCGAATCAACTCATGTTTTTTTTTTATAAATATTTCACTGGTTAATTGCATTGATGTCAGTGCTGTCATAGTATACATATATCTAAGCGAATTAAGTATCAGCTGGCCTTATCGCTTGAACAACACAACAGCACTGTACTGTACAGGGCAAATTCATTACCAGGTAAACTCAGCTGATTCAACAATTTGTAACGTATTTCAAAGCCGAACGTCAAAGTTTGTTTGGAAAAGTTAAGAAACGTTGTTGTATGTTATTTAATAATTATAATAATTTATTATTATAATAAGAAGAAATCATAATAAATTGATTTTTGTAATAATTAATATAAATTTTACTTACATTACAGCACAATGCTTCGCATGTGTAGGAGTCATCTCCTGAGTGCTGGTCCCAAATAAAAAAAAATTACCACGTTCGTTTTAGGTTATGTTATATTTAACAAAACACATTTGAATTGACGAATTTGACTTGCGACAAACGTATATAAATAAACCTTGCAAACCAATTTGTGGAAAAAAAGATGGGTCTGATATAATCAATAGATGGCGCGTACCAAATTTATTTAATACAAGTGGCGAATATAAACAAATTTTGCCAGATCGGTTTCATACAGATGAAGATCACATGCGCTAAAAAAACCTGGCACACAATTTGCCTTTGGTATATATTGCACTTGAAATTTGATTAAATTGCATGTCTGCATGTAAACGGACAGCTTAAATGAGTTCTCATGAGTTTGGAAAAGGATTATGATGACATGTGCTTAAACCGATGAAAATATCTTATTCTTTTTCTACAATTGGGGTAGTGGGGATCTCGTTTGAATCTCTCCAGCGATTTTTAAATAATAGAACAATTTTAATAATTATTTTAATTTATACTCGTATATTCGTTCGCTGTTAAGATTTCGGCCAAAATTATACGATATAAATTTTTGTCTGATACACAAGATTTTTTAAAAATTTTGATGATACAAGATACTGTATCAAGTATGATCTTTTAGAAATACCTTTCTTTTCCGAATTTTTTTTTTTTTTATTTTTAAAAAATTGTTTTTAACTAAACTGTCTTCAAATTTAAAAATGCTTATTAAAGCGAAATTTTATTCTTTTGCGCACATAAATGAGCAATACGGTCGACTGAATAAAATGTAAAAAAGAAACATTCACACAAATAAATAAAGAGCCTGATAATCCTTAAGAAGATTATCAAATCATTCATGCAGAATGTTGATTGTAAAATTTTGTATATGGCACTTAGCAGCGTTAAAAATCATTATTGCTGAATTTAAGTGAAAACAAAAATAAAACAGAAATTGCTTTCGTAATAAATGACCAAGGTGGGAAGGCTACCGCACTAAGATCATACTTTAAATTTACAACAACAAAAGGTGCTTTTAAAATGCATTTTCCATTTAGAAATATTTCATGTTATTTATTTGGAATGTCAGGAATGTGACAAGAAACTTTTAAACGTACTATGGCATATTTTAAAGGCAAATAATTGAAAAATAGGAAAGTATTTAATTTGTGGTTTTAAGCGGGCTGGACGTTTCAGAACGCTTTCGTACCGAAATTAGATAATCATTTGCCCATTGTGCAGCATCCAGGTCTTGTAAAAATGTCATCTGCTAGCATTCGATGATTGACCTGCAGCAGCTGCAAATCTATGTGCGGTTATAAAGAAAACTTATATTCAAATTGCGATGAAAAGTAATTTGCTGGTCGTCTAAAGAGAATATTTAATGACTTTTGCACTTGTTCTGTTAATTTTGTTTTTAAAAATATATATGCGTCTATATGGAAAAAGCAAACAAAATGCTACTGAATCTAAGATGAGTAACTTTTTATTTGTTTATCTTCTTTTCCAACACAGATAATTAAAAATTTTCTCGACGTAAAAAAATATAAAAATTCTACGTGAACGAATGTTTTAGTGATGTGTTCGCTATTGAAAGCGAAAAGTAAATAAAAATTAGCAAAATGTACCAAACCAAACAGCAGGGTCAAAACGTTTTACTAAAATTCGCGAACATTAAAAAAATAATTATTCAAAATTTTCCTTTTTTCTAAATTAAAAAAAAATAAATTCTTACTCTTTGCAAAGCGTAGAGGGAAATAACAATCTAAAGCTAGAAGCAGTTGTTGAAGTATCTGAGTATCTGGTCCTTGTCACATAAATTATAAACTCATCATAAGGACTTCAAGCCGATTTCGATTAGTTGCACTTCGATACATTCATTTAAATCTCTGCATCAACTAAGAAAGAACTAAGGCCGAATGTCATCATTATACATATATTCGCTGTACCGGTTCAACTAACTTCAATTTGGTATACTGGTGTTACTCGTGGAACTCATCCATATGCACACACATGCAAACTCTTTACTGTGTAGTGCTGCGGCTTTGGCTGGGATTTAATTCTGTAGCATTTCTATTCTATTTGCAGCCCTATATTGGACTATTTGTTATTGCTACTTTTGAATTGTTGTTGTTATTATTGGATATCCTTTTTTTCTCTTGTGCACTAATATGCTGTCAATTCTTGTTGTTCATCTTTTGTTGTTGAAGTATGCCTCTCAGCGGCTATTTGGGATTAATGTCGTACTGAAAGGATGTTTTCAGAAATACTGTTCTTCTATCCGTATATTTATTAAAAAAAAAAAAAAAAGAAAACAATTTTTATAGAATTTCATATTTGTTCTTTATTCTGTTTCTGTTTTGCTGATGCTTACAAAATAATGGCAACACAAGTCTACATATCCTTTTTGGCTTACTTACATACATACATACATGCATACATATGTATGTATGTATGTGTTTTTGGGGATGTTAGTAAATTTGTACCAGTTTGTTAGACTGTATGTACTTTCGAGATGTAAAAAATGGTTGCATTCGAATTTTGCGAATATTAATGGCACTCGGATTGTCATCGTTTTTAGCCAAATTCAGACGTATATTTTTCGCCTCAAAAATGAAAACAAGAAAAAGAAAAAGCGGTGGCGATAACTGAAGTAGTGTGCACGTTGACTACAAAATCAAACAGTCCTGGGTTCGGGCCCAATATCGGCCTAAGTCATAAAAAACATATCGAATTTTTTCTGATATACATCTTTATGTCAGTAGTTGTCGGAAGGTTTCAGTGGCGAAGACATAGTCACTGGTCACGGAACAGTAACGGGTTCAGCGGTATCCACAGGCACATCGGAACGCCTTCTTTCGTCGGTATTATTAGAACCGACGAAGTAAAATAATTACTAAAAATTGCTACTAAAAACGAAGCTTCAAAATTTAATATACCTCCTTGACTTAACATCAGAGCCGGTGCAGTACTGCTATAAAACAAAGTACCGACTTCAGCTGATATCAATCGACAGTCACATCAGAGCACCCTCCTTCAGATGTAGTGTGTAGCGTCATCGGCTAAGAGAAATAATTAATAAAATTGCTACCAAAATAAAGCTTCAAAATTGAATAAGTCTCCTTCACATCAAAGGCGCTTCAACATTGCTATAAAAGAAAAGATCGTGCAAAAGCATAGTTTTAAGAAAGTGAAGTTTCACCGCCTGCCATCTGTCGCACTATCCCTTTGCTCTAGTTCTAGCATAATGCATCGCATATGTAGGGGTTATTTCCTAAGTGCTGGTCATGGATGCCCCCTATTAACATCACAGGGTCGACATCAATTGCCAGGCATTTTTCACCAACAATTTTGCCATAATATTCCGTATATGTTTTTTTAAGAAATATAATTTCCTTGCACGTCTCACGCACCATAAACAGGTAATTGTGGAATTTTGAGTAGAGAAAAATTAAATGCGATTCTCCTCGAAAGTCTTGAAGCAAATTCAAAACTTTCCATATGAAATGCCACTTTCTTGAAGTATATGAATGGCATCCATTAAAATTTTCTGTTAATAAGAAAAACTAGTCTGGAATTAATCTTTAAATATTCTACTTCGTAGAAGTCTTGCCTCACGATATTCGCATTCGGCAAGGGGAATATTTATTAACTGACATTCCTTACATCACTAACGCTTCCATGTGCATATCGGTATGTGTGTGTGTGTATGTGTGTCTCTGAACTGTCTGCCTCTATTTATTGTTTCGTATGTCCCACTGAATTATGTTTTGCTCACATTATTTGTTTTCGTTTTTACTCCATCTTTTCCTCTTTTATAAACTTTTGTTTTTTTTTTGAAAAGTAAAACAATTCTGCTGATTTTTTATATCTGGTTTTTGCAGACTATAGCCTCAAGGTAGGATTAATTTTTACAAGTACGTACATGTTCGTTCGTGCCTTGCATATACAATAGAAATTATCCATAATTGGCACAATGTTGTTATAAGTATTTTTTTTTTCCTTTGTACGGTGTGTGTTTTTAATGATAAATAAACTTTGATTTAGAGACGTTCCAGATTTTATTAGAGATTGCAAAGCCGATTTCATGTGTTCATTAACGTTATTTTAAAAATAGAAAATTGGCCATTCTTGTAATTCAGATGTGTCAATAAAACCAACAAGATGGTTAACATAATAGAGCTCAACATGAAGTAATCAGTGCATTAAGAATTTGAGTAGCCTTAAGTAGCAATGATGGTGAGTAAGTGAGAGCGAGAGAGAGAGAGACACAAATGTTTACACTAGACTCTAGTGACTAGAGCCTTAATTTTTAAGTTTTAATTACTCAGAATGGAAATACAGCAGAGGTGAAAGTTTTTATGTCTGTTATTATAGCGGGAGTCAATGCGATAACTACTTCGGTTGTCATCTTTATTGACAGAGTGTTAATTCTTTTTCAAAATTAATGCTATTTCAATGATTCCATATTGTCAAGCGGCCTATGTTAAATGAAATTTTTCTATATATGGGCATTTCCATAGTTTGATATGTCATTGACAATGGTACGTTTCGTTTAGATGAAATAAAAGGAAAACTTTTGAATTTATTAATAATCTACGTTTTTGTATAGAATTTAGAAAGCAGTATACTCTCGCAACATTATTTAACAAACATTTCAAATTAATTTTGTTCACATTCAATTTGACAACATTTCTAATGAAATTATGAGTACCAGGCTTTAGCATAGACACATCATAAAAATATTTGGTCTGATTTGGTATTGAACAGAGTTCCTTCTGGTTGCAGAGTCGAAGCACCAACTACTCAGGCCACATCATCGCCAAATAGTGGAATATTATAATGTATATCAGGACCGTCTTATTAGTTGTCTTTTTGCCCGACAGCACCCAACAATATTTGTACGATATTATTTAAAAATTAATGTTTTCTTGCACCGTCAATAATGGTATTATGCAAAGCAATACAATGCGTTGTGCTGGAACTGGGATATGAGGTCATGAAGGGGAAAAATAGGGAGTAGTGTCTGTGGACATTCGATTTGAGTTTTCCCACGTCAAAAGTGACAGGAATGGCCTCTGCATGGACTTTATTCTCCATCATATATATTCGGCCGAAAAACTTGTTTTTTCTGTGAATCGTAGTGCGATACGTTGCCAAATCGAGTGTGGCGATGGCTGAGTTAGTTAACACCTTGACTACAAAGCTAAAACTCCTGGGTTCGAACGAACCACACCCACATTACAACGATGATCCTGAGAGTTAATAGTGTTGACTACTCTACCGTACCCAAAGAGTTTCTTCGCTCTGTCCAAAACATGGTCGAGTAATTTCAAAATAGCCTGTGAAGCTCCAACCCATATATGAGAGTTTTATTCAATTTTAATAATGTTTAAATGAATTGAAGATTTTTTTTAGCCGTTGTGGAAGGGTGTTTAAATCGCCTTCATATTACAGTAAACCACTGTAGTGTGAGAGTGTTTGTGTGTGTCTTTAGGCTAATAAAATCTAATATCAATTAATGAGTACTCTTCATTTCACCATGAAAAATAAGTACAAAGTCAAAGAAATATGTCTATGGATTGAAACTATTGTACTTAAAATTAACTAATGCAATCAAACACACTTCCAAATACTCACACATCTAATCGAGTTAATATCGTAGATTTTTAGCAAACAGTTGTAGATAACAATCAAAAAAGAGAAAAAAGAAACAAGGAAATAAAAAAAATTTAAGTACTACCAGTAGCCTAACATGGATGAGAGACCAGCAGCAGCAGCAGCAGCATAATGCCGCCACCACACAACTGATGATACTTCAGCAAAAAATACAGCAAAACATTATTTGGGTATAAACTAGAGGCTTTAACTTAATACTAATGCGTTAGAAAACACAGCAGGATATTTGACACCCATACAAAATGATTTATGTTTAACAATTTTAATGGCACAAGGAACAACCAACCACTGGTAGGGCATACCTACACACATATATGGAAGTTCGTATGTGGCTGTGTTTGCATGCATGTATGTGTGTGCCAATGTATGTTTAATAAAGGGTCTTTCATTAAGCGCTTTCTATCTTTAAATTTAAATAAAACAAAGTGTGTGTGTGAAATATCATCGAAATTTTTTATTCTTTTAAAAGTCCTATTGATGCCACTATGTGTGGAATATAACATCGTTTAAAAGTCCGCCACGACTTCCTTGGGTGGAGCTCATCCGAAATGTAAAATTTTCCATGACTCTGGCAGTGAATTTTTCCGTTTCTGGACTTTAAGAAACTCTGGTTTATGGCTGACTTACATATACCTGCGACTTAAGAAAAAGATCACAAGAAAAAGACCAAAAGGGGCAAATCGCTCGATCTCGGTGGCCAGGTCACATCACCTTCAAGTGAGATGACCATCCCTTGTTGTATGTCGTCGTTTACCTTAAGTTACTGGGTTACAGTTGAATTTTGTACAAGTGCAGGCCCAAGTCACGATGCAAAATTCGGCAAGTAATGGTCTGCGAAAGACCGAGGCCTTGTGAGCAAATCTACTGCTTCAGGTTCTCCTGCACACTGTCTTGGACAGCGGCGATGTTTTCGGCAGATTTTACGTTTCGTCGACGTACGGGTATTGGTCAATCGTTTACTGAACAAGTGGACTACATGTACATGAAGATGAAAATGGACAAGGAACATGTACAGGGACATGGGGCATAAACATGGACATGAACATCAACACGAACATGTACATCGACATGAACATGAACATAGATATGGACATGAACTCTTTTTTGTGACCCTCATAATATGTACATTCTTATAAAAATAATACTCAACAGCTTTAGGGCATTCCCAGTCATTGAGAATATTTTTATCATTTGCGATAATTTATGAAAAATCATATATAGAACTGATAATTATTTTTGGTAATGTTCGAATGAAAAATGCTGATTAGGTTTCTCATGTCGAGCAAAATGTACGCTCATTGCGAATAGTTTTCTCGATAGGGCGCTTATGGCGACCGTAAACTTGGGCGAAGCGTCTTTTACGAACAGAACAGCCATTTTGAGAAAACAATTATATTATTTCCAAAATTTTTTTGAATGCTCTATCCGTCCATGGTGATGTGGCAGAACAGACTGAAAAAATAACAACTAATTAGATAGATGTAGTTTCACCAAGGTGGCTATTATCAACTCTCAAAGTTCGGAAGTCCCTGCTGGAAGACTGTTTATATATAACAGATTTTCTTGTTTTTATAAATTTAATTTGTGGGGAGTTTTGTAGGAGATTAAAGGAAAAGTTTGCATAAAAATTACTTAAACGAACCGACAATGCTGTAAAATCTAAGTCCATAATAACAAAATTTATTTGTGTGGTTGAAATCGAATCATCTTCATTATTTAACTACGGCGACTATATTGTTCATAGCGATAGTTGCCTTGTCAATATTTTAATTCATGGTACGAAGAATAACGATAACAAATAATAAATCAAATAGAGAAATTATAAAAATATATTGTAGGTGCAGAGCACAGCTCTGGATGAAGTATTGAGAGCCTTGGCGAAACCCAAACTAAATAATATATGTAAAGCAATGTAGTGAAACTAATTAGCAAGTGGCGGGCGAAGTGGCAGGAATAAAGATTAATTCTTGCAGAATTTACAGTTGTCTTTTTTTAATTTTTAAAGCAAAATAGCTGCGTCTCTGGTGTTAGTCGGTTCACGTACGCTCCTGCGTCCTGCACGCTCAAGTAGAATCGCGAAATTCTATTTCGAAGAAACCAAACACATGAAAATTAATCGATCGCTGAATTCATAGAGAAGATGTACGATCCTTCTTTGCACTCGTAGATGCTATGGAAAACCGCCTCATTCCCTACAGCTGTGGTAGAAGGATTTATAAGACAAACCCACCCTACCGGGTTGTTTACCGATCGCAAAGTGTCTCCTCCATACAGCTACCAGCCGTGAAATTCTCCTTCGGTCCCTATTAACTATCTACTCTGAGCCTTTATCGCCGAATAGTGGCAACAGCTTCCTTGCGACTCCACAAATGCAGGGGCTTGAACCCACGACCCAACAACACCTAGTAAACTTATCTAAGGAACTACCTCTGATTTATATTTTTTTGAAAACAAATCCTACACACAGTAAGCTACTAAAGCTTCAGTATATATAGATTATTTTTTAATCACAATGTTATATATGTATGTACCATAAGTTAGGTTAGGTTGAATGGCAGCTGAAAAGGACGGTTCGACTCAGGTAGTACCGTGGGTGTCGTTTTGTCACCTTAGCTCTGTAGAAACCAAACGCAGTCACAGCCACCCTAAGCTATCACAATAACGCTCTCCTGTTCAACTTAGCACATATTTTCCATACTTTAGGAAAATAATTTAAATTTCTATTTGTGTAGCAATACTTTTGCAAGTAACTGTATTGTATACAATACCATACCATACCATGAATTGATAGCAATACCATCGTAATATTTATTGCACGATTTTATTTTATATTCAAACAGGGAAAAACAAATCTGTGCAAAAGCAACCAAATTCATAAATTAAAAAAAAAATTTATATCGAATGCAAAAGGTAAATGATAAGATACAAATCGAATGCAGCATGAATTTAATATTATTTAATGGTCATATTACTTGCAGTTTTTTGTCAAAAGAGTTTTCCTTATTTCATCATCAAGATAAATATTTGATAGATTTATTAACTGATTAAAAAAGTGAAAAGCAATGGGAAGTGAAATGAAATCAGTATGCGAATATTCACTAACGCTAATCAACATACAACATTTAAAGTAGAGAAAAGAAACTGTTAATGGAAATGAATACCAAAATAGATTCTTAGTGGCGCCTGGTTGGCAAATGTCAAAAACACAAGACACACAATTTTAAATGAAAACATCAACAACCACCACCGCCACCACCCCCCCCATTATCCCCACGTCACAGGATCACAACTAGTATCAGCATGACAAGCACAATTGTAATATTGTCTGTATGTGTATGCTGTTGGTTTGTAGGTGTTGGTGTTGCTGCTGATGTCGCATATAAAAAACGCACAAAAACACATAATTTTTATTTTATTTTTCTTTACGAACAATGATAATGACATCGTAACAAATGATAGACGCTAGAGCACACGCCACATGCCTCAAAAATAAATAAATGGCAAAATAACAACAACTACAATTACATCAGGGGAAACTGGAAGAAAAACTTCACCAGAAACTAAAGTGAAAAATTAGCGGTACGAAAATAAATTAAAGGTGGAGGTGGGTGTATGAGAGCACACCGAGTTTGTACATTCCTGCAGCAACCATAATAATATTAACACTATTTTATTTTATTTTATTTCCATATTACTATTGTAAATATTTGCTAGGAATTTCACAAAGAATGTAATACGAGGTTTGTTAGAGAAAATTATTTTTCGCGTAAAATCGTCGTTTATCGTATTTTTATCGTAAAATTCATATCGAAAAACTATCAGCACGGTACTTGTACACGCGATATTCTCACAGAAGATACCCGATACAGGTGCGTGTAGATCCACATACATGTTGTGCTGGATTTCCCTTAGGAATAGTGGCAATGATGTAGTAGGCGTGTGAATATTCTGATAATTGACTGCAGGAAAGACAGTTTTATGTGGATGTGCAGAGGAACAGAATTTTCAGTACATGACTTCTATATATAACACACGCCAGTCACACAGATGCCCGCAGGTGTACGAACTTGTTGTCGGAAATTTTCCTTCAAAATAGCGCAAATGATGAGGTAAGTGTGTAGGAAAATTGTAATTCAGGGTGGAAAACAATCAGCCTTATGGTTTTGAATTCTCCATAACTGTTTTTATTTTTAATTTTACATTTTATTCATCTTGAACAAGCACGCAGGGTATGATGCCTACACATGCGATTGCATTGTGCTGAAACTAGCGGAAAGGGATAGTGAGGGAATTATCTTACAACTTTTCGTTCTTTGGTTTTTATAGCAGTGTAGTAGATGTCAATTAGTAATTTTAGTAATTATTTTACTTCGCCGGTGCTACACAATACCGATGAAGGAGGCCGTTCTGATGTGCCTGTGGATTGGTTATTGCTCAGTGACCAGTAACTATTCCTTCGCCACTGAAACCTTTCGACAACAACTGACACACAAATGCAAATCAGAAAAAATGA
This sequence comes from Dexiosoma caninum, assembly GCA_963924685.1. NCBI lineage: Eukaryota > Metazoa > Arthropoda > Insecta > Diptera > Tachinidae > Dexiosoma > Dexiosoma caninum. The sequence continues at coordinate 16,599,584 of OZ004729.1, read as the reverse complement.
TAGATATTTTTATGAAACTGGGTTTGAACCCAGGAAATTTTTGGTTTTGTAGTCAACGTGCAGACTGCTTCAGGCTTCGCCACCGTCATGGTGTATTTTTTTTGTTTTAAATACTCATAAAACATGAATTTTTCTATGATTTAACTTTTTGATTTTTCGTTTCTTATACTTGAAAGTTCAGCTCAAACCCCTTGTCATTTAACACAAGTCTAAGAGTTTGTTCTTCTTGTGTTGTTACTGGTGCCACAAAATTGTTCTTATTTCTTATTTTCACCCCAATACGAACGCGTGTTCAACATTCAAAATGTATGCAACGCACACTTGAATGGTTATATGTATAAACAAATACGTACGCACTCATCGTTAATGGTTCATTATCATATAAAAATAAAATTCAAAAACACAAAATAGGCATTTAGCAATTTTGCTCCATTACCCGGCTGGCACGTTTCGACGTGTGTTGAACACTGAAGGGAGTGAATAAAGAAGGCCTTGTTAACACCCCAAACTCTTGGTGTGATCTTGGTCCATTGAAATGTTTTAAAAAAAATACAAAATGTTCATTATTGGTAATAGAAAATACCACAATAAAATGTAACCGCGCATTTATAATACACAATTTAATTTTACAAGCGAAAAAGATAAAAGATTCAACGACAGCAGAAAACGTCGTAAAATTGTTTCAAACAACCGACTTCATATTGAAAAAAAGAGTCATATTCACGTGGCTGGCAGTACGTATTCGTACGTACGTACGCTTTCTGAAAAAGGCATGTTGTTTTAAAATGCTTATGAAAAGTATATGAGAAGGCCTCGTTTGACAATGCCCAGATATTTTCGCCGCTTTAGTAATACACTCCAAATTGCATGTGACTTTTTTTTGTTACACATACATTTAGAAATACACTAGCATACATACATATAAATGTATGTATGTATTTGATGTCAAAACAGAAATATTAACGAACATATTTAATGTTGTGTGTTTGTTGGTTAAATAAAGTTATATAAATTAAAGATGATGTTGTAGCAAAGAAGGTCGGTCATGAGAGTTTTCTAATTTGTCTTCAACATGCATACTTCAGCACTGTAATATCTTCGATTGTTTATATTGTTGTTGTTGTTGTTGTTATGCTATTGTCTCGTGCACAGTGGCATTGATGTAAGATTTTAAAATTTTGTAATTGAAAGCTCACGGAAAAAAATTGGCAAATAATAACTCCAGCAATAATGTGTGAAAATAAATTCATTAAAAATATGACATGCGATAATTTTTTTTATTCTTCTTTATATTGTACTTCAGTTAGAACTTTCACTAAATAATGTTCCATCAAGACCGCCAGTAATCCTCGCTGAACCGCATAAAGAGTAAAAGAGTGCTGAAAACTACGTTTAGAATTTATCTGAATTATATTTTTAAAATATTTATTTCTTTGAAATTGATTTAACGCACTGTTAAAGAGTGCGAGTACTTAGTGAGAAAACATTTTTTGTTAAAACAGATTTGGCATTTTTATTATTAAATTTTATACTCTTTTCAAAATTTGTCAAGGTTTTATTAATCGAATTTTTTATTATTATTATTATTATTATTTATTGAGTAGTATTTCAATACTTAAAAATTTGGCATATTAATTTAATTGACATAAATAATAGAAATATCCTTAAGTGTTCTAAACTAAATTATTTCTTACGAAATTTACAATATTTTTTCCAAATACAATAATATTCTGTTCAATTTTAATATCATTCGGCATCATGTTGCAAAGTCTCAGTCAACTCAGAAACAGCGTTCTCATCATCATAGTATAATGAGCCTGAAATCTTTTGAATTTCTGAGGTTATATGGCTGAGCTTCTCTTACGTAAGTTGTTTGGTCAGTCAAATACTTATGTACATCTCCAATATTCAGTTTCTGGATAAAATTTGTTGGATTAAGTTGTAGTCTCTGTTTAACCATTTTAATATAATATAAAGCCAAATGTATCGTACGCACCCGCTGCGAAATTTATACTTTGAAAATTAAATGTCATATTTATATAGAAACTATTTAAATAGAATTTTTGATCTTTTCTACAGCTGCCAGTAGCTTTCGTAGATTATATATAAATCTGAAAAAACATATATTAAATATTTCTTTCACTTTTAACATTGTCACGCACATGTTACATTTATCATAATTAATTAATTAATTAAATTAAAAAAAAAATTCTAGAAACTTGAATTATTATCATCAAATTTTGCCGATATTACATCAGATTTGCAAGGTGACTGGCAGGGAATGAAATATTCTTTATAAAATTTTACTACTAAACAAAACGCATGTTTTTTATACAAATTCACTTTGAACAATGTTGTTGTAAATCGATAGATTATATTTCATATAATTTCACTGCTCTCTAAAATTGAATTTTTTTAACCATACGGAAGACTTTTCTGTGGAATTCGTAATATACTCGTACATATATGAGATCTTTCTACGAAGTAAAAGTTTTAAAAAATTTCAAAACACATAATACAGCAAACCAGATTTATAGTTTTATATCGGGATCGAGTACATAAGAAAACACAGAATATTTGAGATACAGAGTTGAAATTTATTCAAGATATGGAGCAAATATGAAATATTTCGGTCATATGCCCATCACGCGCCCGTTTACAAGGATTGATACGATACAATTTTCCATCACTCGCACATACGCGTATTGCGTATTGCGGAACGTTGACAATATCCCGTTGGTTTATTTTGCGTTGATATGGTTAAAGAAAAAAAGGAATCCAATGGCCTTAGATCGCATGAACGTTCGATAAAAAAGAAAAAAGAAAATTAAAATTTTATATGTTTCTCGGTCAAACCCACTGTGCGTGCATTATTTTATTTCAGTTTTAGTTTAGGAAGTTACTTAGACACGCGTTTGAAAGTTTTTTATGGTTTCATTTATTATTTCGATATCCTGACATATAATTTTTTTATGTCTTTTTAGCTGCTTTTCCTTTTCACTTGTTCTGCTGTTTGTTTGAAGTTCTGAAATTTATTATCGTTTGTTGTTGTTCTCCTGCTTTATGAGTTTATTTGCAAAGATTTAATTTTTAAAAGTACACACATACATCCGTCACACATTTTGTTTATTTTTTTTTTGTTATTCCCAAACATGATAATGATAATTTCATTTCGTCATAGAGTGTTTTTAACTATTTTATAGTGTGTCAGTTGGCCTAACAACTTTATGATCCCCAATGTAGAAGTGATAAAAGTATAAATTAATAAATAAATGTCTATTCATTAGTTAAACTTCATGCTCGATTTAATTGTCAATCGATTTAGGAAGCACTACATAGTTCTAGTTTTCTGCAGCTCTTAAATAACAAACATTTAAATGGATTGTTTTTTTTTTATTGTTTTTATGTGACAGTTAAAATGTTTTAAGTTTGAGTCCCGGTGTACGATGTGGTGAAATGATTATTGTTCTGCTGCACTGTGGTGCCATTTTAAATATTAATGAAATTCAGTTGCCTGGAAAATGTTATAATGCAAATACGAGTGGTTTTCTTGTAATGAAAATTACAAGGGATTCCTTTTAAATCGTAGAATTTTGGCTTGTCAGCAGAAACGAAAAAAAAAACAAATTATAATAAATTATTTCATAAATGATTTAGCTACTCCAACATTTCGATTGCATAAAGTCCCAGTAAAACTACTGCTTCAACAGAAGCTGATTGTTGCTGTTCCTCCTACTCCGAAAAGCGCTTCTAAAAGGCATGATTTTTATTCGTGATGTCCCACTGGAAAGCTCTTGTTTTTGAAATAAAACAGCGCTTCGTTCAAAGCGTCAAAAACCACAAAAATAAAGTATATTAGTTGCTGCATTTTTATTATAACTGTGCATATATCATGTTTTGTTGATGTTTATTTTAACGTTCGTTTTAAATAAATTGTTAGTAGTCGATCAATTGCCACGAGCTTAACAATAAATTAAGATACCGCTTTGCCTTTATTTTGGGCATAATCAGTAGCGCTTCAAAACAGCGCATGGGGAAAACATGAAATTGTTCTATTGATTTTTTGCTGGGTACGCATCACTTTTGGCGGTATGATGTCCATTACCTTAGAGTAATATTGCCTGAAGAAGTTACCTCGTTGACTCTACAGTTCCGATAGGCGTGGCAGTCAACTTTTTACTGCCGTGCAATAGTGCGAATGCTATTCAACACTGTGATTCGTACTTATTGAAGCAATAAAAATATCGCCGCATTAAAATAGTTAATGAAATGGAACTCCTGAAGCTTAAAAATAACATGACAGCAACATCATATTGGCTCTAAGTATGCTGTACAAATAAACAATATCAGCAGCAACAGAGTAGCGTAAGAATTAAGTACTACTCTATTACTTCAACACGCCCCTCTTCTAAATACTATCATTTTCCAAAAGTAGGTAGCACCCAACGTCACAATTAGTCGTAGGCTTCTTAATTTCCGGAGTGTGACTACTCTAAAGAAACAACAATTTGTCGCCAATTCTTAACTATGGAGATGGAAATTCTATCTTAAGGCATTCCCATTCCTCTCCTAATCAAATAAATACCAAATCAAAACACGAGAGGTGACTTGAGGCCAGCAAAAAAAAAAAAAGAAATGAAATCGAAATTAATCATAATTCTTCTTGAGAAAAAAATATTTAATTTTGTCTCGGAAATACTTACACTGAAAAAATCCTTAATTTTTTTTTATCTTGGAGCAGCACACAGGGTATAACTTCTGCACATTCGATTGCATTGTGCTGTAACTAGAGGAAAGGGGATAGTGAGGAAAATGACAGGTGGTGCAGCTTCACTATCGTAAAACTCTGCTTTTGCAGTTTTTTTAATATCAGTTTTGCAGCGCCTCTGTGTCTTCTATTCAATTTAGAAGCTTTTTTTTTTTTGGGAGACATTTTTAGTAATTATTTTACTTAACTGGTGCTGCACAATACCGACAAAATGCCTGTGGATTAGTTTAGTTACAGCTGAAGCCGATACTATTCAGTGACCAGTGACTAGGCCTTCGCCACTGAACACTGAAAAAATGCGAAATGTTTTTATGATTTAGTCTTAAACTGGGGTTGAACACAGGACTTTTTGGTTTTGTAGTCAACGTGCAGACTACTTCAGCCATCGCCACCCACATTAGTTTAATAAAACAGTTGCATTAAATGTGCTTGATTATAATAATGAAAGCTTTCTTTGATATCAATGCACAATGACATTAGATTCATGAAATCTTGCAATCTCTGCTCTTCATAAGTTTTTCATAGTTCATTATATCAATGAATATATTTTCATAGTCTAAATGGGTTTTGTTTTTAATAAATTTACAATAAAACATAAGAAAGCTGAAAGTTTTTTTTCTACTGAATGTTTATGATTTGCTTATTAAATTTACAGTTATTTTGCTTAAAAATATTTTACATTTGTCATTTTATAATCCTTTAGAAATACTAATTATAATGTCACAAATGCAGTGAACGTATTTCATCAATACAATGAAATATTCGTGTTATAAAAAAATAAATGAAGTTACATTTCGTGTATGTAGATCTTGTTTTTACTTTGTTTTTTCTGTTTGTATATGCGGTAATTCTCAAAGATTTTTTGGGACTTTTTGTATAAACATGTGTGATTTTTTTAAGTTTTTCAAGAAGACGAAATATTTATATAAACAGCTTAATAATGCAACATACATATGTACATACGTAGGTATATGAACAATGTTTCATTGTATTGATGACATACTTCCACTGCATTTATGACAACAATATTATTTCATATATGAAAGTTGTCATAAATTGTACGACTAAATTTCGTTTGTGTTATGTAACAGAATCATTATTATATCAGTGAAACATTTATATTTTATATATGAAAAGTTTTCGTTAAACTAAAGAAATAGTTTCACTACATTTATGAAACACACACCCATATGATGTAATAACTTTGGTGACTTTTGATGACACATTTCATTGTATTAATGCAATTATATATTGAATGATATAATGTATATGAATGAAATACATCGTGGGCCAAAAGTCACTCCTGTGTGTAAAAACAATATGTTCGATGAATAAAATCTAAGAAAAATAATCAAAAATAAAAATAAACAGAAAATTTATTAAAATTTTAACACGCAGGCGTGACTTTTGGTTCACCCTATATATTTATGAATGCCCACTTTTTCTCAGTGTATGTACGTACGTGTGTAAATTATGGACTATTTTATCATTTATGACATAAACCACTTTACTTTTTACTAAATAAATAAAAACACTATTTTATTTTATTTTTTTTTGGCAACAAACTGATATGTGGGCGACTGTAATCATGGTTCATTTCATTTTATGTATTTACTTTATCGATTTGAAATGTCTATAGAGAAAATGAGGAAATTAAGCAAAAGCCAATATCCTTAAGGCATGCTTCGAAACTTTTCTCAAACAAAATTAGAATTAGAAATACAAACCACAACTTTAATACTGTTTAGCGATTGAAAACTGAAGAACTAAAACAAAAACGTTACGATTTGAAAAATGTGAATATTTTCACTTCCGAAAATTTTCTGTTTGCAGCTGAATTAAATAGAATGAAACGGCAATTATTTGCAATTAAAATTAAAAGAAAGCAAAAAAAAAAGTTCTCTCGAATTGCTAATTAAGCAACAGGTATTTAAGTATTATTTTCTCTCCTCATATTCAAAAAAAGAAAAAAAAAAAGGAAAACAAAGGATAAAAATATATTTTCTTTTGTTGTACTCTTATAATCGCAACCATTAAAGTTAAAAAGTAGGAAAGCAACATATTTAGAACATGTTTAGAACACTCGTTGCAGGGATAAAAATAAAAAAACTTTAACTGTTGCACAGTTGAACATTAAAAGCTTTACGTACCTATTTTTATTTTTTGTTTGTTTTCTCTTAGCTTTTAGCAAATTGTTGGCTTTTTCTATATTCGGTCCCATTTCAGTTTCACCAATACACACACACACATTAAAAGAAAAATCGTTAAGAAGCATTTGGCGTTGCAAAGTCATTAAGTATAATTGACGTTATGGCATGATTACCAAATACGAGCACAAGCACATAAATACTACTACTACTGCTAAATCGTATGTAGTACAAGGAAATACATACTAAAAGAAATAAAACGAATTCTACTAAAAACTGTACAAAAGAAACTGTAAACTTTAAAGTGTATGCAGTATAACTCGTAGGTAGTTTTTATTTAAGCCACCTTCATCCTCAACAACAACAACTTACTGTATGCAGTATTTTATAAACTTCTTTTGAACAGGTTTAGTCCTTTCTTTCTGCATCGTTGTTTATCAGCTTTTTGTTGCATACATATGGGTGCCAGGAACACAGACACACACACACACACATACACAAATATATGTATGTACATTTAGTAGCAGGATAAATTATTAGCACACTGAACAATTCTAAAGAAGTTCTTTTACGAAATATTGTTTCAGTTTTCAGGCTTAATCTCGTAATGGTTGAGCTTTTATTGTTTCTATAAAATGTTTCTTTACTGTATTTTTACATTTTCATTTGCAGGAATCGTTTTGCATTATTTATGATCAAAACACTTGTATTAGTCTTCTTAGTTTTCTACGGCACAAAGTAAAATTAATGATGTAGTGTAGGTCTTTTCTAATACCTATACTCGGAGTGTTGGTCTTACATCAACTATTTAAATAAATAAAAAGAAAGTAGCAGTGCTGTAGTAGAATGTGTCCATTTTATAGTACCGTTAAAAATTTTCGATTGAAAAGATTTCGTTAAAAAACTAAAACATTCAAAAAAAAAAACAATCACAATTCTCGCAATTGCGTAATATGCAGATAATTTTGGATTCTTTTCTTTGCCCCACATCATTAATTATTGTTTCTTCTCTAGGGGCTGATCTATATAGAATTTTTTTTTTTATTCCATGGACTGAAGTAGCCAGCGAGTTTACTCTACAGCCCGAGTGTGTATTAAACTCAAGGCAGCTTAATTTTGGATATGTTTCAAGACAGCCGTTTCAGTGAGCCAGCGGAATTCAAAATTAAAAAAAAGGCACACCAAATAAAACTGACATAAAATTAACTCTGGAATAAAAACAAATTCATGACCATTAACACCACTTATGCAGCATCTATTTTAAGTTCTATACTCGCACCTCTAAATAAAGATAGCAGCTTTTATAAGAGAAGAATTTTTGAGACTTTATTTTTTTTTTTTTGTAATTTAAAATTTAAATACACATTTCAGTTGTATTTTCTTACAGAAAAGTTAAACTTAATTTTCCATTGCTCCTTCTGAGACAAAAAGAAGAGGAGAAAATAAATAAATAGAGTTTTTTCATATCCATGTGTACATGCCTATAGATCTACATATGTTGATATACATATATGTATGTATGTATGTGTGAGCTTACTGTAGGAGTTAAAATGCTGGAATATGTTTCTTTGTTTTCCACGTTTGGCTGTCTGTCTGCCGGAATTTTTTCATATTAAAAATTCAATAGTACGTGTGCATGATGAGTGAATTGAAATAAATAACGAAATGTTTTCTTAATAATGCAGCAATGGCTGTGAGTGCATACGAGGACCATTTACTACATTTTTAATGTTGGCAGCTCAAATAAACATATTTTCTTATGAAATAGTATATATTCTTCAATTTTAGTAAATTCCACAGGGTTCACTTTATGAGGAATATACAATAAGAGCACAAGCTACAATTACAAAAACTAAAATAATTGTAGTCGTAAAATTACAACTCATTCCTTTAGAATTAAAAAATAAAAGAAACTAATTTTGGATTCAAAAGATTACTGCTCTTTGATTATTAAAATTATAATTAAGTAATTATACCCACATATTACAAACTATTATTGATATAAATTTACATTCTACTTAACTCTTCCCTAAGCCATATGTGTGGATCATTCGTTGATCCACCCATCTTCATTTCTCTTTTTAATTATCAAGCAGTGAACAGTGTGGACTTCTTCTGTCTTAATAAATTTTGTGCAATAAAGTGGACATTTTTAAACATATTTCTCAATTTAAATACGAATGCACAAATAATAATAATAACAATAACAATAAAGTATAACAATTATAACGACCACAGTTGGTTGCCTTTCTTGAATAAATTTTAATACGAATAATGTGTGCTGCAGGGAAGAGCTGGGGAGTGGGTATGAAATAGTACGGGCGTGCATGCACATAAATTAATTTAAGTTGTAAGTGCAATGCAAATAAAAGATGGATGTAAGAGATAGCACAGTGCCATAATCTGCAATCACGGTGTCAACAACAGTCACGCAAAAGAAATATTTCACGGGATAAATTTCGCTTTGTTTTTAGTTTGAGGGGAATTAACATTACGGCTATTAAAGATGCCTACTGACGATGCTGCCATTGGGGGTTACCTTCTTTCTGGATAAAGACTGCGCAAAGAATAATTAGATGAAGTGATGTAAGAGGGTGTAATTACGGCTAAACTACAGTCATATTGATTATTATTTTAATTCACTGATATTCTGTTCTGCTCTTCAATTGATAATGTGTATATTTTCAAAGAATTTCATAAAACCTGTCGTTCGTTTAGTTCAATAACAACATAAGTCAAAAAAAGCAAATAAAATTCTCATATCTTGTGTAAAAAATTTATAAAAATTGCTTGCACACTCAGACCATGAGAATAAAATGAGGGCATATAAATTACAGATTCTTAACTCGTTTTGGCAAAGAAGCTAAGAACCAGGTATCATCATAAGCACAGATGTTTAGTATTGACAACACAGAAAAGTATCACAGCTTAACTATAAACTGCATGAGTCAGTGTGTGTATGTGTAGAGATATCTCTACCCTGCAGAAAATGACAATATGAAAACTGAACTGTTTAGCTACCGCCTTCTCCTGGGAACACAATTGATCCGAACGACGAACTTCGTCTAGCACAATGCACAATTCCCTGCGTAAATTCGCAGTGTGGCCCACAATTACGACGAAAAAATTACAGCTGTCATAATCGGCAAAGTTGTTTGCTGTCTATGTTTCCGTATAAAAAAAAATTCTTGAAAAATTAAACTTTAACAAAAAACAACTAAAAAGCCATTTCATGGTAAATAATTGTGTATATTTAACTAAAATGATTTATTTTATAACTTAAATAATTATTGAAATCGAAAGTGACTTTTTATTTACTAATATATTTAAGAGCTCATATGAAAAACGGTAACTCTGTACTAATTAGTTCATCGTTCGTCAGCATAGGAAATAGAAATACATCTATCGGAGAATTCGTCGTCAGGGCTGTTGTATTAATTTGCACATGCACGACTGATGAAAGTTCGCAACGAATAATTCGTCGTTCGTCCCAATTGTGTTCTTAGCATCAGTTCTCATTACTAGTGACTACATATACGCCCGGCAAAGTAATTTATTATAGACATTTAACATAAACTTGCCACTGGAAATCTACTACGAAGGTTTTTCCTATGTAGTCAATAGAGTAGTACGTACCTCTTGCGGAAACGTGAGAGCAACTGCATCTATCTTCACCACGCTCATCGCTATGTTATTTCTGCATACAGAGACAACTGAATTTGACATTTTTCAGTATGTTTATACCAACAAACTGCATGTGATTTTTAGTGTTGTAATTCTGTTATACAACTGCTGATACCTGACTTTTATTTAAAAAAATTCAATTCACACTTTTCAAACTGCAAGTTCACATAATTGTCATTTAATTTTACAATGACGTGAGTGGAAAATAAGTGTGAATCACTTTAACGATGCTCAGATCTTTCAGTAACGATGTAAGAATAACGGAAATAAATATGCAAATAAAAATTTAAAAACAAGCTTAAGTACGTAAGAAAATAAGTAATTATTTACCAAGTACAGTGGGCCACAAAAGTAATAATTTCCTTTTAATTGTTCAATGTTTGCTGTATAACAAATAAAATTTAGCAATGGTTACTTTCAATTTTATATCACGAATTCTAGTTATCTTTCGGACGAATTTTTTCAATAAATAAATATCTTATTCTTTTTCATTTATTTAGGGTGAGTCAAAATAATATACGATTATTTATGTATGTTTCTTATATCGTTAAGTCACCCTATATGTATATATTTGAAAAAGCTAAGAAATAGTACATGTTTATATAAAAAGTATGAAATAATTTTAAGAATTACTGAGTATACAAAAGCTATTAGTAGCATAATAACTAAATACTGTTGAATTAATTTTAATACTTTGAGCATAATAACAAAGTGCTATATTGATTTATTATATAAATAAATTATTACGGCCTTATGCAAAAAAAAATCTTACTTAACATTTGAAGTTCATGTCAGCTAACAGCGACATTATGGCTAATAATCCTCTGCTAAAATATGGCATAGAAAAACACTATGTTAACTGGTCTATGCTTTTGCATGGAACAGTGCATTTGATGTCCCTTACATATGCATGATCTCACTGGAACTAGGAAATAGAGTCTTGGAAATGTTTGAGGTATTCTTTTTTTCGTCTAGCAAATAATAATGTTGTACAATACGCATTGTCTGCAAAATCAACCTAGCGATAAGTGGGTCCTTCCGATTTATTTATTATTTATCCGTTGAAGACTTTTGCCTCAAAATAATTATTTGCGTTCTTATGAATGAAAGTTGGTGAATGTTGGAAATATCCAGTCACTTTAACTAACACAATAATTATTGTCCACTTCACACCATGTAGAAAAAAAATTCCTCCAGGAGTCGGTATTAAGAATTTTAGGAAATTTCATCTGTATATTAAATATTGGCAACGCAAACTTATTTGATAATAATTTTGAGGGTAAAACAGCGGAATCGTATGATTGCCCTTTGTTTAAACTTCCAGTGAATTACTTTCCCCTTGACTACTTTAGCCAAATTCCCTTAAATCATATATGGAGCAGAACTTCAATTTTCCACAAAATATTAAGAATTTTTGAATAACTAAGATAAGATTTATTATAAAGTATTATTGCCTATCAATAAGTTCTACACTGTTCAGACATTTACCTTTATTGAAAGTTTTGCAAAAAAAACCATTATTGAGCTCAATATTCCATACAAAATGTAAATTAAGTTATTGAACAGAACTCAGAAATGCAACCCTTCTCAGAAGTATATTTACTGGGAAAAGTCTGTTCAGTGAAAAGAAAAAATGGTGTACAATGCCAAACCAAATATCGAAACAGTAAATGAAAGAAATCAAAAAGGAAGAAGAGCTGACCAGCGAAATATTGTGTTTTCCTCCAGCTGTGAAATGCTAATTGAGTAAATTAAATTAAATGTGTATGCTCAATTATACTCAAATTATCGGAATTAAGAATGCTTGCCTGAACATACCATTAAATATTATAAGTATTTTAAGATTTAATAATTCATCCTAGTAATGGCTAAAATAGTTAGCACCTTTATTCTTCATTCCGAAGTAGTGGGTTACAAGCCTACGCAGATCATAAAGAAAAATTGTTTTACGTACATTAATGTCTTAACTAAAAGATTCATGGGTACTTGAGCAATGAAATATAACAATAAAAAAGTTGAATAATTCCTATTATAAAAACTTAAGGTATCTAGTAAACACCAGAAATGCTGCAGTCATATTTTAAAAATTAACAGAACAGAACGTGCATAAGCTGCGTTGTAGGATTAAGGCATACTTTAGCACTTCACAGCATTCAGTACCTTCTCTGTATCGTACCTTTCTAAAGAATGTTGTTGTTGGAAATCTTAATTGCCTGAATGTTATTTATTTTACTGTGGTTTAGTGTGACTGTATTTTATTTCCATATGCTCTGATCCATGCTGCAATATAATACTTCAATCTTGTGTAAGGGACATCGAAAAAAAAATAAATAAAATAAAAATAAACAAAAAACACTGTGCTCGAATGGTTCTGCTACCCACTGTTATAATAATCACTGAATTGAATTTCATTTGTATGCATGTGTTTTATTCCTGTGCAAGACATTTTATTCCTTTAACAGCTTAAATATTTTTTATAAAATTTTTCTTCGTGTCATCTATTTACTGCCAACATACGCATGATATAAATGAAAAATACTCTTTGCCGGTTCTTCTTGTATTTTAAGAACATTAAAAAGATCCTTTGTAGTCGAAACTAAAGAAATATTGTATTCAATTATTTAAGAGGTGTTCGGTACGTAATCTTATATGAGCCTTATTAGACGTTTGTTTATTGATGTGATTCTCAGTGAGTAAAAATACGTCTGAATGAAATGATTCCAAAATATTTTATTTATATTTAAAAATATTTTTTATTAAAATATTTCCACCAAATCATTATTGAAAACTAAAAATGATATCGATTATTAGATCGTTATTAGATTAAAAAAACTTCTATCCTATAAAAAATTTTAAGCAATTTTGTGTAATCAAAAATATTTATTTTCTTAATTTCATATGCAATTTTCTTTATACTTTGTACTCTACAGCGTACAGCGTTCTATTCATCATCGCGTGAGAAATGCGCGAATGCCTATTTGCATATGTTATTTATTTCTACATAATTTTGTTTTGAATTGTGTTGTGTGTTGTGAATTCCTGTTAATCTCACTTTATTGACTATTTACACTTTAATTGCACATAATCCGCTTTAAATTTGAATAAGATCACTTGCATACCCACACGTAGATATTTTCACACACACAATGCCAATGCATCCTTTTCATCAGTTAAAAATTGTCAAAATCCTGTTTTTGTACAGGGATTTCGAATAAATAAATATGTTTACAATAAAAGTACAGGCAATTTACGTACAATATTTCTTTCAACTATAAAACCTTATAAAAAATTTATTAAAAGTATACAGCGCAATTTAAATCTCTGCAAAAGTTACTAATTTAAAATATTTTTATAGTAAATAAATTTTATTATTAATAATCGTATTTGATTATTATTGGAATTATTATTTTTAATGAAGCAAAAACGTCACTCCAATTCGAAAAGTTTTACCGCTCTAATTAGTGGCATTCATTTCTAAAAGTATAATTTGTCAATATAATTGTATAATAAGAAAACATTTCTATAATTTCTAATTCCTAACATGTTGTTTAATAAGAAAAATAAGGTAAATTAGATGTCGAAATATTATTGTAAAGAAACTTTACCTTTAATAACTAAAAACGCAAAAAGTTATAATAATATTTACAAAACGAATATTTAAGTGTTTTCCAATACATCCCATCAGCTATCACACACGTTTATTGTTAAATATACAGTTGTGAGCATAAAAATACATCACAGTAAAATAAAAATTTCTAAAAATACTCATCAGCAAAAATTCTGCAACTCCGATTTGCGTATTCATAAAACGCACAATACCAGAATTAAGCCTGGCTCACTCTCTCTCCCTCTCTCTCTCTCTCTCTCTTACTTCCTATCTCGCTCTACCATCTTCTCTATACTATTACTATCCAAAAATAAAGTATTACACAGCGTTACTACTGTGTAATTATATAGAGCACAGTTGACCGAAAATGTTTTGCAGCCGTATTGGTGGGAGAAATTTGAAATACAGTGACAGAAAAAAGTAATGTTAAAGCTTTTCATTAAAATTTAATCACAAGAAATTGTTTTCGTTGTAAAAAATATTTATCAATAAATAAAAAATCAGATTACACTGAATTTGCTGTTTGTTTAAAAAAAAAAATTTTTTTGCATTAAAATGTATGGATAATTTTCCGATTTTATCAAGGCAATAAATAACAAATTCAGTGTTACCTGCGCCAATGTCTGAAAACTAAAACTAAGAATTGTATTCACGAAAACGCAAATAAGATCTTCTATGTATTTATGAGAGTTTCGTTAAAGCAAAATATGTTTTACATGAGTTATGTTACACACTGTATTTGAAAAAATATCAACATAGCTACTAAGAATATTGACTGTCATGGGCGACTAAATTTTGATGGCTAAATATGAATGGGGCGTGGTTTGGTGAAATGGGCATTTATTCACCACACAGAAAAAATCTATTATAAATCTGTGCTACTAATAAAATTGTTACCAATTTGCAGCAGGCAAACAAATTGCATTCAATGAGGATTTCCAACATTTGAAAGTCAATTAGAATGTTATATATTCTTATTTATTCATATCGAAATATATATCTTTATTTGTTATTTTTTTTATCTTCGACCAGTACTCAGTGGTTAACCCTTACACATGCGTTGCGTTATGCTGGAACTAAACTGTGGATTAGTATCAACTGAATCCGGTACTCTTCAGTAAACAGTGACTATCCCTGCGCCAGTGAAAACTTCCGATAACAACTGGCACAAAGACACAATAGTATACATCAGAAAATATGCGAAATATTTTTATGCTTCGTACACCAGGACTTTTTGGTTTTGAGGTCGATGTGCCGGACTACTTCAGCCATTGCCACTTTCATAAAGGCATACATATAAAAATTTCGAATTTTTTCAACTAAGCAATTCAATTGGCGCTATTAAAAGATTATTTGAATAAAGGAAATAATTATTTCTTTAATCGAATTAAATCCCGCGAAAAATTTTTCTGTGTATGTTGATACACACTGCTATTACATATTTTATACAAAACATCTTATTTATTTCATTGGCTTAGTTATTCTAATTTTACAATATATTTATATTAAAAAATAATTTTATAGTTTTTAAAAGTTCACACAACGCTTACATAGTTATTTATAATTTTATTAATATTAAAGTCGTCCATAACAACAGCATTAGTTTTTTTCCCTCACAACTGTATAAAAAATACTTATTTACCAGACTTCAACGATTTTCTTTTAATATAATTTATAAACTACACCTGTTTCTTGTAGACCTAAAAACGCCTTCAAATCAATGAATTGAAAATTTTAACAACAAACAAAGGGAATTTTATGTGTTGTGCTTATGTCAGTGTAGATTCAATAAAGTAAGAATTTTTTGGGAAAGAAAAAAGCTGAAAATTATATACGAAATAATAATAACAAAAATTAATGTCTGTTATTTTTCAAACACTTATGTTAATAACCAATTAAATAAATATATAGTTGATTTTCTTTTTGGATAAGCGTGTGTGTGGGTGTGCTGATACGCGTGGCTTGACACAAAATTACCAAAAATATTTTTAACATTTTTTAAGATTTCTTTTAAATGGAAACTGAATTCTTTAAATTTCAAATAAATTTTTAATTATTTTTATATAAAGTTTAATTGAAAATTAATTCAATTAAATAAAAATTTACTTGGTATAAATAATTAGTTTGTTGTACAAATCCAATTGATTTTTTAATTTTTGCCATATATACAATTTTGGCACAGGTCACTCTCAATTCCGTATCCAGCTAGTAAATCTGTGGTTTTGGATGTTACCAATTACTCCATTGTACGCGGTCGAGTAGTTTCAAAATAGTCTGTGCAATACTGACTGTATTGGAGTTTTACACTCCATTTTATTTTCTTTTTTCGATTATATGTATGTACATGATGTATATAATTGCTAAACTTTTCTCTTTTCAATATACATACATACTTAATAAAAATTTTAATAATTCTTTTCATTATGAGCAGATTGATATTTTTTTTTAATAAATACTTTAACCAAGATAAGAATAAAAATTCTCCCTACTTCATCAAGATGGCAGTGCTTTTTTAAGTATTCCATTCCATCTTTGTAGATTGATTTGATCTATTTATTTGACATAAATCTGGCTCGCCGAAACATTCTTTAGATGTCTTCTCACAATAACTGCACTGAGTGCAAAATTTGGGGAATACTGTAGAACATCGTAGCTTCAATTCGGTGATACGGTTTTTTGTTGTGGTGGACTACAATTTTTGTTTTGCCAATTTACAAAAGTTTAAAATAAAATATGAAACAATTACAGTCAAATTTAATTGAAAAATCTTTGTATAGTGAAATGTTCTTAAGGCTATTTGCCATCAAGACTTTCATATTTTTTTTTTCATTTTCTCTTTTGACTATTCAATTATACGACCCATTTGAAATCATGTTATAGCATAGTTAGTCAACCCCTCCCATGTGCTCTCTATCACCCTCCCTCTGTCATTTGTTAGAGTTTTTCTTTTTAGAATATAAATCCTTTTGAAGCCGTTTTTTTATTTTTAATATTTTTTTAACTCTCTTTTTTTTGTAGTTTAACCGTCATAGAATAAACATAAATTGTATTTTATTTCCTATTAAAAACTAAACAAATGTATAAATCATTTTAAATGGGAAGAAAATAAAAATATGAAAACTCACATACACATGTTAACACACATGTGTCGATGTGTGTTGGCGTGTTTCTGTGTCAGTACGAATATTTAACGGAAAATAAGAGAAAAATCTGCAAATAGTTTTTTTTTGTTTTGTTTTGTGGTTTAAAATAGAGAAAATGCGGTTAAAAGCAGTTTAATCAGTAAACCTGTCTTTGATTTATTTACGTTTAAATAAAACAACCAACACATTTTCGTCGGATTATATATATATATGGCTGTTTGTATGTTTGCTGCAAAAATTTTTAGCCTCGAGGCTAAAATAACATTGAAAAGAATGTTTCCTAAATGCAGAGTTTCCACAATTGATCGCTTATTGGAATTTGTAAGCGATGCTTTTGTGAATGAACAGCCAATTTCAATGAGTTGTTCAGTGGCTTAAATTTCTTTTTTTTTTGACAGCTGGTGAATCATAAGGAAATTTAATTATTTAACTGTAGTTCAAAGGTGTAGCCATGAAGACAGTGGAGATGACGAAACCGAAGAAAACGTTATGAACGATCACAGAATCACAATCAGAAAATTTGCTGATAACATTGACATATCGATTGCACAATGCTTTTGTTTTGAATATTTTGGATATGAAATACGTGGCAACAAAATTTGTTCTACAATTGGTGAATTATTAACAAAAAAAACAGAATGTAAATTTAAGGGTGCTGTTAGCTGAGTAGTTATCGTATGGACTCTGGAAACAGAAGACAACGGTTAAAATCTATCAGACCTAAAACATGTTTCAATTATGTCTGCTATAACAACGCCCTCCTTCATCGGTATTTGAGCAATAAAATGTCTCGTCTCGTCTCGTCAACAGAACACGAGAAGCTCAGCAAACTGTTGGGCAAGAATTAAGATTCTATCTTTTCGCCACCTGCCGCTTCTGCTGAGCACTGGTTCAAAGAAATGTTCTGCTCTGGGGTAATGGAATGAAATCAACGATAATGTAGGATTACTGAAACGCAGAATTAGGGCTTAGAACTTGCCATGCTGGCTCCATTTCTCTTCATAAAAGAAAAGTATTATTTGTACACAGCCCGTAATGGTTACTATTTGATTTTCTTTCGTAATTATTGCCTTCCCACACGACACAATTTTTTTTTGTTAAAGAGGCAATGATTGCCTACTAACGGTGCTAACTTCTAGGAAAGGAATAGTGATAGAGATTACAGGTGATGAAGAGACAGATAGAAGAAGGCTTTATTATTTTTCCAATTCTGCTTTTACACGTTTCTTGTTTTATAGCAGTGTTGCAGTGCCTCTGATATCAAGGAAGCTGTATTTTGTAGACACTTAATTAATTATTTTACTTCGCCGTTGATGGTACGCAATACCAACGAAGGAGAACGCCCTGATGTGCCAGTGGATTGCTATCAGCTGAAACCGGTATTGTTCAGTGATCAGTGAGTATGCCTTCGCCACGGAAACAGTCCGACAACAACTGACACAAAGTCACACTGATGCACATCAGAAAAATGCAAAGTGGTGGTGGGTCGAACCCACGACTTTTGGTTTTATAGTCAACGCATTAACTACCTCAGCCATCGCCATTCTCATTGGTTGGCTAGTGTGACGACGTTCAAGATTTTGAAACAATCACACAAATAATTCTTTTGATTTGTGTTACGCGCAGTGCTTTTAGCACATAAACAATTTTTAAACATTTTAAACATCTTCAAACAAATCATTGTTTGATTTTTTTTGCTGGTCGCTCCAATTTTTTTCTATCGAGAGTCAACTGTATGTTTCATATTCAAAATTAATTAACATGTAATTAATTTCCGAAGAAGTGTAAAGTTGGCCTTCTTTTGTTGTCCTTATTTTCCCTACCGTCTATTTATTAAAAGCAGACGTTAACAAAATTTGCTCAAAGCTAAAAAGCGTTAAGGAAGAACAAACTTACAAACACAATAAAGAACAACAATATTATGACCCTCGTGTATGTTTCAGAGTTAGAATTTTGCAATCAGATACAACGGCAAATGTTACACATATGACTTGTGTAGGAAAACAAAAAAAAAGGAAAATGAAAAATTTGTACGAAACCCTGCAGTTGTGTGTGGTTCCTCGTCATTGGCATGAGTTCAGATTCATATTTCTCCGCCCAACATGTTTTCTCCTTTTTTGTGTTTATTTGGTGGCATTGGCAGCAATGCCTTTGATTTATTGATATTCTTGCTGTAAATTTAGGACAAAAAATACAAGTACTACACAACAACGATAAAAATGTGTACAATTTTGGAAAATATTTTGGTCGTGCTGGATAACACTTTGGAGTGCCTTCACACGGTATTGATTGCGTAGGTTGGGAGTCAATTTTTCAAATGAAAAATCTTCACAGAATCATTTGCTTTTTGAAAACAATATGTAGAACAAGATTTGAATTTAATAAATACATATCACACATTTTACATAAAGCGTGTTGTATTCTCATGAGACCAGCCTTCCTTCTATGGTCTCCTCTTCTTTATTTGCATAATCATAGAAATATTAGAAATTACTCATGACCAGCTAATTCGGTATGATAGACAGACTTGTGTGAACATCTACAAATATATTTTATTTCAACAAAAGCATGTGTATATTATTTTTCTTTCAATTCTACAGATAAAGATGCTACTTTCAAGACGACCATCATGTTTGGGTATTTGTGCTAAAATACAGAAATTCCTTTAAATAGAACTGTATGTTTTTGTTGTATTAAAGTGGCACTTTGACGAAGTGTCATCTCATGACATTAACCCAGTTTAATGATACACACGCATACCTACATATTACACACACACACACACACACACACATACGCATACATACACATACACACTCAAAGTTAATACGGATACGACTCATAAGTAATTCAATTACAATTTATTAGATGAAACTCAGGAAAGTAAAAAATGCTTAAGTAAAGCACTTGCCAAGGACGAAATTTAATTGAAAACATCAAGTGTAACGCATAGAGAAATGTACGTACACAAGTAGTTGCGATATTATTTCTGCTCCAGAAGTTTTTTTTTGTGAAAGTCTAATAATGAATTAAAGCTGAGAGAAATTTGAAAAAGTCTTCTTCTTCATTTCGTGTTTCTTAACAATATTATCAACCAAGGCTGCTTAGTAAAGCATGCACATGCATGCTTCAGTGAATTTAGAAAAACTGATAAACAACTCTCTTTACAGCCAATTTGGGGGTTATTTGCCATTTGCCAATATTAGTCGTTAGTAAATAATACCAATCATAGATCACAAGGAAGAAAAATATTTACGCCAACAAGAATAAAAATTCGCTGTGGAAAAAATCTTCACTTGTGCAGTTGTCAGGGGCTTAAATTTATTAAAAAAAAGAAAAGTATTTCTATGGCATGTTTATATTTAAGTTTGTTAAAAGTCTGTAGCACACTCACATACATATATTTGTCACAGTTCTTATCGTCTGATTCCAGGCTTTTTACTTTTTAAAGATTATTTCATGTATCCATGTGCCCATGCATTAGCTATGAATTTTTGGAACACTTTTTCTAGCATTTCGAGCGGTATCTCACAAATTGCAGCTGTATTGTAATCTTTGGTACTTGAAATTGTGGCTGGGTTATTCCGGAATTTAGATAACCACAAAAATGGTCAAATCGCAAAAATGGTCTTGGTGGCCAATAACCTGCTCCAGAACGTGAAAATAATAACCACTCTTTACAGATTTATAGTATCGCATACGAAGTTGCACCGTCTTATTGAAATCACATGTCTACCAAATCCAATTCTTCCCTTTGGGGCAAAAAAAAGTCGGTACTCATCGACCAATTCTTCACAATGGCGACGAATTTACACATCGCGATCTTCATTGATACTGAACGCTACAGCATGAATATTTTACAAGAAATTTTGTTCATAACAGCTTGATTTATTATTGAATTTACGAAACTGATTTCTTACACAGCACAAATATTGACAATAAAAGTCAATGATTTGTAATCATTGTTCGTTTTTTAGTCTATTCACAGTGAAATGGTAGACCTTAGTGATCATTTTGGGCATTGCTACATGTCACGAATCTTTTTTTATACACTGAAAAACCAAGTAGCAAAAAAATCACGCACCCCGATATAACAACTCTTGCTGCAATAAATTTTTATTTGTAGACAAAGCAAATTCGTTAATTTTCATACTATTTTGCATAATTTTTTTGTTTGCCTTTTTTCAATAAATTAATTTCTTCTATCGTATTAAAAGTAGATAATTTTGTTCCTGTATATACGAAATTATAAATATTATGGAAATTTTTAATTTCGTTAGTTGCTCTTTATTTCCAATAGCAACAAAAAAAAACTACACAATTTAAAATAACTGGGAAGGGCTTCCATCGCAGCTATTGACATGCTTTTTCATATTTACATTTTCAATTATTCTAAACAAAAACATCAATTGTTCATTTGGAAATTCCGTCATTTAATTATTTAATATACAATCAGCTCTGCCATTAACCCTTTCTTATCTTAACACCCAAAGCAAAAATAGCAAATTTTCCTTTTTAACTTGAACAATTCATTTTTTGTGTTTTTGGCAAACTACAACCTTATCGTACGTTAATCAAAAAGGATAATAATTCCATTTAAAATAAATAATAGAGGTATGGGCATCATAACACTTCAGCTTATTGAATTCAATATGCTTCTCGTACCTTCCTTTGCCTTCCACTTTCAACTACTGACGCAACAAACAAACAACATTCATTATTACATTCAATGAAAGTACGAGGATAATAGAAAAATCAAAGCTTAACTGAAAACATTCATTCAACAGCTTGATAAGCAGCATCCCTTTTCACTTGGCTGCTTATTAATATTACAGTAATAACGATTTTTATTCGGTATGATTCGAACACATACTCGCACATACTCAAATGGAATATGTAGTTGAAAAGTATTTTAGTATGCTGCCGGTGAATGTTGGCAGAAGGCAGCAGTTATTACACAACAGTGGCCACCTTTTGCAAGCGAAACATGAAAGTAAAATGCATAAAAATCAAAAATAAAACCATAACTTTGGAAGTATTTGTTATGTCTTTATAGTCGTATAACAAAAAAGGGACCGTTTTGTAATAATACTTAAAGTTTATAGTGTCGTTGAAAGAAAAAATTATGGCACAGACGAGAGGGAAAGTTCAAAGCTTAACACTTTTACGGTGTTTGGGGGTTTTATTTCATGTTTCAAAAAAAATATTTTCAATTGGCCAGGTGTGTAATTTTCAAATTTGTCGGACAGAAGAACTTTGATGAATGTTATGTTGGTTATGCCTGAAACTCAAAAACAAAAAATTGAATTGTCAGTCATGCTGATGGCAACTTTTCACTATATCTATATATTTCAACGAAAGTGAGTTTGTATGTTTGTTTGTTTGAAGCTTATAAGAGACCAGACCTTTCGACCGATCCTCCTGAAATCACAAGATTTAACAGTGACTCTTGAATAAATTATTGGCTACTTTTTGAACCACACCCACTTTTTTAAATTATGTTACTCATTCCACAAACGAGCATAACTTCGCCCTTTGTGGAGCAATTTTCTAAATGCTTTGAAAGACATCCATAAAAAAAAAGTTTTTAAATTGGCGGTGGCGGCGAAATGTGACCGCCAAAAATAGATTATCAAATTTTACCTCTCCGGATCTATATAATCAATTGCGATGAAACTTTAAACACGGAAAGATCTCTATAAACATAAGCCGAATGGGTTTCCGTAATTTTATAATATAATGAAATATCTGCAAACAATATATGGCGTACGGCCTGAAATGGCGGACCACTACTTTTATACAAACTGTGATATGGATCTCAAATTAAAAGAATTTTTATGGTGGAGACTCCAAATCAAATGGAATTACTAAAAAAAACACAATATAGCAGCCGATCCAAAATGGCGTGCTACTAAATATGTTGGTGTGGGGGTAGCGAAGCGCATCGGGCTAATCTAGGAGATATAAAAGCAGACAAAAGTCTGTATATTTATGCGTGACAAAAAAGATCTGCCAAAAATTATATATAAAGCCCGATCTAACATTTTAAAAATTGTACAGGAGAAATTGAAAATTTTGAAATGTGTCATATTTAGACCTAACATTTCAATTTCGATTTTTTTTGAAGAAGGGCATTTTGGATTTTCTGTGACAATATATGCATATACATACAGGTACATATATATATGGTCCTTGTAGCTTCTATTTATTACTTTACATTATTCTGAGCTGAAACAATTTTTTTGTGAGACCTTATATTATATTTCATACAAGCATAATGAAAAATGTATATCGTTCTTGCATTTCAGCAGCTATCTCTTACCCAGTGATGTCAGATTCAACTTTTTTCGTCTTTTAGCCTCAGTTTTCATATAAATTTTATACAGATAAATAGTACTTGTGTTAGGCTTTGACCCCACAACTTTCAAAATCAATCTGGAAGCCCCACTAAATAACATTTATATGATGTAGTAGCCGTTCCAATATTCTACTATCAACTGCATATGAAACCAATATGATCAAATATGAATTTTAGGAATATTTCCAAAACCTTATTTTTTCTTTTGTTGGCGTGTGATGTAGAGTTAAAAATGCCTTCGCACTTATAGAGGCCGTTGTCATCTACGTCGAGTGGTGTTACCACTAAAACATTCGCTCATCCTCCTCTGGGTAGATTCCTACCCGGGACCGCTTTCCGCATTACTTCGCGACCTTACTCACCCACGTCTGGGTCTGCCAATTTTGTAGCGCCGGCATCACGTCCACAATATTGAATAACATCCGTTTGTTGATTGATACTCTAGATTACAGGTTAAAACCACAAATAAAAATTTTTTTCCATCTCTTGGGGGGTTAATTACACCGACCATGGTGTTATTTTATAAAAAAAAAAAATTACTTGTTTTTATTTTCCTTGCCTAAATGGTTTTCGTTATACACGGCACAACGTCTTATTTACCACATCTCATGTTCAAAGCTCTTCTACACAAAAGCATTTCTTGAACTGTTGCAGCGAAACAAACTTGCAAAACAAACAAATACATATAAACGTGTAGTTAACGGTGGAAACCCCTTTTCTTTTTGTATGAAAATATTTCCAAAGCCAAAGACCACGTGTATATGTACTTTTCAATAAATTCCATTGTGGCTCATATATAATAAACCTTTAGGAATAAAGCAGCTGTGTTTTATTAAACAATTTAGTTTTTCGGTGAATGGAGGAATGAAATAATAAAAAAAAAACGAAAACGATAACAACAACACATACAAGTGATATTAAAATAGTTACGAGGTTGGTACGAAATTTCACTAATAAGTTCACTACATCCTATTCCCATCACTATTTTAAATAGATGATGGCAGATCATCATGAGACGGATATCTGTCAAATTGTCAAAAGCTCTAATGTTAAGCTTCTTTAACTGATGTACCAGTGAACTGAATGCCGGCTGAACAACCCTCATATAACAACTACTGCTGCTACTACTAGTGCTACTGCTAGCAATAGTACACAATTTTCGAATATATACAGACACATACATACGGAGTGCGTGTATAGCATTCACAAGGCTACATTTCTTGGCCTTATTTTTGAAAAGTCCTTAAGTTAACATTTGAAATCAAAATATCCTGCATTGTTGTTGTTATTGTTGGTGTGGTTATTGTTGTTCATTCACCTTTTACTTATTTTGAATATATAACTCGCACATTTGTGATTTATGAGAATATTGGGCATATATTTTAGTTATTTTATGGCATCAAACGAAAAATGTTCAAGGGTTACAGTTGAATTTATTAAAAACATTTTTAGCATATTTGACTCACTACAAACTAACAAACAAACAAACAAACAAACAAATACGCACACACATCCACACACACACACATATACTTAACAATGCAGCAGAGCATAAAAACAATAAATTTTTAAGTACTTACACATTCAAGTTGCTTTGAATAATTGATACTGGAATTTTTGTTTAACATTTAAATCTGTCGAGCTTAGAAAAAGTTTTAACAAAATAATTTATTCCCTTTTAATGTGCACTCGAGGATTTGCCCTCATTTGATTTCATTATTTGTTCGTTTTTTTTTTGGAATATTTCTAAAACTGTAAACAACAACTCAACACATTTGGAAGGTAGTCAATTTGAAAAGTAAAAGTAACAAAATAAAAGTTAAGCACCGGCGACCATATGACGATGTCTAATTTGCTCTGCCGTAGAAAAATTTAGTTAATTTTTTTCATTTGCCTGCTAGATAGTGAACACTTCTCAAGAAAATCTAAATTGTAAGGAAACATTTCTACAAGGATTGAAGAAGGCAACCAGTGTTACCAGTGTTATAAAGATTTATCTTATTTTCAAGTTTTTTGAGATGTCCAACAGATTAAAAGTCTTTGTGAGCTTAAAAAAAGATTTTCAGAAATATGATGGTTAGTACTTCTTGAAGTTACTGTTCATTTAATCAGCTGATAAAAGTATTTCTCAATCAGCGAAATGTCATTGATCCGATTAATATTCAACAAATTTATCACGAATGGCGAGAACTGCGTCACTCAAATTTAAAGAATACAATTAATTGCGTGAAGAAAATATTGAAATATTTTAGGATGTCATTTTAAATGCAAATCGTTTCGATTGCTTTTGAAGCTTTTCGTTGTTTAAAAAATAACTTATGCAATATGGCAATAGCCACAGGTCGTCGATGAAAAAACATAAAACAGCTCAGTCCCAGTTCGGTCCAATTCATTATGGTCTGATTATGATACCTGTAAAGTAACAGCTAACAATGAAAGATTTTTTTTATGAATATGCACAAAATAAGTGGTATTTTAAGAACATTTTGAAAAAAATCTGATCGTAAATGCAGAAATCTTGGACAATTAAAAAAATTTAGTTAAAAGTTTACTAGACAAATGTATAATGTTACTTCAAGTATAAAAAATTTACAAATGTAATGTATGTAAATATCATTTGATTACATTTACAGAAATATGTATTTCAATAAAAAAAAAGATTTTTAAAGGAAAATAATATTTTTTTTTTTGGTCAATATGAAGAGTTTTTGGAAAAAAATTGGTAACACTGTTGGCAACAGTTAAACCCAAACATATGGAAAAGGGCCAAAAATTTTTTATCTTCTGAATATTTGGGGCATTATTCTCTTTGGTACGCTCATTTCTTAGCTACATTATTCATGTCAAAGTAAAAAAATACACAATTTCGGGAAGCAACTTAGTTCTCTGAGTATTATTGCTCTTTAAAAGTCTTCTACAACAGGCCCCGGAAAAACAAAACCTTTGTATTTGGAAAGCTTATAAGCTCTATAATTCAGATTCGATTTATTTATTGATTTTGTGGGAGAAATTTTTGCATGAGAAAAGCCAGGTCATTTTCTATAAATATTTTCCCCGTCGGATTATACAGTTGATTGAAGTAGTTAGCGCGTTGATTATATAGCTTAAAATGTGTGGGTTCAAACCTTAGCGCAGTCATTAAGAGTTTTTGTAACATACATTACAGCTCGGTAATTTAAAATTATGACTCCACTCAATACTGGGCAACTCTGCAATGGCAGCTTTGGAAAAGAATTAATCTCTTCTCCATCACTTCATCACCTGTCTCTTCTTCTTTTCCCAAGAAAGACAGCACACATTATCAGTATTCCTTGTTGGCATGTTAATTGACTGAGAGTTACTACTCTCCAAAAAAAAAAAACAAAGAAAATAAAATTAAAATTAAATTATTTAATTATTTTTTTGTTTGCATGTGTAGCGGTTATCCCCTGAGTGCTGGTCCATGATCAAAAACAGAAAGTTGCATACACAAGTTTGGTTGTTTATTGCCAGCTGTGGTCTTAGTTTTAAACCAAAGAAGCAAATTCTTATAAAATTTTCATTTTTTCTGACTACACATTAAAAGTTATATAGTCGAACTCTGATGATGGGAAAAAAGTGTTTAGTTGTTGTAAAGCTGGTTAGGGTGACGATAACACGTTGGATGGTAGTCTGCACGTTGACTACAAAACTAAAAACAGACCTGGGTTCACCTCCAGTTTCAGACCAAAATTATAAAAAAAAAACATTTCGCATTTTTGTGATGTTCATTAGTGTGTCAGTTGTTGTCGGAAGGTTTCAGTGGCGAAGGCATAGTCACTGGTCACTGAACAATACCGGCTTCAGCTGATAGCAATGCACAATCACATCAGAGCGCCTTCCTTCGTCGGTATTGTGTAGCACCGGCGAAGTAAAATAATAATAAAAATGGCTACTGAACCGAAGCTTCAGCAACGCCACGAGTATAAACAAAGAAGTGCGAAAGCAGAGCTGTAAAATAATTAATTAAGCTGCACCTCCTGTCGTTTCTCCTACTATCCCTTTCCTATAGTTCCAGCACAATGCTTCGCATGTCATCTCCTGAGTGATGGTCCCAGATAAAAAAAAAAAAAAAAAAAAAAAGAAAACCTTTGCATTTATTTTTTATACTTTAAAAAATTCCTCATTTAGCTATTTTAATTATATTACGGTAATACATCTCTTAATTCGAATGTCCTCTAAAAGGAAAATTTCTCGTTTTATATGCAAAATATTTTTATGTTATTTTTTGAAATATATTTATTAAATATAAAAAATATAAATATATTTAAAAAAAAAAAAAAAAAAAAAATATAATAAAAAAGGTCAATTAATAATAATCTCACATTTAATTCAAAACCATCACAATATTCGAAACTTATGATGGCGCTGCTCCTTTTGTCTTTTTGGACAGAAACAAAAGGAATAAAATGTCAGACAACATACAACGTACTCGTCTCTTTAATGTAGTTTTAATTTAAAAACTTTATTTATATGAAAAGTTTTGCTTGTTTTCCTTCCATTTATGGGCTGCCTTGAAGTCTGCAAGGAATGATATGACATTTTTCATATATAATTTTTCATTTCATTTACTTAGTGATATAGTACAATGTTTAGGTTTTTATTTTTTTTTTATTCTTCTGACAGTTAAATTGATGCCAACAAATAAGAGGTTAAACCACAATTTGTAAATTTTTAATATTTTCTAATATGAAAATGCTTTTTACCTCGTAAATTTTTAAAACACACGTGTTATTGTGGTACATTTATTTATTTATTAATTTTTCTTTTTTAATTTTTAAACTGGAGAAAAAAAAAATAGAAATTTAACAACCACTTGACTAGTTTGATAATGTCTGTGGTTAATGGAAATATTTTGACATTTTTGGTTTTAAGTGTTTAAATTAAGTTTTTAATAATTTTGAAAACTCTATTAAATGAAATCAAACTAAATTTTTTTTGTTTTGTATTCATTTCTATTTCAGATTTGAATGGCCGCCATTTAAACGTGAGTATAAAAAATGTGGTTTAATGAATTTGTGTATTTTAATTAAATGGGGGATAATTAAGGAAATAAAAAAGCATTTTTTAAACAAACATTTTTTTGCCAAATAAATTTGGAAAAAAAAATATAAAATATAAAATCAAGTTAAAAGTTTGAGTTAAACTTTAAAATTTTTGATGTTTTGTGATAAAAAAAAAACTTTTTTACGATTGAGCAGTTCATAAAGTAATAAAATAATCGAGCGTGGTGCAAATTCCCAGTAAAAAGTTTTCGAAATTAAGAAACATTAGAAGCTGTGGGAAGCAATACATTGCATTTTTAAGAACAAATTCTTACAAAAATACTGCCGAAATGCACTAAAATAACAATTTATAGCAGTATAAATGATTAAAAACATGCTTTCTTTTATGTACGAGTATGTCTCATAGGATACATAAACTAGTGCTTCTAAGTGGCTCATTGTAAATAAAAATCATGTATTTTAAAAGGGTCTTCCAACTGGGAATTTCGAACTTTGACATTTGATAAAGGCCGTCTTGTTGAAGATACATCTGTCAAAATAGTTGTCATAAAAATAAGTCCTCAACATTGACCAAGACACATTTTTATATGGAAAACTTTTCAACAAGTTGAAAAGGAATTTTCGCATCTCCGCTACTTTAGTTATTTAATTTCATTTATTTTACTATTTAAACATTTTATTTATAAAACTACACTTAATTAGTCACTCTCTAATCAGCTCAACATTCGGCACAGCAAATTTCCCTCCACCCATTTCCAGCATACAGAAAAGGGTTTTTGAAAAACTTTCCTTAACAAAAAGGCAACTAAAGGAACTGAAATTTGTATACAGCGTGTGCTTTTTGGCATTCAATTAATAAATTAATTTTCAAAGTTTTTGAGGCATAAAATAACAACAAATTATTTTTATTTAAATAAATATATTTGTGAAACTGTAATGTTAAATGAATTACGTAAATTTGGGGCTAAAATTCTTTCCCCCACCTAATAAATGTGTGGGAATATTTTTGATTGAGTCACGTGTACAAACAAGAATATTATGTAATGAAATTGTTTTAATTTAAATTATACAAAATAAAATCCTTCATGTCTCATGGAAAGGAAGATATTTTAGCAAGGAATATTTAAAATTTTGTTATTCGTAGCAGTGGGTTCAAACCCTTCACAGCGCCTTCTTAATCGGTATTTGCGCAATAGAACGTAAAAAATGTAAAATATTACACAAAAAGTAACATCATAATGAATGCGTCTATTCCTTCCTATCACTTGCCACTTGTCTCTTTTCAACAATATTCCTTTCCAATAGCAGATGCTACGATTTCACAGATACCAGGTTTATACGAGTACCCAGGCTATTTGCAAATAAAAATAGTTTAACCAATACCCAACTTAATATTTATACGGTTGATTACATACAAAATTTAATTACATTTTTTTTTGTTGCCTGATCGTTTTTTAACACAGTCATGAAAAACTTATATTTTTATTCTTCTATGTTTATACAGGATGCAGCTAAAAAGTAACTACATGATTTGTTTTTTAAATAAATATTGAATGAAAAAAAAAAAACACAAACAGAATTTGCTGATAAAAATTAAGTTTATTTTATTTCCCATAACCTGATTTCCTAGTTCCAGCACAATGCATCGCATGTGTAGGGGTCATCCCCTGAGTGCTGGTCCAAGATAGAAAAAAAAAATGTTATTTTTTGACATTAATTATAAAAAATAATGTCAGTTAAATGCGAACAATTTGCTCGAACCTAAAAATATTCGCTTTTTATTGCATTTTCCATAACTTTGTTGAGTGTTTCTTGTGGTATACGATCACTTTCAATGATGTCCTTCAATTGCTGCAAAATTTGGGACTCATTCAAATAAACTTTGTCTTTTTTCGAATCAGGCGACCGTGTTTGGCAATCTTAAAGAAAAAATTTAAAACTACTCTAGCATATTCCAATCGCAATGCAAAGTACTCAGGATTTGGTTTTGTTGTTTGGATTTTATAAGGGAAGAAGTGCAAATCGAGTTTCAAAATTCGCCGAAGAGTGCGCTCAGAATGCTGTAACTGGGCAGACCGTCCTTTCTTTGATGTCTCCAGATTTTCTTCGAAGCAGAAATATTTTTGACCGATCTGTCAGTTCGAGGTGCGCCCGTACATCTTGTATCTCCGACAGTCCCAAATTTATACACCAACGATACACCCGTTGGAGCAGTTCTTTCACCATAAAATGTTCTGTATGCACGTTGAGTATTAATAATCGGATGATTATTTTTTAAGAATAGAAAAAGAATCTTAGTTCTTTGTACACTTGTATAGCGTTCTATTTTTATATATTCTTCCAAGTTTAATTCCTGAAAGAGAAAAATAAATATTATATATTTACAAGCAAAGAAGTTGTAATTCTTTTACATCATGTTTTATAAAAATTTTTTTTTTGCAAACTGTCGACTACACTTTCCTTTTGCTTTCCATCCACATTTTCAGTTTGTACAATTCTTCTTGGACGTTAAATTCTATTTATTTTGCTTACCACATACTATTTACAGGTCTAGCTGATGGGCAATAATACTAAAATCTTAAAAAAGTGGCAGCTTTCGGCGTTTTGTTTGCAAATAGTTTTATTGATCGTGAATGTTTGCAATGTACAACAGATCTTCTTTGGTCATGGTGATTTCAGGCCCGCATAATAAAAAAACAGCAAATAGCATTTTTGTATAATATTAGTTGTAGTTGTTCATATCCAAAGAATACTTTCGTAAAAAGTTTAGAATATTGAAAACTTTAACATTGTTTAGGTAGTTCAGCTCGAACAGCCGGCAGTCTTCTCTTGTAATCTTCTGTACGTTTCCTCCTCAGTTCTGGTTAGGGGGTCTTCATACTACCATAAATAAAAGAAGTGTTTCAACTGAGTAGGGTGATGGTACTACACCTCAACTAAATAAATAAGAAATAACAATTCTAGGCTTAATTTAACGAATTGATTTTTAAAAAAAAAATTCACTCTCTTTTTACTCGGTTTGACTTGATTTAAAAAAATTATGCAATTTTTATTAGAAAAACGTACATATATAAAAAGCCGATTTGAAGTCTTTTAAATTAAATACACAGTTAACAGCATTGCAAATCATGTGATACGATGTGATCACCACAATCAAAACAGGGGATTTTCATTATTTATTTCAAATAAGTTCAGCTGAAAGTAAGAGTCGTGTCAAAATTAAATGTTTCTAACTTTTTATTTTACCCTTTTTTATTTTACTTTAAATTATAATATTTTTCAAGGTCAGTAAAGTTCTGCAAATTTTCATTTGTTCAACATTTCGCCAGTTCTTTGTGTGGCTTCTTTTAGAAAAAGAAAAAATCGAATCATTATAAATTTTCGCATATATGTAATTATTTCTGAATTCAATAAATGGTTATTAATTTATTTTAGTCTATGCATTCATTTGTTACGTGAAAATTAATTATTTCTTCTTCTAAATTAACTATTTGTTCTATTCTTTTTTATTAATATATGTGAGATGTCTTTTCCGAAGTGAACTGAGAACTGCACTTTCTATTTTGGTTTTTGTTAAAATATAATATGCGCATAAATCCACATGCTTTGAATTGCAGGAATATTTATATTTAATCAGATTTAATGTAACGTGGAATTCATCCCCTCATTTTATATGGATACCCTACCTTTTTTACGCAACGGAACGTACCTATCGCGTAAAATCAGAATTTAGTGTGTAACTGTTTCGTATAAATAAAATGTACAGCTGACCTTCAGCACATATTCCATAAGTTTCATTCAAATAATATCTCTATAATATTATTTAACATGTCAATCAGTTCCTGCTGGTAATCTACGCTCACCTTGGCCGTATACTTGATGAAAACTGAAAGTGCAAGTGCTTATACGCAGCATCACACGCCGAACTTATTTAAAAGAACTACATATATGTATGTATGTTCATATATACATATACTATGTAAGGATTTGTTGTTGGATATGTAAATGAAATTTATATTTTCTGCCATATAAACAGCAGTACCCCCACCTCTACATTCTCAATCGAGCATTATGGAATTAAAACCTTTTATATTATAAGCGTACACGTTGTTTGCATTGTCATTTATATTTGCTGCTACAATAAATTTTAATTCGCTTATTATATTTCCTTTGGATGCAAGAAAAGTTAAGAAATTTAGTTTTAACAAAAATTCAAAACCATAATAAGAGTACACTTTTGTATGAAAACAATGTCGATCATGACTTCCGAAATTAGCTCCGATATTAGCTTCGTGAATATATAGAGTCTGAATGCCAAAATCGATGAACTCGTAAAAATGCGTAAATCTTAAGAGGCTGTCACACACAAATGAAACAACAGAACACTGGACAAACACAAGATAATTTTGTTACAAGACATGGAGACGTTTTCATGCACTATCCAAATCCTTCTTTCATATTTCAAAGCAGACACTTCAATGTCGAAATGTTCTATACATATTAACGAAAACTGCATATATAACATTATAGACTACAAGAACAACATGTTACTTGTGAACAAGTGTAACAAGGCTTCATACAAAGTATTTAAAAAGCACTAAAAATAGTGCTATTAATATTATGTTCACAACGTTGTACCTTAATTATAGCCTTCACTTTATTTACTATGATTTACAGAAATTCATCGGCATATTTATTTTTTATATTATAAAGATTCGACTAAAATACAGCATTTGGAACAACCATGCAGTATTGAACTGTGTATTTTAGAATATTTTGCGCAATCTATTAGTAAACTATGAAAAAAACTGACAATATTATCGAACTTCAGGACATGTATATATCAATATAATTAAAAAAAGTTTGACAATCGCTCTCTCTAAAATCGCGAAATTGAATTCATAAATTCCAGTTATTGTCAGAACACATCTCGAATAAGAATATGTAATAACACTTGCCAGTACTCATAATGTCTGATCGAAACTCATGTCCATACTATATTTTTATATTTACAAACAACAAGAAATAATAAATAAGTAAATAAATACTGCCGTATTCATAAAAATACCCTTTTAAAAGTCCAAATATTATTAAGAAATGCCATATGTGGGCTACATTAAATTTGACACACTGAATATGGCCATCAAAGTGTTGGTAGGCCAAATTTTTATTACATTCTTTAATATAGTGTTGTTTTGTCAAACTGCATTTTTTACAGCAGTAATAAATAAATGCATTCATAAAATTCAGACATTAGCTCGATGACAATTGAAATTTTACATGTCCGTCAAACCCCTATGCAATTGGAAATAACCAAGAGTTCACATTTAATAGCATGTCAAAAAAGCAAAACACTTTACTTTCTGATGTCAAGTAATAACTTTTGCATTTTGTTGAAAGTACGTACGTAAGTTTGTTTGACCTCTTTGGCATCGGACACATGCACAGTACTCGTATTTGCATTTGGAAGAAATCAACTGATTATTTTTAAAAGAGTATAAAAAGGAAACCAGCACAAACAGGCAACATACATACATACATACTTATTTCAATTAACTACTTGCAAGGTAATAAAAAAAAAAAAAAAACTTACATAAAGTTAAAAAAAAACTCTCATAACAAGTGTACAGAGGCTATAAAAGCTATTCGTATAATTTTTTTTACGACTAGTTAAAATGTTAGAATTATTTGTACTTTTTAATATGTGGATGTAATAATTTTTGTCAGAAGCAACTGCTGTAGAAAAAGATATTAAGACCATTTAAATAACATGATCATCATGCGGCATCAGCAAATGTCCGGCTTTTGTTGTGATTGTAAAAGTTGCAGTTGAATACAGGAAACTATCAACTATCGATAAGAGATGTAGAGTGAATTCAACTCGCGTTGTAGTTTTAAATGAATCTGGAAGAAAAACTGCCTCACAAATTTCAAGTCTCCAGCTTTACGTGTTTGTCCTGGGAGCTTAAGTATGTAAACGAGACTTGACGTCACGTTTACTTTTTTCTTTGCTTTTCTTATCCGTAAGGTGACACAATCAAACCTTGAACGAAAATGCATCGTTTAATACGTCTCCTTCACATCAGAGACGCAACAACACTGCTGTAAAAACAAATAACGTGAAAAAGCAGTGTTGTAAGATAGTGAAGCTTCACCTGCTTACATTTCTCCTACTATCCCTTTCCTATACTTCCAGCAGAATGCATCGCATGTGTAGGGGTCATCTGCTGAGTGCTGGTCCAAGATAAAAAAAAGAAGAAAAAAAATGCCCAAATGCAGCAGTGTGAACCTGCGATGGCTGGGTTCAAGCCCAGTCATAAAAATACTTTTTCCGATGTGCATTATTGTGCCGTTGTGTCAGTAGCGAAGGCATAGTCACAGTACCGGCTTCACCTAATACCTATCCAGAAGTAACATCACAGCGCCCTCCTTCGGCGGTATTGTGTAGCAGCATCAGCGAAGTGAAATAATTAATAGAAGTGGCTATTAAACACAGCTACCAAATTGAATATGTCTTCTTGACACCAGACCTCCTACTATAAAAAAAAGACTTGCAAAAGCAAAGTTGTAAAGGTAATGAATCTATCCTCTCTCTGTCTACCTCCTTCATCAACCGTTTCCTATAGAAAGTAACATTTAGTAGTAGGCAATCATTGTATGAGTGTTACTTCTCTTTATAAAAAAAAAAAGAATAAATGTATAAAAAAATTTCACTTTCGAGTTCCATCCCACTGTACGGAGAAATCACTGTGGTGAATATAAGTACGTGTGCATATGAAGTAGGTTTCAGTGTCAGTTTATTTTTATGCAACTAACTGAAGTGTAGATCTGAGGTTAAACCAAAGTATCCTTGTGCACAGATAAACTGAGTTACTCGTCTGTTGTTAGTTAAGTTCTCATCTGTTTCTTTTCACTATCATTATTTTGTTGCACACATGAGAGTAGAAAATGTGTAAGGTTAATAATGTGGTAGTATGGGTATGTTGCATGTACATATCTATATGGGCTGCACTGCATAATGAAAATAAAAGTGCATGATTCATTGGATCTTGTTGTGCACTTTATTTGCTTACAAAGAACCATATACAGCTGTATTAGTAACTAATGAACATAACTTTGTGCGTGTGTGTGTGTGTCCGCATGTTTGTATTAAATAAAGAGTAAAATTGCAAAAGCTTCACTGTAAAATTGCTTCCTTCCTTCGGCAGACACACTCAAAAAGAAAACCTTTTGTTTGCGCATTTATAAACAAGCATTTCTATGAATACCTGCATACATACTTATGTATGTATGCGTGTCCTACTTCATAAAGTCTCCTTGAATATTTAGAATAAAATGCAGTATTTTCCTTATCATTTTATGGCCGAGATTATTATGAAGCCTTATGCAATTGGACAAGCATATTTTATGTAAAATTTAATGTATCAAGTACTCGTATAACAATTTAGTAAAACATTTCGTAAAATAAGAAAATAATTGAAGAGATATTTTAGAAATATGTTATTTGCAAAATCAGGAGATAATTTTATATGCTTCGTATTGCTTCTCAGAAGAAAGAAATTATATGCTTGTTAATAATAAATATATATTTAATTCAAATTCACTTCAATTTGAATCAAATTTGCTTCTCGTGAACAACATAAAAACTAATTCGTATAAAATTGAAATTTTTAATACCTGGTATAATTTCATGAAAAAAAAGAAATTAATGTCAAAATTTTGTTAAAGAAAACAAATTTTATTAAATCATAGGTAATTACGAAATGGTGGCAACATTGCTCTATACTTTTTAGACAGCATCGAATGTATAATGAAGAATTAAGCATTCTTAAATTGTCGCACCTCCTCCAACCGCTACTCAATATTTGTCTCGTTATAACTTTAAAGATTTCGCCATTGAATTTGAAAAAATGTAATTTTGTCTTCAGTGGACTTAAATTTTTCCTTGTCACTAGGACAATTTTTAATGTTTGAATTATATTTTATGGCTCAAAAAAAGCTGTGGAAGTAAAACGGAAATTTTGGGTTTAAAATTAAAAAAAAAAAAATGCCAAATCTACCTTCGAAAAAGCAAAACCGGCATTACTGATAACAATATACATTGTGGGAGTGTACGGTCGTTGAGATGGCCCATGCTTAAAAACATGTATCATAGAATGCCGATTTTCATAATACAAATAAATCATTTTGAGCTAATGTTTATCAACTGTTAAATAGTAAATCATTATAAAACTTGGCTTCCTAATATTCCTAACCTGATACAGAAATAGTTTTTCCAATACAAAATGCAAACGTTCATTTTAAAATAAGCTGAAAAATGAAATCTTAAAATCCTTTTATGATTTATTTTCGAGTTATTCCAGAATACCCTGGCAAATTTAAGTTTGTTAAGAAATTCAGAACATCATTTAGAGCCATGGAAATTTTTCTTGCGAAAATATATTTCGAAAAACTATAATCACTGAATATATTTATTAGTTTTTTTATTTAATTTATGCGACTTGTATTTACGTCCACAAAGTGTCCGTTTATATTAAGAGACAGAGACTAATTTCAAGATGAACAAACCCCACTAAAATCTGTTGTTGCATCTGGTTTTTATTACTTTCACATTGTTTATTATTGTTTGAGGTTTTTCCTCAATTAAATTCCCTTCTTGTTTCTTACTTGACAGGAATTAACAGAGAGTTCGCAAAAAATCTTTTTCCAGAACTGCCGGAATTAGTAGGCAAAATCTTTGAAGAAAAATTTCATTTCAATTATAGCCAATAAAATAAAAATGTTATAAAAGTAGACAAACATAAAACGAGTTGCTCTACGTTTGCGGAGGAAGCAAGATTATCTTTTACGAACTCCTGCAACATTTAAGGTTGCATATATTGGATCACCAATTCAGTGTCGCTCGCAGCACTGCTATACAATACAATGAAGAAAAATAAAAAGGGAAAAACTAAATCTTGCACACACTTTAATTTTTTTGTATAAAAATTTTACATTCCAGAGGGCAACGAGCTGCAATGAATGTTTGTATTATTTTATGCGAGAATATTTTTTTATATACACTGAAGTTTTTGTGTCCATACTTAAATAACTACGTGTACAGACATATATGACTTGTTATAGATTGTAAAGTATATATATATGTATATATCGTTAGATGAAATACAAAAGCACGTAACTAGCATTTTTCCTTTTTTGCAGAAGAAAGAAAAAACTTTTTATTTTCGCTTAAAAAAGCTAAATTTTTTATACAAATTCAAAGAACTTTTATGGACATGCATTTTTCTGCTGCGCATCCAATCAATAAAAAAAATTAATTTCGAAATTTTTGTTCGTTGTGTGGTTATGCATTTCAACTAACGATATGCATATTTTGTGTATTATATATATTTATTTGTCTGACCATATAGAAGAGTAGCTTAAGTCGACTTTAGTGTATAAGTTATATTAAAGTGAAAAACGTATTTAATTCTAGGAAATCTTTCAATAAAAAGTAGAATTTTTTTTCTATTTCGCAGAAAATAATTAACTTCAGAATAAAATAAAATAAAAGGCCTACTTATAATCATCCATTTCGTATGCACGAAAAATTAAATAACGTTACCTTACTTTCAAATTGATCTGTTTTTACGTGTCCTTTTTTGTGGTGTCAGTTACATGGTTTTTTTTCATAAATTGGCAACGACATCCTTAAATTGCACTGACAGTGTTTTCTGAAATTAGTATCTTGTTTTATTAAATACCTTTATTTTATTTTATGAATGATTATATTGAAACAATTTGGAGACTTCAAAAATATTCGTAACAATTTAATACGTCATCCAGCAATTCCTCATCCTGTGCAATAAGTTCTCCTTCACTTTTGTGCCAACTCATTTTACGCTTTTTTAATTGATTTTCTTCCTCGCCTTTAGATTTGCCTACAATTGCCAATTTATCATTCGTAAAATAATTCCTATACATTCTGATACCCTGTCTGTCCTAAAGGCTTTTTTTTAATCTTAGACCAGTGCTCAGGGGCTATCCCCTACATATGCAATGCATTGCACTGGAACTAGAGAGAGGGATAGTGTAGAGAATAGACAGGTGGTGAAAGTGGTAGGAAGATAGAGCTTAATTCTTGCACAATTTCGCAGTTGCGTGTTAATTATAAAGCAAAGTTACGGCATCTCTGATGTTTTTTTGACGCATTATTTTTATTGCTCAAATACTGACGAAGGACGGTGCTGTAGCACAGAAAACTCAGAGAAAACTTTTTTCTGATTTGACCTGGCTGGGAATCGAACCTGGGTATTTCTGCTTGCAGAGCCAACACGCTGACTACTCGCCATCAGCACCCTACAGCGATAATTCAAGAATCCTTCCGGAGTGCCACGGGACATTCAACGATCTGGCATACAGGAACAGCGTGACAATAATATCAATAGAAGAACATGCAGTTTATGATGGCAATGAAAAGGCAGATATGCTGGTGAAGAGAGACATGGGAGAGGGAATCATTGAAGCCGTATCCGTGTTGAATTTCAGAAGGACCGATCTACGGTGGAGGATAATGGACTGGACTAGACTCTTAATGCATTAGTATTGGAAAAGGCATTTAAGTCTGAAATATATCTCAACTGAATAATAAGAGTACTCGGACACTCACGAGGACTCACACAGCGGTCCAATTTGTGAGTGTACTCAACGGTCGCTAGACAGAATGGGGTGTACAATAGATCAGGATGGTCACAGTTCTGAAGGCCTCTGCCTCATTACATTACGTTACGTTACATTACTTTTACTGAAAACACTGGACTTACAACAACTGAGTGTAAATTAGCACCCGATTTTCACTGATACTGAACAGAATATGGCAGTGATACGGAACAGCTGAGTGAAGCATTATAAGGATATTTTTTCTTTGAGTAGATTGTCCATTGACACTACAGCCAGAATGTCATCGGTTCAATACCAAGTCAGACCAAACATTGTCCTCAGATGTCTATGTTAACAGCGACATCCTTCGTGAATATTTGAGCCATAAAACGTCAACAAAGTAAAATACGAAATAAAATCTCTCTTCTTTAGCTTCGTCGGTATTGTGTTGCACCAGCAAAGTAAAATAATTACTAAAAATGGCTACTAAAACGAAGCTTAAAAATTGACATCGAGACGATGCAACACCACTTTAAATAAGAAACATACAAAAACAGAGTTGTAAGATAGTGAACCTCCATCAGCTGACATCTCTCTCACTATATCCTTCCTCTAGTTCCAGAACAATGCATCGAATATGGTCTAAGATAAAAAAATATACAAATTTGTGAGTCAATATATTAGCAGAGATGCAGCATCTCTGCTTTACAAATTCAGAAACAAAAATAAAAAGCTCAAATGCAGAGCTTTGCAAGAATTAATTTACTCGTATATATTCCTTCTTATCGCTTCACCAACTGTCTTTTCTCTACACTATACTTTTCCAACTAGTTTCTGGTGCACTGTATTCCATATGTAGCGGTTATGCTCTCTAAAAACCGTTCATTGCATATTCGCTCGAAATAGAGTTACGCTAATCTTCCAAGTTACCATGATCTTATTGGCTTGTATGTTTATAATTTGTTATTGTTGCACTTGTTGTTGTTGCATGAACGTATTCAAAATAAATAGACTATGAACATAAAATTATACATTTTATGCTGGTTCTTGCCATCGTCTTACTCTAAAAGAGTACAGCTGGTAATTGTTGTTGGTGGCGGTGGTGGTGTTGCAGTTGTTAGAATATTTATAGACATTTTTATTACAACAACTACAGACAGACACTAACAAATTCCAAATGACGACAGCGCCGTTAATAATAATAAAACAAAATACCAACATTTTTGTAAAAACAGATCCACTCAAGTATTGAGGAAGCTTTAAGCATTCAGGGTATGTCTCGCTTTAAAATTCCCCACTTTTAACAGGCAACTGCGAGCAGTTGCTTTCGTGTTTTATGAGTTGACTTCCAATAATAATGTCGTTTTCTTGGCTGTCGCTTTCATCTTAATGTCATTTTTAGGACAATAATAATTTGTTGGTCACAATTTAATTAAAATTTTTATTTTCACATTTTTTTTATTTTTTTTAGTTCTTCTTTTATCACATTTAAAATGGCCATATTGTGCTTAGATGGTCGTCTTAATGTTCGTAGAATATTTAATATGATTCAAAGAATTATAAATGTACAAATTGAAATTCAAATTAATGTTAACAAAAATGCGATATTTTGAATTTGAATAAAATTTTAAGATGAAATAATGCTGAATTAAATGGTAAAGAAATTTAAATGACTTTATATTTGTCATTAAGAAAAAATTTACTAAAATTATAAAGAATATTTTCAAATAATCGTTAAGAGGCAAAGCAAATAAAGGAAGGGATGGAACAAAACAAAAAATTGTTTTTTTGGAATAACAGGCTATGGAACTTGGAATGGCATGAAATCAACGTGTGTGAAATATTAATTGAATAATTTTACAAGTTGGTTAAATATTCAATTCACCCATCGAGTGTAGCTTATTATGTTCAGCAAAAATAGTTAAACCAATAAGAAATAGAAAACAATTAGCAACTGAAACTTAAAACTCTAATCATTATTTCTGTACAATATTTCTTGCCAAGTGCATAGTTGTGGTGAAATGTTTTGCAAATCTAGAGCAGATGTGCTTATAAAGCAGTGGTCCAAGGAAAAAACAAAATTATTCTTACTTCAAGAACATAAGAGCATATTCATGGAGCATATTCAAAAGCTACTAGATACATTTCCAAGGATGGGTGGCATACATACATATTATGTATTCTGTAGTTAATAGTGGTTTACTAAAATAACCAATGAATTCTTCTTACTGTAGAATATACTTAATGAAATGGTATAAAATCGCACGATATTAATTGATATAGATTAGGCTGGGTTATAAGCGTATCTCCTCCAGAAAGGTGATCCATTTCGGTACGACAATATAATGCCTTTGTGGTATCCAGGTGACAATCAAGACGACGTTGACCTCCATATGTCCCACTGTCTCCCTAAATTAGAGAACTTCTCTTTGTAACTTGAACAACATGTTCAACTTCTTACAATTCATCTAATACATACATACAAGAACTCAAAGTTCATCCTGCGGTTATCATGCTGTGAAATATATTGGCAAAGGAGGTGAACTACATCAATCTTCTCCTCAGGAATTTTGCAGGCCCTGCAATAGTTGGCGCAACTCAGATCTCAAAGCACAGTGCTCGTTAATACCGTCAGCAATATATGAATACGATCTTCAAATGTTTTAGTAACCTGTGGAATCTAATAGGACTCGAACTTTAACACTTTTAAATGACAACCAAGTGGCAATTCTGACCAATACTATCATTCCCGAAACTGGTCAAGCGTTGCAGAAAAAACTCTGACGCAAATCCACACGAATGGTCAAGTAACGTTTCTTTTGGTTGCTGGACACTGTGGTATTGAAGTGAACGATATAGCAGGTAAGTTCGCTCGGAACAGTGGTGACGGCTTTATTCTACCGACACTATTAAGATGTTCAAATTGACAGCGCATCGCACAACTCAGAGTGAACTCATTTTACGGGCGAACATCGCTTATATCGAATAAACTCCCTGCAGAGATCTTTCCTGTCATTTTTAACGTGGAAAGATTCATATCAAGTGTCCATAAACGCTACTCCATCTATTCTCCTTCCCATAACCAAATTTCCTAGTTCCAGCACAATGCACCGCATGTTTAGGGAGTTAATAAAATGCCAATGCGTGATATAAGGCAAAGATTATAGCTGAATTCTTTTAAAAATGCTAATATTGCTAGAAGAGTAGGAATACGTGTTCCATTTCGACTTAGACCTGACAGGGGAAGATAAACTTCTGAATATAACCGCAGCTTAGAGATGGTGCTGACAGCTACAATACACGTCAGTTAAGTTTTCTGTTTTTGTAAGTTTCGTAAGTTTGTGGTATCAAGAAAGCAACCAAACTGGCCAGTTGATTAAAAATGTTTAATAAATTTATTGCATGATCTTTTACAAAATATTTCCATTAATAAATTTAAATATTTTTTCACATCGTACCTCTTTTTGCACCCCTAACTAACCGACTAACTGTCAGTCCAGTACTTATGATATCAAAGAATTAAATTTCACTACTAATGCTACACACTATTTGCATAAAATATTTTATAAAATAAATAAGATCATGACTGCTAAATTAATATGTTTATGTCATGAAAACTACAGTAAACCAGTACAAAAATTAAAATTTGGTCTAAATGAAAATATATTAATTCTTCATAAATGTTCTCATACTCCTCTTGCTGGTCTAGTTAATAAAACCCAGCAAAAAATGTTTTTTTATTTTAAAATTGTCTAAGAAAATCCTTTCGTTCTTGGGACTATATAAATTGTAGACGTTATTGGTTTTACGAAGGCCGATCAATTAGATGCTCTTGCAGAATTTTTCCAAAATTTGACGAGGATAATAAGAGAGGCAATGTCCAGCGTTTTGTCTTCCGTCAATTATTAATGTCAAAATTTTGAGAACTGAGTAGCGCACCTTGTAGACATGCCAGCCAAGAACAAATATTGCTTTTCCATGCACTATTGGGATTAAAATGTGCGATATATTCAAGGTTTTTTTTGGGAACCTTTCATTCCGATTCTGTAATGTTGTTGCAATTTTTGCTGGGAAAGAAAAACAAAATGAATAATAATGATAATGAGAGAAAATGAGAAAAGTGAAAATATAATAATATGTATGTACGGCTTAAGCCACAAACTATTTACAGCAACAAATTTATTTTAATATACGCACAAACACACACACACAAGCATTAGTTCAAAACAAATACCACAATAATGTCGACCAGAATAAAGCAGTGGCATAAAATCACGTACATTATTTACATGAGATCTGGCATATTTTTACCAAACAAACACAGAAAATAATAGAATTTTTCATCAAAGCAACAACAAAACAATACAGAATGTCGGAAAAGAGGACAAAATATTAGAAAAGAAAATGGGATAGAAAATTTAATGAAATTCTCAACATAAAAGAAGGGACAATTTATATGCTACACATTTTAAAATCTTTAAAACTAATAATTTGTGTGGCGTAATTATTAATAGGGTGACTAATAATTAAAAAACATGTGACACAAACATTACGTGCTAGAAATACTGGATGAGGGCAATAAATGTTCCAAGTTCTCCACTGTCGTTTGTTTTGTATGAGTGGTAGCAGTAGAGTATCCACTCGATTAATCGTTGATGGAT
The DNA here is from genome assembly GCA_963924685.1 of Dexiosoma caninum. Taxonomy (NCBI): domain Eukaryota; kingdom Metazoa; phylum Arthropoda; class Insecta; order Diptera; family Tachinidae; genus Dexiosoma; species Dexiosoma caninum. The sequence goes on along the minus strand of OZ004729.1, from coordinate 16,555,554 downwards.
TTTTCGAGAATTTTTTTTTTGTCATAATTTAATAGCGTTACTCGAGTAATCGACCAATAATTAATATTCAAAATCGATTACTTCTTTAGTCGAACAAAATAAAAACTCAAATAATTACTCCAATAGTATTTTGAAAAATATATGTACGTTCGATCTCATTGGACAATTTAATGAATAGAATTCTATAATTCAAATTATATTCAATTATAAGCTTCCAATGCCTAACTGTGCACTTTGTCGTTCGTCATGTTATTGTTTGTGAACTCAGATGTTCTCGATCGTATATTCGGCTGGATATTATTTTTTACACCGACGTTTTCATAGCTTATCTGATAATCACGCTATCAAAGATAACATGTTTAAGTAATGTTTTGAAAATATTTAACCGAAATGTTCACACTACAATTATTGCGTTTTCGATATGCATGCCTATTACGAACTTTTTTTATAACAAACTATTTTTGCTGGCCCCTTGTAGTTCATTAGAACATAATTTTACTATAAAAACTTTACTAGCTGACCCGGCGACATGTTGCTGTAGCTGTTACAATAGTTTTAGTCTATGAGTCCATCTAGAAGAAAGCCTATCTATGTTTTACTTCCCCTCCCTTCCTACGGAGCGCCAACCGGAATACCCAATTTCAGCCCTCTGGTTCTATGAAGAGTGCACACCCGTACATCAAATGGGAGTGCCACATTGCCAGTTTTCATATTTTTCCCATTATTTAACCCCCACCCCCGAGGTTTGCCGAATTTTGGCTCTGTAGCTATAATGAAAGTGACCGAAGCATAAAATTTACTATCAATTCATTCAGACCAAAATGAGAAACTCTAGTTTTAAGCGTTCTCCAGATATACAAAAATCATTATTAACTTTTTTATGGAAGGTACCAAGCCCACTTGTCCAATTCCGTCCACTCTTTGACTGATAATTTTTTTTTAATACAAAGGCTTTTCATGTATTTAGAAACGTTCACTTCAACCGTCCAGTTGTAATTTATAAAATTTATATAGTCTATAGTTCTGTATATAGATATACACAGGGAGATACTGTGAAAATTTCAATAATTTCGTTTTAGCCGTTTAGCTGTCCACAAGGCACAAAGACACATACGAGGTTTGTTCAAAAGAAATGGTGAATTTTCTTTTCTTCCATTACAATGGCGTGGTGCTTCATGAGTACTTGCCAACAGGTCGTACGGTTAATAAGGAATGCCATAAAGAAGTTATGCAACGATCAAACGATCGGAATTGTGAAAAAAAATATTATAGATTCTGCATCACGATAATGCTCCAGCTCACACATCAATGCTTGTTCGTGAATTTTTGTCCAAAAACAACACTCTAATGATGCCTCAATCACCTTATTCACCAGATTTGGCTCCCGGCGACTTTTTCCTGTTCACAAGAGACTAATGAAAGGAAAGCGTTTTGCGGCAATTGATGAGATAAAGTCAAAATCAAAGAACGAGCTGAGCATCGCTTCGATGATTGGAAGAAGCGCTGGCGTAAGTGTATTATATCTGAGGGAGAGTACTTTGAACGGGACAAAATGGATATTGACGAATAAATGAATACTTTTCAAAAAAAAAATCCGAAATTCACCTTTTATTTTGAAAAGAGCTCGTACATACATACATGTATACGGACATGTCACTTTTCTATATGGATAAGATGACGTACCGCTATTTAAAACTACTTTCAGTGATACACCGTATTAAATATAAAATATCTTATTAAATATGTACCAATCGGGACGGTCTGATATACATACATTATTTAGCTTAGAGTGATATTGGCTTAAGTAGTTACCTCATTGACTCTACAACAGGAAGTCGTTGGTTTAAATCCGATGTTCGTCATGAATACTTTTTCGATTCGAAATTCTTACTGCTTTGCAATAACAGACCGTTAAAGCAAAAATAACAAGGCGAATTCATAACAGGTGAACTTACTAACCCAGCTGGCTCACTATTTAACACTGTTTGATGGCAAATTGTATGATGTATGCTGTTGTCCTAGTAAGTTTATCTGGTATGAATTCACTTTGAATAATACTAATACCACATATTCAAGGTGTATATTTCTCCGCCCCAATACTTCTATCAAATATTACACTGCCTGTCTGCAGCATTAAATGCCAAATCACATAAAATAAACATTCAAATGACCATACTTGGTCTCTACCTATTAGAATATTTATTTACTCTTTTATCGGATTTCCATATTTTAGTTATTTTCGTTATGAGTGGGAAATTGGTTTCAAAACGTTCTCTTTACAGAACTTTTAGTTTTTATTAACTATAATGTACAATATAGTTATCGACTTTCAAACGATTCAATCTAAAAATACGTTAAAAAAATGGTTAGATATTAATTAATTTTTCAATAGAATATAATAAAGTCTATTTTATTAAGATTTATGCAGGCATAAAATATGTTGTTTTCCCATTAAAAAGAAAAACAAATAAAATTATAATCGCATTACTGTCTCGTTTTTCCATACAAAACAAAAAAAAAACGCCACAGAATACAACTACTTAAAGACGCTTAAGTATATTTAACTAACAACTGGTTTTGTTTTTGATGAAATTTAAAGAAAATCCTGTAAATTGAGCAGTTAATTTTAAACAAAACCTGCAAACATATATACCATATCAAGTTCAGTGAATACAAAGAAGTAACAACAGAAAAAAAAGAGTTAATTAATGACTCACATAAATTTCTGATACAATAAATAAGGCCTGGTACACACGAACGAACAAATAAACCAGAAGCCAATAAATAAAGTATTATTTTACAATAAATTGATTTGAGTTTAATAAAAATATCTGCAGCCTTCTACAGGCAGCAGCTACTCCTTCATGAAACACATGAAAGACGGCCGGGGAAAACAAACAAATAAACAAATAAAGGATCATTAAAACAAGTACCTTCACACAATTTAATTTCAGGTTAGAAAAAGTGTGTGAAAATATGTATGTACACATTTCTTCATTATTGTTTGTTATAAATTTTTTTTCTTTTCCTTTCATTCTTATTATTTTTAAGGTTAATGGCAGCAAAGAAAACATTTTTCTTTTTTTGACAATTATGTCTCCTTGTCAAAATAAAACAACATTGTTAACAAGACAAACAAACAAACTAAATGATATAAAAGAAATATTAAATTTCAAAAGTAAATCACATTTTACGTCAAGTAACCAAAAGAAATATTACAATACAAATATTTGCCAAACACGCAGATGAAAAAAATTTTTAGAAATACAAAAAAAAAAAATTCTATTGAAAGATTTTTTTCATAATTGAAGAGAATCTGAAGGAGACAAGTCATGCCTTCTTTATGGATGTTTCTTCTCTAATTTCAAATTATACTAATTGAGAATATGAGAGTTTATTTAGTTTAAAACTTTTTTAAAGCTAATTTCACTGTACTAATTGTAGATTACAAAAATGTGTCTATTAGCCAATAAAGAAATCTGTTATAAGCCCATTCGAGTAGGAGAAATCTGGTAATTAGTGTAAATTAAATCATCGTATGCCAATTAGTGGCATGATTTTTATTTAACAAAAGTGTGGAATGGAAATCAGGTATCTACTGGTCTTCCCAGAAAAATTATAGCATCGCAAAATCGTTAGATTATTGAACAAAAACCAAAAAAAAAGCAGCATTGGGCAGACGTAGCTTAATTCGGTAATAAGCCTCTATTGGGCCTGGGTTCGAGTAATTATTAAACAAAATTTGTTGCAATGTTATTGGCAGGTCGTTTGCCAAACCAAAATGGTATCGCTATAGATCACTTAACATACATAACAATTAACAAGCATAAGATCAACTTGTAGAGTAACTGAAATAAATTTAATTTACTCGACTCTCCAACGATAAATTTCATACGGCAAAAAAATTCCAATGCATAATTAAAATGACTATATATCGATTAAAATCATGTTAAATTTTTGCAGAAGAATGACTTAATTTAGATTTGGCATTGATTTACATTGATTTGAAAGAAAAAAATTTCAATAATACCTTAAAACAAATTGATTCAATATTTTTCGTAGTAGAAATAACTTCGCACATAGAATCACGCTTTTTATTAAAATTTAAGTTTGATCATGGTAAAGCAACGTTGCAATCTACTAAATCAATACAGCAAAATTCAACATTTTCGTGCATCCATACATTTATATATAGATCAATGTAAAATTAACATTGAATCACGTAAAATTAACATTGGGCAATGTTAAATAAACAAATGACAAATCTTAAATCAAACTTAAATTAAATAAATTGTATACTGGCAATTCTCAAAGACTTTTTGGGAGTTTTTCTATAAACATGTGAGATGTCTTAACTTTTTCAACAATTTTGTTGACATTTGCATATGCATACATCTAAATTCTACAGTCTAAATTTACCATACAACAAACATAAATATATAATGGTATTTCATTCTGAACCGCGTTAAATTTATTCTTATGTTAACAATAAAATTATATTAATTCAATATCAACAACATTTTATTTTATTAAAAAAATAAAAGTTTTTATAACAAATTCACTCTTATTCTATTTCTAAGGGCGTAGAGAAACACAGCGGCTTAATCCAAATTTATTCGAGTAGTAGTAAAATTTTTTAAGGCGTGATGACTGATATTTCGTTAATGGTAGTTATTCGTACTTTTAAAGGCATTTAGGGTAGGCATAAAGGTGTAGTGTAGTAAATTTTAGATTGGAAACTACCGCATAATAAGCAGTTCATAGGTTTAAATTAGAACTGCATGGAAGCCTAATCAACTTTTCTGGCCATAAATGGTTTCTGTAGCTCAGAGAATGCATTTTAAGTTTTCGGCCTTTGTTTACCTATCGGTTGATCAGTGCTTTTGTTGGTGGTGTTATGTAAAGATCGCTGCTAACGTGTGTTTTATTAGTTTTTCAATGATTCGGTCTGTGAAACCGATGTTAGTAAAAGTCAGAACTTCTAACTTTAGGTAAACTTTTGATTTAATGTTTAATAAAACCCACTTATAACTCCTGCAATGATTGCTTATACAGATAATGGATTTCGAACAACTTCGCTCTGAAGAAAAATTGCAAAACTAAGTGTATGTGTTTTGATTGTGGCAGGTTCCTGTGTTTGGAACATATTGTCTCCATGTGCAAAAGTTGTCCATTTCAAGCCGAGAATGAAGACTAATTACTTTTATAATTGTATTTCTTTGTATTATGGTATTAATAAGAAAATTTTAAGTTAATCTCACCTAAAAATTTAATTACTTTACTGATCGTTCTGTTATTCTGCTATTTTAGTACATGCTTATGTATTATTTAATGAAAGTTTGTTTTGTTGTTTTTTATGTTTGTTTTACTATTGAATACAATAACAAGTAATAAAAATTAAATATATTGTCCAAAAATATGTATTTAAGATGAAGAAATTAATACACTTCGGTCTTAGAGACCGATGTTAATAAGCAAGTTTTTTTTTTTTTTTTTTTATCTGGGACCAGCACTCAGGAGATGACTCCTACACATGCAAAGCATTGTGCTGGAACTATAGGAAAGGGATAGTAGGAGAAACGACAGGAGGTGAAGCTTAATTAATTATTTTGCAGCTCTGCTTTTGCACGTTCTTTGTTTATACTCGTAGCAGTGCTGAAGCTTCGGTTCAGTAGCCATTTTTATTGTTATTTTACTTCGCCGGTGCCACACAATACCGACGAAGGAGGGCGTTCTGATGTGATTGTAGATTGCTATCAGCTGAAGTCGGTATTGTTCAGTGACCAGTGACTATGCCTTCGCCACTGAAACCTTCCGACAACAACTGACACACAAAGACACACTAATGCACATCAGAAAAATGCGAGATGTTCATTTTTAATTTAAAATTTTAGTCTGAAACTGGAGTTGAACACAGGTCTTTTTTTGGTTTTGTAGTCAACGTGCAGACTACCATCCATCGTGCCATCGTCACGATGGTAAATTCATGGTAATAACGAACGGTTAATTTCAATTGAATGAGTTGCAATACGCCATTACGCAACTAAATAATTGAAGGAGCGTATAATTAAGCTTTAGATTATAAGAAATATTATTACATTTTCTAAATTTTCTATTTTGAACTGTTTCACACTCCATAACGACTTTATTGTTTGGCCTCATTTTAATGTGGTGCATAAAAGTCTAAATAAGTTCTAAAAAAGATTTATATTCTGCTATTTATGGGGTTTGTGATTATTAAAGGAAGATTTGAATTTGTCACTATGCATGGCCCTAAGAAAAATTTAATTTGATAAATTCACGTTAACAAAATTCAATGTTACACGGCAGAGCTGCGTTGAAGCATATTTTATGAATAATGAAAAAACACTTTCGTTAATAGAAAAAGAGAGTTAAGTGTTTTTTTTTCTACATATTTTTTAATAATTTTTTTTATCTTGTCTCAGACAGTTGTGGCAAGAAGTTGTGTGCACCGAAAAGGCCAAAAAGTTTCGAAATTACTAAAGCAAAAATTCAAAAATAAATAACCAAAAAGGGAGAAATTATTTAGAAGCCTTAAAAAGCATTTAAAAAAATAATCTGAATATTTTGTATAATTAGTTTGGACAAACTTTTCGAGCGACAAGTTGAACACGAAGAAGAAACAGTACCAATTTTGTTTACCACTGTCAATATTTTTATGCAAATTAATAATTCATGGGCCTTTTTCCTTTTGTTCCACTTGCGTTGCTTGCTCGTGTTGATTTTGTTGATTTAAATTCTATTTTTGTTTTCTTTAAAACCTTCCCAATTATGAATCCATAAAATACTTAACAATCCTCTGTCTCTCTCTCTGTCGCTTTCACGCTCACCGTCGATGGTTTGTAACCAAGAAACCAAACCAAAATCGACAATTTTTTGCAAGGGTACCAAAATTTGTTATTGTTTGTTATACAGCGAGGAAATGAAAACAATATTTTCCCAAACGGAAAATTTTTTAAGTATAAAAGACACACTGAAGGAATGTACAAAAAAAACCGACATGAAAAATAGAAGAAAAGTGTTTCATTGTCTTGACTGTTACAGTTGCTGCTCTTTTGTATTTATTCTGGCTAAAAAAAAAAAAAGCTTCTGGCATTTTACGTTTTATTTTTGTTGTTCAATGCAGACAGACAACTCATTATGAAAAGTAAAGTTGAAAAATATTCATGTTTATCAAAGTCTTTTTTTTTTTTTGCTTAATCTCGAAGAATCTCTGATTTAAATTTCCTAGTATATGAAATTTAAAAAAAAGTTGTTAATTTATTTACTCTTAAATGGAATAAATAAATAAATAATAAAGTGAAATAACTTTTACTTTTACATAAGAAAAATTAAACAGAAGCAACAACTGTTTGTGTTGCTTAGCAATTTTTAAAAGAAGCCTAACTAATTTTATGCAAATAATTGGAAAAATCCGGAAAATTTGTAAAAAAAAGCCTTTATAAAACCCTATTGTCTACAGTAGCGTAACAAAGCTGAATTTAAGTACTTTGAATTTCAGTTCAAATAACAATAATTTTAACTATTTATTCTTAATAGGAAATAGTTAATTTAAATTAAATAAAAATACTTGTTTCGCACTAACTTTTGTAAATGGTCCCTTATTTTTCCTGTTTATATATTTAGAATTTTTTTTAATATTTTCGGAAGTTTTTATTTAAACATATGAAATTTCTTAGCTTTTTCAAGAATTTGGTGAAGAAGAACACATCACAAATATCAACCAAATTAATAATCGTATTTCGTAGCGAAAAATAAATAACAAAGAATCAGAACATTTCGCTATCACGAAACCAAAAATCTCTATGCATCTTTGCAGTTGCTGGGGCATCACCCAACCTGTGTTCTTATCGGCTAATAATTTCTCACTTAATTTTTTTGTTGCATTTGTCCACTGGACACTTGAAGTTTCCACTTTTCTGCAAATATTTGTCAATACGCAGATGTAAAAATATATGAAAAATTACAAAAAATATTCCGTTCCAATTTCATAACTGAACGGAATGTGACTAGACCAGTCATGTCCTCTTAATGGATGCTTCTTGTTTTATTTCAAATTATATATATTCAATAGTTTATTTCATTTATAACTTTGTTGAAATAAATTTCCGAGGTGGCTGTAGGATCTCTGACATCACACAACGTGTATTCTCACAGTGCAAAAAAATACACGGATAAACTGTAGTAAAACTATATACTCAGTTTGGCGATTTGGGGGACCAATTTTTTTATAGGCCTCCAACAATTCTGAAATCAGAACCAAAAAATATGTCATCAGTTGTTTTGCCTGCAGATAATATGCAACAACGTGGTCCATTTTAGCTGAAATGTACTGGTTGCAAATATGTTCCTATGCAATGCAGCCGTGAACGATGTCATTTAAAACAATAGCTTATTGTTATACAACAAGTGGTTGTGTTTTTAGTTTTTCGGTTAGTCCGATGTAATGTAAAGGTGGGTTATATGTTCCACCCATTGGGCATCGTAATGTTAAATAGACCAAGTTTTCTCCACACATTTGGATTAGACTTGGACTAGTCACATTATCTCACTATAATATGAATTAATTAAAACCAGCCAGTTCACTTTTGCTAATGCTGTCTAATTTCTCTTGAGAAACGTTTTTCTTTTTTTTTTTTTGTTTATTGTTTGAATGAAAAAAATAACAATTAATTTTCATGTAAGAAATTTTGATTGATAGCTGAAGGCAACATAAATAGGAAATCCTCCAATTATTATTTAGTTGAATCAGAATTTAACCACTACTCTCTTTAGTTAGATTTCAACACTCTGGACAGTGAAACCTTTTAAAAAACTTCAAACATAAGGACAGATCTCTTGCTCAAGTTCATATTTTAGAGTAGTCAATGGAAAGAAGAAAATGTTCATATTTTGGGGTGTTCATATTATCGCGAATGCACTGTATATGACAATAATAGACCTAAGAGTTCGTCGAACAAATTTTGTTAACAGTGTTTGCCAAAACCATAGCTTTTTCATGCAAAAGATTTTTTTTTTAATTTTTTACAATAACTTAAGGAGCAGAGAAAAGATAACTGTTAAATTTTTGACAATTAAGTCTTTGTTCAGCCATAACTTTCAACTGAATCGGTAGCACAAGGTAATCGGTTCCATCAGCGAGTGAAGGGAATAAAGACTGATTTTAATTGTTAATATAATACATAAAATATGTAATAATTACTAAGAAACAAACTAAATTTTGACTGTCTGTAAGTTATCGATGATTAGCCTATTTAAAATTGACAATTTTAATTAATAATACTATGTACTATGTACTTTTAATTGAGATATTTTGAGGTGTAATTTTATACGGAATATTGAGCTTAATTATGGCGTTTATTGCAAAAATCTCAATAAAGGTACACACGTCCGAACTACGTATAAAACAATATTTAACAATTTATATACAAATTTTAATTATATTATTAATTGACCTTTTTTATTATATTTTTTGATATATATTTATTAAGCCTGAGGTCTTCTTTTATCTTATTTTGTTTTTTTATTATTCGATATTTCGTTAACAGCTTGTTAACATCATCAGGAATAATAGGAAATTTTTTTTTATTTTTATATATATATATATATATATTTAATAATTTTTCTAGTTTTTTGACCTTTTTTTATATTAATAACACTAATATATTTATTAATAATTATTTTATTTAATAATAATATATATATTTTATATATAATTTCAATTTCCTATTATTCCTGATGATGTTAACAAGCTGTTAACGAAATATCGAATAATAAAAAAACAAAATAAGATAAAAAAAGACCTCAGGCTTAATAAATATATATCAAAAAAAAATTTATATACAAATAATAGAATATTTTTTTTGTTTGTTGCACCTGCATTCTAAAGTAAAATGAATGATAAGCAAATTTTTAATTTTTTTTCGTACTCAAAAGTTCCAACTAACTTGCTTTTGGTATTGAAACCATTTTCAAGCAATTTTCTGGCTGTGCGAAGTCCCATAGTGCTGTACTTAAATTGTCTGTGTCAAAAACAAAACCAAGAAAAGAATCTTTAAATAAAGTTTTTCTTTTTCCCATCACGCAATAAAAACAATATTTAGTGGTTAGCAAAATGGTTTAATTCTTTTTTTCCATCTCATTTTGTCACTATTAACCAAGTTTCTTGTTTTCTTGCTGGAAAACTTTATCGACTTAATTTGCACTCCCTAAAGGTTTTCAACACCATTTTCGTTTAACTTAAAAAAAAGTTAATACTTGGATGAGAAAAGAAAAGCACACAGACGCATACACATACTTACACATGCATAGATATACGAGTACATTCTCACTATTTTTGTGTATTCAAAAAACCTACTAAATTCACAAAAATTAAATCTGGTGCAAATAAAAGTTAAGGAAACAAACTGCAACTGCTAAACTCTTAAATAAATTCCTTCAAACAGAAAAAGATTCCTTATACACACACACACACACACACACAAAATTTGTAAAGTGGAAAAAAAGAGGAAGACACTACTCGGTCGTGCGAATTATTTTGAAACCAGCCAGCCAACGTACTGTTCCAACAAACTGGGAGCAGACGCTGTTGAAAGTACATCATCATGTTCATATTTTTCTATTTGAAGAAGTATTTGAATAATTTTCATCTTCAACTTAGTTTTAAATGTTTTATCTTCTACTATATATTTTTAACTGATGCTGCCTGGCATTACTTCAGAGTTGTTTTTTCAGTTTTCCTATAAATACGCCAACGTACTTACAATCATACACACACACACACAGTTTCAAAATCTTAAGCAGACGAAAACTAAAATGGAAAAGCACTTTAACGCCTTCCTTCAAACAATGCATAAATGTCAGAGTGATATTAACTTTGTAATTGCAAACAGACACTGGTCATCCAGCCATCCAACCAGCCATTCAACCAGCCATCCATTGACGCCGGCACACAAAAATGTATAAAAAATGGTAAAGAACACAGCAGTCGGAGGTGAATGAATGAAATAGAAAAAAACAATTTAAAAAACTACTTGAAACTAACGTTTCTAAACTATACTTTTCTTTCAACACTTTCTGTTCTTAAAAATATGCAAAATAATGAAAGCGATAAATATATTGCGGAAATATTTTGTTTGTAATTATATTATAACGATGTGACGAGACCTTTTCAAATTTTCGTTGGCTGGAACTGGAAAGTGACACAATTTAATGTAGACTTTGCTAAAGAAAATTGCAAAAAATAATTAAATCCATAAATTTATGTCAAGTAAATGCGTACTTGAAATACTCAATAAGATCCAGATGAATCGAATTGCACATTTGAGGCCAAGAAATAGCTACATTTCGAGAAATAAATTTATCACCAGAAATTATGGTTAAACAGTTTCATCGCTTTTGTGAGACGTATGACACGCGAGGATGTTGATGTTGATCGCATTGATTTTATCAAACAACGATTCGTTGGGTAACAAGTTATAGTTTAATTTTTATACACATACAATTTTTTTGGAATTAAATTCAAAATGAATTCCAATGAAAAAATTTAAACTATTTTGTACACTATTTTCGAATTAATTTTGAATTTAATTCCAAATTAGTCTACAAAATAGTTTAAATTATTACTTTCAGTTTTATCACATATAAAAAATTTTTACTTTTTTTGTTCTTAATTAACAAATTTAATTAAAATAATATATGTTTTCAATTAAGAGTTTAATTAATTCAATTAAATTTTTTATTATTATTTTGCCTAGATATTTAAATAAGTAAATTATTGCTACGAAATACACAAAATTGCAGCTTATTTTTAATTAAATAGTTATCAGATTGATTTATTTCATATATGCAATACTCTTCATACAAATAGAAATTGATATTATTTTTTAATTTTACTTGACCTCTTAAATTTTTTAAAGAAAATTGAAATATTTATTCTTTTTTTATATCAATATTTCGCCAATATCATTTTATCGGGAATTTAAATTCTTTCTATTTGATTTTGGAAAATATTTAAAAATTACAATTGAAACATTGAAAATTACATTGTCAACATAAAATTTTAAAAAGCAAATATTGTCAATATAAAAAATTAAAATTGTTTTAGAAAACATACAAATATACATAGACAAAAATCGGATATACATACATACTATTTTTAGTCTAATTCCTTTTTGCGTTCTTATATATTAAATATCCGTAACTCTGCGCAATATTAAACGTATCTGCTTTAAAATTCATTCAACGATCTGTTGAAACATTTATTATTTGCAACATTTCAAACATATATCTATGTCTATAATTAAGTTCTGTTCCATCATTCCATAATTTTTTTCTGCTCTCAGTTCAATTAATTTAATTAATACTATTAATTTCTTCGCTGGTGAAAATTTAATTAATTTTTAATTGACATTTCAACATTTTTAATTAATATTTTGTTTTGTTTTCTCTGTGATTGTAATACCTAAAAAGAATATGAAATTTTAATTATTATTATTAAATTTTTAATTGAAAATTAATACAATTCAGTCAACAATAATAATTTAATTGATATTATTAACTTTTTTACAGGCGAAAATTTTTAATTAACAATTTTTTATTTATTTTTGCTGTAATTATAATAGTCAAAAATAATAAAAATTAACTCTTTCTTCATGGATTAACAAAATTAGTAGATGTAAATCGAAAACAAAATAATTGTTCTATATATTGCAGTGTATATTTGTGTTTTTGTTATTCTCAAACATATTTTGAGAATTTTTGTATAAACATTTGACAATTTTTAGTTTTTTCAAAAGTTTGGTTCAAGGTCTACATATGTATTGGTATAAGCAACAACGAAATGTACATATAGACTAACTTAGCCTTAAAACAAGTAAAATATATAGAAAATCGTAAATCATTTAGACTTGCATTGAATAAATATTAAAATTCTGCTTCTTTAAATTTATTCCTGAATAATTAATTAAAAAATTTTTACGGCGGACCATTAGCTGATAATCCGTAACAAACAGTTAATTTTGCTACATGAAATAATCTCTTACTTAATTGTCTTGGATTGCTTTCAATTAATTTTCGGCATTAAGCAAAAAATTGGGTTATTTCTAGAGTTAAATTTCATAATTTTCAAGGGTTTTCCGATCTACTGATTTTCCAAAATTTATTTGATTTTTTCTTCCACATAATCATAAGCTTAAAGAAAACACCGCAGCTGCATGTTGCATGTTGCATAAATAATATTTTATTTCACTGACATTATTATCCTGCTAACAAGATGGTGTTCAAATTTATTGTTTGCTTTCCTGTAGGGTTTTGATCGACCACTGTCTCATTTGGAAAATTTATTTATTAAAAAAAAACCCATTGTCAACGTCATCTGCAAGATACAATTCTTGTTAACTAAATTTCACTTTGTTTTAGATTCTGTAAATTTTGCCTTAAACTTTGTAAAGAAAAAAAAAAAGAATAAAACTTCAGAGTTTATAAGCTTCAGTTACTCGTTCTGCTCTACTTTTTTCTACTTTTACTTTTTTTTTGTCCTTTGCTTTTCCTATTTCTATTTCTATTTCTGCTGTTGTTGTTTATCTTCCTGAATATATACTGATTGCAATGTGCAGCACTTCATGACTAACACCGACAGAAACAAGAATACAAGAAGAAGCAAAAGGTGTTGAGAAAGTTTCATTTTTTTTTCTTTTATAAGTTATTATAATATTATTATTAATATGTTCCTCCTACTTGATAAAAGTTTTCAGATAGGTTAAATTTTTTTTTTCAAATTCTTGGTGATTAAAAACAAGAGATAAAAATACAAAATATTTTTGCAATGCAGTCACCACCACTGGCATAGAGATGCGAAGAAGTAAGGAAACTAGAAAGTATGTTGAGAGATATTGATCATAATAAGTTTAAACTAATAAAGAGTAACTTCTACAATAACATTTTAAAAATATGGCTAGAAAATTTAGAGGTATGGTCATGTTAAAAGAATATTTTTTTTTATTCAGCGAGTATGGGTCCGGTTGTGGGAGTTAGCACTGCTTATAAGAGTCTCTAGCTATTCCAATACATACTACTACCATTGAAAATAAAATATTGAGATTTACAAATGCGGTATTATTAATAAATCTCTTAAAAAGGGGGATTTCACCTGAATTCAGATTAGTATTCAATGGTGTATTCTAAAAAGTCTAATTCCAACTGCCACTCGTTACACTAAAACGATAAAATTTACCAACAGCCACATATTTATGCTGTTGAATTCATTCACATCATTTGAATGTGTAAATGAACTTTAACATAAATAATCTCTTGTCGTAAAGAAAAACATAATTAAATGCATAAAAGCAACAGTAACAAAGTAATTTATAAACAAAAACCAAAAATAAACCGAATTAAATCTACAACTTAATTGGGAATGATTTTCAAAAGAATAATTTTCTTCACCAACAAAAATCAAGTACATGACCTCTAGGGTGGGCACTAATTACAAACACATGTTGAAAATTTTATTTTTGTGTGAATAAATGTGACATGTAAACTTGGAGTTTATGGCACCAGCAGCCGAAAGGAAAAAAAAACACCCACACTTTTTTTTAGGGGAAACTGAATTACAGACAAAAACAGAAATAAATAAAATTTTAGTAGTGTTTTTAAGAATGAATGAATGAGATGTGGAAATATAAAATTTCTGATGTTATATGTCTGTATTTTTTTTAAATATTTATAAATTCAAATTTCACTTCACTCACTAGTTTTAGGGATACGGGTGGAATGCAAGTCAAAAACAAAATTAATTTTGGCATTCGGAAAAGAAGAAAAACCAAGAACGTGGGAATTTGTTCTTATAAATTGAGGCGTACGTGTATTTTATTGTTGTACAAAGATAGAGTTATATCGTTAATGTAAATAAATGATTTTAAAAAAAATACTTGTATTTGAACTAACCTTAGATACTGAAGTAATTAGACGAATAGTCGGCTATAATTGATTTCAAGTGGCCTATCTAAAGTTGAGCGCTCTAAAATAGCTCTTCATCGTACAAGTTTTCTTTTATATCAGCGTATTTCTATATCAACATTTTTTTAAACGCCGTACAAAAAACGGTGTTGTAAAAATAATGAATGTTTCCTCTCTGTCTAGCCCTTCACCACCTGCAGTCGATGCAACTATGCCTTTTCTGTACATCCAGCACAATGCATCGCATGTCTAGAGGTCATCCCCGAGAGCTGCCCCACGATAAAGTAATAAATGCTAGAGCATGCACATAAACTATAAGTCCATTAGGCATATAACTTTTTACAATTTTTTTGCAAATAGGAAACATGGCACAGCATAGTCTCATAGAGCATTAAAACGTATAAGGACGCAGTACATATATTGTTTTCGAAATTGCAAAAAAGGTCCGCATCAAACGCAATTACTTTTGTTATCAGAATTGTTAAAGTTCACATAACTAGATATTTATATAATAATAGCACTAATGCTTCAAACTATTTCCACTGACCTCCGCCCAGACGTACGCAAATAAAAATAATATTTTTTTTTAGAAGAGGTTGATTAATATTAAAAAATTTTTTTAAAAATAATATCTCATACAATTTTATTAAAAATTTAAAACTAATTTACGATGATCTATAAAAAAGTTTTAAAATAAAATCCTTAGACAAAAATAAATATTTCCCCTGTATAAAATAAAAACCAATACCAGCACTCAGTTAGGATTCTGCAGCTTTTGTCTTTTATACTTTTTCCTGAATCGATTCTCCTAATCGATTGCAATTATATCATATTTGCAAATTTGTAAGTAATGCTAGGAGCGAAGTTTGGTTTTCTGATCGTACTTTCAACAAAAATTATTCCGCCACACTATAAAAATCATTGTCCGGCTTTGCAAAAGTAAATGAATGTTTCCTCAGGCATTATGTCGAAAACCCATCAGATATTCAGAAAGTTCAGCGGAGTAACTGTTGCTCAGAGTGTGCAATTGAAATTGTGACAGACATTTTGCCACAATTTAAATCATCAAAAGGAAAGCATTTGTATTTTAAAACAAAAATATAAAAAAAAATTAAATGTTTTTTACAAATCGCGTTTGGTAAGGAAAATTTTTAAACCAAAATCACCTAAATATATGAAATTCATTATTATTTTTTTTTCGTGGAGCAGTGCTCAGGGCAAATCTACAATATATACAATGCATTGCACTGGAATTAGATAGAGACAGCGATTATGTAGAGAAAAGACAGAAGTGGTTAAGATTGAGCTTAATTATTGCGCAACTCTGCAACTCTCTGTTTTGAAACTAAGGAAGCCATTTTATTTATTATTTTAATTTACCGATATTTTATTGCTCAAATACCGATGAAGGAGGGTGCTGTAGCACAGAAAAGTTTTTCTGACTTGGTCGAAAATCGAACCCGGGTATTTCTGGTTGCATGGCCAACACGATAACTACTCGCTATCAGCACACCCCATTTGCTTAATATTTGCCACCACCTATTGCCTTGCCAAAATTTTTCGTAAAAATTAGTAATATGCCTACACGTATACGAGTATATGTATCTGAGTAAGTATCTGTATATTAGCATATATGCTCCCTGCAGTCATGAGCCCTTTAGCATACAACTGATGATGCGTGGAACATATTTTTATTTTTTTTTCAATTTAAACGCACAAGATTAATGTTTTTTTTTTTTGGTTTATTTTTATTGTTTAATGTGCCGCTAATGTAAATTTTAGGGGCAGTTTTTAAGTTCTCAAACAAACTTAGTTTAATTGTTGTTTGGTTAAACTTAAATAAAATCTAAACTGCCTTTGAACGTCCAAGTTTTTTTCAGTGGTAGTTTAAATGAAATGTCAAATTAAAACGTTTTTTAATATCTATTAACGTGATCTCAGAAGTACCATAAGACAACCATCTTGGACCGCCGTTTTTAATTTTTTTTATAAATGGCTTGTCTGGAGTGCTAAAGAGTTGTTATGTTCATATGTATACTGACGACGTAAAAATATTTTTAAGTTATAACCAAGTTTCGCATCCCTAACAACTTCAAAATTAATCGTGTAAAATAAACTTAATGTCACTTAACCGAAAAAAAATGTGAATTAATGCGATTTTCAAGAAATAATCCCATTACCGTAAGTTAAATATTTCCTACAATTTTATGCAGTAGAAATAGTCGAAAGTTTCTAGGGTCTGGTATACTGATGCACCCTAAGCTGAACTTTAATTCATACATCGCATTTATGGTAAATAAAGCGAGGGGTACACTTGGTTATATAAAACGCTGGGCAAAGGAATCTGATGACTGTTATTTCACGAAAATTCTATGTACATATATTGCTTGTTCGGCCGATTCTGGACTATGAATGCATTGTATGTGATTCTATTTATCAAACGTATTAAAATGCCGTTGTATCGGTATAGAAAAATTTCCTGCTATTTCATCTTCGTGGACTTCACTTTAATCCACTTAACTTACCATCATATGCAGAAGAATGTTCAATGTGCTGTATATTTTAAAGATTACTAATGGTGACAGTAATAGACAATAAATAAATAAATCGGCGATATTGCCATATTGTGTACAAAAAAGATATGGCAACATTACAATCTTCTAATAAAAATACAAAATATCATAAACAAAAGAAAGTAATAAGAAAAAAATAGCCTGGTATGTAAAATAAAGCAATTATATATTATATAATTATATTTTTATATTTCAACAAAAACATGTGTTTAATTTGTGTATGTTCTACAGCTGTTTTGACTGCCTTTATTATAGTTTAAACGGGCGAAGCAGCTCAGTGAGACTATGAGAAAACCAAAATAAACTTCTTGTTAAAACAGGATTTTAAGTTTAAATCACGCTCAAACTATAAACATGGTTGAACTACATCCCAACAACTGGCTCTTAGAATTGTACATGTGTGGCATGTTTAAATGTTGTTTTGGTGGTAAATTATGCCCTCAGTAATTTGTTTTATTAAATTTTAAATTCGTTATGCGTTTTAATATTTCTGAAGCCCATCTGTCTGTTTGTCTATCATGTTAAAATTTTCATAACATTTCGACGTTCATATTGAAATTAATTTTAAATTAATCCGACAACGATGAAGGTGAAATAATAATGTTAAGGTGATATGCCAAAGGCTGGCCAAATGTTGTATAGATAATCAAAGGATACACGGGGTATAATGTTTATAAACGCGGAAAATAAGCGGAAATAATTTGTACAACAAAAAGAAATATATATTTAGTAATGAAATTTTAAAACGTTTCTTTCTTACTTCATCAGCAAGAAAAATAATTCTTGAATGAACGGGAATAAATGTTTTGTTTTTTTTTTGCTAACATTTCTGCTCATGAATATGTATGTCAGTGTAAATGTGGATGCAGTCAATATACTTTCCGCTTACAATATCTTAAGTAAAGTATTTTTTACTTCATAAATCTTACTTAACGAATACCACATCTGCTCAATTTTATGCGAGTACATCTGTTTTTGTGGAATGTTACACGTGTTATTAAATCACTTTTCAAATCATTTAAAAGCTATGCAACATTTAAACTGAAGGAAGGCTTTGTCCAAATAATGAGGGATATCAGAGGATAATTTAAATATAATTTATTACACTGGACAACGCCGCAGCTATGAACAGAATAACGTTATAATAACAGGGAAAGGATCTAACTACCGATTTTCTTACTTTAACGGAAAATGTTTGCAAAAATTTATTTTTTTAACAACAATAATTTTGAAAATGAAGTAAAATTTTCCTAACAATTTTCAGATTTTTTATCGGCCGAATCATATAAAACTCGCTTTAAAGAATATAACGATAATTAAGATATTTCTATATTGAGGTAACCATAAGTAGTTTGCTATTGTCAGAAAAATATTGCATTGTGTTATTACAAAAATTCAAATAATTCAAAACTGCCCTTAATGTAATTTTTTTTAATTGATTCTAATCTCAAGCGCAAATAAGCAGTTAATTGAGTATTCTTGAATTTTTGCCAACTTGAGCAACTGCTTTTATTTGCTCGAATGCATTGCAACCGAACTAGTTAGAAAGGTACAGTCCAGAGAAGAGACTGGCAGTAGAGCTCAATTCTTTCACAACACTAAAGTTGCGCGTTTTTGAAGATTTTTAAAGAAGGGTCTCTGATGTTCTGTTGACGCAGTGATGTTAACCATATAATGTAATTATTATTTTGTAGGGTAACTTAGACTTCCAAACGGTACGCTGGTAACTTCTCCATTTGTACGGTAATTTTAAAAAGTTTTAATTTTTAAGTGCTAAACACCGAAAGTATTATCTTCATAACGTGTTTGCACATGATACACATATTTCTCATAAACACAAATCATAAAAAGTACGGCTTCAGTACAACTATGCCAAGCAATTGCAATTGTATTTCTATACATTTCTGTCACAATAGCTAAAAAAACCATCTTTTAGTTAAATATTACAAAAATGCATACGTTGATTTTACTGAAAGTAAAAATTTTAAATACTTTATTTTATTGTTATTATATATCGTCATATGATATCAAAAAAGCCCGAAGTTACAAAAATTCGAAATCGACCTTTTGATTGATAATGAGCCATAGTATCAAAATACATGTTGCTGCAAAATTGTACATGCCTGCAATTAGAAATAATGTTATTATCAAAAAATTTCAGAAATGCCTAAGTACAGGCGTAGAAGTTAGTTTGAAAGTATTTTGCTTCTCCTGTAAAATTTATTGAATGTAATTTAGGGCTTTTGTGGATTCATATGACGATATATACTTGTTTCCAGTTGCCTGGAACAACAAGACAATACCTTAAGCATGGAAGCAGACAGTCTTGATTCCGTAGAAGCATTGGCATTTTCATTCATGAATTAGAGTGGCGGTGTTGCAGCAATCCAATCAATGTATGATTTCACTTCAGCAAAAAACTATATCTAAAACTAAATATATTGTTAATAATAATAGATATATTACAATATTAATAGAAAAATTGTAATAAAATGTCTAACAAAAGTATAAACTTACAAGTTTTGTGTAGCAACATTGTCACAAAATGCATACGACAATAATATCGTCACACTTCTGACAATCGTGGAAACACCCACCATTGCCATTGACATGTAGTTGCCAGATATTGTGCGGTCATTTCTTATTGCCAGATGTACTTTATTTAGTGCAGCGTACAATAACACAATGGTCAGATAAATATTTCTAGTGGCAATGCTGTCCATAACTATTAAGAGACAATGTTTAACATCTGATCTGGTAGCTTTTGCCATGTAATAAATTTAACAACCGTGTGAGAAATTAAATTTTTTTTTTTTCAGATTAATTTATTTTCAAACAATTGTGCGACAATGAAATTGTAAGATTTTCTTTCAATAGCCTGAACTGAAAGTTTGCATTTGGAAGACAACTTTTCATTGTTACTGCATTCCACACCATATTGCCATATCGTACAATATTGTAAAATCTGACAATCATGTGTACACAGCTTAAGATTTAAAATATGAATACGTATTATAATTTGTATCACAAAAAAAAATAATATTTCTTATTTGTTTCTACTAAAAACTGTTACATTTCATTTGATCTCTGCTACAAGAATGCAAAAGTTAGCTAGACGTGTTAAAAGAAACCATAGTAGCCAGTATACCAACATAAGTTAGTTTATTGAATTCGATATGACGACAAATAGACAAACACTCTGACATTTTAATATCGAAATAAAACCATTTTAAAAGTCACCTGCAGCATTACATGTGCATTTGACCAAAAACAACCACAAGGGATTGCATTAAAATACTTTTACTCAAATTTAATAAACTAAATAACTTTACAATATATATTTATTCTTATTGTAATTATCCTTATACTTGTCCCTTTGAACTTTCTGACATCTTCAGTACATCCATTTAATAAAATCTTGGCAACAGACTGTATGCCACAGACATAACTCACCTGTATGTTCATAATTAAATATTATTTTTTTTTATATTGATTTATGTAGCCATGCTTATCTGATGCGGCCGAAGTTATTAACTTTAATTTTTTCCCCTGACAATGCCGAGAAATGCATTATGGAAAATGAGTTTTTCTAAACAGCACCCCCACTTCCTTTTACCTTCCACAGCAATGCTTTGAGTGTAGGAAGTTACGTTTCAATGTACATCCATTTATTCCATCCATTTATTGAAATGTTTAGTTATGGATTTATAAATGCACTACACCAGCAAGTTCATATTTATTTAAGCTTCAATTTGATGATGTGAAGATGAGATGCTGTTAATGATATTGAAAACGTATTGAACTGCTCTTGGTGAATAACACCGGCACAAACATTATTTCACAAATATCTTTTCTAACAACCTCATCTTTATAAATATTAACAAACGAACGAGCGAATAAACAGGCAGCAAACAAATAAACAATATAACAGTCCAACAAACATGTGCAGACATAGTACAGTGCATTCGCAATAATATGAACGCTTCAAAATGTTTCTTATATTTGCATTTTTAAAAGTTTTTCATCTAGATTCATCTGATTCAACTACGTAGTAATTTTGGGATTTCCTATATAAATTGCCTTAAGCTGTCAATCAACATTTCGCTATGCACACAAAAGGAACAGCAAAAGAATATCACTGAATTCAAAAGAATTTAAGTTTCTTTTGTGCTGAAAACTCTATAGTTCTTTTTTCAATCAAATAAGCAATAAACAAAAAAATACATAAGAAACTTTTATTTTTATGGGAAAAACGTTTTTAAAGGGAAATTAGACTCCATTCGTAAATATGAACAATCTCGCTAAAGTGAACTGGCTTAGTTTTAATTAGTTCATATTATCGCGAGTTCACTGTATATACATACATACACATATACATACATATATACATAAGGAAATGAAAGTAAATTATGGTGCCCAGCTAAGCCAGTGTAACCGTTAGCACAATAAACTAATAACAAGGATTCAGTAATTTAATACATAATTTTAGTTTGTCTACGTTAAGCACATACAAGTGCATTAAATTTCATTTATTCATTCAGAGATATGCATTCATTTGAACAGGAATATGTAAGCAAAAATCATACATTTTGTGTTAGTATATCAAATACATAATAATATGTTTCTTATGGAATAGATCTCCATAATATAGAATAGACACACACACATGCAAGTTGAAATGTGGTTGTGGCATATAAAATGATGTTGAAAAATTTAGCACACTAATTAAGAAAATATATTAATATATTAACTGAATTTATTTTGGGAATATTCATTTATACATATGATTCTAATTGTGCTTTTTCCCTTATAAACTATATGTGAAATTTATTATTACATACTTTAATTATATTATTAATTGACCTTTTTTATTATATTTTTTGATATATATTTATTAAGCCTGAGGTCTTTTTTTATCTTATTTTGTTTTTTTATTATTCGATATTTCGTTAACAGCTTGTTAACATCATCAGGAATAATAGGAAATTTATTTTTCTAATAATAATATAAAAAAACAAAATAAGATAAAAAAATACCTCAGGCTTAATAAATATATATCAAAAAATATTATTACATACTTTATGATATTCTCATACAGTATGAAAAATTTCTTAAAATTTTTAAAAAAATTTAAAAAAAAAATCCTTAACATTTTCAATGTTATACTCTTTATATAAGCTATTTAAATAAAATATATAAATCATAGAAATATAAATTATAATTATTCATAATACAAAACTTAATAAATAAATTTTTAAATTATTATTTTGAATTATTTGGTTTAATTTGGAATTTTTTATTAATATAAAATAAAGTTTTTGACCTCCAAAATATTCTAATCAACCATAATCAAAATATTTAATTAATATTTTTCTTATCAATAAATTAATGTTAATAATTCCATAAGTTGAAATAAAAGGTATAAATCATATTAAACTAAAAAAATTATTAAAATAATTATTTAATGATTTATTAAAAAAAAAAGAAATATAAGAAAGTAAATAACCTATAAATCCTCCAATAATACAAATTAATAGTGTTAATTTTTTTAAAATTTATTTTTTTATTTTATTAATTAAAATCATTTGATTCAAAATACATTAGTTATGCTGGCCGATGGCAAGCCTAGTGTAGATGAGAATAAAAAACTAAAAATAGAAATGTGTGTATGTTATAAAAGTAAACTCATGGATTGTTATGTTTTTGTTTATAGATTTTTTGGTTTGAATGTTTAATATTCAAACAATTCTCGTTTGATTAATTGAATTTTAAACATATAGATTTTGGGTTTGTATTCAGAAATTAGGAAAATCCACTGATGAGCTAAGTAAGCGTTAGCGAAATATTACTATATGGATATGCTTTCCTCCTCAATTATTGAGTTGCTTTTGTAATAAAATGCTTTATGATGTTTTTCATACTGTATGAGAATATCATAAAGTATGTAATAATAAATTTCACATATAGTTTATAAGGGAAAAAGCACAATTAGAATCATATGTAAAAATATATTAATTTTAATTTATTAAAAGGAAAATCTTCAAAATCACTGAATTTTTTTTTTCATTAAGCAAGTCCAACATATGCAATGCATTGCACCTAAAACTACATAACTAGTGGAAAAGGGGCAGGTTTAGAAAAGTGATAGAAGGATAGAGAGCATATTTCTTGCACAACTCTGCAGTTGCACCCATTTAGTGAACTTGTAAAGCTGAGTTGCAGCGTTTCTTGTCTTATGTTGACGTATTAGTTTCTAAGCTAAGGGACACACATTTTATTTACTATTTTCTTTTGCCTACGTTTTGCTGCTCAAATATGATGGGGAAAGAAATCTTGATGTCCTACTGGCGGCAGCGTCGGCGCGGTACCTAATCAGAGAAAAGCAGATAAAATGATATTGTCCATGTAGGTGCTGATTTTGTTGCTGTTTGGTTTTCCAGTGTAAGAAAAAGATTCGTGACATGTGGCAATGCCAAAAATTTCTCAGTAAAGTTTGCCGTTTCAACATGAATACACTAACAAATGAACAACGTTGGCAAATCATTGAATTTTATAATCAAAATTTTTTTTTTTTTTTAATCAAAATATCATCCCACTTCTAAGAGTAGAAGCCGAGCAAAATATTACTGCTGTAGCGACCAGTGTCTATGAAGATCGCGATATATCCACTCATCGCCGTTGTCAATAATTGGGCTTGTGTTGGGTCACTTGGAATATTTTATGTGCCGACTTCGGTATGAAGCTTTATACAATACAGCTGCTGCAAGAACTGAAGCCAGGTTACATACCACAACGTCGCCTGATTGGTGAATTGGCTTCAGGAAAGCTGGAAGAAGATCAATTTTTCTATACAAAATAATATCTTCAGCCATGAAGCTGAAAAATGCAGTCTTTGATGTGGTTTGTGGCCCGGCGGCAAAATTTTTTTTTCTTGGACTAGCACTCACGGTCCAATTAGTTTCTTCGCCCTCTCCTGAACACGTTTGAGTAACTTCAAAATAGTCTTTGAAGCACCGGCCCATACATGAGAGTTGTATTCTATTTTCTGTTGGGATTTAGCCGGTATAAATAGTAAGCAGATCAGATGGAATCTTTTGAGCATAGAAGTCGACTCTGTTCGTGTGAGCGCATTGCGAAGATTATCGACACACAATATGAACCTTGAACTTTTTACATATATGGACATTTTGTCTAAGGTTTTTTAATTATATCCATTTGCTCACACTTCAATCACAGAATATCAATAGGTTTGCATAAGTCAGCAGGACACTGATTATTATGAAAAACACTTTAAGCCTTAACGGCCGCCAAAAAGACTTAAGCGACAAAAATCAAACTGTACTGTGGCATTCATAAAATTTTTTTATTTAGAAAAGTTTTAATAGACAAATTTCTATACAAAATTCAATCAATAAATCTTCTATTAATCCAAAAAATTTTTATGAATACGGCTGTTAATGTTTGGTGCCAACGTGTAATTTTGTTTTCGTAGCGGCACATTTCACAGCCATGGTATTTTGTGAGAAGATACGATTGATCGCGAACTAAATATTTTTATCATAAAAACAAAATTTAAAATTATGGCTCTGACGGCTTTTTTTGGCGCTTTTGATTCGATTGTTCTAATCAATATCAGAAATTTGGATGTTTTTGCTGTAAAGCCGTAATGGCACTTTTCACAGCCATGATACTCTGTGAAAATTATCGATTGTTATCAAGAAAAAAATTCGATAGTCATGGCACTAATGGTTTTTTCTGGCTCAATATACATACATATCGCCCATCGTTAACAGCATTTTCCCATATTTTGAAATAATTTTGGTATTTGAAAGCGAAAATGACAACTTTTTAATTCTTTCGCTAAAGAAACATTTATGTTTCCTGATTGTATTGACATGCTACACATGACAGCAATTCTGTTTTAAAATGAAATGGAAACGTATTTCACCATCAGTGCGGTAGTAGTGATGAAATAGGATAATATTATATGCTGACTCAAATATTCAAAACTATTCACACAGACATTAGCATGAATGCATTAGAGCTCGTGCAAGTAAATATTCCGACGTTTGTATATACAAAAATGCATATGGTTGAATGAATAGAAACACATGTGTTAGATATTATGCAAAATGATGATTTTACACACACACACACATCTTCATGCACCTACACATGCATATACACAGATATTGTGTAATACTTTGTTACTGCATATATAAAAATGATTGGGGCTTTATTCCATAATATGAACGATGCGAAAGAAAAAACACATGCACGCTTCCATTCCTTCATTTGTTCGTCAAACTATAAAAACCTGAATATGCATGTTTTGTGCAAAATTAACTTGGTTTCCCTGAAAACATTTGAGGAAACTCTACAATTGTCTTAGTTATTATAGAAAAATGTTTAAATTGTTCAAATGATTGCTGTAAGAACTTTTTGCGTTTTAAGAAATTTTTCAAAACCGAGTCCGCAACTCGAAGTATTACCAACTGGTGTAACATCTAAACAATTGACGAGAACATCCGTAGACAAAATCCAACCAAGTGATATATTATACCATCGAATTGCTCTGGTTAAGGAAGCGTCTGCACCAGAGCAGTTTTTTTGACCACTGCATAAATCTAAACTATCAGATATAGAAAATTTTAAAAGTTAAATTGCCCAATTCAATAGCCACAACTGGACTTTTTAGAAAGACACCCAACAGATGTTACAAAAAAAATTCATTGCCTTCTGTCTTCCTCACAAAGGCCACTATATTCTCTGCAACTAAAGATTTTTATGCCTATATCACACACACCCTCCTCTGTCGGTATTTTGAGCAATAAAAACGTCGGCGAAGTAAATTACTAAATAGCGTTGCTCTGATTTAGCTTAAATATTAGTGCAGTCAAACATACTATGAAAGACGTAGCAACTCTGCTTTATCCTTCTTATCTCTCCACCGGGTAACTCTTCTCTACGATATATACCAAATAACCAAATTCTGTGCAATCCATAACATACGATGGCTATACCGCCTGAGCACTTGCACTTGGTTGCAGTAATGCCGGTGTAGCCTTTTCGAGGGTAAATTTTTTGGGTTTTAGTTTCGAAATTTACGTTTTAGCTTTATGGTTTTCTAAGACTTTTCTATTTCAAATTTAGTCTCAGAAACCCATTAAATCGCTTTGAAACATATCAAAGAAATTATGCAAATGATAGTTCCGATTCTACTGCCAGATATTCTGGTCCCAGAAAAAAATGTTCTGTTATATTTTTGATCCAGTACTGAATTGAACTCAAAAGAAATACCATATTTTTATGTTATATATTGTTTTATAAGATTTAAATATGTAGATTTTTATTCGTAATTTTTTCCTTTTTTGTTTATATACTTGGAGTGGGTTTTTGCGCAATAACAATTGATATGTTTTATGCATTTCTTAATAATAGTAAATAAAACGTTAAATTAACAATAAAACATGTTTGAAGTTTTTTTTGGCTATTTTCGTTGGTGATTTAGCTTTTTTAAAAAACCAGTTTGGCTTTTTTCAGGTCCTGGCAGTTTGGTACTCTGTTTTAAGTTCTATGTTCAGTGCGTTCATACAGCATATAAAAATGTATATGAAATGATGATAATATATTGTTGCAATAGCTTCAAATATGTATCTAGGAATATGTTGAAAAAAACTTGAAATACATAAACGAAAATTTCCACAAGAATAAAGCACTTAGACTGAATTTAGACGAGAAAATATTTGGAAGAAAAACATCTGGAATTTTGTTTTGTTTTTTCTTTCGCAGTCACACCAACGAAAGTGTTGCTGGCGAAATTCCATTATTATTGTTAATATTGCTCCCATTAAAATAATAGAAAATAAAAAAAAATAATATTGTTATTGTTGTAAGCAACAAAAATGAAAACAAAGCTTGTCGCCGAGTACCGAACACAAAAACGATGCTCTCTTTCCTACCCGTAATATGACAACAAACTAAATGTTTCTTCGTCTAAAGCGAATTGAGTCTGGAAATATTGTTGCTGTTTTGAAGGAAAACATTTTTCCTATAAGTAAAGTTGATTCCGATTTTTATTTTTTGTTTTATGGTTTAGTTACCACTTCTTCACTTTTTTAATAAAATTTAGTAAAAATGTTTACATTCGTCTTATCATTATTCCCCTGAAGAAAAACTTGCAATATCAAAAATAAAATAAAATTATATTCCATAAGCATTGCATTTTTCTGAAGCGCTATACTGTCCGCAAAAGCTAACCACAAGGGGCAACCTCTGTCATACTAATGTGGCTGTTGCCACAATATTTTTTTTTTTTTGTTGTCAGTATTTTGCTTGTAGGGATGTGCTTGTGCTTTGTAAAACAGAAATATTTTAAAATTTTTGTGCTACTAGATTTTTCATTTATTTTTATGGAATAATAAATTCAATGGTTACATTCATTCAGTTAGTCTACCATGCCAACTGAAATCGAAAGCCACAAACCATTGAATGCCGTTCATAAAAGATGACTTCGTTGGAAGCTTTGACACGTAAATATAAATTAAAAACAATTAGATTTAATATGGAAAGCCATATAGAGGGATTGCTAAAGGCTACTGTCAAATATTAAAGGAAATATTTTACATAAATGGTTTTACATTACACGGTTTCAACTGAATTTAATAGTTCGTATTGTATTCGTTCGTTTGTATTTATTAAAATATTAATATTATTGTGAGAATAAAACATAAAAGATAATAAAAATTTTAAATTTGTGAGAAGCCATGGCAGGATTTCTTATGCGGTTCCCCTGAACCTTAGCGGAATAGTATTCATGGAGTATGTTATTTTAAAGTGTAAATTTTCCTACATTTTGTTTTAATAAATTTTTTTTTTATTTAATTAGCACAGAGCAGGGAGTTCTACTCCAGAGAAGGACTTTTAAGCAATCGTATAATTAACTACTTCAAAATGTTGTTATTAGAAGGTTGGGGAACATTGCATCAGGAGGTTTATTTACCCAGCATAACAACAACAAATAGTATTAAACAGGACAGTGAATTAATTTGTCAATGACGTCAAATATAAAAGATTGATTTTACTAAAACGAAAAGTTAATTTGTTTTGGAAATGCCGGAAATATATTTGCGGCAAATATTGTAGAAGCCTAAAAAGGCTAATTCGATCGGTTTACAGATTACCACATGTAAATTTATAAATTTATTTCCGTTTTGAGAAGGCTATTATTTTCTGTCTTTGTTAAAGGAAAAATATATTACTCCACGTGACTGAGCGCAAGCACTCGAGTAGTTGATATATATTACTCCAATATTTAATAAAACCCTTTCCATTTGGCCCATGACTATTTTGATACATAACATTTCCGTCATGCTAACTCTGAGTTTATGCGAAAAACCATTTGGAAAAAAACATGTGGAATTCTCTTTTGTTTTTTATTCGCGGGCACACAGACGAATGTTGCCGGTAACATTTCTTTTTTACTGTTAATATTGTTCCATTGTTATTGTTATTTTTGTTAGCAACCAACAAAACTGAGAACAAAGCTTTTCACCGAGTACTGAACACAAAAACGATGCCCTCTTCCCCACCCGTAATACGCTACCGAACTAAATGTTGCCCTTCTAAATGTTTCCTCGTCTAAACTCAGACTAAAATATACGAAAGAACAACGTTTACAATTTATAAAAATGTACGATGAAAATTATGAGTCGGTGGTCGCAAATTTAAAAACTAATCGATGCAATTTTCTACCGAAATCATACCATCTGATAAGACGCGTGTGTTATAGTGGATAAATTATAGTCCACATACTCACGATGTCTTGTTCTCGTACCAAAAAAATGCCGTTCACAGCGATGAAAATATAGCAACCGTAAATGTATCGATACGAAATGACCCAAATCTGGCTGTTTCACATTGTTATCAGGAATTTGGCATCCCGCAACTAAGAACTAAAGCCACTTGATTGTTTTCAATTTTTCTGTCGAGGAATGGTCCGGTCGATTAGCCGCCTCGTTCATGCGATCTAACACAGAGTTGTGCAACAATTAAGCCTAATACTTTTCTTTGACTTTACCACTGTCTCTTCTAAACGCTATTTCTATTAATTAGTTTCTGTGCATTAATATGTGTGAATATGTGTATGTGTATGTGAATGTGTGTATGTTTGGATAATTGTTGCACTATATCGCCTAAACCGCTGCACATATTTTTATAAAATTTGGTAGACGGATAGCTTATGGTCCGGCTTAAACTATAAGGCACTTGTTATGGAATAAAAATGGATCAAAAATGATATTATGAATGTTTGCCATCTCGCGTCAGTTTGAATAAAGAGTTCGTGTGCGTTTGTACTACGCATTACTGCCAACTTAAAGATTGAGTAACTAATTACTTGGTTTATCATTTAAAGCTCTTTCACACTATAATACAAATCTTACGACGGATTCATAATACTTTGTAAAAGAGAAATCTAATAAGATTTGGTACGACTGCAAAAAAATCTAAAGTAATGTTACATTTTGCATTCACACCTCTACACTTGAAATAAAATGAAAAGTATGAACAAAACCGGTTTAGAAGCAAATGACTTTCTGTTGTTTTGTTATTTTCTACACATCCCTGATAAAATTAAAATGAAAAGCATTAGCTTTTTGAAAATTTTTAAAAAATCGTGAGAGCCATACGACTGTCAAATTCCCAACAGTATTTTAGTCAGATTCATAACATATTGTTTTTACACTTTTATACTGCCCATTTGATTAAAGTTTCTAACATGTGCCTTTAGTAAGACACAACATCTAGCAGAATTCGGTTTGGAAAATATTGAGATTTCATTAGATAAGTAAAGGGAAACAGCTTGTACATATATTTGTATATATATATTTTTGAAAAGAATTGTATTTGTAAAAAAACATTTCAGAGCCACCTTAATTTATAATGCAATGGGACGAACTACAATTTCTCTTCAGCAATAGAAAACTAATCTTATTGCGAGACAAAAAAACATTTCAATGACGAACACAATTTTATGTATTTCGATATTGAAATATTCTTGTTTACAATCTCATTTATTTCATTTCTCTTTTTAAAGCCTCTATTTCAAAATTCCTTTCTACCTTGTTTTTTTTTTACTCAAATATAACAACATATAAAAGAAAACTAAAGAAATAAAGTGCTAAAATTGTAAAACACTTGTTGTCTAAGTGATGATTTTTTTTCCTATGTATTTCCTTTCTTCTTTGTGTTTCATTTTCTGCTTTTTTTCATGATGCAGTTACTTAGTATATTTCATTTGCCAACCCTGCCTAATGCAATTAAATATATACCTCAATTTGCTGCATCTGTTGCATTGCAAAATTACCACCGCAACATATTTACACAAATGCATGCCGGCTCAGAGAAACTCTGTTTGTTCACTTACACACATGTAAATGTCTCTGCTGTTTAATATGATTTTATACGTTAATATTTTTTCTCACATACATACTAGGTGGCGCAAAAGTCATCACCCTATCGGAAGATTCTATAATTTTTGTAAATGGCGGTTGATGTCAGTTATGCTTTGACATTTGCGAAGAGACAGCATAGTCTTCAAGAGCGCTGAATAATTGTTTGCCATTTTTTTCATCGAAATTCATTATGAGACACGAGGCCCATTTCTATTTCTGTGTATACGTGAATAAACAAGATTATAGCTACTGATGCATCTAAAATACGCTTATAATAAACAGACAGCCATTACACCCTTGCAAAGTTATTGTATGCTGTGGTATTTACCACTGGAGGTGTCATTGGGCCTAATTTTGCCGAAAATGCCTCACCGTATGGCAAACGGTATAGAGCCATGTTCATGGACTTCTGTCGATCGAAATTCTGAGCACTGCATTTATAGGATGCCCCTGAAGCCTTAAAAGAGAATATCGGGAACCTATCGCCGGAAGTTCTGCCGAGACTGGTGGCAATAAATCGCGCCCATATGGTCAAGATTTCTGGCAGCAACCAGTTGTGCGATATAATCACCCATATTTTGAATACTTTTTCCCTGGAAATATTTCCCCTTTCCCTAAATTTCCTAGTGAATAATTTCACGTCAATATAAAATTCCCCTGATTGTGAATGATATTCACTTGATTTTTACTGGGGAATTACATAGGAAATTTAAGTAAATTGTACCTTATTTATATATTTTAATAAATATTTTTTCTTATATCAATGTGAGCTATTATAGTGGCAACATACATAAATAATAAATAAAATTCAAACCAACAGGCCAATTGAGTGTGTTTTATTAAGGGACACCACTATATCGCGGCCGAATTTTGTACCTCTCCAACGAATTAACTTAAACTGCAGTACACAGAAAAATAGTGTCTAATAAATACCCAATAAAATAGAAAAAAATATTTCTATTATGTTTTAAAAAGAATACCTTTTAGAAAATATAACAAGGAAACTTAGGGTTTTAGTAGATATTCTTCTTAATTTTATCAACTTTTATATATAGAAAATGACAAGCAAGCTAATATAATCAAGAAGACATTCGTATTAAAAAATTAAGATTATGATTTACACATCATAACATAACAACCTAATGAAAAGAAATACCTTTTTGAAAAAATCTTTTAGGTAGCCCGATGAAATCAGTATGAAATCTCTTTTTTACGAAATTCAGAAGAAAACTTAATACAATCAAAGAGTTTTTCTCTATGGATTGTTTTTTTTTTTTGTGCCAAAAATAACGGAAAATTAGTAAAAAAACAAATTATGAATAACAAATTTTCTTTCCCCTTTTTTTTCTGCTAGGATACCTCTTCAACTGAAAATGTTTCATAGAGAAATTCTTCTTGAATCTGTGAGGCAGTTTTGTCTCTGTGTACATCAGAGTTCCAAGTCTAAGCATTTTATTTACATTTTTCGAGTACTCATATTTTTATTCATTTAATTTTTAAATTTTTTAATTTTTACACGTTTGTTAATTCTTGCATTTATGTACTTTTATTGCTCAAATGCAATAATTTTTATGCGGCTGAGGAATTAACTGCCCCCTGAATATTAAAAAAAATCTAATTAATTTTTATTTCTATATTACAGTTAAATTGGTTTGCTTTTCAATTATTTTTTATGTTTTTGAAATCGTTTTCTCTTTTTTACATTCGCTGAAAATGATAACGGAAAATAAATTACACGTGAAATTCATGATATCAATTTTCATCTCGAGGGGAATGAATATTTCATGGGAACAAGAATTTCACTTCTATTTGCGATGCGGCTGAATTTGTTGTAGCCAATTGAATAAAAATTATATATGAAATAAGCACAAAACAAAAGCAAAGTTTAGTAAAGTTTTTTATTTCTTAATACTATAATAAAGTCAGAGAGTATCGGGTGACAACTTTTGCACCACCTTGTATATGCGACATACATATAAAGGGTGGTTAAATTTCAAGGGCCGATGTTGATTTTGAATAAAACACAAACTATTTAGGAAATTATTGTAATTTTATTTTATTATGATATATTGGTATTACTCAATTATGTATGGAACAAAATATCGGCCAAATGGGCTCCGCGACCACGGCGGCACACCTCCATCCGATGGTCCAAATTTTCGATGACCCTGAGGCATAATGGAGGTTCTATGCCGTTAATGTGCCGAATTATCTCATCCTTTAGCTCTTGAATTGTTGCTGGCTTATCGACGTACACCTTTTCTTTCAAATAACCCCAAAGAAAAAAGTCCAACAGTGTCAAATCACATGATCTGGGCGGCCAATTGACATCGCCATTAAGTGAGATAACACGGCCATTGAATTTGTTGCGCAAAAGAGCCATTGTTTCGTTAGCTGTGCGGCAAGTGGCACCGTCCTGCTGAAACCACATATCGTCCACATCCATATCTTCCAATTCGGGCCATAAAAAGTTCGTTATCATCTCACGATAGCGAACACCATTCACAGTAACTGCCTGACCGGCCTCATTTTGGAAAAAATACGGCCCGATGATGCCGCCAGCCCATAAACCGCACCAAACAGTCACTCTTTGTGGGTGCATTGGTTTTTCGACAATCACTCTTGGATTCTCATTCGCCCAAATGCGGCAATTCTGTTTATTGACGAATCCACTGAGGTGAAAATGTGCCTCATCACTGAAGATGATTTTCTTCGAAAATTGATCATCCACTGTTGCCGTGGTCGCGGCGCCCATTTGGCCGATATTTTGTTCCATACATAATTGAGTAATACCAATATATCATAATAAAATAAAATTACAATAATTTCCTAAATAGTTTGTGTTTTATTCAAAATCAACATCGGCCCTTGAAATTTAACCACCCTTTATTACTGGAGCAATAACTTGCCTACTCCATGCAGTTAAACACGTAGTTATTTTTGCATATGAGCACGTAAAGTGCAGCAATATTTTTTAGAAATTATTATATCGCAACTGTTGGTTGCTGCTTCTTTATAAGCTTTGCCTAGTCGTGAAATGCGATTACAAACTTTTCTTTTTCAGTATCATATGAATGTATCTTTTTTGAACCGCTTAAAAAAATTAACACATACTGTGATGGATGAATGAATAGTTTAATAAAAAAATTATTATTCAATGAATTTGTTCACAAGCTTATCAATGTAACATTCACCTTTGAAGTTATACATACTCGTATAAATAATGTTATAACTATTTAATAATAATAATAATAATAATAATTATTGTTTCAATTATTTGTTTATATTAACATGCTTTCATTGAACAACAACACCTAAACTAAATTAAATTATTTTGACTTAATTATTATAAAAACAATTTTTTTATTCCATTTTTAAAACAAAATTACTTTAAAGTACAGACGTTTTAATGGCTTTATGCAATTTGGTTTTATTTTATTTCATTTTAATTGTACGCAAGCGGTAAAGTTTTGTGACAACCTGTTATTAAAATCCTAATGAATTTTTGCTGTTTTTCGAAAGCATAATGTGTAACAATTTTAAATCTGTATAGTGTATGCAGTAGAGAGGGGTTAGAGAGGTGGGAAAGAAAAAATAATAATATATTGTAGCATGTAGTATGTATGCTAAGTTATTTGCACGACAATGGATATTGAGAGTTGAAATAAAACAGTGTTTTTTTCTCGGAAAAATTTCCAAATCACACCACAACAGGTGTATAATACGATTAATGGGAATGGCGTATATTGACCGCATCGCTGCTCTACAAGTGTTAAATTTTGCCAACAATTTCGATCTGTACACGCACGAAAAGATTTCTAATTAAATTAATTTGAAACCAAATTACTAAATAATTAATTTGATTACTTGTTATTCAAAGACCGAAAATGTTTTGTATATTTGAAATGCTTCACCGCCACTGTTGCTGTTGGTTGGTTGAGAAGTTAGTGTGTCAACGCTACAGTCCTAAAAACCTAAAAACTTAAAGTCATGAAAAATTATTCTGATGGCCAATAAAGTGTGTTTCTTTAAGCGCGATAGAATTTATACGCTGCCTTTTTAACATTTATGCTCAGTATAGAGTGGAAAATCATCAGGAATAGAATAGAATAGAACAACGCTACCAAATTATCCAGCTATACTTAAAATATCAGTCATGAAATCGCGGACGGATTTTGTGATTTTTAGGGCGCATGCAATCGTTCGTATAAGCAAGATATCCGTCAAACTGTATGTAGATTTCGGAAGAATGTACGCTGAAAAAGAAAGTGTGTAAAAGGATCCAAATTTATCGATTCGTCGTCGCTCGCTAGAATTGGGAGTTTGTTCGTTCACTACGTAGACGTGGCTTAAAATTTTGGCCTACACGCTTTTAAGATCCATATGGTACAGGAACCAAAGCTACTAGAACATTATAAGCGCCGTTCTTTCGCCTATTGGACTCTAGAGCTGTTGCAAACTGATCTGATATTTCATCGGATTGCTTGTTTTCAGCTATTGACCTAATTTTTGGTTGTATGGTGTTGTTGATAAACAGTATTTGATTTTATTTAATCCAGAACTTATTTCTTAAGCCCTTGCTTGCGCTACCGTCAATGGATATTGTTACTGTACCATTATCAAAGTTTTTTTTTGAAACGGCCGAGATGCAGTTTTAACTGGTTGGTGATACGTGACATACGGCAACCGCAACAATCGACTTTTTAAAAACAAAATTTAGCGCTAACTTGATTTCGAGAAACGGTCTCACCAATTGTCCTCTCCTAGGTTATGCGAGTTGACACCTATCGATTATTTATTATTATTTATTATATTATTATTATTTGTTTATATAAATTTGGAATATCATGGCAGATCCTTCGAATCACAAAATATATTCGATTGAAAAGGGCTTTAAAAAATGGGCTTCTCACAATAATTTTATTCAATTATAAAAAACTAGATTACCGCTGTGCGCTCCGCTACCCACAACAAGTTATCGACAATTTTTTTAATAGATATTGATTTTTATAAAAAGTACGTTTTCAAAAAGTATTCTTTTCCAATGAGTACCTTTTTCATATAGTACGTTCTCCAAAAAGTTAAATTTTGCAATGAGTAAATTTAAAAAAAAAAAACCAAAAAGTAAAGTAAGGTTTCAAAAAGTAATATTTGTATAAAACTATTACTTTTTCAAGAGACAGTTTTTCTGAAAAGTACTTTTTACTTTTCTTTTTAAAAATCTATTTCATTTAATATTCATATCATGGAAGTCGTTAAAAAGTAGTACTCCGCCATATTGGGGTATTCGCCATATTGTGTGATTCTATTTGAGCGTGGATGGAAATATTAAACAATTTACGTTTAAATTATCAAGGTACAATTTTTCGGCGAATATATTCGAATTTCAAATAATTCAGAAAACACATTCGAGATTTTTTTAGAAGAAAACATTATGGAAAAAAGTTTTTTTTGAGTGCAATACTACCAAAAATTAAGTTTTTGGCCGGTTTACCTACTAAAAGTTCAAAAGTATGGGAAAAGTACCAAACATTTTTCACCATGCTTTTATATGCTTTTGTAATTTTTACTTTATCTGTCTTGTGAGATATTATCGATCTTACCTTTTTTAACCCTTTCACAACTTAGCATTAGAATGTCTAAAAATACCTTCTCATTAGATCAAACAGAATTTTAAACCTCTAGCTTTAACCTTTTCGCCTGAGCGATTATGGGTCAGTCAGTCACGTTACTCTTTTATAGATATATAATTTATAGAACAGACTTCAGATATTACGAAGATATACAAACCTGACAATTGCTTAAATATCCAATAGTATTTCATTACTAACCTCACTCAAAATATACCATTAAGAACAGTACTAAGAGGGCTTCTAAATATTAAAAAATTCAATGAAAATTATCCACAAATCTATTAACCATCATTCAAAAATATTAAAATTACATAATAAATATTTAAACGATTTTCAAATAACCATCAGCACTATATTCTATAAAAGTTATCTTCGTTAAAAAAAAAAAAGAAAAGGAAAACTTAAATTCAAATTTAACCCTCAACCAAATGTTATAAACTTTTGCTAGTATGAACTTTAAGAGAAGACTAATAAGTACCACATAGCAGCATAATGTAAACGATAAAAATTTAATAATATTGATTTTTAATGCAACACACTTGAAAGCAAGTCTCCAACTACACACTCCCAATTCATCGGAAAGTAATTCTTTCGGAGAGCATAAAAAACAAGTAAACAAAATTTCACACACTGTGGAAAATGTAAGAAACTCAAACACACCAGTAACTGAGTGTGTTACATATTGAAGGAAAGAAAAAATAGGGAAATAAAAATGTGTGTAAAAAATATATTTCAAGTAACGGGAAGGAGAGAAGTAATGCAAGGAAAAAGGTTAGAATGTTAAATCACAATTGGCTTTCTTTTGTCAAGCTAGCAGCATCGTGTACTTGAATGTATGTACATATATACTTATGTACACAAGCGCACACATGTTTACATACATGCTTAGATATGTAACATATGTGTGCCTTGTTTATGTTGCAGTTTGCAACACAGTTTTGAAGTTGATAACCCAATAATGAAAGTGCAAGTAATGGTCATCTCATTTGGAAAATTAAATTTTGTTGAAATACCCCGCCATGGTATTGGAAGCAATACAGTCGACTATCGATAATTTGAAACCCTCGATAATTTTAACTGTTTTCTAGGTCCCTTGAAAACAAATTCGATAAATTGAAAAAATCTATGAGCGGCCCCCTTGGTAATTTGAAATTATTTTGATCGCTGACACACTATAATTTATATTCTTTTGTCTCTATAATTTCAATTACTTAAATTTCTTTGAAAAAACTTCTAATTTAATTTAGTGCATGCATTGATTTATATACAAAAATATCATATAGATCGCCCATATTTTATAATTCGGATTTTCTACACTTTACAATTTGAAAATGTGCTTTTGAAGCAAATAAAAAATTAACTCTTTTCGTTCGGTATCACAAGGCTTTAACATTTTCTATGCTCTTTCTCTGCTCCCTTCTAATTATGGAGAGGCCACTGTATTTTATAAATATTTGCACTAACAATTTTATAAAATTGTTAACTTTATAACCCGTTTATATTTCGTAGTCATTGTCAGTACCAATCTCAATTATATAATTTTTATTGTTGTTTGTGCGTACCATTTGTGATTAGATTAAAAGGCAGTCGATTAGGACGGGTAGACTCAAGTACCAGAGTGGGTAACGTTTTGTTACCTTAACCCCCTAGAAACCAAAGAACCTTACGGACAACATATGATATCTATTAGTCTGTGAGGCGT
The DNA here is from genome assembly GCA_963924685.1 of Dexiosoma caninum. Taxonomy (NCBI): domain Eukaryota; kingdom Metazoa; phylum Arthropoda; class Insecta; order Diptera; family Tachinidae; genus Dexiosoma; species Dexiosoma caninum. The sequence goes on along the minus strand of OZ004729.1, from coordinate 16,517,213 downwards.
CCCAAAAAGTCGCACCCTCTATCTAACCAGACCCATCCATTCAAAATGAAAGTACGCTACAGTCTGCCTCTCCGAAGCAAAAAAAAAAACACATTTATTTCACTTATGGAGAATGAAAGTATGTGTATTTTGTTGTGGGATTTCATAGTAACAAAGGATATTCTGGAATGTAAAAATTTTGTTCTACATGCACTGAACTAAGTATTATTATTTATTTTTTTTTTATCTAGGAATAGTTAGAAAAATGACAGGAGGTGAAGCCTCACTATGTAACAATTTTGCTTTAGCAGGTTCTTTGTTTATACCAGTGTTGAAGAGCCTCTGATGTCAAGGAGACGTCTTAAATTTTGAAGCTTCGTTTTAGTAGATATTTATTTAGTAATTATTTTACTTCGGCGGTTCTACACCATACCGACAAAGGAGGGTGCTCTAATGTGCCTGTGGCTTGCTATCAATGAGACAGTGATTATGTCTTCGTCAGTGAAACATTCCGCCAACAACTCACACAAAGATACACTAATGCACTTCAGAAAAAATTTTTGATATTTTTATGATTTAGTCTATGTTTATGTAGATTTTTTTAGTTTTGTCGAAAACGTGCACACTACTTCAGCCATCGCCACCGTTTATTGCAACAGATTTATCCTTATTTCAGCAAATATTGATAAAAATTAAGACATATTTTACTTTAAAGTAGTACTTTAATTAAAAATTATAGCAAAATCTTTAATACTTCATTCATAAATTGCGATACTATGTTGCTTTTAAATTAATGCTTCACACAAACAAATTCACTATATTTTTATTTTTTTTTTCTGAGAAATTATTATTAATATTTGTCATAAATAATTTCACTCAAGTAAATATTTTGTGTATTTTATAATTTTGCAACAAAAATATCACAAAAAAAAAACAAAAAGAAAAGCAACAATAGTATTTTATTTCTGCACAAGGAAATGAAAAATTTCCGCTTAATGAAAATGAAACCAAAGTCACCAAGAGAAAAGGCATGGAAATAAAAAATAAAAAAACAGAAAAATATACTCGTATTTTATGGAAAAAAGTGCTATAAGAAAACACTGTCAGCAAGCTTAGTTGAATGCGAACAAAAAAAAAAATAAATGGAACGCAAGTGGGAGCCATCTGCAGGCGCCTGAAAAATTTACAACAAATTACATTTTTTGATTTGTAGACATTTTGCTACAAAAAAAAAATAAAAAACACAAACAAACAAACAAACTCATAAAAATAAAGTGCATAAAGTAAAATGAAAGAAAATTTAAGTAATAATTTAAACTTTGCAGAAAGCTTGTACGAAATCATTGAAACCTACATACCAAAGTCAAAAAGGAAAGTTCCTTTTTTGCTTTTATTTCTTTTTAATTTTTTATATGTATCTTTTTTTTTCATCAATACAGCAATAAATAATCTGGCGAAATATGGAAGAGTAGCTTAAGTACAATTCAATCGATCTTACTTACTGTCACAAAAATATTGCTTTTAATTTTTTTTTTACAAGAATATAGAAAAAATAATAGATTTCAATTTCAAATTGTGTATTTATGATTAACGTTGCTCATACAAGGCAAGCAGAATTCATACAGGTAAACTCACTAGTACAACAACAACCATACTTCGATGTAAACAAGTTGTCAAAATAATTGATACAATTTGGGATGAAACAAACAGTGATAAATAGTCGGCCATCTGGGCTATTAAGTTCACCTGTTAAGAATTCGCCTTGATACAATGTGAAAACTATCCCCAAATCAAAGCGAATTGAGTATCATATGGTTTTATTAGCGCAAGTGATTATGATCTGTTTGAAGCAACTCCGTGAAAATTTGCTTATTTCACGACATAAATTTGGTCTATTGATCATAACCGATGAAAAATTCTCTCAATATTCTGTAAGTTTTGTTTATTTTCATCACTTTTTTTACATAAATTTGTTGCCCATTAAAATCAACCCAAACTTCTTTTTTCTGCTAACTGTGACGGTTCACCCAATTGTTTGGCTGATTGAGATGTCAGCATTTATTCGTTCAGGTTCAAACAAATTGAAAATAAATAATCGTTGAAAATATATTTATTTGCTGATTTTGTATTTCTTTAAAATTGGATATTTGTTCATTATGCACAAACAGCCAAAATTTCCAATTGGTAAATCACCCCAGTCATGGCGTTTCATCGTTTTTCTGTTTTCGGCGGTTGGACCATTATTCATGCAGTCAAAATTTATTTTAGGCACAAAAAGTACTCGCAATAATTAGATTATTCTTTAAAAAAAATTCTGTTAGTTACTTCTATAGTAGTATAGGTGTATAGTAGTAGGATGCGCCGGTAGTCTAGTGAGTAGTATGCTAGTTTATCAGTGGTGGTTCTAGGTTCGATTCCTAGCAGAGATTCGGGTATGTATCACTACAACACGTGGAAGCTTTTTCACAACAGGTATCACAATGGCATCCAAGTGGGCTGGGACCTTTCTTTACCTTTATCTCCAGCAACCTGCCGACCTAACCTAAGTTCTATAGAACAGCCAACGTAAAAAAGTATATATTTAGTGGAATTCGTGGAAACGAAAGTGTGCATAGAATTCGACATCCACTGTACTCCCTTTTGGAAATAATTATGCATATTTTTATGTTTGACTTCAAATATTTCACTACAACCTTATACATATATTGTATTCAGTAATAATTAATTTATTTGATGTGCTGCAAAACAGCCTTGATGTTCCAACCAGTGATGGGTGAATCACTTTATATGCAACCAAATTACACTGTAGGGTATTTGAGAAAAATTAAAAAAAAATAAAATTCAACTTGAATAAAGTCAAAAGTATAAATATGCTACAATGAAAATGATTGCAGGAACCCGGCGGAAAATAATGGAAAGTTTTGCAAATGTACACAGTCGTTTTATTTTATTGTTGACATGCATATTTTTGCATAAAAGTGTTAACATCTGTATAATATGACTTTAACCTATATTTGTTTAACAAAACTTTACAGTTATTTGTCTGCAAGATACGGATACATAGCAGAGTGCAAAAACGCACAGTGGACAAATTATTGTAAGACCTTCAACTATAACAGAGAAAAATTAATTCACTAATTCACAACTACAAACAGAACATTTTCTTGTACTTATGTATGTATGTATGTAAATATTTTTAAATATTTTCTGTTTTTATATTTATTTTTAAACTAATATTCGTGCCAGTATATAGTGGCGAATTGCTTGTGAAATACTTGGGGTATTCTCATAATGCCTTCAGATTGTAACTTGGTTTAAAAATATTGTTCTTGTGACTGTACTGAAATTTTTTTCTATTTTTCATTTTCGCAATTTTCAGGTTTCACAGCGTAATTCCTACTACTTCATCGCTCTTTTTCGAAGTTAGAAATTGCTAGCACTAATTTTGTACATTGTATTATTTTTTCCGTATTTTTATGAACATTGTTCTTTATTTATTTAGTTGAACAAAAGTTTAATCGTGTTTAAACAAAAGTCATGGGTTCAAATCCTACTTTACTCATCAATAATATGATACATACATATATTCGTCCTCGATATTTGGAGAACAAAAAATGTCGGCGGAGTAAAATTAAAAAACAGTGATTTTTGTTTGTTCATAAACATACTTTGACGCTTTTCTGTAATTTTCAACATTACGCATCTGCGCTAGTGCTGACACCTGATTAAAGCTTTCATGCGGGGAACGGAAAACAGCTAAGTTATTGTCAATACAATACAATATACTAGTATATGATTTACGATAAAAATATTTTTGCTGGTCTTAATCGAAATGTATGTGTTTCTTAACTGACATGTTCTTGTGATATTCAAGACTTTTTTTGTTTTCAATTTAAAATTTTAAATGAAATTTAGTAATAAATTTAATATGTTAATCATTGATTAAATTATTTAAGGATCCAATATGTGTGGAGACTTCATTCTCCCAACTATCACCTAAAAAAGCAAAAAAAAAAAAAAAGCACAAAATTACTCTGCAATATCATAAGCAAAACTAGGTTAACATTATCATTCCTGCCATTTCCCATAGACGCACACAATCTAATGAAACGAGTGTGCAAAAATGTGGAACAGGTTTTGTTGCACATAACCTACAACCACTAAAAACAATTTAAAGTCCTGCAAAAAATATTCATACACACACAAATTAAAAAAGAAAAAAAACAATTATACTGAGGTAGCCTATTATATTTGAAATGGGCAAATGCACTCAACACCATCGTTTACTGATGCGAACTGACTTTCCGACACACACACACACACACATCCATACACATACAAGTGCAAAATTTAATTAACTCCAAAGAACATAAAACAATCTAAGAATGTTACTGCAGTTTTTAAATTTTCTTCATTTACTTTTAGATACTGTGATGGTTTAAACACATCATTATGTCCATGGCCGGTATGACATTTATGTTTCAGACACACTGAAAAAAGTTTTTCTATTGGTAATTTTAAAACATTAAAGCTGCTGTAAAGTATATGGCTGCTATTTATGGTTTTATGTTCCTTTAAAATTTTAGTTCTAAAGCGTAATAAATTCTATAGATATTACAGCAATTTTAAACGGCGAAAATATTGCTGTGTTTGAATCTTTTAAATTATATGCGAAATTTTTAGGATTTGGAAAAACAGTGAACAAACTTTCGGTATAATGAACAGCACTTAAAGTGAACAGCATTGGCGATTGCAGAATATATTTTCTACTCCCATTAACGAATAAATTTTTGAAAGCCATGGTGAATAATAATTCATCCTTTTTTTTACTCCAGTCTCACAAAGAAAAATGTCGCTGCGAAATAAGTCCCAAAATGTGAAATGTTTCAAAATACGGCTACAGTTTTCTTTATTAAAAATAACTCTATTATTTTTTGATAAACTTCGGTAAGAAATAATGAAGCCCCTAAACTTAAATGAACCATGTTTCAGAGAACGGACAAGTGGTGAAGTGATAAAAAATCTGCAGTTGTTTATTTTTGAGAATTTCTTAAGCAGAGTTGCTGCGTCTCTCGTGTTATGATGACGCAGTCATTGTTAGGCTAAAATAGACTCATTTTATTTAATGTTTTTTTTCGCCAATGTTTTATTGCTAAAATACCGGCGAAGGTTAGCGCAGATACCATAAAAGAATTTGTTTGGTCTTATCGGGGATTTGACCTGCGAATCTTCTGGTTGCATACTCAGCACGCTAACTAATCAGTAGTACGATTCAGTAACTTTAAAAGATTCGACAATTGTTAAATTTTTTAACGATTTTGCATAAATGCTCCTGTAAAACATCTCATGTAATTATTTAATCTTTAGAGAAGATATGGGAAACCACTTTAAATGTGAAGAAAGAAATAAGAAGGGATTTTCTTCAGCAAACAGCCCTGCAACTTTTAAAGATTGCACACCACTGATCAACAAGTAGATGCCAACCGCTTAACATTGGCTGACTAAACTATAAAAATAAAATAGAATCATGCAGTAAAGGAAGCCAGTAACATTTCAATTTACTGTGCTCTTCTCATAATTTATAAATGTTGTTCAGTGTTGGTTTATATTATTTTTTCTTTCCTTTTCTTTTGTCGGCTCCAATATTTGTTGTGTAAAGCTTTTTTTTTTGTGGGATTTTCTTCTAATATTTTTGTAGAAATATATCGAACGATTTCAAATTTTTTTATTTTTATTCTATTTTCCTACTTCTATTCACCAAATGATTCACAATGCAATGAAATTTTTACAAAAAAAGAAAAAAACGTTTTCACCCGGGTCTTCATTTGTTGTGTTGGCTCTTTCTTTTTTTTTTTGTAGCACGCAATATTTGTTGCCATTGCCATTGTTAACTGCAACTTGCTGCTGCTAGTTACTATCGGTGCTGTAATTGTGTGTTTGCGTTGTTCTATTTGCTGAATGATTTATGGTTAGAATTTTTACAGCCAAATCTAACGAAACCAAAACCGTCTATGGTATTTGAAAAAGCAGCAAAAAATTAGAAAATATTCGTATATATTAAAAAACCATACCCCGAAAAGACAACACTGTGTTCGTTTTTTTTAATTCTTAATTTCTTTATTTTTTTTTTTTTTGCCGTTGACGACATTCGTAGCATGCCAATGATGACTAAATGGGGAGATTTTGTTGTTTTAGTTTTGTCTTTGGTTTTATGTTGCATATTGAAAAGCTTGCAAGATCTTAGGTGTAGCAGTGGAGTTATGCTTCGTAAGTTATGAAATCTTTTGTATGTCTAATCTATTAGTGATTTCGATTCTTCAAAAGTGCATTGCACATTTCACATTATTCATTAAAAATATTTGCACTTCATTGTTTTGTTTTAAAGCACTGTAAAATTGCTGTATATGAAATATATATAATGTATATAATAGAGAAAAATCGGGCAAGATGTGGAATGCATTTTTTATGAGAACGTTGTTCTTAATTCCAACGGTATAAAATCTTCACTAGACATGTCTTTTGATACCATGTTGCAGAATCAATTCAAAAGTGGGTTTAGAATTTTTTCTAACTTGGGGGTTACACGTTCAATTCAAGTCTTTAAAATTTTAAAAATCTAATTTTTTACTAAACACTCATACTTTTGAAATTTTATGAGAGTTTGCTTGTAAATTTGCTGGGCAACTCAAGATCTATTTATCAGGTCTATGCAGCTCTACTACAATGAACAACACAAAAAATAACAGCCTTTTTGTTTGTGTAAATTCACTTTGGGATGTTAAAAACAGAAGACTACTACTATCTTAAAAGTAAACACACACCTGCTACAATAGCAAGAAAAACATTAATTTCATTCATATATGAATTAATTGTTTTTGCACCCCTCTCTCAAAATAAAGAAATGAGTAAAATTGTTAATTGCACGCTCTCTTAAATTAAACAAATGAGTAAAATGAGAAGGAATTTTAGCACTGAAGGATAAAATACTTGTAAAACACATGGCGGGTTGCACAGGCCTAATAAATAGACTTTGGGGCAACTCTTGTTTCAAATTATGGGCAAGAAAATAGCTGATACCTATTCTTATGAACAGCGAAGCCATCTTATGAAATGAATTTGCTTTTAAATTGCTCAAAACTTGCGTGCAGCCTACGTCATAGCTTTCAATACACATGAATTTTGAGAATCTGTATGTGTAAAAAATTTGAAAGCACAAGTTGAAAGTGTGGTGGCTGCAGTGTTACTTAAGACCTTTGGAGTTCATATGACGATATGTAGTTGCCATATTGAAATTAATTTTTCCCCATCTGACGTTTACAGTAACGTCATTTTATTTTTCGTATTGTTGTTGACGTTAACTGCTTCAAAATTTAAACGCAAGGTTTGCCCCGGCTATACTAAACCAGCTTTTACATTTCTCAGTTTTCCTTGAAGCAAGTCTCTGACTAAGCGTGAAAAAGACAGAGAGAGTGAGGGAGAGAGAAAGATAGAGGATATAAGAATGGAAATGAAAAACCAACGAATGTACATAATTTCAGACTTACTGCCTGTTCATAGCAGCCGAATGAAAATAATCGTTCGGCATTTATATTGAAAACAATAAAAAAAAACTCAAATTGTTTTTGTTTTCAATAATAAATGGAGCGCGATTATTTTCACCTCGGCTTTTATAAACAGGCAATTAATGACGGGTAAAAAAAGAGAAGTAAGTGTTACTAACCGAGTGTTTTAGTACTTTTTGCAATCATAAATGCGGAAATTTTCTTCAATAGTTGAATATTTTATTAACTTTTGTTCGAATGATATAAATACTTAGAATTGTGTACGAATAATATTAATTTTAAAATTGTTTAAAAACTTCAACATTTGAACTAGATATAAAAATATATTTTTATAATAACGTAACTTGTTAACAAGCCAAATAATCTGGCAAACTGCTTATTTTGCACGAAAAACAATTTTAAATTTTTTTTTTTTTTTGTAAAATCACAAAAAAATTATTGTATCAAATTTATATTAGTCTCTGGCAAAAACTTAATATGTGCATTTTGTTACAGTAAAACTGCTAGTTAGAATATGTAAAGTCTCAAAGACTATCTTTGGCCAAGTCACGTACATAAATATCTTATGCGACCATAAGTTTAAGGATGCTTTGGAGCGTTTTTTGGTTTAAAAAGAAAACACAGCAGAAAAATATATAGAATGGAGAAAAACTTTGAAAATTAGTATGTCAATACATAGTTACATTGAGTCGAGAAATAGCAATACTTCTTCCCACACCTGCGTCTCTCCCACCGCTCCTTTCACTGTTACACAAATTTTTCCTATTTCTTGTTAGTGCAACATGGCAGTGTGAGCACGTGAATGTATCCTTACGATTTTTGCTTAATATTGTGTTTTCTTTGTTGACGGAAAATGCAAAAAATAGTATTAAATATATTCACGTAGAAAATATGAGTTCGTTTAAATATTCCAAATACGTTCTTGCATTTTCATCACAATTTTTTTTCTCGAAAATTTTTTTTGATTTTGTTCGTTTTTATAAGCAGGGGTTTTCACTCTTGTATGTCAAATACATTGTACTTGCTGCACATTGTACATATTGTGTAAATATCAGACAAAACAATAAAATGTATTAAAATGAAGTTCCTTACAACGTTATTTAACTATAAAGGAAAAATCTGTTGTAAATACGTTGCGCATGATCCAATTATTAGTTTGGCTCTACAGGAATCAAGAAAACAGAAGGCGTTAGCAAATTGCACACTTGTCAAAAACATTTGAAGAGATATTTCATTTGTTTCAATTGTTTGTAGAAAAAATAAAAATAATTTGTAAAATACAATTCTTCAATTTTATTATTCAAATATAATCCATATATTTTGGAAAATTTAGTGCAATTATGAAGGAAGGGATTAATGCAAAAGCTTTGCATTGGAAATACTTTATTTCGCATTTCTTCAAACTTGTTGTTTTTCAGCCATAGCAAAATCAATAGAATGAGAAATATAACAAAAAGAAAAGTAAAAGATTTTTGACAAGTGCACAAGTTCGGACTTTAAAAACACAAGCCTATAAAAAATTACCAAGGGCAACGCTCTGACCTGCTTATAGATTCATGACGTCATGTTCGTTCGATTCGAATAGAAATTTCAAACAAAATATTATTAAAATGCTCAGGAATTTCGATCGATATCAAACGTCATAATTTGGGCCCAGGTGTTTCTAAGTGCTGACAACTTTTAGTATCGTTATAAAAGAAGTTTGCAGATAAAATACAACGAAACAAAAAAATAAAAAACTATTACATATCCACTGTAGAGTAAATAAATGAATATCAAGTCGAAGCATAAAATAACCAAACAAAAATTTATTTCCAAACAGCTTTTTGTAAAAAAAATACATAAAGACAGTGTTGCCGTAGCACAATCTTAAATTCTAAATTGAATAAAATTTGCAATTTTTAAAAATATTTCACAGTCGCACAGCAGCTCTGCGAGAGAAGAAATAGGCCTGCAAAACTACCGATACTGTCTCCATCCGATGGTACATTTTGATTTTAATTCTTGGATATTTATATATTGAGTATTTTTCGAATATAAAATCATAATTTCACATATATAGTTCTACAAAAACTAAACGAAAAAGCAAACAAAACATATATAGATCAATAAAAAATAAATTTAAAAATAAGAAATTTTTTTCATTAGCGCTTAAATTATTGAAAGTATAGAACGGAGACAGTCGAGTAGTCGTTAAATTTAACCACCGCCAAATTTTTTTTATGTTGTTGATACATAATTGTCTTTTTTATTCAATTTTCTTTTTTTTTAGGTAAAACCCAACATCTTATGATGGAAAATTTCATAACTAATTAATATATTTTCATATTTCTATATGTAATGATAATCATTATTATAAAGGTTTACAGACCGAAATTTGAATGCTGCATTTTTTATGTTACGGTCGCAGTCGGTAGTCTTTGAAAGTTTTGCGTCTCACTCCCACTGGTTAACTGTCGTTTCACTGCTGACTGTATCGTTTACGGTTCTCTGTGAAAAGTTAACCAAGTTGATTTTGTTAAAAAAAAATTATTGAACTAAAGAATTAGGTATACAAATTATAATTCGTGATAGCGTTATGTACTAAAATACCGTCCAAATAATTCTTAGTTAAACAACTAAGTAAAGCAAACTACAAATATTTCTGAGCGAAATGTTATAATTAAAAATAGTATACATATGTAGAAACATAAAATTCAAAACTCCTTAACAAATTTGTCATCTCATTACAATTTAAATTCCCTTTCCATTCAAATACTGCTCACACAAACTGTTATATTAGTATTAAATAAAATAACCCGAAACAAAAAATTTTATTATAAACATACACATATAAAAAATTGTTTTGTTTTTTGACCTCTTTTTATATTAACAACACTAATTATTTAAGTTGTAGGTCTTTTTAATATATGTAATATTTATTTTGATTCGATATTTCGCTACTCCTTTGTCTAGCTTCTTCAGGAAAATTGGTTTTTGTTTATAATGAAAAAATATTTTTTTTTTAATAATTAGTTTTTCATATATAAAAAAATATAATAAATTACTGGTAACACTTTTTATCAAAATAAAAAACAATAAATTTAAAATCCGTGTAGTGAATTTATATCTAAAGAAAAATCAAAACAAAATAACGTGAAATATACAAATACAAAAGTGCCTACACAAAAAGTAAAATTCATATCGAAAACAGAACGGCTTAATCCGAATTAAATCGCATCGCTGTAATAAAATTTAACAAAAATCAAACATCTAATCAACATAAAAGATGTTGTCATTCATTAACCTATTTAAAAGTGAAAAATTTTAACTAATTATATAAAATAAGTAAGTTTGCATACGTCGCATATTTACAGTCATCAAAATATTTAAGATAGTCATTCTGACAATTAAAAATGGCAATGTCAGATGTATACGCTGGGAAATTTCTACCAACTATTGTCGCTACTTTGTTTTCATTGTATTTGCTTCCAGGATTTGGAAAAAGAAAAAAAGAAGCCATGTTATTTCAAAATAAATGTAAATATTCAATCAAGAGTGAAACCCGCTATTAATTATTTTAGAAATATTTATAGCACATTTATATATACGACAACGTATTTTTGCAGGTGTTCGTATGCATTTTAATTTAATTTTATGCAACTGCTGATTTTGTACATACATACACATATGTATGTACATATTTGTCATTTATTCTCTTCACGTTGTTATCAAATTCCAAATTTTGTTATTGACCCATAAAAGTTTTAAAAAAATATATATATATATTAGAAGAATCAGTATGCAAAGCTGAAAACTGACTTTGCCATCATATGGTTGGTTGGTCTGACGAATAAAAATTTAAGAGAGTTATTCATATTATTTTTCTTTATTTTATCACTTTGGAATGATGGCCATAAATATGGACTGTAAAATAACTTTTGTTGTATGTGACCAGCAACAAAAAAAAAAAAAAACAATAACAACAGAAGAAATTGTAATACAGGGTTACTTAATCTCTAATGACCAAATTATAACTTCAAAATTTTGATTAGATTAGTTAAACTCTCTCAGTTTAAACTAGGAAATAAAATGCTCACCACATTTTCACGATTTCTTTATACTCATTTGTGTTGTTATTATAACACAATGATTTTTGGTTGTACTGAGTTTACCTGGTATCAATACGTCCTGACCCATAGAAACATTTAAAAACAATCGTAATAAAAATTAACGACGTTTTTGGTAGCAACTTTACAATTTAAATTTCCATGGAGCCTCATCCTTGTGGTCTTAAATATTTTATAATTTTTTTTATATAATTGTTGTTTTTTACATTCTAACTTTTTCTAGCACATCCTGTCATAGTTTATTAATACGAGGCTTTTTACCTATCTATTGCAAATAAAACTGACATCACAACCATTGTATACTCATTTATATAAAAAAAAGAAAAATAATCTATCAATTATTATTGCCTGAACTTCTCCGTACATCATTGGTTTTCTTCCATTGCCAATCTGAAGACAGACATTGGTTTTTGTGGTGCGTAACTGTTAATGATGGACTTTGATTAATGATTTGTAACTTGAAAGAAAACCCTTAGATGATTCACGTTCAAACTCACAGGAATTTATTTTAAAGGATGTTCCCAAATAATTTCAGACAAAATGTAAGGGTTTGAAACTTTTTTAAGGGTACAGACAGTTAAATTTTTCAAATTTAAATGTAAGTTGTTTCCTCAATAAAAAAGAAAAAAAAATACTACAGTTATGGTCATATTTACAGGTCATTTTAACTCTGTGGAAATCTGAAACAGTAGCTTGGGTCTAATTATAAGATGACCACTTTTAAACTTGAAAAATTAAGGAAAATTTAATATTGAAAATTGAATATAAATTTAATTTTGCAAAACTGTCGCCACTGATCGGAGTGATGAGAATCGCAAGAGAAATATCAGGTTTTGTTAATCATTTTCCTTATATTCGATGTGCCCATATTGCAAGTACATTTCAAGAAGTTAGACTGTCGTCTGGAATGTCAAAACAGCGAAGTCTAAATATGTCATTCCACTCTAAACTAGCGAAAACAAGAAAAAATAACACACTATTTTATTAAAATCTGTTGTTAAAACAATTTTTTTAAAATGGGGGAAAATAACGGGGAATACTTTCTCGTATTCTATTTATAGAAAATAATAAATATATAAAGATAATAATTTGCATCTACTGATAACCATATACAGTGGAAAAACATGAAGAACGCTGATGATGAACGTGGAGTAACTTTCTAAAACAGCTTGTTTTTTTTATTTACTTTGTTTCTTAGTAACTATCGCATTTTTTTTTATTTTCCATATGTGATCGATAATTAGCCTATTTAATATATAAAAATGTTAACTATAATATAAAAAGGGTTTCGAAATAACGCACTGTATACAAATGTATGTATCTCATAATTTATATTCTTGAGAGAATTTTTGACTGCTAAATTTCCATTCTTCCACTCTCTAATTGCAAAAGTATCGAGTACGAGAACACTTGGTGGTATCAATTAGCGTTGCCACCAAAATTTTTAAAAAGGAAGTCAAAAATTGAAGTTAAATTAAAAAAAATAAATTGAAAAACAATACCGCAGTCTTAGAAATTATTTAATTATTAATAAATTTGGCAAAAAAAATCTGGCAAATAAATTACAAAATTTCTCTACATTTTAGAGCACATATTTATTATTTTTCTTTTTTTTGTGGTAATTTTAAAATTTTAAACTAACGGGGAATTCATTTTGGACGTGCTGTTAATTCGACAACAAATACAACATTGCATAAACAGCTGACATTTTATACTCTCTGTAAACATATTCTAATTTATTCATAATGATCTCTAAACAGACGAAAAAAAGTAGCAGAGGTGTGCTACTAATACCGACTGTTAGTGAATTTCTCTTCATACTCGTTTTCGTTGGGACTCCAGCTTGGCCAGCGACTATGCCGTCGCCACTGAAACATTCCGACAACAACAAACAGAAAGACACACACTAAAGCACATTAGAAAAATGCGATATGTTTTCATGATTTAATATGAAACTAGGGTCGAACCCAGGAAATTTTTGGTTTTGTAGTCAACGTGCAGACTACTTCAACTATTGCCACGCTCAATTAAATAGAATTTTATTTGTAATTTCGAATCGAATGGCTTAATTTGGCCATAGGACTACAGAAAAAAAGCCTAATCTTACAGCTTTCGAAAATTTTTCTAGATGTCTTTTTAGTTTTCGGAAAGTTGTAGTAAAAAACCAGCACCGTCTTTCCCCAAAAGTATTTACCTCACCCAAGAATGTCTGTATGCAAACGTGAAGTATTATATTCCAAACAAATTCAACAATTGACATTTTTTTTAAATTTATGCAGTTCCCAGTTTTTAATACTTAAAATTATTATTTCTCTATCATATCTCTATCATTCATTACAAACAATATAATAAATGCAATTTTTATTGATTTATAATTTCTCCGAAACTTAAACAATTTTTTAATATCACGTTTTAATAAAAAAAAAAATTTTTGCTTATCATAAATATTTTTCTACGAACTAATAAGGATATTGCGAAATAAAAGCGGAAAATGTTTTGATTTTTGTGCAGCACTTCCCATTGCATTGTTTCGTTATTTGCTTTTAATTTTTCTCATTTTTGCTTGATTTATTTTAAGTGGTCCTTTAGTGTTGGAGCATGAGAAATTCATTTATGTATTTCATTCTATTTCATTCTCTTATTGTGCTTCATCATATTATTTGTTTCTTTGTTCTTTGGTTCATATTTAATATTAATTTATTGTGCCTTATCTTACTTGGCTCGTTTCGTTTTTCCTTCTGTCAACTTGCCTGCAATAGTTTTTAGTATCAAATGTGGAGTTATTATTTAAGGGGCAAAATGCTGGGCTGTTTGATTATGAAATGATTGTCCTTGTATGTAGGAAGTTGGTTACATAATTAGTTTAACTAATATACAAATTCGAAGCAAATTTTGCATTAGCAAATATGTAGATATGTAAGTATGTATGTATGTATGTATGTATGTATGTATGTATGTATGTATGTATGTATGTATGTATGTCTGTCATTATCATTGGTATAATCCATATTCTTCTATAAGATTTAAATTTGAATAAGATTTGAATACTTAATTCACAACACTAAATCCGGCATTTACGCAACTGTAACTCCGCCCTCGTATATAAAAAAGAAAATTATGTGAATAGAGTTTTCCTTGAAAATTTATTTGCTTTTTTTATTTTATTAAAAATTATGATTAAAATTCGTATTATTTCTTTTTTATTGTTGTATGTACTTTATTCATTTATTTTGCGGCATGTCAGTCAGTATAATATTTTCTAGTTCTCTTATTTCCCACCCTGTCTCCCTGTGAGCTACTTCAAATATAGATTGATTAATGATGGGAAATGATTAATGAAAGTAGAAAAAAACTACAATGAAAAAAAAGAAAAAATATTTTTTGCTGTTTAGAAAATTATTTATAGTATTGCTTAACTAAACGATCATATTTTACTCAATTGTATTGTTTCTTAATCTATTAAAAATATGCATATGTATAATAAAAAAAACCAATCCATTTGTAGAATTTTTCGTACTGTGGGAGTTTTAGATGTGCGGATAAGAAATAGGGAAAGTTTTACAAATTGTTAAAGCATAAGAGACAATATGATGAGCTTTTCTATAAACCAAAATTATTAAAATTAAATGATTAATAACATCTATTATTGTTTCCCCTTTTTAAGCATACGTCCTTGTTAAAAAAATATTTTTTTACACATTTTTACTTATTTTATTCTTTTGTCAGTGCTCGGGGGATGTCCCTTACGTATGCAACTCTTCGCACGTGAACTAGTTGGAAATGGTTGGCGCTGATAAGTGATATGAGGGAATTGAGCTTCTTTATTGAACAATTCTGCTGTTTGGTTTTTAATAGAAAAAAAAAATTATATATATATATATATATATGATTTTAATTGTGCTTTTCCCTATAAAAAATATAAGTGAAATTTATTATTACATACTTTATGATATTCTCATAATATTCATATTCTTTATGAGAATATCATAAAAAGCACAATTAAAATCATATATAAAGAGATATTCCCAAAATAAATTCAGTTAATATATAATATATATATATATTTATAAAAATATATATATCGTTTTTCCTGACGAAAATTTGGAGATTTTTCAGCTATTCCTCGTTTTGCTATTCTAATTAGAAACAGAAATTAAATTAGAGGAAAATTTGAATTGGGAATGGAAATTTTCGCTGAATAGAAATTGTAATAGAGGAACACTTCCTTTAGACTCAACTAAAGAGAAATATTTCGAATTGTCCCCAAATATATGTTCGATTCATATCAGTTTTATTTCAACTAAAAGGAAATAATTTAAGTTGTGCCTTTTTCTATGTTGTAACAGAAGTAAAAAATAAGTTTATTCAGCTGTTGTGCAGGGTGGCTCAAAGGGATCTACTTCATTATAATAATAAAGCCGTGTAAAACCATCTGCAAATTTGGTTCCAACAGGATGGCGCCTCAGCGCATACTGCGAGGGACACAATGGCTCTTTGTTCTCAAAACCCTTCGGTAATTTTGGGTCACCCTGTATTTATTTAGTTTCTCAATTTATGATATTAAATTAACATATTTCACATAAAGTGGAACGTCTCAGAAAAATTTTGACTTTTCGATAATCATTGAAAAAATTATAAAAACAACTGCCGTTGTGTATATCTTATTGATATTTCATTGACAATATATAAAAATATAATTATTATAAATATATGTATAAAAAAACGGTTTTTTGCCTCTACTGAAAATTTGTACATTTTAAGTTGACTCTCTTTAGAGGAACCAGTGCGATATGTATGTACGTTGTCCATGTATTCATTACTTTTCTTGATAGTTCCTTTATTTTTTTTTATATAATTAGCGATATTCATTTTCTTAATTATTTTACACACTTTCTATACTTGGTTTTAAGAAAGGTGAAGAGAAATGGGGTAAACTATTTTAAATTTAATGTTTTTTTATTATGGATTTTTTAACTGCTTGGTAAATGGATTTTATTTTTATCAGCATGGAGGGAGTAATTAGTGTAATGTGGCGAATTTCACTGTGGCCCATTTTTGCAATCGTCAACTAAAATTTACTTTTAAATTATGTATGGAATCACTCGAATTTCGGTTTAATGCTACCTAAAGTTTAAAATCTATTGTGGCGAATTACATATTCGGACACATTAGGGAAACTAATAAACCATACCCAAAGAAGAGTACGGACACAATACTATGAAGCCCTCTTTTTCCTATATCAGCTTAAATTTAAGAATTTTTATAATTTTAAAATACATATTTTATAATCACATTAAAGTAAAACTTGTCTAGTAATCCGATACTCCAACTTTCGGATAGATTAAAATATATTTCGGTATTAAATTGCTGTTATAATTTATTTAATAATGCTTCCAATAGATTGCTTTTGCTATTTCTTTAAAAAATTTGTACGTTATTACTTTCAAGTTTCTTTTAAAAGCAAAAAGCTGTAAAAATAATACTTTATAAGAGTAAATATGGGAAATTTATTAGGAGAAGTTGCGTATAGCATACATATACATCCTTACATTTCCTTTAAAGTCAAAAGTTTAACAAAGAAATATGAAAGCAAAATCCGAAATCATAATTAAAATTATAAGTTATTAGAGAGCTTTAAGTAAAATTTCATGTACTTGTAAACACTCCATTTAAAGGCGAGGATGTTTGCACATGAACAAACATGCTTTTCTTCCGGTTGTAGTAGAATATAAGTGTTGTTCATCCCTCTTCAAGCGGATGGACCATACATATATGTATGCACATATTTATTTTGAAAAATATTGATTTCTAAGCATTTCTTATTGTCGCCATGTAAGAAAAAATAATGTTATAGATTTCTCCACGTAGAAAAACTAGGGAAGCCTAAGAATTGTATATGTTATAATGTATGTACATACGTACGAATATATACAAATAAATCTAAAAATTTTATCGAGTTTTGTGTCTAACATTGTAAAGAAACTGCGAAATCTAAAAAATTAGGTGGCGTAAAGAATAGGGAATACAATTTTTCTTTAAAACTAAATTCGCATACATTCTAGAAATGTTGTATTTTGGGATAAAAATGTGTGGAAAATTTATAAAAAGCAATAGAAGTCACAGGTATATTTATGACAACCAAAGGCGGTCATTTCGGGGATTTATTAAATATAGTGATGCGCTTAAATAAAACATTGGGGGAGAAAACTGAAAAAATTTACAATAAAAAGCTAAAAATTTTGCTATTTATCTGAATTAGTTTTCAAATAGTAATAAATCTAAGTATGCAAGCATCAAGTTAAGGTATTTACTTGCAGTGACAGGTTTAATTCTAATGTGAAAGGCAAAAGAAGAAAAACCTTTAAGTGTATGCCAAGGTAACCGTGTACCTATATGGAAATAGTGTTGGAAACCATAATATTTTGCAGAAAAATCTGCCTAGAATGATGTAAAATAAGTATGAAGTAAAATTTTAATCTATTGTTACCGACATTTAGGTTTTCAATAGTTTTTCCATATATGTACGTACCCGGGTATCTTGCCATGCCCTTAAAAGTGTTTTATTCCCTTTCACATAAGTATTAACCCGAGTAGCTCCTACACATGCGAAGCATTGTGCTGGGAACTATAGGAAAGGGATAGTAGAAGAAACGACAGGAGGTGAAGCTTAATTAATTATTTTGCAGCTCTGCTTTCGCACGTTCTTTTGTTTTTTTTTATACTCGTAGCAGTGCTGAAGCTTCGGTTTAGTAGCCATTTTTATTAATATTTTTTTTTCGCAGGTGCTACACAATACCGACGAAGAAGGGCGTTCTGTTGTGATTGTGGATTGCTATCAGCTGAAGCCGGTATGGTTCAGTGACCAGTGACTATGCCTTCGCCACTGAAACCTTCCGATAACAACTGACACACAAAGACACACTAACGCACATCAGAAAAATGCGAAATGTTTTTTTTTTTATAATTTTAGTCTGAAACTGGAGTTGAACCCAGGTCTGTTTTTGGATTTGTAGTCAACGTGCTACTACCATCCATCGTGCCATCGCCACCCTCTTAACGTTTTACGTTTATTTTTTTTATATAGTTGAAGATCCGCATACTTGAAACTAATTGCGAACTTTTAACTTTTAATAAATTTTAAATAAATACCAACTTTCAGATAAAGCAATATTTTGTCAAGTACGTGGGTACCTTCATACAATTTATATGCAAAAAAAAACCATCTTTACAAATATATTTTTAGTGCAATGTTACTCATAACAAAATAAACAAAAGTCGATATAAAAATGTTAGACTGAAATATTTACTTGGTGAAAGAAAAACAGTTTATGGGTAAAATTCCAATGATGGGCGTGGGTGCCGTACAATTGCCGACGCGGGTGCCAGCTGAAAGCAATTAATCTCCAACACTAGTTGAGTATAATACGTATTTTCTATGCCACTCCGCATGTCATTAGTACTCTTTGGTTCAGCAGGGAGGTAGTTGTAAAGTCATTAATATCATCCATTTAACCCTAACTCGAATCGAAAAAGTAATTTCTTCAAAATATTGTAATAAATTAATTGTGAACTTGAACACGACAGAAAATTTTCATTAATATGTAAAAAAATAATGTTTATTCATTAATTTACAATTACTTTGTTTGGGGGTACCCGTCTCTCATACAAATCAAATTTACTATACCGCTTTATTGTAGTTAAGGAGATTTGAATTGGTACGCGAAAAGACTTTTTGGCCCCACTGTCCGACAAAATACAGTATTTGACTATAAATGCAATTTTTGCTACAAATTTGACTTTGAATCGATGGGCACTTTTAAAACTTCGTATATATTGATGATGATTGTAATTACCGTGCGAATTTCCGGCATTCTTGGTAAACTTTGAAAGGGTTGAGGGTTAAAAACGTTTGATATATTAAATTTACCACCATTTTTTATTTTTTTCTATAAGAAAAATATTTTTATATTTGGGGGAATCTTGATATGGTGGAGCATGTTCTTAAAATATACTTTGTTATGTTACATTCCTCTACTTTTCACGTTTTCCTTTTCCGTTTTTTTTTTTTTCCTTTGACAAGGGTAATATGTTAAAATTATAAAAACATAAACACACATGTTAGGGCACATATTTAAAGTAACATTTGTTTATTTGCGTGGTAAAACACATGTGCGTATTTATTTGTAATAGATGAAGAGGCCCCTATTAATGTCCCCATAATGTCGCATTCCCTGACAACTGCGCCGTTCTCATTATAATTTAAATAAATTATTAATTGTGTCAAAGGAACTCAATAACAATACATTTAACACAACATAAATAAGTGAACTCCGCGAACCAATGCTGAAACGTAACCAAATCATGGAATATTCATGGCTCCTAAGCATTCATTTAGCTCATAGAGCTGTTTTGATTTATGCAAAAACATGCTCGGCAGTGACACATCTGTATTAAATCATGCGTTCTTCACCAGAGTTGAACCAGTTCGTTTGCAATAAAACCCACGCAGGAACTATTTCTTTTGCATGTTTTTTTTTTTTTGCCCTGAATATTTGTTATGGAAATCGAACAATTTCAAAAGTAATTCACGTTTTTAAATTGCCATATACACACTGATTTCCATTGATTTCATATTCCATATTTGTTTAATTAAATCAGTCCCCTAACAATCTGTCTATATCTTTCGTAACTGTTTTTAAATTGCGATAAATACGAATTTAATCTAACATTATCCAAATACATCACATTTTTTTTTTTTTATCTTGGACCAGTGCTCAGGGGCTATATAACCTACATATGCAATGCATAGCACTGGAACTAGAGAAAAGGATAGGGAAGAAATAGACAGGTGGTGAAAGTGGTAGGAAGATAGAGCTTAATTCTTGCACAACTTTGCAGTTGCGTGTAAATTATAAAGCAAAGTTGCGGCGTCTCTGATGTTTTTTGACGCATTATTTAAAAGCTAATGGAGCCATTTTATTTATTATTTTACTTCGCCGACATTTTATTGCTCAAATACCAACGAAGGAGGGTGCTGTAGCACAGAAAACTCAGAAAAAACTTTTTTCTGATTTGACCCGGCTGGGAATCGAACGTGGGTCTTTCTGGTTGCAGAGCCAACACGCTGACTACTCGCCATCAGCACCCCCATGCTCGAAATATCTGGTTTTTTAGTGCGACAAAACGTAATTGAATGAAACTCTTAAATTATAACACCGCATATCAAAACGTTTTAAGGCGGGAAATTATATTTTTGATTATAATTCAATATAGTGTACCGTTAGGATGGTAGGTACGACTGCTAATCCAAGATCGGCGGGTCGGATTGTTGGAAAGATTTTGTAGTTTGTAATTGTTTTTAAGAAAAAATATTTTATACAACAAGTATTTGTTTATTCCATTTACATCTACTAATTTCTTTTTGTGTTGTATAAAATAATTTTTGCAAACGCTATTTGGTTTTGTTGTTTTGTTTGATCTTATGCAATTCTCAAACATAGTGAGGGAGTTTCTGTATAAACATGTTGCATTTGTTTAATTTTTCAAGAATTTGGTTGAAGGTCACTGGCACCAAAGAAAAAATGTTCATAAAAAATATTTTATGAATATATGGAAAAATATTGATGGGAAATATTACAGGCAAAACGGTTGACTATGAAATGGATTGAAGCCCTCAATGGAGAGGCCTTTTTAATAAAAATTTACCAAAATAAATTGCTTGTTCATGCTATTTGTGTGTAAAGTAGTATCCAATAAGCGTGGGTCAATGTTCAAATAGAATGAGAAATATTATTTATGAAGCGCTTATCCCTTCCGAGAAATTCCATTACAATATTTGGTCGATTAGTTGTTTGTTCGATAGAGTACGTATTATTTATTTATTTTTTTTTTGAGACATATTCTCAAAGTTCGTTATAAATAGAATCTTGTCGCACAAACCTTATAGCGCTAGTGGAGTATATACGGGGTTACTATCGTCTGCTACTCACAAGCCAGACAATTTGACGAAAGTCACCAAAAAACTCCTCTTTAACTGCATCACACCCTTATAGGAGAACTCTGTATATATAAGTTGGATTAAGTGTGTGTAAACGCGTTTGTTATTTATAATGTTTTACAAAGTAAGAATTAATTTGTTTGTTACTTGTTGTTCTTAACTGTGTTATCGTTTTTTTTCTCCTTTGTTCCTTATGTATAAAATGAAATTTAATTTTCCCATTTTCTGTTTGTTATTGAAGTCACACATCCAACCACATCCGACTGAAGGGAAATGTAATTCATTTAAAGGGGCTTGTTCTTTGATTCCATTACGATTACACTAGTGTTTTAGCTTTAAATGGCTTTAAAGATCTTCAAAATTTTATTCCTTATCGTTTTTTTTTTATATATTGATTGTTTACATTGTAATTTTTATTAAATTTAAAAATCAGTGAAATATTTCCTTAAACACTAAAATGTCATATAATCGAATACTGTCATATTCAAAAGGGAAAGGAAGGTGATCTACGCCCAAACTCAAATTTTCGATTTAATTCTTTTGCATATTGCTGACATAAAACGAATATTGTTTTCAATATTATTTAATATTAAAAGCTTTTAAATGCAGCTTTACAAACAGACGAACAATTAAAAATTTATAAATGTTCTCTCAATGCATCGCAATTTAGCGTTCAAAGGCTGCAAGAAAATAAAATTATATTTTACATAAAAAATTTAAAAAATTGGTTATGGCTTTTTTTCTTAGATTTAAAGAATTTAAAGAATGAAGATTAAGTTTTATTATGAAACTCTGTTAGAACATCGGAGAAGTGTTATGGGTCATTGAGATTACTTTTTTTCAGACTGTATACAATTTATGAATTTATGGATTTAATTTTTTTTTATTTAAAAACACTGCCATTTTCTGTTGAAAATTTATTACAATTTTCTGTACAAATGTAAAAAATTTTATAAAGATTTATGTAGAAATGAAAAAAAAAAATCATATTACTAGTGTCACTACTCCGTTGACTACATATTTATTGTTTCAGACGGTTAAATTCAATATTAAATATCAAGGCAAAATTATTAAATTCCAAAAGTCAAAGAAAAAGGTACAAAATAAATCGTAAAAAACATTCAATACAGGATTAAAAAATGAATATAAAATGAAAATATTAAAAACAAAAAAAAAATATATTTAAAAGCTGTCAAATCCCGGTATGCATGTAAGCTTCTGGCAAAACATCCGCAAATGTCTGTATACATACATATGTAGATAGGTGGGTAGTTATTTATAAGTATGTATATGTATGTATGTACATAAAAAAAAATTAAAAGAAAACAAAAGTAATATACAGCAGACATGTTAATGTGAATTACAAATCCAACCGCACAGATACAAGGTGTATAAGAAGAGGGCAGAAAATGTATATGAAGACGTTAACAGGACTTTTAAAGTATTTTATTCCTAAGAGGATTTTAAGATTAACGTGTATATGTGTATGTTGCGCTACTCCTTCTTAAGTAGATAATTTATAATTTATAACACGTTCCTATTAGTGATGCAAACAAGTGAGTAAATATTTGCTTAATATGTTTTAAAAATAAAAATGTTGTTATTCTTAAAAAGTACAACTTTTGAAAATAAACTATGTGGGTGTCAATATCAGCTGTTTTACGAAATTCTGTACTTTCAAAATTTTCCAAGTGGATAAGCTTTTTTTGCTGATTAATTTCATATTTTGGTAACTGTTCAAACATTTTTTTTGGTATGTTACAGTGTTCATTTTTTTATACAGAATAACAATCCAAAATTGCTTACTACAAGAACATGTTTTTGGTGGCAGTGTTGCCGCTTTTTGCTTTTCCTTAGTATCAATTTATTGCTAGTCATTGCAATAATAACTGCTTTTGAATATAATTACGATTATTTGTCTGTGTTTGTTATATGGTTTAGCTGGTTTATATATATGTATATATGCATATGTATATCTGCATATGTATATATCTATGTTATTACTTTTCCTTAAAGTAATAAGTGGTAACACGGTTTTAACTTGTATTTGGTCGTTGCAAGTGCCGAAAAAGGTACCACAAAGTTTGACCAGCTAAACCATATAACAAACATAGATAAATAGTCGTAATTAATTTGGACTCGCTTTGAATAAATTTAAAAACGAAATAGTTACATGATTTTCAATATATTTACAACAAAAAGTCAATATTTGGGGGCTTTTAAAGAATTGTTAATTTAAATATTTTTTTAGCGGTTGGTTTGTATGCTGGTAATACAACTGAAATTCAATTCCTATTCATAGTCGACTTCTTTATCTTGGACCACTGTTCATGCATGCAATGTAGTGCATTACATTCGAACTAGGAAAATAGGTTATTAGTACGAGACAGGAGGATAGTGTTTGTGGACGCAGGACTTAAACTTCCCAAAATCGTAATTGACGGAGAATACTTCTGCAGGGAGTTTATTGCATATACAAATAGTTCGGCTAAAAAACGAATTTTTTTCTCCATACTGCTTAGGCGGAATCACTGGTAAATCGAGCTATTAAATGTGCTGAAAATTATGTCTACTTAAGTTCAGGCTTGTTAAGATTTTACAGCTCCGCTCAAATATATAAATAAATTAATTTTTTTTTAACAGATTTTATGTTTTACAAAAAAAATATTTTACTTTTTTTTATTAAGATTAAGAAAATTCTATATTAAAGTACGAGTATTCCGCTAAACAGTATACGTATAAAAATATTAAATGTTTATTTCCTATTTAAAATATTATAATCCTTAAAGCATGACATACCAACGATTACATTCATTAAAATACTCCTTCTCGCTTTTCTAACACCTTTGTTTGGTAAAATATCAATAGGATTTTCTGGCTTTTCGCTATTAGCATGAAGGTAGCACAAAAAATATGAAAATTGAACCCATACTCCTGCATACGCACGTCTCGATCCCCATACATGCACAGGAATATTCTTTTCATTTCTTTTAGTTAATACAGACGGTATCTGTCTGTCTTATGAATTTTAATGAAATATATTTTGTCATATTATATATATACATTCACACATATAATTTGACTTGAAAAAAATGATTGTGGGATGAGTGCTCATAAATATTATATACGAGTAAGTTAAAAGTTACATTACAAACACATGCGAATGCACACATATATTTTTACGTTTATTAATTTTAAGAGACGGATTTAAATTTATTAAAAAAATTAAAAAAAAAAAAATATTAATAAACATTTCACTTTTCATATCAAATTGTACAAAGGAGAGCTGCATAACACATAATGTGTGAATGGCGCGCTATCAGTTACAATAATAAGACATTGAGATTTCATTCACATCATGCTGTGTGGGCGTAAGTTTGAAAAATTATAGTAAGTAAGTAGGCATGAATGTACTTCCTGTGTTTGTGATTTGTGATTTTAACCGCATCAATCAATTGGCAATACTTGATTGATGAGCTCGCACGCTTAACCCTGGATGGATACTCTTCGTTGAATCGACCAAGGTCATTTAATATTTTTCTTATAACTCTGTAACTATTTTTAAATTCAAAGTGAGTTAAAATTAAATTATTAATTAAAAGGGGTGCTGATGGCGAGTAGTCAGCGTGTTGGCTCTGCAACCAGAAAGACCCAGGTTCGATTCACAGCCGGGTCAAATCAGAAAATAGTTTTTTCTGAGTTTTCTGTGCTACAGCCCCTCCTTCGTCGGTATTGGAGCAATAAAACGTCGGCGAAGTAAAATAATAAATAAAATGACTCCATTAGCTTAAAAATAATGCGTCAAAAAACATCAGAGACGCCGCAACTTTGCTTTATAATTTACACGCAACTGCAAAGTTGTGCAAGAATTAAGCTCTATCTTTCTACCACTTTCACCACCTGTCTGTTTCTTCCCTATCCTTCTCTCTAGTTCCAGTGCAATGCATTGCATATGTAGGGGTTAACCCCTGAGCACTGGTCCAAGATAAAAAAAAAAAAAAAAAAAAAAATTAATTACGATTATATATCTATGTTTCGTTATATGGGGATTTTATACAAGAACTTCCAAAAAATCTTTGAGAATTGCAAAATATACAAACAAATTAAAGTAAATAGCCTCATTTTGTTATTCGATTGGTTTGTTTTGTTTGTACATTTCGTAATTCTCAAAAATTTTTTGGGAGTTCTTCTATTAGTATGAAAGAATTCTGAAATATTTGAAAGCGAACGCGTAAATTTTACGCGGATCATGTTTTAAGGTTAACCTGCGTTTTTTAAATTTTCCAGTGCAAAACATGTTTCCACTGGTCACTGAACAATACCGGCTCCAGTTGATAGCAATCCACAATCACATCAAAACACCCTCCTTCGTCGGTATTGTGTAGCATCGGCGAAGTAAAATAATTACTATAAATGGCTACTAAACCGGAGCTTCAACACTGATATAAACAAAGGAAGTGCAAAAGCAAAAGCTGTAAAATAATTAATTAAGCTTCAACTCCTCCTATCATTTCTCTAACTTTCCTATAGTTCCAGCACAATGCATCGCATGTATAGGGGTTATCGCCTAAGTACAGTTCCCAGATAAAAAAAAAAAGTCAATAAGAACTTGAACTTGTGATCCGGAAGTAGTGCAAAATCGGATTAGTTCTTCTTATCTTAAAATAGGTTTGTCTTTGCCGGAAATTCTATTTTTTTTGATGCCGATTCGATGATATTTTTTAAACAAGTATTAGCAAACCCAATAATGGTACTATTTTGCTAATGCTTAGTTAGCTCTTCAGTGCATTTTTCCTAATTTTTGCTTACAAACTCAAGATTCTTTTGTGCAAAAATATAGTTATTGATATTTCGGAAGTATATCAAATATCTTTCACTGGGTTGGGAGGAATATTTAATACCTCTGGTATTAAGTAGAATTACTATTTTCATGTTCCTTATTTTACCCGAAGTGGAAGGGAAGCTGCTGTCATGTACAAAAGTATAAATGCTAATGCATATCAGAAAATTTTTAATGAATGGAGAGGGTTTGAATCTATCAAACCCCACTAACATTAAAATAGAAAAATCCATATTAATTAACTTGTTTAAGAATTTTTTCTGTAATATTCTCAACAAATTCAAAACGAAGTTACAACAAAATTTCACATGATTACAATTGCCCAGCCTCCACTCACGATAGAACAAAATATTTCTGAATTTCTAAAAATTTTTGTTTATAAACAGAACCTCTTTTCCTAGGAATAACAAAAATTTTCTTACATGAATCCATTACCCTCATCATCCTCATATATTTTAAGCAAAACATGGTTGACAGAAGACTTAAGATAAACAATGTCTTTAAGATAAATAAAGTATTTGATAAAAAAAAAACCAAAAAATAATATGAACACACGACTGGAAACAAAAAATACTTCTACAATGGTCATTGTTTGTTTTTATTTTAAAATGAACAAACAAAAACAACAGAAAAGCCATGCATATATAGAAGTATAAGAAACAACATATTTAAGGAAACGGATGCCACACAGGAAAACCTCAATTGTACATTTGACCAAAAACCTTTCAGGTTTTTTATTTCCCTCTTTTATTGTCGTATGAATGCGAACAGAAAAAGCTCAAGGAAAAATACACATAAAAGTAGCTTTTCCTTTTGTTCTTCCGCTTTTGTTGGATGCATAATGGTGGGTGAGCAAGAAATATACGCATATCCCCAAACTCAACCTTCACAACGGCAAATTTACACATGTTGCTCTTTTAATTTTATTTAGCAGACGATTAAAGTTTTACCGTTCCAATAGAAATGGTTGCATAGTATTCGCATCACCTGCATTAAGAAATATAATATTACCCCGCTAATAATGTAACAAATCTACACATGCATGTGTACTGTAGTCAACATTATACTAGTCCAAGACTAACCCAAATGAATAGGGTACCCTGGTAGTCTAGTGAATAGTGTGCTAGTTTATCAGTTGGGGTTCTATGTTGGATTCCTAGCAGAGAATCTGGTCTGTGAATGGGACCATATTAAATTGGACCCAATATTATTTGCAGGGTAAGAGTGATGTTTAATTGAAGTCAATCAATTAGGGTGTTCAATTGATGTATCGATTGTATAATTTCAGTCATTAGTTAGTTTGAGCGGATTATTCTATTTTCGCTGAATAATTTTCTCATAGTCTATCATATCATTTGGAAAAATTGCAATAACTTGTTCATTGTGTGAATCTTCAAATAAATTTAATTAACAATAAATATTGAAATATTCCATTCAAAATTTTTAATTTATGAGGAGCACAGTGATATGCATATTAAATTTAAGTCGTTTATTGTATTAATTCTTAAAATATTTTCTCATAGTGTGGAGAAGTAAAACCTTCAGAAAAATCAAAATTTTTGCAAGCAATGATATTATTGCGGACCATCGCCTACTAATATAAATTTCATAACAGATTTACAAACATCGGTCGCTCTTTTAGTACTCGCCCATTTCTTTCGGAACTCATGGAATTGTAATCCAATGATTTTTACGTATTTAAATGGAAGCACATTTCGTCGCATATTGCGATCTTGTCAATATTAAAAACAAAGTCCTTGCGCCAGCTTTAAACTTTATTTTGTGTCAAAATATTAAAACAGATATTAATTACTATTATTATTTTGAAAATTAATTGTGGCGTTATATAAATGCAACATTTTGCATTTTCATTACAAACAAGGTAGAAAAACAAATGAAATATTTCACAAACGTTTCATGCCAAGACCTTAACATTTAAAATATTTGAATCGTTTTGTACCTGGCCAAAACAAATAAAAAATACGTTTTCCAAAAAAAGAAGGAGGGCAAAAAAAACAGTTCTGGTATGGCGTTTGAATCGCACATTGATCTCATACGGAGAAATTTATTGATAGGAAAAAGGTAACCAAAAATTGGCACTCGTAGCCGCTGTGGGCCGGAAATGATATTGAAAAACTAAATGCCACGACATATCCACCAAATTACAAATAAAAAAATTTTCATTTCAACTATATATCTGTCTTGTATTATCATTTTAAGTTCCAAAAAAAAACAGCCGATACAATGTTCAGGCTGTAATTAAAAAGATTGAGTGAAATATATCTTTTTTTTTTTTACTTTTTTGCTTTTGTTTTTTTTCTCAGCACTCAGGGGATGATCTCTGCGCTGAAACTAAAAGAAAGAGATAGTGAGAGAGATGACAGGTGGTGAAGCCTCAACCCTGCTTTTGCACGTTTTTTTTCGTTTATAGGGCCTCTGATGTCAAGGAGAAGTATTAAATTTTAAAGCCAATTTTAGTAATTATTTTACTTCGATGGTGCTACACAATGCCGACGAAGGAGGGCGCTCTAAAGGGCCTTTGTAGTCAACGTGCATACTACTTCGCCATCGTCAAACCCAATTATAATATTGAAATAATAATTTGTTAAAGAAAATATGTATGTTTAAACTTAAATATATACATATATAGTAATCTAAAGGAACAAATTAGACACAATTTTTTTTTAAAAGCATTCGACATCTATTCTTCAAAATTCAACAAAATGCTACAAAAGAAGTGTTGTGTAATTTTAGGTCGATAATATTGATAAAGGTGTTGCTCGACCTAATTCTCAACAAAAGTTATTTAAAAAAATTCTCTTTAATACATTTTGTTGTTGTGTATGTAATTCTACAATATCTACAATACTAACAAGGTTTACAATGGCAGTTTACACAGAATAGGGAATCCGCCAATATTTTGTTTTGTTTCGTTTTTGTTTTGCACTCTGCAAAGAACTAAACAAAACTCTTTGTTTCTTTATTATCCCTACTCTGTTTACAAATGTAAACAGTGCTCAGTTGTTGCAGAGGCAAAGTATGTGGAACATCTTATCAATCATACGCAACGGAACCTGGAAGACTGCTGCACAGTTACGATAATTTGTTGCAGCTCCAAAGCTTTCACAAATTTGTAAATAGACATGCATATTTCGAATTCAGTTCAATACAATACAATACAATGAAAAAATTTAAGTTTTAATTAATTATTTATTAATTAATATAATATATGAAAAATAAATAAAAATAAGAAAACACGTTTTTAAACTACCCAACCTTAGCAACACTGCCTAAATATGCTGTTATTAAGTTTTTTTTTAAACTTTTGGAGGAGAAATTTCTTAACTACAGGACATTTCTAGTGCAAAAGCCATGTAATTTCTTTTTCTTATAAATATTTTTCCAAATATTTTTTAACTTATATTGTAGTACGTTCAACATAAGAATTTTCTTTACAACAATATTGAAATGTAATTTTATATTTTAAATTTATTTTTCTTAAATTGAATGCAACATTTTTATACGAAAAGGTATTTCTGTGCGTGTGTGTGTGTGTGTGTGTGTCTACGACCACATATTTTAAAACATAAATCTGTTTTTGTTATTTACAAAAAGATTTTATTATTTATTTGTGTATCCCTCCTTCCAAATTTTTTTTGCTTCTTTTTCTAATACTTTAATTCCTTTAACAATTCTAATTCTCAGACACAGTCTGAGTCTTAACACTTGTCAAATTTCATACAATAAAAACAACACTTGTAATAACAAGATCATACACATCTATCAAAATCACACATTCATAAATGAAGAAACATTAAATTATTATCATTATGGCTGATGCTGATGTCGTTTTTATTGTTGTTTTTATTTCCAGTTATGCAATACATTGTAATAACAGATTTAAGCAGAGAACGTACGATTTATATAGAAGCCACAGTCGTGTTGAAAACATTTGCATTTAATATTGACAATTAATTTTTTTTTATTGAACAATACTTTCTTGAAAAGTTTGTGGATTTTGGTTTCAATAAAATCTCATGCCGTAATTTGGATGGGAAACAAAAACATATTTTCATAATTTTGTGTTTCTTACAATGTAAACTATTTCATCAACGCCACATAAGTTTGAACAAAATAAATTAGCTGCAATGTGAATATATTCCGCGCAACTATACTATGCGAGGTGTGTTTAATAATTAAGACCAATTGTGACATATTCGTAAATATATATGTTGTTCCTGTCAAAGTAATTGCCCTTATGCTGCTGCTCTTTCCAATATTTGAAGGAGTCTACATATGTGGTTTTCGGTATAGCCTTCATTTTAATTGGGGTTTCACTTTTAATCTGCTCAATCGTAGAAAACTGCAATACTTGGCAAGTGTCTTTAATTTTGGGCAACAAGAAACTCCTCTTTCACCACTTCACCCCTTGGCCTTTCTCTGCTCTATAGCTTTCCCGTTATTTGCAGCCATCGTAAATGCGTAGTTCTTTAAGCAATTTGTAACAATTTTTTTAAACAGGTGTAAGCCACCACGTAACCACTTACTTCGCATTAATTACTAAAAATATCTTGCAAATTGTTGCAAAGCACAAGCAACATACAGGGTGGCCCAAAATGAGCGCAGGTGAATTCATTATATTTTTTTTATTATAATTTTCTTTTGTTGTCAGTATTTTGTAAAGAAGACTTGGGGAATTTAAAATTGAACAGTTGAACAATTGAATAAAGCGCCAAAATCGTTGAATATTATTTATAAAATAAAAGATCCATTGTTTTGACTCAGGGTGCATATCGTCGTTATTTTAATGTGCGGGTTTTACTCTCAGAGTCAACAATAAACCGTCTGGTTGCGACGAACGGTACACATGGCTGAAAATATTGAGCGGGTACAGGAGACATAACTTTTTCTCCTTCGAGGGTGGCTGCAGTGAATTTTGCATACAATAAGAATGTTTCCATAAAATATTCACACAGCGAGAGATAAAATGGCTGTTTCATGTTTGGTAAACGAATTATTTGCCGTACAAGCGATTTTAATTGACCTCTGCGTTCAGCGGATTTAACCGCTCCAGACTGTTTCCTTTGGCGTTATTTGAAAGGAAAAGTCTATATTAATAAGCCTAGAATCATACAGCAATTAAACAATTATATAGGCGGTGAAAACAACAACATAATACGTATTATGGGATTTTATTGCAAAAGTTTTTATTAAATTTTTTTAACATTTGATTTAAATTTTCCATATCTGTTTATTATAATAATTATAATAAACTTTTATGAAAAATAACATTGTATTTAAGGAGAATATTTAAAATTAAAGTATTAAAAACGTTAAATAAAAAGAAATTAATATTTGATTTTTAATCAAATAAAAGTATGTCACTCTGTTTTATGTGACACTGTAAAAGGCATTTACTGTGAATTAGCACTTAAAATGTGATACATAAACAAAAATAAAGAAACAATAAAATGTATTTTTATAAACAATAAACAATATTGTTGTAGTTGGTTACAAAAACATCACCACCAGCAACATCATCATTATCAGCACCCTCATTGCAATAATCATTCTGACAAATCTTACATGACATTCATCATATTGTATACACTTGGCTCTGCATTACATACGTATTTATAAAGACTTTGTATGTGAAGGTTATAAAAGTATACAAAATCATGTACATTTATCATCGTATTCATTTCATATTCCAGCAATCATTTCGTAACCATCAGTACCACATTAATTTAAAATTTTGAAGAACTTATTTCACTTGTACTGTCACAGAAAGGTAATAAATATTTTTACTACAATGTCAATGTTAGAAAAATAATATTAAAAATATTTAAAATATGAAAAAGAAATAAAAAACTTTTTACGCAAAGGCATCTTTCAACATACAATCCCTGCAAATACTTCTTATTTTAATAAACAATTTTTTAATTGTTGGTGCAAAGAATTATTGGCAAATATACTTTTCGACAAATGTCGAACATACGAATACGTATTTAAAATGATGAGGAATTAACAGATTATTATGCACGAAGAAATCCCACGTAGAATTTTTAAAACATGAAAGACGCAGAACCACGCAGAACTACGAAATAATTGAGAAATATGATGAAATTGCTTGGAAAGACTTTATAAATGTTATAAAGAGTTTTTTTTTTTTTAAACTAAGTGGCTTTCGGAATGACAATGCAGAAGTCGGATGCAAATATTCAGATTATTAAAACACAACAAATCCAAAACAAAAAGATCCTGTGAACGTATCTGCTTTAATTCCCATCGGACACTTCAGGTTGCATGGCAATTTAAATAAGCAGTATATTTTGCAATGCCGATGAACCAAACATTTTTAGGAGTAGCAGACCTCACTCTGTAGCAGATTTGCAATATGCCACGATTTTCTGCTACAAGGTGTGCGTGCACATTTTAAATGTTCAGCAACAAGTGACTTTTAAAATTGTGTAGCAGCATTCAGAATAATTAATTTCAATATATAAAAAATTAATTAATGCCGACCTTTCATGGTGGGCTATTTTCATAAATACATATTTTTATTTATTGCTTCCGTGGATTCATTTCTTCTTATGTTCTTAGTTTAGTTTAGTTTAATTAAGCAGGTAGAAATGAAGCCGACACCACAAAATGATGCTGGCGATATCTGAAGTAGTTCTCTAGTTCCAGCGCTATGTATTGTATGTGTAGGCGTCAACTCCTGAGTGCTGGTCCAAGATAAAAGAAAAAAAATTAACATATGCATTATTGGTATACTAGCATATTCAAGTAAAAGATGTTCATGCCATTGAAATAGTGTTTTATCTATTGCAATAAATTTATTTCTTTAATCATTTATCGGCAGCTAGATTTTTTCACCTATAAAACTTCTAGTACGACCATATAAAATATTTGTCTATCCATTGGCATTCCTGGATATAAAACTAATTTGTTGATTAAATTAACTTTAATCTTTTTTCTGTGTACACACATTAAGATACAACTACTTAAATGACGAAAATCGAGCAGAAACAAGTTTAACTTCTGCATTTCCCATGACGAACATTTTATGTAGATTATCCTTAATAAATTCAATATAATCAAGAATACAGTTAAAAATGGTTAATTAATTGATTTATATGCGACAGACACTAACAGACGCCCTTTCTTCTCCTCAGAGCAAAGGATTGTTATGTGAATGTGTGCAGTGTGGGTATGTTTGTGTATTTTTGCTTTGGAGTATGTGCTTGCATGATTTTAATAAATGTATGGTGAATTAGTTTGTATGCGTTGGTTGGTTTATTTATTATATTAAGGATGACCTACCATCTAGACACCAGTAGCCAAGTGGACTACATACCCCACTACGATTTATGTGAACAGCCTGTGCTGTAGTTAACCGAGCAACCAATAACATAGACCGGACTTACCAATGGCAACTATAACAGCAATAACAACAACACCAACAACCAAACTACAAACTACTACAACATTAATTATCTTTCGAATGTATAGAAGTATAAACCATAATAATATTGTATTATACTGCAAGGAATTGATTTGAGGGACAATTATTTGGAAATGAATAGATGTGCCATAGTAGATAAATTATAAGGAGATAAAAATATATATGTATGTACAATAGTATAGAGAAGTTAAGTAATTATAACTCCTTTGAAAGGGAATATTATAAAGTGTAAAGTATTTAAAAAAGAAAAGTAAAGAATCTAAAACCATACATTTTCTACGTTTGTCTACAAAAGTGAAAAATAAAAAAGAAAATGCTATACGAATAAGCCAAAAGTGTGGCTGTTATATTAAAAGGTATTCCGAATTTTTTTTCTCCTTTTTTTTAATAAAAATTCGTCTTTGGCTACACTTTTTCTTTAATTACTTTTAGCAAATATTCGAATATTTCGAACAACTAGTTTTTTCCATCTACAGGTAAATTAGAAATTATTATTATGAGGACATTAGTACAATCTGTCAGAATGTTTAAATTTAAATTTTTAAATTTAAATGTTTAAATTTTTGTTAATTTTTCGTTATATACAAGCTGGGGCAAAAGTAATCACCGTATTAGAAAATGCTATAACTTTTGCAAAGAATACAAATCGACAAGCCATGAATCGGTTTACTCCGCAAAATCGCGGAATAATGTTTTTTTAATTTTTTCGCACAATAATTTATCGTTTGTGCTGGCGCAGCGTGAATTTCGTGGCAGATTTCCTAGTCGTCAACACCAAATGGACAAACGCTGCGGAGTTTAGCCACTGGCCTTCAAGACACTGGGACAATACGGCCCCGTAGCAGTCGTTCTGCTGAAAATATCGCTGCTGTTGCAAGATGTCGCAAAGAGGAGGCCGGAATATCGACCAGACGATGTGGCATGCAATTGGGCATTAGCCGGCTGTCCCTACGCACAATTTTGCTGTAAGATTTGAAGATGTTCCCTTACAAAGTGCAGACAGTGCATCAAGAAAAGAACATCAGGTGCTTACTTCTGACGCACCTTGTATTATATTAAATTACTGTCTTTGATACATAAAGTCACCGTCAGTTCAGAAATTTCAACACCTACCATTATGTTTCCTTTAACAAAATATGGTTGGAGTGTAATGCATTTAGGAAAGTATCAGCAAACTATTCATAATAAGCATTTCACTTGAGTATAAACAACTAGAACTTAACAATAATTGCAGAGGTTTCTCTCTCTATTTCCAGTTTTATTTAATTAAAATAATGAAGTTTCTTATGCCAGACAAAGACAATTGGGAGATTCACAATGTCTGTTATTAAGTCATATTGTCATAATGTCTTAATATTTTATCATAGTTTAAACAAATTGTTGTTAGAAGTGTTTTTTTCTTAACAGCTGAATGACTTTTTTTAAATACGACACTAAATTATTACGGGTTGGTCATATTTTTTTGTGTTATTATTTTAAAACATGACTACCTTGTGAATTCCCGAAATATATATTATATATTTTGATATACATATATTTATTAAGCCTGAGGTCTTTTTTTATTTTATTTTGGTTTTTATTATTCGATATTTCGTTAACAGCTTGTTAACGTCGTCAGGAATAATCAATTATTTTTATTTTTTATTTATTCATTATTCATTATTATTCATTTATTCATTATTCCTGATGATGTTAACAAGCTGTTAACGAAATATCGAATAATAAAAAACAAAATAAAATAAAAAAAGACCTCAGGCTTAATAAATATATATCAAAAAATATAATAAAAAAGGTCAATTAATAATATAATTATATATTATGTATGTATGTATCTGTATTAGACAAGCCCATTTGTTAAAATCAATGAGCCACAGGGCTGCCCGTATGCATGTCGTTAAACACAGTATGCACTATTACACAAATTGAATTTTAAACATTTTCATCTACAAGATAAAGTTGGAGAAAAATTTAATTCGCTGAACTTGTGACAAAAGATCATAACTGGATATAAAAGATATTTTAATCGTATAGAGAACTTCACCAGACTTTGTTTACACTAATCAGCGCTTTTATATGAATTTTAGTTTTTGAGATACAACACATAAAAAAAGAATAAACTTATCACGACTTGTTGTTGATTTAGTTTGATTTTACTAGAAAATTTAGTGGACAGTAAAATTACAGAAAAGTTAGCTTAGTGGGAATGAATTGTAAAATTTTTCTAAAAGGCGAACAGGGACGTAAAAAAGACGACCAAAAAAGATTACGTTTGTTTTTGCACAAATAAAACACAAAAAACAAAGTCAAAATTGAATCGATCAAATATAAAGATTCTTTTCTTTTCTCTTTGTTTCTCTTTTCTCAATACATGCTGTCAAATACTGTAAAATAGTCAGTGGGATCCTTCATAAGTAACTACAAATATACTTCGACGTCTAGCCATAATTAGAGCTACCGCAGCAACATTGTGCAAACATTTACAAATTTTATATATTTATGAGCAAGTCTAATGTTTATACATGTACATACTTACGCTCCACTCATCCAATATTGATGTTAATTCCACTAACAATGTATTCCAGAGGATACACTCATGCACATTCTGTTTATGGTTTGATATTCCGAAGTCGAAGGGTAAGGGATGATAAGAATGTCATCGTTATGGTGTTAATTTATTGCATATGCCACTTTGACTAAATATTAGGTTTGACAATAATGAAAATAGAGTGATGCCTAAACGGAAGACACAAGCTTACAGGTACATTTGAATGTTTGCACTTAATACATTTACAAATGAAGAGAGTGGCAGCGAATATTGAATTGAATTTGCAAATGTTTTACATAGAAATAAGTTATTTTATATGCCAATCGATTAAACGTTAGTGTGAAATGCATTGACATGCTTCGAAGGTTTGTATTCTTTATGATGACATTAATTTACTGGCCAAACAAGCAATTAAAACTTTCTGACGTTATTGATTTTGCTGTGGTAAATATTTTTCCAGTATATTGATTCCAGTCGAAGATTATGTGTTATAAAATGACGGTATTATGAACAGTTTCGGCGATGTTTTTTCCGTTACCCGTTTCAATTTTCGGAACACCTAGAAACTTAGCCGTTCCACTGTAATTCACGAGAATTGCTATACGATCCGCATTTGATCTGCCGACTAAATTATTTTGTTTGTTACTCAACCATGTCTCATTTTGTTCATATTTTGTTTGTATTTAGGATAAAGTGATAAAACTTGTCACTTTTTACCGAGTTCGATGTTTGGTAATCTTTTAAGGATAAAAAAATTTTTATTTTTAAAGCAAAAATTCAGTTTTTTCACAATAATTTGTTCTACAACTCCTTAACTGTTGATTATATTTAGAAATAGTATAGGAATAGATTATACGTATTATAATTAAAAAAGTTTCTATATTTATTTGGGCCGTACTCGAGTAATAATGACATCTGCATGAACTTGTCTAAGAAATTTAAAAATTTTGACTTATCGAACTTAAACCAATTTGTGGGTCGGTCCATCAATCATTCATAGATTAGCAAATAACATTTCAGATATCGTTTTTAAGCAGCGTTTAAAAAACTGCAGTCAATGTAGCAGAAGTCGTAAGTTTTTTCTATTTTTTCGACTTCTCTTTTTGTCACTACACAAACACAATCTGTTGTTTAAGTTAATGCTTCTTAAAATACGAAGAGTCGAAGTCAAAGAAAAATTAAAAAACGAAAAGTTCAAACAGTTGTAGTTGAAGTACAACCAAAAAAACGAAAAATTCAAGAAGTCGTAGTTGTTGTAGACTTTATTAGGGGCATTTAAAATGTTGAAAGAAATGCAATCTTCGGTTACCAGTCCAATATATGATCTAAGTAACTGCTTTTTATTAATTTCAATTCTTATTTTTCTTTTGCGAATAATTTTTGAAGAAGTTGTAGAAGAAACACACAATGTCTTTAATGTTTTAACTTCGGAATTTATCAAAAGTTGTAGTCAGTCAAACATAAGAATGATCGAACATGTCAACTTCTGTAGTACTACGTTGTGTTTACTTTTATATTTTTAAAGTATACCAAAACTACGACTTCTTGCGACTTCTTGTTTTTGTATTATACTTCAACTACAACTGTTTGAACTTTTCGTTTTTTTAATTTTCTTTGACTTCGACTCCTTGTATTTTAAGTAGCAGTAGCAAAAGTAGTACCCAAAGCAACTCCACATATCAGAAGTTTTTAAACGCTGTTTTTAAGTAAAATAAAAATTGTTTGGCCAGGTGCTCAATGATATCGTGCGATGTTGCAAAAATGGCTACTTCCACTGCGCATCCGAATTGAATTAAAATATTGTTTTGTCTATTAAAATTGTTTTATGAAATTTTCAAAATATTTAATTCATTTTTTAATTTTTATTATTATAACAAAATTTAATTGAAAATTAAGTCAACAATAAAAATTTTATTGATGCTGTGAATGTCTTTAAAGGTGAAAATTTAATTAATTTTTTTTATTGATATTCAAAACTTTTAATTAAAATTTTGTTTTATTTTTTCTGTTTACAATATTTAGCTTTAAGGTGCTACCAGGTTAAGCCACTATAAATATATAAAACTTTGAGGGTTCATAGGTACATACTTTGAGTTTAGACGGGAGAACATTTGGAAGGGAAACATTTAGTTTGGTAGTGTATTACGGGTGGGGAAGAGAGCAGCTTTTTTGTGTTCGGTACTCGGCGATAACGTTCACATTTTATTTACATACAAAAATAAGCAAACAATAATAGAATGTCGCCGGCAACATGTTCATTTTTGGCAACGTGAATGATAAAACAAAACAAATTTCCGAGGTGTTTCTTCCAAATGTTCCCCTGTCTAAACTCGGAATTATACAGGAAAACATAGAAGACAATGCATACGAAGAACGTTTAAGCACAGAGGAAATACAAATTTCATAAGCAAATATTTTTACTTAAATACTTGCAGTTGAATATATATAAACACACACTGACCGACGTTTACTCTGGTTTACATGAATGGGAAAATATTTACGAAAACACATTTGACAACAACAACACACACACATACACATAGCTGCTTTAGAAAAAATTCCAAATGAATTTGTTGTTCCTTTTAGCTGCATATGCTTGAGTTTGGGAGGCTATTTCACAGTACATCTTGTCAGTTAAAGTTGTTGGTGGTGTTTATGAAGGTGTTCTCTATATATTCTTTCAACATACAGCCGATATATTCTGTGAATGTGTATGAAGCACAGGAAATCAGTTTTAATTAACTTATAACCTTCTAACATCTTACACATTTATTTGTATATTGTTATTTGCAAATGTAAAACATTCATTTCATATTTACTTCAACTCGGTTATGTTTTTTGTTTGAGGAAATGGATTGCTTTGAGCAACATAAGTGGGAACAATTATAGAAAACCCGAGGGATCCAAATTAATTTATAAAATGAAACAATGCATGATTCATTACGAGTTCATTGGGTAGATGGGTTTTGATTGACGACAGGTCATGTGCTTTTGATCAAATTTATGGAATTGTACATGAACGTTCTACAATTAAGTTAACCCGTAGGCTCAAAGCAATTTCAAGAAAAAATATATACAATGAAAGCTTCTATAACCCGACACTCAACGTCTTCTGAATTTTTGTCCGTAAAGTTGTAATATCCGTTAAAAAGAAACAAATGAAATAACTTTCAAAGGATAATTTCAAAATAAAGCGAAAAATAATAGGAGCTGTCCGCTTGCTTGTGAAAGCAATATGAGTACTTTATTAGTTCGACAAATGCATAAAAATTTCTAAGTCATTTCGTAAGATATAAATAAGCTTTTGTGGAAAATATTGCCTCTAACAAAAGTAACAATCCTGTGTCATTTTGGAATAGTAGAAGAAGTTCATTAAGTTATGTCAATGTGAATAACGTATTCAATTCTAATAAATCATTAATTTAAAAACTACAATCCTTTAAAATAGATATGGTACACGGGACTAGGGTTTCTGAAACCAGGGATTTGGGGTTTTGAATTTTCAAAATGGGATCCCAAGAATCAGAATTTTTCAGGATTTCATACAATGAA
This sequence comes from Dexiosoma caninum, assembly GCA_963924685.1. Lineage (NCBI taxonomy): Eukaryota > Metazoa > Arthropoda > Insecta > Diptera > Tachinidae > Dexiosoma > Dexiosoma caninum. The sequence goes on along the minus strand of OZ004729.1, from coordinate 16,477,161 downwards.
CAGAATATTTAATAAATTAATTTATTAGCTTTTAAAATTAGAATTTATTTATTATGTATGCATAAGTATTGAGAAAATAGCAATTCAGAGGACTAACCTTTATATATAAAAATTACATGTTTGTATGGGTGATTGTAGGTAGATGTGTGGACAGTTAAACGGCTGAACGGATTTTCACAGTATCTGTCTGTATATCTGGAAAGAATTATAGGCTATATAAACTGCAAAAATCTCAATTGGGCGTTGCCACGCCCATACATCTTGAGAACGGTTAAAGTGAAAGCTTCTGAATATGGTCCAAATGACTTTGTAGTTGAAACAAATCACCAGTTAAAAACTAGGAGGTATGGGACAAATGGACGTGGTACTTCCCATATTTCATTATTTTCTTGAGAACAGTTAAAGTTAAAGTTTCTGTATTTGGTCTGAGTAACTTAATGGTCAGTACAAATCATGAGTCAAAAATGGGTGGAATTTGACTACTGGGCGTGTTACTTCCCATACAAACTAAATATTGATTTCTGTATAGCATATTGAAAACTGTTAAGCAAAATCTTCTATATTTGGTAGAAATGTTTTTGTAATGAAAAACAATCATCGCTCAAGAACTGGGAGGGATTGGACAAGTGGACCCTAAACGACAAAAAATTTAAAATTGTCTTTTTGATGGATTATTATGTATTTTGGTTAATTACATCAGTATCGCAGAAGTTCAACATTTATTATAAAAAAAAATATTTAATATTTAAAGTTTTTTTAATTTTAATAGATGTAGCGAAACACGCCGGGTTTTACGTAGTTTACTATAGAGTGGTCTTGTAGTAACTTAGTGCCAAGAATTGACTTCGTACAGGTAGCTAATTGTCATTTAAATTTAATTTGTATTTAAATACAGTTTAATGTTTTCTGTCATAAATTTTTGTTCTCATTTAAATACGACGAAAATATGGTAGTACTTTGAAATTCTAGTTAGTTTTCATAAAGAACACTGCTTAGCAATGGCAACGTGTGGTCCAGAAGCATTGGAAAAGTAATGAAAAACAATTTCTTAAGTGAAAATTATTATAAAACAGAAACCTTTTCATTGTTTATATAATTTTTTATTATAACAAATGTGCACTATAATGTGCGTATATGTGAAATTAAATAAAAATAATTTTTGCTTCACCACATGATGTCTGTGCAAAACAAAAACCAGTAGATGATATCATATCGCTCATTTACTCTAACAACATCATAACTCAAAAAAAAATAGTTTTGTAGAAAACGTACTTAAAGTTTTCTATTTACATACACCTTAATGGGGAAATGAAAAACTATTCTTCTGTCACGATGAGAGTTTTGAAGCTTTCTGTATGAATTTTTTACACAACATAAATAAAAGGCGATATGAAAAATTATTCTGTAAAAACACATTTATTGAATTATTTAGTAAGTTGTGAAATGAAAATTAACTTCCTTCTGCAAAAATGGTTGTTAAAATTAATGTCTACTTGAAAACCGTGTTTAACGTACACTTTTTGCGAGGGGTGTTAGCTTTTACTTCGCCTATTGGGAATGCGTCCACGCAATAGTTACATACATACATTCTAAAAAACTCCCCAACTTCTGGTTTCCAACTTGTGCAGCCACTAGCGATAATTGTTCAAGCTCAATTTAAACTAAAATTTACTAATTTTGTCTTTGTTCTCCATAAAATACGCATTAGCAGTAGTGCAATATCTACGGTTTATTTTATGTTTTGCTTTCCATTTAAATCAGTTGAATATTTATTTATTTATTTTTTGTTTTTTGCATATTTGTTGGTTGTATGAATATATTTATTTGACTATCCCTTCAGTTGCCACCGATTCTACAAAACAATATATTTTGTTTTTGAAAGTGAACAACTACGCGAGGAAATTGTTGTTGCAAGTTCTCTGCTCTTTTGGTTGGTTAAAATTCTTGTTTCTTTTAACTTTTCCATATTATTTTAATTTGTTGCTTCTTTTGCTGTTTTTCCCTCATTGTTTTTGTTGTCTGCCATCGTAGATTGTTATCATCAACTGTATAAATACAATTTTACTTTCTAGTCGTCGACTCTTTAGCATGTAAATTGAGTAATCATGTACAAAAAATAAAAAAAATAAAAAGAAAATGAATAATAAAAAATAAAATTCTATCAAATAAAAAAAGAAAAATTCACTAGAAAAGAAATCTTAAAGGGCAAATTATTGCTAAGTGGTTTGCTCTTTTGTGGTTTGGCAAATGATTGTGAAAAATTAACGTAAGAGTTGGTATTCAATTTGAAGATTTCCTTTATAAGTAACAAAAAGAAAAAAGAAAGCTTTCGAATTTACAAAAGAAAAAAGAAAGATTTTCGATTTATCAAGCTAAATAAAATTTCTTTTGTAGTTTTAAATTCAAGAGGAAATTTTAAACGGTTTACGAACGAAAACAATTCCATTTAAATAGACTGCCCGGTAAAAAATTAAATTTTCACTTCTTGCAAGAGAACGGTATACAACAGTCATATACACAGTCACACTGTAAAAATCTGACTACACCTCCTGTACTCTGTCGTCAAATTAAAATCCAGTTGTATTCCTCTTTGTAATATGAACATTTTTTAAACTTCGAGTTGATCCCTTTACATAACATATGAACATATTTTGCTTATTATTATTTACTTTAAATGCTACGGACTATTTAGTAGCTCACGAGAACAATATGTATCTTAGCCCAAAAGATCAACAATTGTAGGTCGATATGTGTACTGTACCTTTGCTGCGAAAAAGCCTCAAGGCTTTGAAAAAGTAGTCACAAATTGAACTGACAGAAAGATCAATATAACAGCTGGATATGTTGGTCATTTATAAGATATCGTTTCTAAAATCCAAATGTCTTAATTTTTTCTTGCATAATGGAGGAAATTTATTTAGTTTATACGAGCATAATACTGAAGATCCATGTCAAGGACAATTGTAAAGTTCTTTAATAATATTACAAAAATTTAAATCTCATGTAATGTCAGGATAGCAACTCAAATATTTTCATATTCTCATTGAATTTGTTCGGCAATATTTCTTATATTTTCAAGTGGAATACTCAGAAGCCAAGAGAACACATTTCATTTTTAAAAAATTTACTTGAAATGCCAAAACATAAAGTGAAAATCAGTGTTTTCATTTAAAAAACTTTGATCACTGCATTATGCCATAATATGATTTTATAAATTATAGACAATACATTAAAGTTTTCTTAACTTTTCTTCTGTAGCACAAAATTGTATAAGTTTTGTCTTTCGTTTTTATTTTGCGCTTTTCTTTTTTTTATTCGTAAAACAAAACTTTTAAATAAAGGAAAATTAAATGAATTTTTTTGTCGCTTTGCAGCTACAAATATATTTTCCTTTATTTATGTTTTACCAAAAACTTTGTATACAAATCTACAATAAAAATATATTTTTATAAATAAAGCAATGACATTGTGGAAAAAAGTCAAAAGAAACTTTTTTTATTAGGAAAGAATGGAAGAAAGAGAACATATTTATTTAACCCCTTAAACGTAGCATTTTCATGGCGCCAAAGTCGAGGGCAAATAATGTTATAAAGTTAAACGATACTAATAATATTAAAAAAAAGAGCAATGAAATGTGAAGGTTTTTCTTTTAGAACCAGTGTTCAGTGGATGTAACCTAAATAAGCAATAAATACATTGCATCAGAATTGGTTGTAAAGGACTGTTTGTGGGGAAGAGACTGGCGGTGACAGTGATAGGAAAGAATAGAGCCTTACTTCATGCACAACTCTGCAGTTACTCGTTTTTTGTGGACTCGCAAAGCAGAGTTGCTGCATCTCTGGTGTTGTGTTGACGCATTAATTTGAAGGAAATCCATCATTTTATGTATTATTTTACTTCGCTAACGTTTTATTGCCTAAATACCACCGAAGGAGGACACTGTTAGCGTAGACATAATAAAACTGGCTATTGCACCGAAGATCCTTTCTTGGCAAGGTCTAACTACTCCGCCAATAGTAAGGAGATCAGATGGGGTGATGTATGTTTTACACCGTCTTAAAAAACCGAGGCACTTGATTGCTTCTTTTGAGTACTGAAAGATGTGCTGAAAACATCGATATCTTTTGATTTCTCAGTATTTACAGTAACCTTAATTACATGCATCATTGCGGCTTTAGAGCGTTGAAATCAAACCTGTTCGCTTGACCCCATTGCTATATTTTTGTGCTGTCACCATGCATTGAATAACTCATACTCTGCCTCAGTGCTACGATCATAGGCCTACGGTCAAATGAATATGGGTGATAAATGCTGCTGTCATCTCCAAAAGAGTGAATAGGACTGCAAGTTTGACAAAGAAGGTCATTAAGAAAGTTTAAAAATAGAGTAGGAAAAAGAATAGAGCCTAGCTATTCCCCTGAATTTATCTTGAACTCGTTAGTTGAGATCCCGTCTATAGCAACTCTTATCCCGCGATCCTTGAAAAAAACTATATATAAAGCGAGAGTAGATATCACCGACACCAGAAGCAATAAGTTTGGACTAAAGTGTCCCATGCCACACTCTATGAAATATTTTAAAAATATCCAGAGACACCAATTTACTTTCGCCAAACTGCATTGTTCTTCCAAGAGGAAGGCCAATAAAAAAATAAAATTTTTTTAGAATACTGTTATTTAACAAACATAAAATCAAAATATTTTATATTATATAATATATAAGAAAATATAAGTTTTTCCTGAAGATGCTAACCAAGGGTTAGCGAAATATCGAAAAAGTAAATAAATTAAAAAAACTTTTTTATAAAAAAGATCTACATTGCTAATTAATATTATTACATACAATAAAAATATAAGGTCAAATAAAAAGAAGAATTAATAGTTTTTAAAAAATTTAATTTTTATGTTTTACAATTTTATGGAATCGCCTTTACATGACTTGCAACCAAAATAAAAATATTTAAAAGTTTCCATAATAAAACATAAACTTTCAAATATGAAATTTTGTAAAAGTTTTATAAATATACTTTGAAATTGAATTCAATATAAAATCGAACACATATATACATACGTATGATTTGTTTGTAAAAATGTTCATGTAAATTTCTGTAAATAAAATATTTTTTTTTTTAATGTTTATATGGAAGAAATTTGTAAAATTAAAACTATAAATAAACAAATAGCACAGATATGTAAACTTATTATAGACTGCCCCATATTCGAGGTCTCTAGTACATATATTACAAATTTCTTACATATATTTTTATTTTTAATATACAATATGTTTTTCTACATTGATTTTTATATGTAAATATATTTATTATACATATAAATATATAAAATCAAAGACGAATAATATTTTTAAATGAATAAACCCAAAAAAAAATTTACAATTTTTTATTTGTATCATACATTCCTTTTATTGGTGTTCAATGGAATTTCATGAAACATTTTAATTGCCTCAATACCTACATTTAATAAAATTTCTCTACCATTTTTAACAAATTAATTGTTTTAAATTTTTATAAAAATCTATTACTTTAAATGATCAGTAGTGTATTATTTGTTTTTTTTCTATTAAACAGTTAAGAATTGTAGTAGTTAGGTTTATAAATTCTATTTAAAAAAAAAAAAATATATCGTTTTTTGAATACGAATTAAAATTTTTTCTGTTTCTGTCATTCTGACGTCTTGTCAGTTATATCATATTTATTTTTCTTATTCTTTCACGCATATTCCTGCTCCGTATCCGCCATCAGGAACTTAAAGTAACGCCATTTCTTGCAAAAAAAGTTTTACATTTTAAGCTGAAGCATGTGATGGAATAAATATAACTGGTCCGCCGACTAGGACTCCCCGCCATCCTCTCTCTATAGTTATATCATTTAGTTTTTGTATCTTGACACCCATCGTTGATCAGTCAGCTTGTGGTATGCGCGATATTGGCATTCAAAGTGAATTCAACAAGCTAATCTTGCAGTGTCATGAAAACCAAACGTATATATAAAATATCAATTAATTTGGCTCGATTTTAAATGGTTCAAAATTTAGTTGCAATGTTTCATCCAGATGAAAAAAAAAACCTGTAAGAAGGACCCAGAAGTACCACATCATGCGTACTTTTTTTCTATTTATTCGTTGGAGAAAGAATCTTAGCAGCTTTAAATGCAATTCTATACTTAAAATCTTTTATAGGAATATAAAACTTTTGGGAGCAGTAAACAACTTCATATTAAATTTCACAAATTTTGACAGGTTTTGTATTTCAATTCTCCTCTGCAGGTTCATCAAGAAAGTGAAATTATTTGCCTTTTTTCAGGGGGATTAACTTGTTTAGCTTAAACTGAGGAATGTTCGTTTATGTTTTCTTGAAATTGTTGTGTTCTATTTTGTTTCTATTTAAAGGTTAATGTTCATTTCAGTGACTTTTGTTAAAATGCGAAATAAGAAAAAATAGAAAGAAAAGTCGAAATAAAATTACGTAGAAATGTGGAAGGGGAAGGGAAGAAAACACACAGTAAATAAAAACAAAGTACATGACAGCACTTTGATATAAAAAAAAATATCTATGAAACCCCAAACAAAATCAAACACAGACAAAATAAATCCTTAACTTTATTTTTTTTTCCATTATTTACGAGTATTTGTGAATGTCGCTGGGAATTTGTGTATTTTAATGTACCCTATTAAAGCAGGACAAAACATGTAATGGTGTTAGTATTGTTCTGTTTGTATAGTCGTATTTTTGTGAAAGATCTTTTATTTGTATTTTAATGCAGGTGTATTATTTGTTTGTGCTGCTTTGTTGGTTTTCCGAATACTGTTAAACAGTTGGTATTACGCATATAACGTTACAAACTAGGATACTTGTATAGAGCAATGAATGAGAGTAAATTACCAGGACGAACAGAACACGTCTGGTCATTAAGCCAAACAGAAACCCAAACAAGATTTATATTTCCAAGCACGAGTTTGAAAAAGCATTTCGTTTTGAATTTTATATTTTGCACCTGGTAGTTTTATGTGGTCAATTCTAAAAGGGCTTTGAAAGTTTCGTTTGGATTGTTTTTTAAAGTGAGAAGCGGTAAATACGACATTGTAATTGTAATTTTCTATATTATAAAATTTATATAATAAAACGTGAGTTAAACTGTTAGTGTTGTGAAATACAAATATTTCTATGAACATGTTTATCTTGTGTTATTAGAAATGCGTTTTCCGATGGTTACTGGTTTAGATATAATTTTATCGAAAAATAATTTCTATGGCAGATTTTCGTGATCGTAGTCGCTAGTAACCATAAGTGGGTATGACGCAAATGTAAAAAATTGGCACATTCTAGTATTTTGAAGCTTTTCAGTGTAGAAGAGATTCGACAAGTTTTCCGCTTTACCCCATAACTGAATATCATATTGATTTGGGTTATAAGGAAGAGAAGAAAAAAATCTGAATTTTTCGCATCTACTATTTGCACTTTTTACTGAAAAAGATTTTGTCTCTTCTATCAAAAAAATTTTTAAACTAATCGCGTTTTCTTCTATTTTATTTTCCATGGGGATATCAATATTTTATTTCAAGTATGACAAGCCAATTTCCCAGCTGAGACAATCGTCATATTTCGCCCACCATTTTTTGGGAACCTTTTCGGATGCCTTCTTATTAATATTATTGTTTTCCTACAAACTTCGTAATTAGGTGAATGTAAAATAAGGAAAATGAAAGTTCGTTTGGTTTTTCCTAAGTGTTTTCATTTTCCATTTACTTTGATTATTAATTTTGTTTTTGTTATCGGTATCGCTGCTGTTTTCACAAGAAATTCTTACCTTGAAAGGAGATTTTAAGTTAAGTACTTCCAACAAACTACCTGTTGTTTGTTTGCATGTATAATGAAAAGGGATTCAACTAGTCAATAAAATACAAACACAATCTCAAAAAAAAAAAAAAACACCAACACAACACCAATACTTCCACCAACACCAATATTAGCCCAACTCACAATCTTGTGCATTTGATATGGCAAATTTTTCCAATCTGAAAATTTTCCACCAATTGTGAGCAGCTTTTTTGGTTTCGTTTACAACACTTGTGAAAAACATTGGCTTTTGCGAAGAAACTTTGTATGATTTCTTCTTGGATAGTTTAATATTTTCCTTATATCCTCTTTGGTCCGGTTTTTGTTGGTTTTTTTTTAATTTTAATTAATTTAATTAATTTTTTAATTTTTAAATTTTTTATGCAACTATTTTTTCATTTATTTCTTCCAGAATTTGATGACTCAAGATTTTCGTACGAGTACCAACTGAAATCTACATATGACCAGGTAAGCCATATAATTTTTTATTTTCCATATTTTATTTATTTCTTCTTTTGTTATTGTTTGCTGCCCCTTAGCAAGGAAGTGTAGCAAACGCATAGTAAAGAAAAACTACGATTTTCATTATATTTCATTTACATTTACAGTGTAGCAAATTCATATCTGTTAGTGTAGAGTAAACTATACTACACAACTTTGCAAATGCCGTAGTGCAAGACCATTTGCGCAACATTGTGTGTTGGGCTATTTATTGATGTCTATTTTTCATGCTGAAATGTTCTCATAAACGTTTCTTGTTTATATGTATGTTTGTGTATTTGTTAGGCACAAAGAAAACAAAAGTTGGTAGGACACTACTTAATATTAGTTAAAGGATAATAGAATTTACAAGGCACACGTAACATTATGAGAGAAATGGGAAATTTATTGGGGGGGCAGAAGTGGCTTTATATAAGAAATTATGTCGAAACGTAATAAATTATTTCATGTTTATTATTAAGATAATTAAGTTATTTTATTAGCAATAGCATCAACAATAAAATGTAAATAAAAACCCACTATATGAAAGACATTAAAAGAAAATATAAAGGGAAATGGCTGTTATACCGAAATATGAAAACACATTAATAAAATTAAGAGCTGGCCGAAATTTGTTTCTGCAAATATGATTTATTTAGAATGTTTTTGTGGTGTCGGGCTAAAATTTCGAAATAAAATTTATTTTCAATTTATTTCTTAAAATAATTTATCGCAATTATGTACACCACACAGACAAACAATTTTCTTATAATTAAAAAAAAAAAACATTATTAAATCAGTGAAAAATATGGAAAAGAAGTATGTAAATTAAATTATTCGTAAGATATTTAATTTCAAAATATGTGAGCTGTCTAAAATTAATTCACTAAAAGTGCAAAGAAATCATGGTCAATTCTATTAAACATGTATGCATTTCTGCCGTATTCATAAAGATTTATTAGAGTTATTTCCATACAAAATTCAATCTATATTATTTTTATGAATCCAGTTAGTTTATTAAACTAGTGGTCAGAGAGGCACGGATTTGCATTTCGACAAAGGGAAGGTGGTGTTGGTTGAGCAATTAGCGTGTTGTTTCTGCAATCAGAAGTAAAATAATAAATAAAATGAGTCTTCTTGAGCTTAAAAATTAATACGTCTACATACATAACATATGATATGCAGTAACTCTGCTTTAAAAATTCTCAAAAAACACGTAACTGCAGAGTTGTGCTAGAATTAAGCTGTATTCCGTCATATCTCTATTTAATCTGTCTCTTCACTGCAGTGACCCTTTCCACCAAATACAGGATAGGATTTTGCACGTCTAGCTGAAGAAAAGTAATTTTTTTTATTTTTTAATAAGGAATACGGTATGTCGAAAGAAAGAAACTTTTTTTGAACAAAATATGATGGTTGGTTAGAGACTTCTATTGGTACTAAACAATATTTTTATAAAAAACCAAAACAAATTTCACACGCTAGAATGTCATCAATGAATATATCCAACAAAACATTTTGCACTATTATGGGAGGGGCTGTTGTCTCATTTCTCGGAAATTTTCAAAAAAGTTGCACGTTGGTCTGGTTGTGCCCTGAACGGAAGTCCAAAACTACTTACTGAGATATTCATTTTGGCCAGCTTTATTGTCTAAATCTTATACTGTGAATTATTCTTAGTCTTATTAATTGCCTGAGTATTAATTATTCTACAAAAAAGAAAGATTAATTAAACCTACTTTACAACAACGCTACCTGTCTATACTATCCCTCTGTATGGAAGGCAAGACACAATGTCAATATGGTGGATAGTCATCTTAATTGCCTCCTTATAAAAAATATCCTGTACGTCCAAAATGTTCTATCAGTAAATCGATTCAATTAAAAAATTTAAAATTAATCGATCGCTTAATCGAGTAGGAGTTAATCGGTTAACCGGTTGACGCCTTAAATTATGTCAGCAAAATATTTTCACTTTAATATAAAATTAAAAATTTTAGTTGTAAGAATTTTTTATTATCCAATAAATATTTAAAGATAATTGATGCTTGGCTGGGTATGGAAAATTGAAGTGAAGCATTTAACGAAATTAGCTAAAGAAAGGGTAGAGAAAAGTACTTTCTCGACGTTTAAAGCGAAAATGAGATGAAAGGAAAAAACTTAAACTGTTTTTATTTCTTTGAAATATATACTTCAAGACTTTTCTTTCTTTCTTCTACTAATCATTGCCCTAAAACAGAAATACATCAAGAATACAAGACGGAAAGTAATACTAGTAGAAAAATCCATGCACACCTACAAGTGCACACATACATACATATATTTAGTATGTTTGAAAATGAACTGAAAGGATAAAATTTGTTTTGGAAAAAAGCTACCTAAATAAAAAACGAAAATTAATGTAGAAACTGGAGCAAAAAATAAAAACAGTAGCAATCCTGAAAGATATTGAGCAAACAAAAAAAAGAGATGATTTGCATTAAGTATAAATGTTGGGTAATTTTATGCAAGATTACATGCAGTTCGTAACGAAAGTGCATTCTTCTGTTTACTGCAAGAAACGCTTATGCACAGTCACAGACACATGCAAACAAACAAGAATTGTTCAGTATTTAAGAAAAAAAATTCGTTTTTTTTCCCTTCGTTTATTTATACTTCAAATAATTGCAATCGAGTTAGTTTGGCTTTCAAAAAAAAAACGTCATTAGCGTTTATACACGAAATTGAAATTTGAAATTTTTAAAATCTGCTTTAACCATGTTTAGCATTCCTAAGAAGAGTTTACCAGAGTCCTTCAGAGAAAAGAACATTGGCAGTAAAATGAATTTAATAGAAATTTAGCATAAAATGAACAATTAAAAATTCGGAAAAAATTCCACTGGCTGGTATTTTCTCTATGAAACATTCGAGAAATTAACATTCAAAAATAAACTCCAGCCATAGCACTAGAAAACCGATTTGAAGCTCGGTTGGAAACCGGAAAACCTTCTCAGCCTATAGATAAGGGATAAATTTAAATGAATGGTTAGAACCATTGAATGTTCCATGATTCGGTTCAGTTTTAGCATGTATTATAGAGTTCCTGTAACACATTTAAAAATTTATTGAAATTATAATTACAACTGCGCAGTTGTCCATATGAATTAATCGGCAGAGTTGAATGTGTTTAAAAGTTATAATTTAGTTAACATTTAAAATGGCATTAAAAGAGAATTTAGATAACGAAGTTCGTTAGAAGTCATGATAATACCAATTCATAGTGAACGCATTCACTTTTTTTGCTGGGTAGCTGTACCAGTAGTGGGTTATAGAACCACTAATATTTTTAAAACTAAAGTAGAATCATTTTGTTTATATATTTTACTTCGCGGAAGTTTTCATTGCTTATTTAACGATGAAGGAGCTGCTGTAATACAAATTGCCTTAAACAATAAAGGGGCAAAAATATCTATGGTTTTATTTTTAAAGAAAAAATTCGTACTATTTTTATAAGGGGTAACTTTTTGAAAAAGTCAGGAAGGAAGGCAAACAGCAAGCTAATATAATCAAGAACAAAATAAAGTCAAAATTAAGATCATGATTTATACATGATCATATAAGGACTTAATGAATCTCTTCGAAAAAATCTTCGCTTCTTTCAGCTGGGATACTCCTTAGCCTTAAAACATTACATAGAGAAAATCTTCTTCAATTTATGAGGCAGTTTTGGCTCTGTGTAGGATTCGAACCCGCAATATTCGGGCTAACTACTTCAGCGAAAAGTTGTCTGCGATTCAATATTCCCACTTTTCTGAAAAACAAACACTATTTCATATTTAATTTCACATCAGCATTCAACAGCAGGCAGTATTTCTTATATGAAATAAATAAATTTTAATTTTTTTTTCTTTTCGTTCTATTCAAAGAGCAGCGTAGTGTTTGTATTAAAAAATATTTTTGATGAAATGCTTAAATAATGCTTGTGTATGTGAAATAAAGGGATTCTATTATACGGGTCTTCAAGTGCACTGAAATTGTAAATTTTATTTCTTGCTAAATTTTCCATCATGATTCAAATCTTGATTTTACTTTTCATATCATGTTTTTTTTGCTTGCCATTTAGTGCTGAATGCTGCTCAAGTCTTGGCTTAGTGCTGATTTTTGTTAAACATTTCTTTAATTTTAAGTTGTTTTTTTCTTTCTGCTCTTTATATTCTAATAAATTAGAAAACTAAAAAGGGATTGTGTATATGAAAAGAAATGAAAGGTTAAATCGTATAGGAGTGTATCCATAATAAAACCAAAGAAAAGGACAAAAAAAAACAAGTAAAAACAACCATACTAAAATAGAAAAGCTCATAAAAGAAATAAAAAAGAATCGTTTTCATTTGTAGTGATATTTGGGAAAAAATTTGTGAAATGAGCAAATTGCATAGCAGTAGCTGATATAGTCTGCATTTCATACATCATATTCACAATGCAAAAGATATCTATTTAGAATATCTATTAAACTAAAAAAAATATTTGAGTATTTGGGTTTAAATGTGTAAAGTGGAAATTTAATACGGTCATATCAAGCTGGCGTATTTGCAACATGAATTTCACAGATCTGCATTGTCAATAAAGCCTGTTATAACCGAGTTAGTTAAGAAAGCACCTACATATGAAAGAAGGTGTTAGAGAGCGTCTTTATGTCTTGCACGAGGCTCTTTCTTTTTTTTTTAATAAAATACCATTTAGGCAAATATCTTTACAAAAAAATTGTTTCTTTGTTGCTTTATTTTTTGTGTGTGGATAATTTTAGGAAATACGGGTGTAACAGATAGTTTATGTTGAAAGCATAACTCATAATTCTGTTCTGCTGTTGCTCTTCCTTTTTTAATTTTCAATGTAGAATTGCAAGGCCTTTGGTGTTGTGAAGGCAAAGGTGTTGTTTTCTTAATTAGTTTTTCTGCGACCAGTGTTCAGGAGTTGTCTCCTACGTATGCAATGCATTCACCAGAACTAAGGAAAGTGATAGTGATAGAGATGCTACGTGGATCAAAGCTGTATAATTTTTACAATTCGCTTGCAGATTTTTTGTTTTTAAAAGCAGTGTTGCAGCATCACTGGTGTCAAAGAGACGCATTCGTATTTTGAAGCTTTGTTTTAATAGACATTTTATTAATTATTTTACTTCGCCGATGATGCTACACACTAGCGATGGAGGCGAGCGCTCTAATGTTACTTGCAGTTTAGTATCAGCCGAAGTTGGTGCTGTTTAGTAACCAGTGATTATGAATTCGCCACTGATACAATAATGCACAACAGAATAATGCGGAAACGTTTTTTATGAGAGGCGAATACGCTGCTCGAAGCCAAGACCTCTTCCCTCATCATCAATTATTTTTTTTTGCCGACAAGGTGCTGTGCAAATATAATGTATGTACATCAGAAAAATATTACGATATCTAACGCAGATTATGACAACCGAGTCAACGTTTTTCTGTTGTATAATATTAATTTTTTTTAATGTCTTTGAAGATGTTCGAAATATAATTTCGCTGAGGCGGTGCTGTTGATTAAGCAGTTAGCGCTTTGATTTTACAACCAGTAGATCGTGGGTTCAAACCTCCATCAACCGATGTCAAGGTTGGCCAAATTTTACATTTTTTTCCTTTTGAAAGAATTCGATTTCCTTTTAATAAAAATATTATTTTAAGGTACCTTTACATGGTAATACAAAGTATTACGACATGACAAAAAAATAGAACAAAAATTTATATTCGGAAAAGGTTACATATTTTTATCTGGGACCAGCACTCAGGGGATAACCCCTACGCATGAAAACTTCCGAGAACAACGGACAGAAAGACACAGTAATACGCATGAGAAGAAATGCGAAATGTTTTTATGACTTTATGCCTGAAACTAAGGTCGACTTTTAGTATTTTTGGCAATGTGCAGAATACTTCAGCCATCGCCATTCTCATCTACTCGTATATATGTGACGCGCAAAATAGAAAGGGGCCTAAGGATAAAAACCGGTTTTGTTCAGGAGAGCCATTTTAAAGATTTAAATACGTGTAGCTTTGGTGTACCATCACTTTCATAAAACGCGCATATCTCTGGGCGGGAACACTTTTGGGGCATGGGATCGGTTTCATTCGATGCTCAGATGTTGTCCACATCAAAAAAAAAAGTGAAAATTGCTTTTTCTACCCTTAGGTCCCTTTCTCTATGCGCTGTCACATATACGGGAAGGCACCTTCCTGCCATTCAAATGGTTACTGGCGGAACGCAAAAAAAAATACAAGAAACATCAGTGTGAGACAATAAATAATTTTTGAATTAACGGTGCGTGATTGTTCGTCCGTGGTGTTGAGGCACCTCTGTTACCATATTACCGTTAATTGGTAATTACGAATGAATGTTACATTAAATTTTAATCTTTGAGAGAAAGTTGTACTCTTTTTTTCGGAAGCAGAGAAAACGCAGTTAAAATCAGAAATTCTTATTGCCTGATCTTGGGCCCATAATTCGGCTATCTGAGATTTATATGTGACAGAAAATCAATTAAAATTTAAAATTATCAGTTGCCAGTTGCCAGTTGCCATCCATAATTGAATCATTAATTATGTATTTATTTTGTGAGAATCCAATATTTTCGCTTTACAATGCAGTCGTTGGGGTATTGACTTCCGTTTTGTTAAATAACTTTCTTTTTTTTTTTGTTAATACTTAAACTTAAAACTTGAACTTTCTTTTAGCCAACCACTGCCTTATTTAGGAACACTTTCGTATATACATACATATGTATGCATGTATACGTGTGTGAAACTAATGTAATCTCATGGAATGTAAAGAAGGGAATTTTACGTTTAAATTAATTTTAAATTATGCATAAACGAACAAAAAATTAATGAATCTTTAAATGGATGCTAGTAGATACCATTGCGAACATTTGTATGTGCTGTGTGGGAGTGTGAGTGTGTAAAAGCATCATTTCATGAATAATAAAATAAAGAAGAGTATATCTTTTTGGTTTAGTTTGTGTCTGTGCGATTTCTATTGTTAAACTGGAAATGATACATCCCTACATATGATTGGTTTGTTTAGTTGCTGAGTTTGTTTGCTTTGAATCCTCTAAAATGGCAGTCAGAACATTTGGGTTTGAACTTCTCTTTCTTTACTGCTACATTTCCACAAACATTGCAACTACAATAAGAACATATACTTACTTAGACAAAGCCAACCATCAGCATAACCACGACGACTTGTGTTTCTGCTTATCAGACAATGCCATGTAAAACGGTGGAATTTTACTTAACAATTCACCTTTTGAGCGCATTGTAAGAACCTCGGTTTATACGGTATTCTTGTCTACAATTGTCTAGAGTCGCGACCTTAAAACTATAATAATAATAGCAAGAATGAGCAAGAACAACAACAACGAAAGCATGAACAAGAACAATTAATGTGTGTATGTGTGTTTATTTGTAAAGTTTTGTTTGGAATAGTGAAAACAATCTGGCATAAAAATAGCAGTAGCGGGAAGAGTTAAACAGAACTAAAAACGTTATTAGAGCACTTGAAGGAAATAGAGTTAATTTTTTTTTACTTTTTCTTAGCTCTCTTCCTATTTAATTTTTTAAGTGATACCAGTATTAAATAAAGCAAAAATTTGCACATTTAAAGAATGTTTTAAATTTTTTATTAATTTAAAATACGAAGAGGAGCTCAATATGAAGGTAGCTTCGATTCTGTTGACACATTCATCATGAGTAGACTATGCCATTTTATTTGACAATAAGTTAATGAACTTGCGACGAAAATTTGATTCTATTAAAAACATTCGGTGAATTTATTCTGTTCTTCTCGTAGCTACAGCTAAATCTGAATATGTAAAATGATAAAAGACATTCCGAGCAAATATGTCGCTAAATTGGTATTCTGTAGGTCTATTCATGACAAAGCAATAACGTTAAACATAACGTTTATATATGTACATTTATTGCACCAAATATCAATCATGTTCGTTGGTTGCTGTGGGCGGCTGCTTGAGTGCAAGAACTCAAGTAATATTTTGTTTTGATGATATCACGTACTCGCGCGAAGCTATGAAAAACTCAGTATTTAATACTGGATCTATCCCGTTGCGTTGAGATATTGCATAATGTCGATGCCATACCTCCGATAGGTCGTCGTACATGTTTTCCTTAAAATCTCTGTAAACTGATGTTCCATGAAGTAGTCATTCATGCAGGAATTCGATAATTTTAAAATGATAATAATTACTTTTCCCAAAGATAACAAGGGTTTCTTTACCAAGATTATTATGTTATTATCTTTGGGGCCAGGAAACACCGCGACCAAGAAGATCTATTGCGCAAAGCCGAACATATTATTCATCCCATACGGTACGAATGACACATGGGATTACGGGTTTTATCGAGTTTTTCTCTCTAAATCCGCCGTTTTCAATCGAAAGTAGGGGCACCTTGTGCAGGACTCGCAAATAACCACAATGGTCGGTCTTTAGGCAATTGGCGATTACCGCCGCATGCCGCTGTATCTACTGCTTTTACTTGGCAGGCAGTACGATACCTCACCCCCTACACAGATTATGGCTCAAAACTAATATTAAAATTTGAACAATCTATTTTATTAAGCTTTAAGGTTTTTTTTTATTTATTACTTTTATATAATCTCGATATTTCGTTAACCTTCGGTTAACATCTTCAGGTAATTTTTATTTTTAAAAATTTTTTCTTTTTTCTTTTTTTATTTATTTTATTTTTTTTTAGATTGTTCAAATAATAAAAAAGGTTAAAAAAAAACAAGTATTAAGAAAAATTAATATTAAAATGTTAATATCAAAAGTTTGAGCAACTCTAATTAAGAGGCAATGTGTAGTACATTTGATGAAGTAAAGTTTACTTTCTATCTTGAGAACATGAACGGCTACAATCCTGTTGGCAACTGTTGAACACAACAGTTACGTCTTAGAAACGGCTTGATGAACAAGTGCATTGCTAAGCCACCACAAAGTAAAAATCATAATACAAAACTATTTGCTAAAATATTTAAATTTTTAATTTCATTTGACAAAAGTGTGTATGTTGAGCACAACATGATGACTTCATAAAGAGAAGAAATTTTATGAAGGATAAAATTCACAACTATTGAACTGAGCGGAACTACACAACTATGCGTTTATAAGACAAACAGTCTATGGTTGCACAACAGCTACGTCTATATTAAAGCAGCCATTATTAATTTAATACTTTTTGCCCAGTAGAGTTAGCTGATTAGCTACCGGCATGACTCAGTGCGAAGGTAGTTCAAATGCTATATCCAGTATTCAAAAATTTTATTAATGTACATCAGTATCTTTCACATCTTAGTTCACTGATAGTTGAGTGAGATGGTGCAACTACTGCTACTCTCTTTCTCCTCTGCCTGCCACTAACTCTTTGCGCATAATCTAAGCGCATTTGAATAACACAATTCGTATCATCCTTCTTTTACAAAGTCAAAAAATATAGATTTGGCTGTAAGACGGATTCGATATATTGTCAAGTGCCTACATTTTAAACTTCAAAACAGTAGACTTTTGTGAATTCAATCCTATTATTCTGAAGGCCATTTATTTTCCACATAATTAAAACCAATAGAAAAATTATTTGACTTTTTCATAAATCTTTTATTATATTGCAACAAATTTTATTTATATGCAATAATTCGCAAAACAATTGAGAATTATACTTATTTATTGCTAGACAGTACATATAATTAATCTTTGGTTTTTGCACAGATTGTGTTTTCCCTTTAGCTATTTATCTGCTCGGTCAATATTTGAATTTATTCACTTACTTATGTTATATACATACTAATGTATACATACATGTTTTATAAATACATATTTATTATGTTTTAGAAGTTATTAACAACAAAATTAAGCTCTTTGTTTTAATATCATAATTATTAAAACCGTATAATAATGATTTATATTTTGTAAAGAAGACAGCAGCACTATCGATTTAATTTTGCCACAGAAATTTCTTTCTCTTTAAGTGCCTGTACTTAACTTGTAAATGAGAGAGAAAGCTTTTCTATTGTTTAATTTTATTACGTCATTCATAATTGAATTTTTTCCAAACACTTAGTTTTAACAGTATTCAATTAAATTAAAATCATATCCAAGTTTGCGTGAATTGTAATAGTAAGAAAATAGTGCAAAAAAATTAATTTTAAAATGAGACAGAGAAGGACCCACAATGCAATGTTTCTACTTCTTAGAATTGCACACGAAATATTGTGCAAGAAGAAATATATAAAATTCAAGAAAAGTATAAAATTCAAGATTTATTTTCAAGGAAAAAATTTATAAATTTAATAAACACAAAACAGATGCTCTAAAATAGTAATAATAATAATAATATTGCGGATATTTATTAAATATTTATTTATAATTTATGAAAGTACTCGTATAATAAGTATTACACTGATTAACAAAAGAATTTTGGAATATTAGAATTGCTTGTTTAAAACAAATTAATTTGATCTCGAGCCTTCGCATAACTCTCATAGTAAAAGATATTTAGGATAGTTGCTTAGGAATATCGCTCTTGAATATTAAAGCAAATATTTTTAAGGGAGCAGCTATTGCTATGTTTTCATAATACTTTTAAACATGACAGTAATTACTCAATTGTACTTGGGCAAAAGAGCACTTGAACAACTGATTGGATTTATACTATGTCTACTACGTTTATTAAAAATTTATTATAAATTATTTTTTAATTAATAGGGAGGCTAGGTAAATCAACAGGCTTCGGAATAATATAATTAAATTTATAAAAATAACTCTTCTAGTTCTTTGACTTGTTTTTATATTGATTATATTTTTATATATATAATATTTATTTTTTATTTGATATTTCGCTACTCCTTTGTGTAGCTTCTTCAGGAAAATTGGTTTTTGTTTTTTTTTTTTATTTCTTAATTTTTTAATTATATTTTTTAATTTTTTTTTTATTTTTTGTTTTATTTTTTTAATTTTTTATAAAAAAAAAAAACAATTTTCCAAATAGTAATAATAATAATTTTTAAAATAAAAATAAACATCTCGCATTTTTCTGTAGTGTGTCTTTGTGTGTCAGTTGTTGTCGGAAGGTTTCAGTGGCGAAGGCATAGTCACTGGTCACTGAACAATACCGACTTCAGCTGATAGCAATCCACAATCGCATCAGAACGCCCTCCTTCGTCGGTATTGTGTAGCACCGGCGAAGTAAAACAATAATAAAAAAATGGCTACTGAACCGAAGCTTCAGCACTGCTAAAAGTATAAACAAAGAATGTGCCAAAGCAGAGCTGCAAAAATAAGTAAGCTTCACCTCCTGTCGTTTCTTCTACTATCCCTTTCCTAAAGTTCCAGCACAATGCAACTTAATTAATTAGTGTAATTATTATAAAAATAACTTTTTGCATTTTAAATTGGACTTTCACAACTCTTTTATTTTGCCACAAATATATTTTAATTATTTTACCATGAAAGTTTATTGATTAAAAAATTTATCAGAAGATAACGGGTTGATTAGGGAGTTCTTGCTTCATCTCTGATATTGGTCAAACTTCTCATTTATTTAAATGAAGGTTTAATATAATATCTCTAGTTATTCTAAGAAAAATTTGGGTAAAGATTTTCTGAAGATCGAACTTCTCCTAAATCAATTTCAATGTATTTTCTTTTAATAAATTTAATTTTCAGAATACATTAAATATTTTGGGAAACGTAGTGTAGCATTGTTATTAGTAGTAAATTCACATACATATATGATTTTTATTTCAGCGGAATTTACTACTTCAGCTGTCGTTAAAAAAAAAACTTGTTTAAGAAAACTAGCACTCAGGTAGTTGTGATGCCTGCCAACAGCGGTGCCTTTAATTTTTTTGGAAGGGATATTATGGAAAAAACACAGGTGATGAAGATGACAGAGTAGGGATTAATTCATATGCAATTCAGCTGTTTTGCAATGTGTAAATTTGCTGCGTCTCTGCTGTGAAGTGGACGCATTAATTTTTTGAGCTAAAAGATATCCTCTTTTTTTACTTCGCAAACGTTTTTCGTTACTCATTACTGATGTCAAGCAGCCGTCTTCAATTCTGAAGCTGTTTTTGGTAGCCATTTTTATTATTTTATTTTTATTTAATTTGCCGATGATGCTAAACAATATCGACAAAGAGGGCGCTCTGATGTTACTTCTGGATTAAATAATGTTATTATAATCATATTTTTCTCTTTCTGTCGTATCTTATATAGTTAGCAAAATGGCGCGACGTCCTGCGATATGCAATTGTTACTGCAATACTGCAAACCGTATCCTAAATATTGTTTCTGTTGTAGTATGCCAGATCCCAAAATTCGAATTTTTGATTTGCGAATAAAGAAAGCTACAGTTGAAGATTTTCCACTTTGGGTTCATTTGATATTTGATGAAGAAGGGTCAAAAAGCTGGGCGAATTTGTTGCAGCAAATATTTAGTTAAATATTGACGTGAAAAACAATTTCACAGTAGAATGCATTTACAAACTTTCCTTGTGATATGCATGAATAAAATATTATCCTGCGCTGGAACTGCTAGGCTCCAGACTGGAATACTTGGGGGTTTTTGGTCTTTACGGAATACGACCGTCAACGCTATTAAGAACTTCGGAATGAAAATCGTCTGGAACCCGACAGTTGCAATGTCAAATATAGACTTGAGCATGACCACATGACAGCGTGGGAAAAATCATAACGTGATGTATACACATAAGCCAGTATACATATTTGAAAACTTTGCGAATTGAATTCTAAAACAAATTCTCAAAAAATACATATTTATTTAAGTACACATATACATATAAAAATGAGCGTGCATAAAGGCGATGTTATTTTAGAACATGGTCATTATTTTCCCCAAATTTAAAAATTAACAAAATTAAAAAAATAAACAAACAACAAAGCAATTTCTTAAACACGAATTACTATTCAAAAAAACTTGCGGCAAAATATCTTTCAAATATTGTATCAAGCCGCACCGGAAGGTACTCGTTTGCAAATGCAAACGGTTGCAGAATTAATGTCATAAAATAATCAAATATTGAAACTCATTACATTTCGCTGTTGAAATGAATGCTGTTGAAAGAAATTCTCCATCAAAGGGCATATGATTTTTTTCCTACGTACTCGTATGTATGTTCTTTTCTTCCTTTTGTTGCTTTTAGTGTCTTGCGTCTTTTGTCACAGCACGATTTTCAAAGGACCCATCACGTGAAAGCTTAAACCATCGTTTTTTTACAGCTTTTTATAAAAATTTTTTTTAATTCAAATTTTCTTGTATTGCTTTTGTATGCATTTATGCATATTCTGCAAATATCAATATATGCCATACAAAAACACATACATAAGTACATAAAAGACCTTTAAAGGGAAGGTTTGCGTGTTTGTGTGTGTGTGTGTATTTTCTCTTTATACCGCGAGCAATATCGCACAGTGTGGCGTTTTCATATACAAGGATGCCAAAAATAGAAGCAGTTGTTGTAAACAACTGAAATTTCGCACGTGTGTATTAATTGGTGAAATATAAACAAATATCAAATTTTGAAAATTGTGGCACAAGGATTCGCAAAACGTAGAAGAAAAATTTTAACTTCTGGAAATTTTGCATATTCATTCAATATAATGCACTTTAAACAAGACCCGCGTTGGTTGGTGTATGGTTCAACTAGTGTAAGAAAGAGACAAACTGATAAATGCGGATTTCATGCAAAAAGGGAAGAGACAGATATGTTAATGGAAGAAACATTAAAAGAAGGTGAATCCTGTTAGGTGAAACGCCAAGCCTGTAGTGTCGAAGAATGAAGAGAGGCCATTGGACATATTGACGTCCACATCGAGGTATGCTAATGCTCGTTATGAGTGTGGACTGCTATGGAAATATGAGACCTGTTCTTTCCCCAACAGTTATGCCCAATTTTTAAGACGATTACAACTGGTGGCGAATAAATTTAAAGTAAATCCAAATTTGAAGTAGAGTATGGAGCAAAATTGAAACATCATTTAACACAACGTTATTCTAGACGGCTTGGCAATGAAAAAAGTCAACATTCTCCTATTATGTTCTTTTTGCCACATTTCGCTGTTGTAACCCTAGCAAAGGCAGTTTTCATTTGGTATTTGATGCAGCAGCGAAGGTGCAAGGTGTATCACTGAATGACTTTATAGTTGCAGAGTCAGATTTTAATCGGCCATCAATTAATGTCTTGTTTATCGGAGAATAACACGACTATCTGTTACGTACGTACTAACTGGAAAATGTATATGTTGCTATTAACCCATTTAAAGGTGGCTAAATTTCTACATATTTGTTTCAAGTCAACCCATACTGAAAAACAAATGACGTTGAACAATAAATATTTTTTAATATTTTTGATTTATTATTTATATGTTTGTTACATGATTTAGCGGGTCTATATGCAGCATTTCATTTGGTGCTTCAGTAGACCTTTAACCAAAAACTCCCAAAAAATATTTGAGAATTATGGAATATACAAACAAAACAAACCAAATAGATTCTTTAAAAATTTTCTTTTTACAACAAACATTTTATTATTTGATTCTAAATCTATTTAATATTTCTAAGCCTTTCTTATTTTTTTTGATTGTTTTATAAGGAAAATTGGGGACTGCTTGGTCCATTTTGGCTGAAATGGACTGGTTACCACATGGACCTATGTAATGCAGCTATGGACCATGTCACTGAAAACAACAACTTATTGTTATACGACAAATGTTCGTGGTTTTCTTCATATTTACGATTACTCTGTCGCATTAAAATTACTCTCTCTGCGGTGCTGCATGGAGAGGTTACATGGAGTAGATTTTGGGATAGTCGAATGGATGATATGGTCCACCCCTAGGACATAGTAATGTTAAATATACTATTTTTTTCTTCATACATTTGGGTTAGTCTTCGACTAGTACTAGTCTTCTGCGGACTACACTATATATGTATGTGTGGACTAGTCACATTATTTGCAGGGAACTTTCGCTTTAAAACCATCTCAAGTCCAGCGGGTATCTGCAGCGATGCTGCACTGTGTGTAGTTTTTATGTATTTGTGTGTAGTTTTCTATTTACAGACTTTAATGCATTTAAAGGTACAGATGATGTCTTTTCATCTTCTGTTGTTCTTGTTGTTGCTGCTGCTCTTGATGTTGTTGTTATTGCTTGTGTATTGTTGTGCAATAAATTTATATTGCATTTTACTTTGCCTGCGCTCGTATCGAGTAAAAAAACGAAAACAACAACTACAACAACAAGAATGCATATAGAAAATCATACAAAGCTTTTATGCTGTAAAAAGTAAGTACTTGTGTATTCCGTAGCGAAGATTCAATTATAGCCGCCTTCGTTGAATAAAAAGCCTTTTTGTTAAATGATACGGCTCTTCCATTTTACAGCACTCTCATACACACAATCAAACACAAACTTCTTTGTTATGCTCTCACCGCGTGTTTGTATATGTATGCGAGTATATTGTATAGAAATTAAATTTTGTAAAAAATTTTGTATGGATGCATTTAGAAAGTAACTGGAAATTTTCCAAAGGTATTGATTTTGTTTTATTACAAACGAAAATTGAATTAAATAATTTACAATAGAGAGGGAGAGAGAGATAGAGAATGAATGGATTCTAAACAAACCATTTGCCAACAATAGCATAAATATTTTACAGCTGAAAAATTTCATCGAAAATTTGTTTTATCTTCTTAGGATTTTAATTAAAGGCATTTTCGTTAAAAACATTGATATCCTTGAGTTCATAACAAAATTAAATATGTATTTATATTTATTTTATAATAAGAAAAATTGTTCATTTAGCATGACGGCGTATTGAGTTGCGAAAGCATTTACCAAAGCTGGATATTACAAACAACTACATGCCAGGAGAAAAATCTGACCTAAGAAAGCAAAGTAAAGCTTCTGAAAAATTAAAAGTATTAAAATAGGCAGACATTTTAACAAACTCAAAAGTTATTGCAAAATTTATTTCCAAAATAAACAGGTTTTTTTTTAAGGAATGTATAAAATATAACCAACATCAATATAAAAACTTCCTGGGGTAAGAAAATATTACATTACACCGGCTCACCATGCATGCACACCTGCAGTGATTCCGTAATTTTGTTTTCTTTACACAAATATTTCTATGAAACAGTAACTTCTGCTGTGTAATTTTCTTAAGTGCTCACAAGTTGCATAATTATATGCAAATTGTATTATCACATAGCTATTACTTTCATCCAAGTATATGATACAGCCTTTCGGTTCACATATTGTTCACCGGTCGAAGTGCACTGTTATCAGCGGAGTTTTGTCCATTACGCCATTACTTTGTTGAAAACTTGAAAATGTCATCGAAATGCAAATCGAAATATAAATTGTTTTTCTGCATTGGCTGGAAAGTAGCTACGATGAATTACTAGATAGAATTGTGTTATAAAAAACAAGTTAACAAGGGTGGCGATGGCTGAAGTAGTCTGCACGTTGACTACAAGACCAAAACAGACCTGGGTTCAACCGCAGTTTCATACTAAAATTATAAAAAAGAAAAAAAAAACATCTCGCATTTTTCTGATGTGCATTAGTGTGTCTTTGTGTGTCAGTTGTTGTCGGAAGGTTTCAGTGGCGAACGCATAGTCACTGGTCACTGAACAATATCGGCTTCAGCTGATAGCAATCCACAATCGCATCAGGACGCCCACCTTCATCGGTATTATGTAGCACTGGCGAAGTAAAATAATAATAAAAATGGCTACTAAACCGAAGCTTCAGCACTGCTATAAATAAAGAACGAACAAAAGCGGAGCTGTAAAATAAGTAATTAAGCTTCACCTCCTGTCGTTGCTCCAACTATCCCTTTCCTATAGTTCCAGCACAATGCATCGCATATGTAGGGGTGGGTCATCTCCTGAGTGCTGGTCTCAGATAAAAAAAAAATGTGTAAGGAATGATTTTATGCAAAAAAGTTATGATATATCAGCAGACCGCAATCTTGCTGCGAATAGATTCGATGTTAATCTCAACATTAAATGTGGTTATATCTAAGTATAAAACGATTTTCTTCATAAATGAAACTTTTTCTGAAGTAGATTGGAATATGTAAATATTCTTTCAATTATTCAACGTTAGTCAAAATTCATTACGTCTTTAAAAATTTTCCTTATACTAGAAACATTTTATTATTTGATTTTAAATTTATTTATTTTAAACACACAAATTATTTTGACTAACGTTGAAGAATTGAAATGAATAGTTACATAATTGTATTGGAAGATTTAATTTTTCATTTTGCCTTTTAAATACAATCATTGCCAACCAAAGTGTTGACTAATTGTAAGAAAGGTTTAGAAAAATTAAATAGATTTAAAATCAAAGAAGCTATTTGGTTTGCTTTGTTTGTATATTTGTTAATTCGTAAATATTTTATGGGAGTTCTTGTATAAACATGTGAAATTTCTTGACTTTTTCCAAGAATTTGGTTAAAGGTCTACTGAAGGTTTTCGTATTAGAACAAAATGAAATGCCGCATATAGACCGCATATAACAAACATAGATAAATAATCGTACATTGAAATATTTCAGTTTAAATTTACAGAATTTCTTATTTTTTTAAATATATATTCGTGGCAAATTTTCACCATTCATCTAAGACTAGAGTTTGCACCCAAAACTTTCGGACCGCAGAGTACACGATTTAAATAACACTATAAACAATAAAAATACCCAAAATGAAATATGACAGGCTTTTCAAGAAAGCAGTTAATGAATTATACATAAGAGCTTTTTGGTTTTAATACATACCGTTTTTAGACGGCTTTTCGCGACCAAAAATACTGCCTTATAAAATAAAATATGTAACGAAATTTGCAAGATATGCTTGAAGGAACAGTTCATTAAATGTTAAATTTTCCCCATTTTCGCTTGTTTGTGGGCCATTATTACTATACACTTTGAAATATAAATAAATTTACAATATTAACACATCGTAAAGTTCATAAATTTATACGATTTTGCTTGTATATTAATAAGAAACGTTTGTATTAATTTTTGTTTATTTAAGTTTTTTTTTTCTTTTTCTTTTACTTTTCGTGAATAATTTTGCTTTTTATTTGCATTTTAATTTCCTTTTCATTTTCAGTTTTCTTTTTCTTGTTTTGCTGTTTAGAACGTAACAGTGATGTTAACAGTATTTTATACCGTACAGTAAATTGTTTTAAAATATAATTCAAGATCTCATCTCAAAGAGGCATCAGCAACTTTATTTACCTCTGCCACATAATTTTCGATAAATTTTCTATACAAAGTGCAATTGATATTTATACACGTATTGATGAAATAGATAATAGTTAATATTAATGACTAAAAAAATTATCTTACGTATCTATCTATAATTAAAATTTTTTTTTATAAAAATACCCGACATCAAAGTCATTGAGGATCGTAACTCTGAAGTAATGACTGAAATTAAATTCAAATTTATAAGTACAATATTTATTGGTAAGCATAATTAGTTATCTAATTATTCATATGTTGTTACGAGCAGTAACAATGCTATAAAAACGTTAGCTTTTTTTGAAGATCGTGTTGTTATTTAATAGAAGACGATAAAGTGTAACATCACTGTAATTCATGTACTGTCAAAATAAATTAATTTTAGCCTGTAATAACAGCATCAAATTACTTGCAAGATGGTCGGTCGTTGGTTGTTGATGCCACTGTCTATTTGTTAATGTACAGCCATTCGTAAAACAATAATAAATATTAAACAGCAATAAAAAATTGATAAAGCAACGCAGAGAAATAATAAAGCAGCCCCCACCACAACAACCCTATGGAACTGTCTTGCTTTAAGTTGGATATTGAAGAAGGAACACGTCAGTCTACACCCTCTTGTGCCTTATAAGCATATGCACTGAATATTTAAATGGAATTTTTTTAAGGGTTTCTTGTAGTTATTTTAACATTTATTGCTTGTTTTCTTTTTATTCTTATTTTTCAATAACTTGTTGTTCATTTTGTTTAAGGTTGCACAAAGTAGGTTTATTCTTTTCGTTTTATTTCATTTAGATGGTTTGGGGATTTCGAAATAATTTCAAATTCAATTTTCAACAATTGCACGCAAAGGACCCACTTAAGATTTGTTCTTTTTTTCTGTACGAAAAATAAACCCTGCAAAATATTTATATTCCTATAAATATGATACAAGGAAGCACAAAAAAAGGAACACCAAAATTAAACCTTAAAGAATTCCAGTTAAGAAAATATTTTGTGGTTTTAGAGTTCGAAACAAGCAGCTTCTGTTATTATTTCATGTTTGTATGTGTGGGCACACCCAACTGGTCAGAGTGCTTCAATATCGCAGTATGTTGAGAAATATTTGGGAATAAACAGCTGAAAAAATGTTTTGTTGTTGATCTTGTAACAATATATTTAAAATACTAATTCTTTACCATTTTTGCTTACAAATTTCATAGGATTTGATGGTGTTATAACCGACAATATGTACCCCATTGTCATCGAAGAGCCATTTACTTTTATTTGAAATAGAATAACAAAAGTGCTAAAATTTGTTTTCGTTTTCAATATACAAAAATATTAAATATTATTATTATTCAAAAAATTTTACTTCATATTTTTTTTCATAACTAGAGGGTGGCGCAGAATGAGCTATATGGTTTGAATTCTTTATAACTTTTTTAATTATTATTTTTTTTTTTGTTTTTTTTTCAGCATTTTGTGCAGAAGACTTGGGGAATTAATTATGAATCATTACACGATCGAACAACGTACAAAAATAATTGAATTTTATTTTTCATACCAACAGTATATTGTGTTGACACAGCGTGCATATCGTCGTAATTTTACCATTTGATTGGAAATTTTCGTCAACCCTTCCTGGTGCCGGAAGAACACCTACCGTGCACACTGGTCAAAATGTTGAACGTGTTCGGGAGAGCGTGCAGCATAGTCCATCAACAACAAGGAGGCGTTCGACAGAGCTTGGAATATCACGGCTATGCTAAAAAGAGCACGTATGTGCGAAGCAGAAAATAGGCATCACTTACAGGATTACATTTTTCAAAGCTAATTGCAAAAAAAATTCCCCAATAATATACTGTATTTAAAAAAAAAAATGATAATCGCATAAATAAAAAAGTTATAAACCATTTAAACCATATACATAGCTCATTCTGCGCCACCCTGTATTAATGACTCGATTGTGGATTGCGATCGAACAGTTGTTCAGTTGCCAGTTGCTAAAAATGATAATGCTGGTAAAACATATTGAAACTGGATTAACTCCAGTTGCCAAAATTGCAGTGTTTTTAAGAGTTTTTTTGTAACCACAACTTTGTTGAAGTCCAGTTGCACATCATAACCGATCCATAAACTTATTCACCAAGTTGTGTTTAATGGAAATTTTAATTCAGGGAAAAAGTACAATGCGACAAACCTGATTGTAGTGTGATATCGCTCATATTTTACAAAAACTACATAACATCTTGGTTAACTGGGTATGCAAACTGTATTAGCAAATGTGTGTGGCTGTGTGTGTGAGTTTATCTGCATGTATGCACTTCTTTAAGTAGACTTTATCAATTTCTTTATATTGCACCCGTATGTATTGGATTATTTGGATGGAAAGTGTACTTTTTCTTTCAAATATTATTTACTCTAGAATTTTTGTTAATAAAACTTTAGAATATCGTTTGAAAATAAATAGATTTCAGTTAAGGAGGCCATTCTTGTAAACAATGCACATAAGTAATTGTATCTTCTGAAATTTAAGAAACAAATAGCTTCACGTTAAATATATGTTTTAAATACTGGCCACTAATAAGTGATAAGTGTGAAATATTAAACCCAAGCAACACTAACAGCCAGGTGAAATCGCTACGAAATCAAAAATTTTATTCACAGTTGCAGATATGCGTTCGCCTTACATGCTTTAACTATTCTCATAAAACATTTAAATTTCTAAATCATAAAAATATAAGTCTCTATCACCTACACACGTAAAACTGACAATCAAATAGATTTTAAGAATTCGAATAGCCTAAATAAATTTTTGATAATAATTAAAATGAATTGTATAATTTAATAAGTAATAATTCATCATCGCAATAAAATAATTTCTTTTCATTTGGTCACGCATTGGATATCCTCTTACAGCTGTAATCTCACAAATCCCAGGAAAGGATTATCAGGAATTTCGATCCGTGAAACTTATGTGTCTCATCCTTCATCCAAATTACCTACGCACTTCATAATTCATAAGCCAGAATTTGTGGTTATATCTTGCAGATATATAAAAATAAATCTGCAATTCCCACTATAGAATAATTTGACTTCCCTAAAAACATTGCTCATGATGAATAGCTTAACCTTTTTAAAAGGTGAGAAGCTGTTAAAGAAATTTGTTGCTATTTGGTTTCTGCCTTGCAGGGTCAAAAAAGTTTTTCTTTCGTTTTAAAATCTATTAAGATATTTACTTGCCGAATTATTCAATCCTCGTCCTTTATATATAATTTTCTTTCCGTCCGACACACACACACACACACACACACACACAAATTACAGCATATGCCCAAGGCTGCATATATGTTTTTTTTTGTTTCTTAATAAAATAATTTTTTAAATAAAATTTCTCATGCGTAAAGTTATAATATTTAGTTCTATGAAACTAGATATAAAGAAGCAGTGACCTTTTTGCCTGCTCTGTTAAGACAGAAGCATATATGAACGAGAAGAGGATATAATAAGGATTAAATTGAGGTTTTCTATGTTGTAATATATGTATGTAAAAATCCTTTGTAACAATGCAAAAGACTTTAAGATTGAAGAAGCTTAACACTGAAAGCATTAAAATGCTTAAAAATCCTTTATATTCTACGATAATAATTCTTTAGCAGCATTTATTTATAATAATGACAACAGGTATTTTTTATGTTTCTGTTGTTTAAGAAAAAAAAAACTCATATAAGGACTAATAGCAAGAAAAGTTTGCATTAAACTAAAAGAAATTTAGAAAAAAAAAATTATATTCTTAACAATTGGTTTTTTAAACAAAAATATGTATGTAATTTTACACATTCATTCTTGAACATGTATTTTTCTTGCAATTTTTTTTAATTTAAACGTTTTCCTTTGAATTTTCGAACTTTTGTATTGAGGACGCAACATTTAGTCAACCCAAGACAATTCGTAAAAGTTTTCACATCCAGTCTAATGATGGGATTTAAATAATTTAAATTCGAACAACAATGAAAGAAAATACCCAAAAATAAGAAAGAGGGAGAACGAATGTATGACACAGAAAAACAATTATTGAATAAATAATTTTATTGACAGAAGTGTCCGGAACAAAAGAATAACAAAAACAACTTGCAAATAGAATGTTCACGAGTAAGGAGGTCAAGGGTGAGTCTACCCAGCCAGCATTTCAATTGCCGAATAGTCTCCTGGAAATGTCATGAAGAGTATTTTTTGGTCGTCGACCAGCGCAGTTTTTTATCGTAGAAGATTCCTCGCACGGTAGAAACTGTTCCGCGAGCTGTTTGTACGCTGAGAAAATGTATCAAAAAAGAAGATTGTTTTATGAGTCATATACATACAAATATATTAAACACAATCGTCTAACCAACCGCTAATGCTAGCTGGGTTTGACTGGCAATACAAACAATAGAGAAACAATGAAAACATATCAATAGACCGACCGCGTAAGCACATATACATACCCACACATACACACATTAAACAATATTGCTATGCAACAGTGAGAGAGATAGGAAGAAAGACAAACACAGCCAAACCATTCAATTATAATAGACCCTTCTCCAGCCATTACTTCACTTGAGTATTTTATTTTAGGGTTGATACTTTAACCAAAGTGTAAACAGATCATATAATATTAAGATAATAATCCTTACTGCATACAGCCACACGCAGTCTTGCTAAATATTTAAATACGTATCGTTGCTGAGTGTTGCTAGTGGTCCTTTGTGTACTTTTTGTTTTCGCAGTGTTACTCTAGATACTCCCCTCTTAATCGGACTTTATTACACAAATATGGGAAAATTGTCATAAAAATAAAATGCTAGAATGCAATTTTGTGCAACATATTGTCTTGATTATTTTTATATAAAAGTTATTTAGCTGCTATTGATATAATTCTACTTTACAGTTGTTCTTTTATGGACAATTGTGTTTTTGGAATTTATTTTTTTTTTGCTGCAAATTGAAGGAAATAAATATGGTTGTAAAAACAGATATAAAATACTTAATGAAAAATTTATTAAAATCTGCTAAATTTTGCTTGCTCCTTGGAGGGAATTTGTAGCATTAAACATTTTGGCATGTGTGTTGTAATTAAAAAAAAATTATATTTTCTATAATTAAATTAGAAACATGTTATTATTCAAAACAGTATTAACGTCTAAAGTGGTAGCCACACTATTGAAGATTAAAATGTTTAAGTTGGTTTTTAAAAATATTAAACCAAAGTGCTTATACAGGTTGGCCCAGAAAGAGGTGTTTGAATTGGGAATATTAAATCGAACAGTACACGATTGAAAAACATGCCAAAATCGTTGCACTTTATTTCAGAAGAAAATCGGGCTTCGTTAATAGCCAAAAGGGGCTACGGAAAATCCAAGAGTAGTGTAATAGAGAGAATTACACCCACTTAAATGTACCGTTAAATGTACCACTTAAATGGTGCGTTGTTTCGTCGGAAAGGATAATTGGCCCATATTTTTTTTAAAATTAATACTGTCTCGCCGTGCCCATCACTGGTGTTAGATTTTAATGCCATATATTAACTGAATTTACTTTGAGAATATATTCCTCTTTATACACTTTATGAGAATATAAGGTACGATTATGTAATAATTAATTTCATAAATTATTTTTCGGGCAAAAACACAATCAGAATCATACATTTAATACCATTTAAAAAAAAAAAATGTGAGTCCGATCACAGGGGAGATGTGTAAACATCTAGTAATGAAATCTTTTTAAAAGTTATTAAAATTAAATGTTTTTGTATTCATTTTATTTATTTGTTTTTATTTGCCTACGATAACATAATGTACGACAATTAGTGAAAATTAGTAGCTACTACTATTACTACTATTGCGCACTAGATGGTGTTAGTGTATTTCTAAGCAGCTGTTAAGTTTCTCTGTACTTGTTGTTGTCCGTATGATTACACTAATACACTCATACACAGCACACACCGCGTTAATTCAATCTTACTCAAAATTTGTGATTGTATTGTAAAAAAGATTTTTACCCCCTAGCGTAAAGATGTTTACACATCAAAAATACGCAAATTAGTTCATACTTGGCGCTAATGGGACCTAACTAATATTTTTGTCGAATTACAATTTGAAATATTCCAACAAAAAAGAATTTGTAATATAAAAGAAATCTATTCCGATGGTCGAATTAGTCTGCACGTTGACTATAAAACGAAAAATTTTCCTGGGTTCAACCGCTGTTTCAAACTCATAAAAACATTTCGGATTTTTTCTGTTGTGCATTTGTGTGTCTTTGTGTCAGTTGTTCTCACAAGGTTTATGCGGCGAAGGCATAGTCACTGGTCACTGAACAGTAACAACTTCGTCTGTATCCAATCCACAGGTACATCAGAATGCCCTCCTTCGTCGGTATAGTAAAATAAATAATAAAAATGGAGACTATAACGAACCTTCAAAATTTAATACGTCTCCTTGATATCAGAGACGCTACAACACTGCTGTAAAAACAAATAACGTGCAGAAAGCAGTGCTGTAAGATAGTGAAGCTTCACCTCCTATCATTTCTCCTACTATCCCTTTCCTGTACTTCCAGCACAATGCATCATATGTGTAGAGGTCTCCTGAGTGTTTAAGATAAAAAAAAAAGAAATCTATTCCATTGGTGCTGTTTGTTCGATAAGTTAGCGCGTTGTCTCTAAAGTCTGAAGTTGTGGGTTCATACCATATCCATCAATCATGTTAACTGTGCACTCTTTGCTCGAAGTAGTAAAATCTAAATCGTTTACCTTCAAAGTTTATAGCATTTACTCAATAGCAGAGGCGCTACAAATTTTTCCAAAAATAATGTTACATACAATGGCATTTTGCTTGCTAAGAATTTTAATTGCCTGAGTGTTTAAACAAAAAATAAAGTTTGTGTTGATTGACATTGTTTGTTCTCTTGTTATTGCTGTCCGAAAAACGTTACAAACTTTAGCCTGATTTGGGTTTTAATAATAACCAAGAATATTCTACGTAAAAAATAAAATAATTTACCACATGTACAATATAAAAGTGACTGCAGACCATTCACGTTTTCGATTAATTTAAATCAATACAATTAATGGGCAGATTAAACAATTGCATAATTGTTGCTACACACTCACACTTTCAATTGTTCATTTCTCTAAGTTTGAAAGGACACATTTGACAGGCAGACCGCCCATACAATTAAATCGTAAAATTATTTTAATATACAATTTCTCAGGAGGTATTTATGCGGTGGTGGTGGCGTAAAATAGAGGACGACAATAAAGGTTGCTTTGTTTACCGAAATCGTGTGTCTATTGTTCCTGCCTAAGCATTAGGAAGTTATTTGTTTAAGGTTTAATGGAATTAGTTTCTGAAACTATTAAACGAGAGCCAGCCGATAACAAAATGAAAAACAACCCCAATGGTTTTTGGATTAAAAAAAAAGAAAGCATTGTGAACGTGCTATATGGCCTCTTGCAGATAACTTTGTATATGAAAACTAATTGAATATTTTTACTGAGCCATTTATTTCTGTCTGGAATTAGAAGGTATTATAGTACAAAAAATAAAAAAGAGCAATTCAGTCATAAATAGAATTAATGTTCAAATTAAGTTTAAAGGGGAATAATTTTCAGAGCTGATTTGTAGGAGCTCGTTTGCTTTACAGAAGCCAAAAGTTATAATTTCAGGTGTGTAAAAGTTGCTTAACAGTTCTCAATTGTGATTGGTGGATTCTAGAAAATTTTAAACACCTATGAGAGCTGCAGATTTTAGAATGCAGATTTAAGATGATGTCAATAACGACTACTTTTGGTTTAAATTTGTAATTTTAATTAATTTTATTTAATCGACATGATCATTAATAACTGGCGTTCTGCACACCGCAACCCTCTGTATAAAACTGATTCTTTGCTATTCTCATAGGTGGGCTCGCCCAGTACTTCGTATCATCGCAGTTTTTATTATTGCTTGTATTTTTAAAATTTTTTTTTATTTATACTTTTATATACGTGGTGTATGGTTTAGTTTGAAAAATTAGTACATGCAAATGCGAATAAAGAATTACTTGTTGTATAAATTTATTTTTGCAAAGGCTACTTGGTTTATTTTGTTCACACTTTGGGAATTCTCAAACATATTTTGGGAGTCTTTTATATACACATGTGAGGGGTTTTTTAACTCTTTGACGGTCTACTGATGAGTTGATATGCACATCACAACATATAGACTAGCTTAACCATACATAACCATATATAAATAATCGTAATCCATTCTGACTCGACTAGAATAAATATAAAAACTTTTTTTTTGTCAAAAAACTTTCCCCTTTTAATTACCTTTTTCTGTAGAAAGACCTTGCCAGTTTCTAATATAATTATTTTAAAAACAACTGAACTAAAAGCGAAGTTTGGCTAAAAACAAGCATAATGCTTTGCACAAAAGCTTATAAAATTAATAGAATTTGCGCTTGCTGTAGTTATGTCAGGAAAACATTTTAGTGAATCATAATATTTAAACTTTTAATGTGCATTTTATAATTTTTGGCAACAGAAACTATAGATACGAATATAAATTTTTACACACTTACAAGAGAATTTTTGTACATATACATATCAAATATGTACGTGTATGTAAGTTCATATAAATTAAAATGGTCAGAATTTCAATCATACAGAGCTGTCCAAACTGATTGAATATTAATATATAGTCAAATGGAGAATAAGAACAAATATTGTTGTTTTCAATTTTAATTAAACTTGATTAGTTTTCTCTAAATTAACGCATATCTTCGATTTAGGTGATTTTTAGAGAGACATGAATTTGTTCATTCGTCAGCACCCGGTAGACAGTGAAAAGAAAACTCAATTATAATAATCATTAATTACAAGTTTGCAGGTCAACAATTTATATGTATATTTAATTTTATTTAAGCGATGCCAAAACTACAATATAAAAGAGAAACATAAGATGCTTAAAATATGTAGACGACAGCAAAACACAGGTGTCATCACATCCGTTATCGTTGTCTCTAACTTATGCCTATCGCTATTTTTGTAGGATCTAATGAATACATCTAAAGTTATAAATATAATAGAGTATTTCAATATATCTCCCTCCCTTAACAAAATTTTCTAGTTCCAGCACAATGCTTGGCATGTGTAGTGATTATTCCCTTACTGCTGGTCAAAGGTTAAAAGAAATGAAAATACCGCATTGAACTGATACTAAGCCATCAGTAACATCAGGGCGGCCTCATTCGTCGGTATTGCGGACAGGAAAGGAAGTGTTTTTTGGGTTCTTCTGGTCTACGTTGGTATAATTGAATTTCTATAAAATTTAATCTAAAACAATAATAATTATTTTTACTTTATAATTTGAAAATATTTTATCATAAATATGACGAAGATCCAGGCGCCGAATATGTGTATGTCGATGGTAGTACATCTAAAATATAATTTTGTGTTGATATTATTATTATGAAAAATCTCGCTCCAGCTGCATTATCAAGCAACATTACGGCGAATATCTATTAGATCAGATTTTGATACAAAAAATTTGTATTGCAAGCATACAAAGGGAATTTTTCTTAATATGGTATGAAATATGCGATATTGTAGTTCAATTTTATTCATATATTAAATCAACATTTAACTACGATGTGTCAGGGAAAGATATTTATTCAACATTAACCAAATTGATGTCAATGAACACTACTCCCTCTATCCTCCTTCCCATAACCTAATTTGAGTGCCGGTCCAAGAAAGAAAAAAAAAATTATTAATGCTGGATAGCTGACAAGGAAGCAACACGTCTCCTACATTTCGAATGATAGACTTCAGATATGTCAACTATTCATTACGCTATGGGACATAAAACTTTTCACTGTGTTCTTAAATTTTAGGGACTGGTGCTATTACTAGCATTTCCTACAAAGGCATCCAATCACTTTCACACGGCGATGGCCTGGTATTTATACACCCTATTTCACTAACTAAATAACATTTTTCGGTGTTGGTTAATACCACATACCCTACTTCCAGTTGTTAAAATTTAATATCGAGAGTAATTAATACTCTGTTATTTAAGGCATTCAATTGATACAATTGAAATACTTTCAGCCATATCTAACATTTTTAAACATTTTATATAGGAGGAGCAATTAAACTTGTTTAAATAAAAAATATATTAACAATTACCATAAAAATTTGCAATACAAATACATATGTAAAAAAAACAACAAATGTATTTCTGGAAAACATTTAAATCTTGCGAGGCGACTTATTTGGGCTTAAAAGACCGTAATTAATAAGTAAATTTTTAATTTTTAAAATGTTGGATTGGGTTTCTTGCACATTCTGTGACTTGAAGAGTGCTGAAAATAAATAGAAAGGCACAAGATAACATGAATGGTATAGAAATTAGATTTATGTCTGCTGACTGACTGAAAAATTTATGATTTGAAAAATTTCCTTTACGTGTATGATCTGCGCAGTTATTGTTAGTACAATAATTACTCAAAATACAATAAATAAAAAAATATTCTAATTAAAGCAATATCTCTTCGAAGAATTTTAAAACTCGTGAACAGGTTTCTATACCCTGGTATTATAATTTTTTTATAGTACGTTTAATGAAAGCGTAGTTTATTTTAGCAATATCATAACTTTTTCCTTGGTATGCAAAGTATATGTATGTATGTACGCGTGTGTACATATTGATGAAGGAAAAAATAAAACAGGCGTCTCTAAGCGATTAGTTTTCCTCCCACTGTGGACAGCAGCAACAGCTACTGTTATTATTGTTGTTGGCGGCAAATGAAAAGTTTATAATTCCTATCCTATTTTCGCTGTTTGTTGTTGTTCGCGGCGTTGTTGTTGCTGTTATACTCGTAGCTGTTACTTTACAATGCTGTAGTTTATTACAAAAAAAAAAAAAAAAAAACAGAAAACGACTGATAAAAATAGAGGCAATATCATGCAAACTCATGCACTTTACTAAAAAGCATTTTGTAATTACAACAAAAATGCATTTTAAAATATGCCACTATTAAAACAGAAGGAGAATAAAATTTAAAATAAAACCATATGAAAGTAATGAAAAAACACTAAAACATGAGTGCCGAGCTGCTATAGAAGCAAAAAAATATATATAAAAAAAAAAACGCAAAGCTAATTTGGTAAATATTGTACAGTCGACTTTCAATAATTTCAATCTCCTTGGGACTAAAATACAAGTTCAAATTAAATATTGAGATTTCAAATTAACAAGAGTTTAATTGAAGGCATTAGTGTATCTTTGAATTATTTGTTGTGTTGGAAAGTTTGAGTGGCGACGACATAGTCACTGGTCACTGAAAAGTAACGGCATCAGTTGTAACCAATCCACAAGCACATCAGAACGTCTTTCTTCGTAGGTATTGTATAACACCGGCGAAGTAAAATGAATACAAAAAATAGCTACTAAAAACGAAGCTTCAAAATTTAATACGTCTCCTTGAGAGCAGAGGCTCTATAACACTGCTATAAAACAAAGAACATGCAAAAGCAGAGTTGTAAGATAGTGAAGCTTCACCTCCTGTTATTTTTCCTGCTATCCTTTTCCTCTAGTTCCAGCACAATGCATCGCCTGTGTAGGGGTTATCTCCGAGTGCTGGTCCAAGATAAAAAAAAATTAAATTTAAAAATTACCAAATTGCATGGATTCTTTTCAATTTATTGAGTGTTTTTCAAGGGACTTGTAAAACAATTCAAATTACCGCTAGATTCAAATTTACGAGTTTCAAATTATGAAGAGTCGACTGTATATGCAAATGAATTTGTTAAAGTAATATGATACAGTGGGCCTTGAAATTCATATATATATGTCTACATATTTGTAAAAGTATTGTAAATTTGAGCATTTTTTATTAAGCATGAAAGCAAATTTTTTATTTGTAAAAAAAACTGTAACTATATCTCTATACATATTTATATGGATATATATTTTTTAAGAAACGGCTTCTCTGTGACACTATAAAATAAATAGAACAATTTCTTACAGCCATTTACCGCTTTTTCAACGCCAATGTATACAATTCACTGCAAAGTTTATTTAAAGGTATCGAAAGTATTTCATATTTTTTTTTACAAATAAATTGTGGAAACTGATTTTTTATGTAAATATAAAGTCAAACACATAAAATTTGTTAAAATATTTGTGTATATTATTTTCTTTATTTTCTACACTTCTCTTTCTACATCTTTGCTTTTAAATGACTACCGAAATACGTTTCATTGTTGTTGAAATAATTTATTAACATGCAATCAGCCTCATAAAATTGAAAATCCTTAAAGTTGTTCAATTTCTGGTTCATTCCAGCAACTAACGACAAAAACAAAAACCTCATACAAATAATAAAGTGTCATATTTTGTTTTATTAATTTTGATATTTTAATGTATAGCAATTCAATTTGTGATGAGAACATTATGGATTTGTGATGCTACCGTCGGAAAATCTTAACTTGAATTATGCATTTGGCTTGTTAGAATTGTGGCACATTTTCTTTTGTTGAGGATAAATGTTTGAAAATACGTTGCTATTTGTTTGCAACAAATTGTTGTATATATGTATATTGTATGTGTATATACATATATATAAATGTATTTTGAAAACATGGAAAACACATTCAACTCTGCAGATTAATTCATATGAATAACTGCGCTATTGCCTCCGTAGTCTAGTGCATGAGCATTAGTCTTATCAATATGGAGGTGCGGGTTCGATTCCCGCCTAGACCATATGTGTTTCCACAGGCAAGCTGTAAAAGCTTTCTAGAGTTTGTTTTGTTAAAAAAAAAAAATTTTAAATAAATTTTTAAATGTGCGACAGAAACTCATTAACCCATGCTGTAACGTAACCAAATCATGGAACATTCATTGGTTGTAAGCCCTCAATTAATAGACGCGATAAATGTGAACACATGGTCTCCAATCACAGCCCTATGCTAAAATTCTGCGTTCTTCAGCTAAGTCGAACCAGTTCATTTGCAATGGAAACCAAGTTTATTTTTGCTGGGTTGTTATAGTGCTTTTCATTTGAATAACTACCCAGCAAAAACTAGAGAACGTGTTACAGCTACCAAACAGTATACTTTTCAACCATATACTACATACCGTCTGCATTACTTAGAAGCAGTGACGGGGTGAAATTTGTCGTATTATATTTATAGAAGATAATAAATATATAAAGCTAATAATTTACATCTACCGATAACCACACACGGTGGACAAAACACGAAGACCGCTGATGATGAAAGTGTAGCAGCATTCGAAAACAACATGTTGTTCCGTGTTTGTCAGTGTGATTTAGAATATCATCTATGATTTAGGTTATTTCTTAGTAAGTAACTACCACATGTAATTTTTATTGCCAGTATAGTATCGATAGGGCGATCCCTATTTAAAATTGTAAACTTTTAACTAATTGCATTAACTGAGGTTCGAAATAAGATACTGCATATATAGATATGTATGCATTTTAACAATTAAAACCATTGCTTGTTGTTGTTGTTGTTGTTTCTCGAATATATATGACCTAAATGTTGGTATTAATGTGTATGAAAAAGTACGCAAAATTTTAAAGTTCCTTTTGGATTTTTGTGGT
The DNA here is from genome assembly GCA_963924685.1 of Dexiosoma caninum. Classification (NCBI taxonomy): domain Eukaryota; kingdom Metazoa; phylum Arthropoda; class Insecta; order Diptera; family Tachinidae; genus Dexiosoma; species Dexiosoma caninum. The sequence goes on along the minus strand of OZ004729.1, from coordinate 16,436,843 downwards.
TTTGAAAACTTTCATTATACTGTTGTTGTCCATTATGACTTACAAATATATATTTGTATGTAGCTGGTGCTGAACACTATTTTCCAAAAAAAAAGGGATGATAACTACTGCCCTTTAAAGTAACAACTTTCTGCAATACTTATTTGTAATGGCATTTAGAAGTAGTTATTCGTACGCGAGAGTGGTACGTACTTGTCTCCAATGGCATCGCCATGTTAAAGTAATTAATTAAAAAGCCAAAGCAGAAGTAGTGAATACTAGTATTAGTATTTTTACTCATTACTTCATCAGCAAAGTTTTTGCTGGGAAAGAGTTCTTTTTCCATCAACACGTTGACTACAAAAGCAGAAAAGTCCTGGGTTCCACTCCAGTTTCAGACTAAATCATAAAAAAATTTTGTATTTTTTCCGATGTGCATTTGTGTGTCTTTGTGTGTTTTTGTCGGTAGGTTTCAGTGACGAAGGCACAGACACCGGTCCCTGAACAGTACCGGCTTCAGCTGAAAGCAGTCCACAGGCACATCAGAACGCCCTTCATCGGTATTGTGTAGCATTGGCAAAGTAAAACAATTAATAAAAATGGCTACTAAAAGGAAGCTTCAAAATTGAGTACGTCTTGTTGATATCAGAGGCGCTTCAACACTGCTATGAAACATAGAACGTGCAAAAGCAAAGTTGAAAGAAAGAAAACTTCACCTTCCCTAACTATCATTTTCCTCTAGTTCCAGCACAATGCATCGCATGTGTAAGAGTCATCGTCTGAATGCTGGTCGGAAAAAATAACTATAAAATTAAATAAATTATAATAGCACACTGAGTAAAAATATCACGTTGTCATAATTTCTATCACTATGTCTCTGTTCACATTCAGAAACTTTTCTGTTAGAAATGTTCTTTGTTTATCTTTTGATCTTTCATTCGTGTCCACACACCAAAGTTTTCTTTCAACGAAATTATATGTTTTTACATGTTGACTTTTTCTTAGGAATTCATTAACAAAAAATGAAGAGCGTTAACCAAATACATAAGTTAAGTAACAAATATAGGGCAAAACGACAATTAAGCCACAGCCAATTATAATTGTCAAGTGCGTGTTAAAGCACATAAGAGAATTTCCACGAACTTGTGTCCCTTTCACATTATTTTCTTTTCTCTCTGAAAAAAAAAAATTTCATAATGTGAACCGGAACGAATTCGAAAATTCTCCTTTTATATTATAATTTTTTTAATTCCAGTTTTTGTTATAGAATTTAAAATTTTCCTTTGCAAAGTGTTAGTTTAGGTCATGGGATAATTTCTCCCTAAATTATTTGTGGGTTGTTTGGTACTTGTTTACTGCAACTGTGCCTCGGCCAAGACGCTATGCTGCACCATGAAATCCCCTAAAATTAAAAACTACCAATATTTTGTTTTTTTCCCCTAAAGATAACAACTTATGTATCAAATATAAAGAATTTTTAAAGTTTCTGGTTTTACGTTTGATCATTCGATAAATAAGTACGAGAACTATCGCTGGCTATTAGCGTTTATCGAATGAATTTGGTACACGTTTTAGCAGGGTTGGAAAAAGGTACATATGAAGTGCGAAAGAGATAAGCGCACTAATCGTTCGATTGGATACCAAGTGAGAGTAGCGCCCTTGATATCTTATTATGTTAGTGAAATACAATTTTTAACTGAAAATTTATCGTACGGTTTTTTGTAGGGTATAACACATTCGTAATACATTACCGCACCACCCTTGGCAACAGCCACTTGTTTTACAAATTTACAAAACAGAAATCTTTACAATTACTACGTGTTGCTTGTTTGTCTTTTCGAAATGTGTACATATCAGATTTCCTGTGCATTAACTATTTTTCCTTTTTCCCCATTTTCAGTAGCGAAAATTTCTTTTAAAAAATGGAAAAATAAAACGATAACAGAAATCAAGATACAAAATCGACAATACAAACAAATATCTTATAACTCGCCCGTCTCCTGTACACAAATATTTCTGAACGTTTTGGGGATAAAAGAAACAGGTATTTGTCTAATGTAACAAGTAGTAGAAAATTATTAATAAATTTTAAAGCAGAAAGCAAAAGTAAAAACTGATATTCGTAAAAGCTAAGGCGTTCTCCGGAATATTGTTCGCAATACTGTCACGTACATTATTTATTTTTACTTTTCTGTTAATTTTTTTACGGTTTTTAAGCTTTTCATATCATTCTAATTTTAAAGTCTTTTTGCGTTCTTATCAAACCTTTTAACCGTATAAAACTTAAGAAAAAAACCCAGTATTTAAAAAGATATACATATATACATATGTATGTAAGTTGAAAAGAAATTTATTTTTTCATATAAATGTATATAGTATAATGTTGTTAGCATTATCTGAAAGATTTGAGAAAAACGAAAAGAACCAGCTTCTGCAAAAATGGCAAAACTTTTGAAATGTTTAAATTGAAAAATCTTTATAGAAAATATATAATTTCTTTAGTATTTTATTTGAAATTTTTTTTATTGCTGTTTAGTTTATATATGGAAGTATATTTCAAGGAGAGATACATTTTAAATTAATTACTCTTTAAGAATTGTCAAAGTCACATCCAAGAATTCTGGAACATTCCTACGAAATAAAAATTTTTCTATGTTCATTAATTACGAAAAGTAGCGTAATTGTTTTTACTTATTAACAAAATTCTAATCTATAAACTATATTTTTTAATACACATATACAATATAACAAAACTCTGCAATTCTCTTGCAAGTTCGAAAAATGTAACTGTATTGGTTAAAAAGTTTTCGTTCATTGAGTTTTTTTTTTGGTTTAGGAAGGGATTTGCGTTAAAATGGTACTTAACTCTCACATTACACATGCCACTTGCAAATACATATTATTATTGAAAAATTCTTGAAAATAGTAGAATCTCTTGCCACTAGATTTTACGTTTCCACATGCCATTGTAACTTCATTTTAAAAATATAGTCGATGCATTGACTGAAAAAAAAATTCACTTCTAAAATTAAAAAAAATTTTAAAGGCAAATCTTTTGCTATCGATCCATAAGCATTGTTCTTTAAATTATTATCCTTTCTAATTTGATCTTCATATTCCACAAAAGTAGAAACGAATGATGCAAATTTATTAATTTTAAAATATTTCAGTTGTTCTATTTTGCTTCCATTTAAGACTTTTACATGAGAAATCTAACACACGTTCATCATATAAGAACATTTTTTTTTAGAAAGGCATACAATTGTTATTATTAATATTATGCTAATAACACTAACGCTCTATAATTAATAAAACTTGCGTTTTTTTTTCGTACTTCAAAATATAAATCATAATAATACATTAGAAAAATCATATTTTTAATTTTAATTTTACAATAATCGAGAAAATTTTTATTAAATTTCCTACAGGGTAACATTATATATCGTTCTGAGACTGCCATTGTGACAAATGTTTGTGTTTTAGTAGAGAATTGTGAATGTAAGAAAGTTGCAACATAATCTTCCCAAGCAGTGATTGTCAAAACGCTCATTATGAAACTACAAACCTTTTCTAGAAACTTTAAAAATATTTCCTCAACAAGCGACCGGAAAGAATTTTTTCATTGTTTTCGTAAAAAGCATTTACAATAACTAAGAACTAAAAAATTTCAATTCCCTTTATACAGGGTGGCAAAAAACTAACTAATTTTAATTCGCTGTAATGGCGGCAAATATTGGTCAATGGCTTGTTTACCACTAATTCAGCGTTCGAAATGTCAAAACTTTGTGACATTTGACGACATCTGTAAAAATGGCAGCAATTAAAATTATGACATTACTTTTGGGCTACCCTGTGTAATATAGTATAATGTTAAATGTTGCAAAATTTTACTTTTTCAATTTTGTGAAAATTTAAACATTTCTCTAGCATCATTACAGTTAATTTGAGCAAAACTGCCGTTTACTTAAAAAAAACATTCAAATATAAAACGAAATTACTTAAACAATATTTTCTTAAGAATTTTTATTTCTCTGGGCTGCATTTAAAATACAAAAAAAAAGTTTTACACAAAAGAGATACGCAGGAAATTATACACTAATTGGATTTTTAAACTTTTCACCAGCGATAAAATAGAAATAACAAAGTCAAAAATTAGTCTAAAACTTTTTTTTACCCCCAAAAGAAAAAATACAAGGCGAAAGTTTAATTATTTATTTAGTATGTTTAATAAGACGCAAAACGAGAATTGTCTGGTGCGGGTGTATTGTTAAACGAAACAATTTATTCTTGGAAATATTTTTTAAAGGTTGGTAGTAAAAGAAAATAAAAATTTTTAAGTTTTCTTTTAGTTGTTCGTTTTTTCTTGAGTAAAAGGTTTAACGCTTAAGTAAATGAAAGAATGACTTTTATTCGTAATTTTTCATTCCGTTGCTACTAATATAAAACTGTAACAGAAATTAGTGTTATTTAAAACATTTTTGTTTGTAGGAAAAAGTGTTCATAAGAAGCCAGTAAAAATATATTTCACAGTAAACCTAAAGCTTAGAAAATATTCATTAAAATATGAACTTTAAGAAGTAGTGAAAATATCGCGCATTTCCAATGGGGTATTCAGCATCGATTAATTTATCGATTGCTTGTTAAACTGTTAAACGATATTATATATGTATCTGTAGATGGGAGCAAAACTACACCAAGTCACATTTTGGAAATTTACCAGAAGATTGCAAAAAACTGTTGAAAATTTGCCTTACCCCGAATATTTTATACAACTCTAATGTTATTTTTTTATTTGCATGATATCCTTAATAAAACTACGTCATATAATATTAATTATAAAAATGATATTCTTGACCTGCCATTATGGTATTGGCACTCTTCAATCACCTGTTCAATATCTCGAAAAGTACATTAGATAGGACTTATTGGAATTTATCTACCCATAGAATAAAAAATTCTGAATCAGATTAACGTTCAGGTTTTAAGGTCCTCAATAAAATATTGTCCGATTATTCCTTAGAAAACGGCTAATAGTTTCCAATTTTATCGTCTTGATTTAAATATTCTTGGTACATTTTCGAATAATATTGGACTTTGCAGTTGATTGAAATGCACGTAGTTTAAGCAAAGTTTAATTCCTTTATTTAATACTTCATTATAATAATTATTCAATGTTGGATTCCAAAATTATGCAAAAAATTATGTATGTAGCAATTCGTTCTTGAGAACCCCGGTATAATTTTAATTTTATAACTTTTCTACAACCTTGTTATCATTGAAAAGTGTCACAAAACCCACTTGATATTTGTTTAAAAAAAATTTCAAGCGAAGAAAGTTTGAAATAAATTAAATAATTAAACCAAATAATAAGAATAGAATAACATGAAAATTATTAGAACAACAAAAGAAAACAAAAGGCATTAAGAGAAAATCTTGTTAAAGATTTGTTTTCTTATTTTTTTCGTTTTTGTAACGGCATTCTTTATCAACATGTTGGTGTATTCGTCCCTTGCTTTTTTCTCCATTACTTTTTTATGCTGCGTGCGACACAAACAATTCACAAGAATTGCCCCAAATTGAAAATAAGATTAAGACAATCGACAAACAGCAAATAAGTGAGAAAATATCGTTAAAATTAAATCGTGATAAGTGTTAAATTTAAGCAAAAAAGTTAAAAGTTTGCAATCTAATAAAAAGTGTTTTTCAGCGGCTTGTAATTTTGTTAAGAATTGATTTTGGTTTTATATTTTTATTTTGGTCTGCTGTTTCATCACGATTAAATTTTAATCAACAGATAATTTTATTTTCATTGTCTCGTTTATTTGTTTTCATTTTCTTATGATTTTTTTTCTTAGCTTTTGAGACTTTGTTCAAAATAGGTTTTTTTATTGAAGCAAATAAGAGAATTAATTGGTGAATTAATTAGGAAAAGCAGCTGTTAGAGTTCTTGGATTAATGGTTGACATTTGATGTATGAAAGATTTAATGAAACAAAACGATGGTATATTTCTTATTTGATTTCTCTCGCTCTCTCTCTCTCTCTCAGTGATAAATAGAAAAAAATACATATATTTATACAAGAGCATTCACAGAAGTAGAGGAAACTTTACAACAAGCACACTAATGCGCAACACGTCACAATTATTTTCCTTGTATTTTTCCTGATTTTTTTACACAATATCTGCCGTATTCGTAAAATGTTTTTTGATTAATAGAAGGTATGTATATTGGTAGAATTTTGTTTGGAAAATTGTCTAATAAATATTTTATAAATACAAAAAATTTTTATGAATGCGGCAGTAAGATTTAAAAATATATATGTAAATCTGGTTGAAGCTCTACTGATGAGTTGGTATAATGGTATAAGCACCAACGAAATCTACATGTAGACGAGCTTAAACATACAAAAATTATACACATATAAATAATTACTACCAATGTTCGTTCGAAACTACCTAAAATGGCAACGCTGCTCACAGCTACGAAACTACTTAACTACGTACTTGAAAAGTTAAAAGTGGACCAAGTAATTTACGTTGACGCAGACCAACTAATTGTGACAAAGGTTATAAGAAAACATGTATTTCAACTAATTTGTCAGTTGAAAAATGTGCCGAAAAAACAATTTCTAGTTCACTTCCTACAACTATGTATATGGAACATAATCAAAAAGAGTTTTACATATAATTTTCATATTAAAGTTCGTAATCGTTAATATAAAATAAATAATGCCATAAAATAAAAAATGTCATTTAAAATACAATTATACACGCACAAATAAACGCATACTTCCTACAAGGCATATGCGTGCTTAAGTATGCGTATGCATACATAGTATGTATGTTTGTATGTATGTACATATGCACCCAAGGGAGTGAAATCAATAAAACAAACATTTTTCAAACACATGTACATACATATATACTTACATACACACACCTGTATATAAACAAAATCGGCTAAAGTTATCAAAGGGAAAAACAAAAGTTAAACTGGCAAACAGACGGACAGATTAAATATTATTTAAAATATGTACATACATACATACACATATACACATATACATACGTATTTTTAATAATATTAACAACTATAAGCTCACGGTCATATTTACGAAAAAGCAATAAACCATATCCGATTTCACGTCTCATTTCCCAAAGTCAATGAACAAAGTAAAATTTTTTATTAAAATTAAAAACAAAAAAGTTTGAGACTTTTTTATTCATTTTATTACGATTTATATATTTCGTTCCAATGATGTCCTGCGTGTATGTCTCTTATGCTGGAAGTATTAATATTTTGCCAGACTCAATAACGCTGTTGATGTATTGTTGTTATTGTCTTAAGTACGGTCAGATTGGGCAAATGTTTGAATTGTAAACACTCTTTTTGGCAGAAACTGATTAAATATTTCGGAAATTGCGCAACATGGATATATATTCTCTACCACTCGATAAGAGAATTAGCAATATAATAATTAAAAATAATAATAATTTATTTATTTGATTTAATTGAAAATAGAATTGCTGTACTTGCTTCTCTTCTCTAAGTAAAAGCTGAAAATTTTAATTGACTTATTTCAGACCTATAGGCTAAACTAGTGTTTACTTTCTGTTCTGAAACTATTATTTCAAATGCAGCTAGCTCCAGCATTTGCATCGCATGTATAGGGGTCATCCCCTGAGTGCTCGTCCAAGATAAAAAAAAAAGAAAAATTAAATACAAAATCTTACGAGTCGTTACTTGTTCTGTTTCGTTATGTTCTGCCGTTCAATGTGTGAAACCGCGGATGGAAATCATTTTGCAATTGTACTTTTTTTAGTCCGTTTTCAACTTTGTTGGTACCGTGGTTCTTCCGTGGCTCTTCCGTGGCTCTTCCGTGGCTCTTCCGTGGCTCTTCCGTGGCTCTTCCGTGGCTCTTCCGTGGCTTACTTGGTACTAATTAAAAATCTTAATGTCTTGTACGTCTTATTGTGAAATACATAAGTTTACAATTGCATAACGTTTCTCCTTGTTGTAATGTTTGCTTGTATAATAATTTCAATATTAAAATAAAAATTATTGGAAAAGCTTTTTATGCTGCGGAATGAGCAACCATTTGCTTGTGAGTTGGGCTATTGAAATGATTAATTGTGGTTTTAGAAGTTATTATTATACTCAAACCCATGCACACACTCATCACACGATGCGCATTCATCAAATGGAGCAAATTAAGAATCTGAAATTGTTATTTGTAATATTTTCATAATCGTAAGGTAAAACTTGTACGTTTTGTTGCAAATTTTTTAAAGTTACTTTTCCCTTATCAAAAAGAGCTCAGAAATTAAATACTAATGAAGCCTTAAACCAATAAAATTGCAGTGGGAAAAAAATAAGTTTAAAAAGGAATTTGAACATTTAGCCAAGTAACTAGTTTGTATAGATTTTTATCCCTGTGTATAATAAAACATTTACACAAAACCGAACCGAAGAAGCTTTTGCTGAAGTCTAGCGTTGTATAGCAGCAGACATAAGTAACAAAATGCATATTTTGTATGGGAACTGTTTTTATTTGAATTTTTTCGTTCGAATTGTACACGTATCTTGTTTTCGATGTAAAGTCGCAACGGCACATTTCAGAGGCATGATAATTTGTGAAATTGGGCGACTGATCGGAAACTATCGATTTTTTTTATCATGGCGATTACGTTTTTTAGACGGTTATGGGTCAGTATGTGCGGAACGAATATTACTTGAGTCCTACAATTTGATTATTTAGCGGAATTTTTATGAAATGCGGTGAATATTAGCTGTACCAAAATCTTTAAGCGCGTGAGAAATATAACGACATTCTGGTGTGATATAAAGCCCAAACTAACAAATATATTTGCCGTTGATATAATTTTTACTAAAGAAAAAATTGTGAGCCAATATTTTTTGCACAAAATTGTCAGTTAATTATCTACCAAGAATGTTTAGTTTACAAGCTTCTCAGATTATTTATATCGCATATCAAGTGGGCAGTGTAGAGGTCTTACGAACAGTACCAACGTAAGTGGCCTTTAGGATTAGTTGCTGATATTTAACCTGCTGAAAGTTGCTATATCTTTAAGGGTGACGGGACTTTTTCCTTTGGAAAAAAGAACTAACACTTAGGCAATGATTGTCTACTCCTAAATGTTAACAAGCAGTGATGGGATAGACAGAGGATAGCTTTATTATTTTGTTTTAAACTTTACTTTTGCAGGTTTTTTATGGCAGTATTGCAGCGTCTCTGGTGTCAAGGATTTTAATTGAATTCTTGAAGCTCTTTTTACTAGCCATTTTGATTAATTATTTTACTTTGCCGATGATGCTACACAATACCAATGAAGGAGGGCGCACTGATGTTACTGATGTTAAGAAAAATTAATACTCTTGGCACTTTTTAACGATTTTATTATTTGGATTATAAAAATCGCAAACAAATTTATTCCTTTTTTTTTAAATTTTTATTTTAAATTTTCAGCATGTATTTCTTTTCAAACACACAATTTCCAGATGTAATTTTTGTTATACTCGTATTATTAATATCGCCGTTTTAATTATTTTATGTTATCGACTATCTTTGGGTGGGGAAAATTAACAATGCCTTTTATTAATGTTGTTGTTATTTTTCAAAAATAACTCCCAATATAAAATCCTTTAGTAATTTTAAATCCTTTGCATATAATACTCTCTTTTTGAATAATAAAAATTTTAATATTATAAATGATGAAAATATAATTAGTACAGTTGTGCAAATTAAAGGAAGCAGAAAACAGGTGTCAAAAATATAATAATAAATATTTTTTAATTAATTTAACAAAATAAACGAATGCATTTAATTTTTAATTCCCACAAATGTACTATGTATGTATATGTGTATGTGTGTATGTGTGTTTATTTGTTATTTATGCAGGTTAAAAGCATTTGTATTTTATAGTTTTACATAAGTGAACGTAAGGGGATTTCCATGCCAAATTGCTCAGCAAATTTTATTTTTTATATAATTTGCAAAATTTTTAATTTAGACAAAATGAAACAAGGAAGAGAAAATTAATAATTTCTATATCATAATTTATTTATATTTTTATACTTTGTTAGAAAAACAATTAATTTCGGATAATTTAGACTATAAATAAACAAAAATAGTCGTCTGCATAATATGTATATTGTATCCTGTACCGTAATCCAGCACTTTAGTACATTTGCGTTTAAAGAACCTAAGTTCTTTTTTAGACTTACACGTATTGTAATGCATATGAATTAAACACCTGCAAGAGACCACTCACTATTATGAAGAACTCACTATTATGAAATCAGCTGAATACTGTAATTGTATTTCCTACACAACACACATAATATCAAAAAATCTTATAACACAACTGAATCATACACATAAAAAATACCTCATTTACCTAAACATGTAGTAATCATTGACAACATTAACAAACAGTAGCGCAACTAAATAAAAACACCGCCTCATTGAAATCCCTGAGGTTATGTTTTTATTTTGCGCTTGCAACAAGCAACGACAATTCTGTTAAGTTTGAGAACAAGAGCAATATCAGTGATGCCGACTTGTTTCTTTTTAAACTTCATATGAAAAAAATTTTTTTAAAATTTTTATTTATTTAACGGGAGTCTAAATGAATTACGATTATTTGTTTATGTTTGTTGATTGGTATCGCAATTGCATATTTGGAACGTTTTAGCTTTTTCAAAAATTTGGTTGATGGTCTACTGGTAATTTGGTAATTTTCAGCACTAATGAATTGCTACCGAAACCATACAACAAACATAATAAAAAAATATTTGTGCATAATGTAATTTATTAGCAATTTTAATTCTAAATTATTGTAATATTAGTATAATAGCAATTAATCATAATATATAATTGTGTGAAACTAAAACAAAAGTTTAAAAATTTAAAAAATTTCAAATGTGTTGCTTTTTTCTGTGAAAATTAAATTAATTAAAAAAAAACCGGAAAAAATCATTTAGTTATTTTATTATCAAAGTGTTAGCGAAACTGATCACTATGTTAAAGCTGGTAGAAAAAACTATTAATAGCCCATTTACATTGGGATGTTTTTTTTCGAAATTGTACAAAAAAATACAACCAGTATCATGATAGAATGATATATTAGGTAGGCGCGTAACTAAAAGTTTCCAATAGAAGAAATAGCAGAACACTTTATGTTTTGAGGGGTAGAATGTCAGGTAGTGAAAAATGAAAGAAAAAACATGCTTATGTTAATTATAAACGTGTGCAAAACGGATATTTAATAGTGTGAGTGTAAAACTTGTGTGTAATTTGACAGCTGTATGCACATATTCAGCTGGCCTTGAGAGACTACCTGATATATTGTATTGTATGCATTGCACAATAAACTGAATGTGCAGAACAATGAATGAACGAATACAATGACTGTCTTATTGAGAGATAAACACACACACTACGCTGCAGAAATTAGTGGATTACATGATCCATATTAGTTAAAAAGAAGTAGTTACAAAATGGTCCCATGTAATGCAGGCATGGACCATGTTATTTTCAAGCAAGAGCTTATTGCTGACCAACAAGTGTTCGTATTTTAACGACTGTATGCTTTAAGGCGTCGTTTTTAATTCGTGTTTAATTTTCTGCTGATAATACGCGGAGTAGTGACATAGAGTAGTTTTGGGATTACTCTGATGTAATGCATGGCTGGAGTATATGGTCCTCACCTAGGACATCGCAATGTTAAAGGCAACACGTTTATTTCATACATTTGGGTTACTTTTGGACTAGTCGTAGTCCCTTATGGAGTATACTTTACAGGCGTGTGTGGAGTAGCCGCGATTTCTGCAGGGTGAGGCAACAATCATAATTTATACAAAGTATGAAAACACAACTTTACTGATTTTTACGATTCTTGCATCTCTCTTATATGCATGTATAATCATCATATAATTTTTTGATGTAGTAAAAAAATAACTGATAAAAGCATTTTAATATTAGAAGAATTAAAAAGGAAATAAGTCAGAGAGTAAAATAAAATTTTAGCTACCATATCGGTCTTGCTAGCAATATTTTCAGGTTAGACAACATGTTTTTATTCCTTAAGTAGAGGCTTGTATCATAACTTTTTTCGCATTTGTAATTTACCTACTATTTATGGCTTTAAATGTAGTCTATAAATGTAGTATACCACTGGAATCCCCCTATCATTTTGATAAATCCTTGACTATCCAGGTACTAAAATGTTTATGTTTCTATTCGGTTAAACTGGTCTTGGTAACAATAACTCAACGAAGCTTTTGTTAAGAGTTGCAAATTTTTCATATATTTAATTAACAGTAATTGTTTCCGAAATTGGCTTGATTCCTTCTTAGGCCACAAAAAATTGGTTTTTTTTTGGAGAATCCATGTGTTTCCAATAGTGTGCCAGAAAGTTGTTATGTTGTTCCAATGAAAAAGTTTATACCGCCCGCATTAAAGTTTTTAATAAACTCTTTGGTATTGAGTATTTATAAATATTTATAAATTTTTTATTTATTAAAACTGTTTTATTTTATTTCCATTTATTTTTTGTTTATAAATGAATAAATAACATCCTCTGAGCCTTCAATTTACAATAGTTTTGCTCAAATTATGAAATTAAATGCAAATTGTGGAAATTCATTATGAAATTTCCGTATTATGAAACCGAAATTTGTAATTTAATTGAAATTTTTAATTAAACTTACAATACAAATATAAACCATCAGTGCGTGTGAGCACCAGGATTAATATCTAAAATTATAAATCACATTAAACGACAGCCGTTTTATCAATACAATTAAGAACATATTAACACTTTCATTTGAGAGCTGTTGTTGAAATTGTTATACTCTTTATGGCAATCAACGAAATATTATTAAAAAAAAATATAAATATATGTATGTATTTTTAGTAATAAAAATGTATGACATTTTAATGATAATCAAAGCAATTTATTTATCATTATAAATTATTCATTATTATCGTTCAAAAGGTAAGCAATTGCGAAAGCGAAAAATAAAACTTATTTGTTATAATTTTAAGTCACTTAAACCAGCATCTTGAATTTTAATTATATTTTATTCATTTTAAAATATCCTAAAGGACAGCTGTGCTCTTTAAATAACTGAAATGTATATAGAGAAATAGAGAACTATTTCTTTTTTATTACAGCTTTTACAATTTTACAAAATTCGACAGTGAAAAATTTCAACTTCTAAATTCCTTTTTACTGGATAAAACAACAAAAAAAAAACATGATAAAAAAGCCATTCATATGTTCAACCATGTCTATCAATTTTGCTCGTTTGTATGTTTTAATTTATTTCAGTTCTTTTGGGTAGTATCTCTGTTTCTTATTCTTTAAAGCATCATAATGGTTACTGTAATTAAAGTTAATTACCAGAACTTTTTCTACTGCAAAATAAAATACAAGTAGAAATTTTTCTACTTTTTGGCTCTTCATAATTTCTAACTTACTTATAAGGAATATCATCATCAGCAGCAGCAATGCGCAGAAACAAGAAACAAGTAGCTAGAAGCAGAATTAAGTAATAACATTATGTGTGCATGGATGTATGCAGGCATGTGTATGTATGTCTAATATATCGACCGGCGATTTAGGACTGCAAGCATTGAAGATTTGTTCCCAAATTCGGTTTTTTGAGAAAAAGATTTACTGGCTTTGTTGAGAATATTGGGAATATTTTATTTTAAAATGAAATTTAAGAAACTTTCTTCCAGAAAAACTGACGTATCTAAAACCAAACCTACTGATTGGATCAAATGCAGCAGATGTTATTGCCAGATATTTAAAATTGTGACTGAGTTAAAACGACATCAGTACTCTTTGTGTCAACAGGGAAGTAGTTGTAAAGTCATTAATATCATCTATTTAACCCGACAAAGTTTAAGAAGTGAATACGAGAAATGTGTCAGAATATTTTAGTTTTCCTTAGTTTTCCAAATTATGGCATCTCTTCTACCATTGCACATTATTTAGTACAAGAATATGTTAACCAGCTGTATATGTTCGTAACTGTGTGCATAATATTTAACATTCCATCTCTTCTTTCCTTTCCCTGGAGTTGTTAAGCAAAGCATTATTAAAAAAAAACACAAAATAAAACTTAAAAAGTTAATTTGGCAGAGCTATTAAACTATTGAAGCTTAAAAAATTTAATGTAACCATCTTGCTGTGTTTATAATGGGGAAAGTTTGCTACAAGACACTTTTTTGTCTATAGAAATTTTACATTCATTAAATTCTTATGAGATGTACAATTTTGGCAAATTAAATTTTGTAACTTGTTCTTGCACTATACGAAACTGACTTTTAAAAAACTAAGAAATTGAAAAATTAATACAAGTCCTCAATAATAAGAAATGTCACAACCAACTTGAGTCCAATTTATTACGGTCCCATTGTGATGATACCTGTTGTGAAAAAATTTTCAAGTGTTCTAGTGATACAGACCATAGTTTCTGCTAGGAATCGAACCTAGAATCCCCAACTGATAAACTAGCACACTACTCACTAGACAACTGGGGCAACCAGTGGCTTTGGCAATCAGGCATCGGTTCTCTCAAGTTCAAATTGATTCTTCTCAACGAAGAATGCTTCCTCAGAAATATTTCCTATCACATATATTTTGCCTTAAGGGGAATACAGAAACCTCTAATCTTATCTATCTGCAATATGAATTTTATTAAATAAGAGAGTTGAAAGAAAAAAGGATTTTCAGTAATCATTTTCATTAAAATCATATTCAAATATAGTGTACTCGCAAAAGTTTTTCACAACGCATGTACAAATTAGAGAATGCACAAATTAATTTGAAATCGAGAATTAATTTACAAATACAAAGCACTTTTACCATAAACTTAACCTAAAATTTTATCTTAAACTAAAAGTAAAAATAAAATATACATTGAGGCACTTGAAGCGATTATTAACTAAAACTTAATTCACTACTTCTTTTTTTTGGCAATTTGAGAGCTTCTCTAAGCAAAGTAAAAGAAAATGAAAAACTAAACTCATATATTTTTTATATTTATTCAAAGCGAGTCAAAATGAAGAAAAAGAAAATGGTTTGGTAAAATTACTAGATGTAAATGGAATAAAACATACATGTTGTGTAAAATAATTTTTGCAAAGGCTATTTGGTCTTTTTTTTGTTTGTAGTTTAGTTATTCTCAAACATATTCTTTTGGTAGTTTTTGCATACACATGTGAGATTTTTTAGCTTTTTCTACTAATGAGGGGTTAAGTACGAACGAAGTGTACATATGGACTAGCTTCACCATAGACCAACTATATACATATAATTAATCGAAAATGAAAAATTTTATAAGCAAAAGTTTTTCTTTCAGTTTTAGGTTGAATTGGAAGTTAACCAAATAACATTTTCTTTCTCAACTTAAAATGTTTCCTTTTCCAAAGGGTTTTAAATCCTGCTTCAAGTTTTAATTAAATTTTTTTTTATCTTGGACCAGCACTCTGCGGATGACCCCTACACATGCTATGCATTGTGCCGGAACTAGAGGAAAGAGATAGTGCGAAAAATGACAGGTGGTGAAACTACAGTATCACACAACTCTCCTTTTGCAAATTTAATTTTTATGATATATGTGAAGGACACGTATCCTTGGACTGTAAGAGACTAAATTTGTGATTTCATTATATTTTATCCATTAAAAAGCGCCTAATTTCATCACTTTTTGATAACTCCTTCTGTTGTTTGGCACTCGTTATATGAAGTCGCGACACTGTGCAGAAAAGAGAGTTGCAGTGCTGCACCTTATGAATCGTATGCAATTCACGATGTTTTGGGCTTATGGATTTGGGTGGACCCAACTAGATATTTTTGCTACTTTATTATATTATTTTTCATTTTTCACTATATGTATTTTGTTTAATTATCCAAAAGAATTAACAAAAATTTTAAATTTTCTCCATATTTTATTAGTTGTACGCAAAATTAAAAATATCACACAGTCTCTAATTGATATCAAATATTTTTAAAATGCTTATAAAATTTAACACGAAACAATTTTGTTGTTGTTTATTTAAACCAGATTTCATACGTATTGTACCTTTACGACAGCAAACACTTCATTAAGTAGAGATGCATGCGTATGCATGCATACACATTCACAAATAAAAACCTGTGTATATGTGTGTTTATTTGTTTAAAACTGTTCAGTCCTTTGATGCTGTTTGTAAAATTTCATTTATTTATTTATGTTTGTAAATCTCTATTCGTTTTTCTACGTATTAACGAGTGTGCTTGTGCATGTGTATGGTTGTGTCATAAGCAATTTTAAATATTTGAGTTATAAACAAAATATGTGCGCACATAAAGTTCGTCAAAGAAATTTCGAAATGATATAAAAAAAAAACTTATAACATCGAATCAAGGCTTGAGAGACTTTAAATAAAACTATTTTACTTTAACAGGCATAAAACCATTCGTATTATTAACGCACGTGAAGACTTCCTCGACAAACTCGGGCGATGGTGATATTCATTGGGCCCTGAGATTTTTCTGCTTTTACTGAGCACACTCCGACGCGGACTTCGACTTGACGAATTAACTGCGCCATCAGTTTTTAAAATCCGTAGGGTAAACGCGAAGACCTGGTTATATCGGCTGAAGTCGAGTTGTATGGCAACACATCAACCATTAAATCCATACTAAGAAGCAGTCATGTGGGCATTTCCTTTGGTCTTTATTTATCGAACGAACACCGTTTTTTTTTCATATATTTCAGAGGAAGGGTCGCGGCATATTTTTCTTGGTATAAGTATAATAAGGTAAATGCCTCCTACCAATCTAACGGAACTAACGAATCGCGAAGATACATCCGTTAGAAACAAAATTACAACCCATTTATCTGTTATTCCAGACATAAGAGTTTTACAAGTATCAGTACAATTTAATGTCTCAAAATCCATGACAACCTTAGCTGGCGACCATTGGGATTATTACAGCCGATATTCACCGAGTATGAGGATTCAATGCAGGAGGGAGGAAGTAACAGTCAGACAATTTGTAAAGCAGAGGTATGGCAACTTTGGTGTTCTGTAGATCCATTAATTTTTTTAAGAAAAGGTTTTTCGCTTATTAAATTGTGTCGTTGATGTAAGGTAGAAGATATACAGCAGTATGTGTTGGCTACTTAACCAACGGCACCATTAACCTCATGATTTAATTTTTTTTTTATAAAGAGGAGTAGGCATTAATTGCGTACTATTAGGTATTACTTTCGATAGGAAAAGTTCAATGACAGAGGTGACAGTTGATGAAGGGAGCGAAGGAGGTAAGCTTTAATATCTTACAACTATTCTTTTTGCGGCTCCAATCTGCGGAAAAAATTATTTTTTCCGAGGGATCCTTGAACGTAAAGTTGGTAGGATCCGGTGGCTTAGATATGGCAAAAGGTCCTCTAGCAAACAAGTGATTTTCGAAGAAGATTTCACCTTCTGATTTTTTTTTTAAGAAATTCTGAGTTTATAGGTAAGAGGGGAGAGAAGTGTGTCCTTTTCTCACATGTTTCTCCCTCTTCTCGTCTATAAGTAATCGCAGAATTTCTGAAATAAAAATTACATAGTGTTAAGTCTAAAATATCCGCGACTGCTCCCGTATATTCACTTTATAAACAAACAAGAAAAAAATCATTACGATTCTTAAAATAATAAAATATTCTTTTTAAATTTTTTTTATTATTTCATAAAATTATCTTCTGTCACAATCAACAGAAAGACACATGGGCTTCCTTAGGTCTCAAAAAATTGTCTTCAATGACGCTTCCCGCTTCAGAGGGCCTTTAAAAACATGGCAGAATACTACTTGTAAAGAGGTTTGAGACTAGTAGAGATGGTGCCTGCTTACGTATTTCCACATTTTTTATATCCCATAAAACTCATGCATAGGCATTAAATATGCAAACAACCATACGTTTATACACATACTTCCATATTTATGTACATGCAGCAAAGATTACTATATAAGTATTAATTCCTGTGCACATACCTGAGCATTTGTAAATATTTAAATACTTGCACAAATATTTTCTTTAATAAAACCAACAACAATTAGGCAACTTTTAGTTCAAAATAGTTGCCTGCGGTTATTTATGATTTTCTATTTTTTTTTTCGTGCTAAATTCAAAAAAGTTATTAATTATAAATTAATCGCTTTTTAATAAAAGTAAAAGCACTTAAATTATTAATTCTTATTTAAGGCAATAGGTGGTACAGAATAAATAATAGGAGAATTGGTAAATATTATTTCAAATAAAAGTCGATTTATATTAATACTTTATAACTCCACTTGTAGATCAAATTGAGTGAAATATTTTTATAAAAACAAAAATTCATTAAAATAATTTCCTGGTTAATATTAAGCTCTAAGAAAACAGATAACAATTACTCACTAATTATAATTAGAATGTAACATTTTCTTCAAATAGCTACCAAGCGTATGTACAGATTATTGAGGCGTTTGGGCGTAAAAACCAATAAATTACACAGCTGAGAAAAGTAATTGGAAATAATAGTCCAGCTTGATTTATTTTTTTTTTGCATTTTTAATATTTTTTGTAGGCGATGGCGTTTGTTTTTCTTTATTATTACTATTATTATTATTATTATTAAATTCAAATCAGGAGTTAAGATTAAGAAAAGATTATTTTTAATGTGTCAGAGTGCGGTATAAATTTAAATTTTTATCTTTTTATGTGTAGAATAAGTGTAATATATAACTATATAAGTTATATATACACGCTGTGTGTATAATTTTTGTAAGCAGTTCCGTGCGTCATTGGAGCCGAACTGAAAAATGTGTATTTCATCTGGAGATCATAGTTCTCATAATTCAATGCCAGTGTCAGCATCATTCTTTTAGCCACTGTGTGTGTGTTTGTGTCATCGCAAGCCGAACTATAGAAGGATTATTTCTTATATATGTCGTAGCCTCACACTTCAACGACAGTCTATCGAGTGCCCACAACAGCGGCTAGCCGTCCCACAGGATTCGACAGCGTTGCTTTCCACAGCGATATTTTTAGGAGATAATAACAATTTATAATGTTTTAAAGAAAGGAACTTTTTATGTTTCATGTCAACCCACAAAACCCAACGGCCTTTTACCCCGCTGAACCTATCCCAGCAAGCAGGGGCAAACGTGTCGTTACAATATCTAGTGACCTGTGTTTTAATTAATGAGACATTTAAATCGATGTGTGTTCATCGTACTCGTATGAATGTAGAACCGTGAGGCGATAATAGACACATTTGTACAGTGTATATACGATAAGTATACTGTGCCGTATGATTGTTATTGTCATTTAAATATTGAGTATACGTCACACTAATATGCCTTTTATAGAAAACAGATTTTAAAAATGGAATTCTTAAGAGATAATAAATCAGTTAAAGTTTTTAAACTCCAGTTGGTTAAACTGAAGTAAAGTTTATATGTAGTTTAAACTCAACAGCAGTAAATCAGTACTCCCTATAATATATAAAAACTAATATTGTGGTAGCACAATGATAAATGTAAACAAAAAAGCTTTTTGCAGCGAGGTCTGAATTTTTTGCACATGATTAAAGAAGCTTTTAAATTTTTTAAACCTTTTAAAGCTTTATGAAGCACACATTTGTGAAAATATAGTTTAAAGCGTCAATTTTGCCCTTTTACAGATGCTTTAAACGTTTACTAATTTACTGTTTTATTAGCTTAAACATACTTCAAGCTAAAAAACGAGATGATCTCGCACTGAGATATTAGCCCTCGGTGGTTTATGAATGATTAAAACAATTATTTTGAATCGAGCTTAAATCTTAGATGAAGCTTAAATTAAAGCGTATGTACAATAATTTAGTATTAAATTATTATACTTTGGGAATAAATTTATATACATATATAGGATTCATATTTCAAAATTTTGCTTTTTCGCGAAAAATATATATGAAATTGATTATTACATACATACCTTATGATAAATTCATAAAATATTTTTTTTAAACAAAAAAACCCAATAATTGAGAAGGAAAACATTTCCATCCATATACACGGTGGGCCAGAAGTAATCACCCGGGTCATAAGTAAACACCCGATGTCCTTTTACTGTAATTTTATTTAATAAAAACCTTTGGATCTGCAAGTATGGTCATCAACTCTGGCGGCGGTCACTTAGCACATAAGGAGTGCCAAAAGTTGTCTCAAAAAAAAATTAAAGCAAACGAACATCGGGTGATTGCTTATGCCCCGGGTGATTACTTTTGGCCCACCGTGTAGTACTATTTCGCTAATGGTTAATTAGCTCAGCAGTGAATTTTTCCTCATTTCAAACTACAAATCTAAGATTCTTATGTTAATAATTCAACTAATCATTTCATATATTTTTTTCGGAAAAAACACAATTTTGATATTGGAATCACAAATTTAGTTTTTAACGGTTTGCACGCATTTTTAAAGTCTAAAGGGCATAGTAAGTCAGCAGTATATCGTCGTTAGCATTGCAACATATTACCTATGTATACATATACTTTCTGACAAACTTGTGATGTTCTTAAAAAAAACGGAAATATTGGCTCTGTTAAAGAAGTCCAAAGGGTCATAACCACAAATTAGTTTTAATTTTCACAAAAGTGAACATCAAAAGTGAACATCAAAAGAACGTTTCTGTTTATAGAAATAAATATGAAGCTGTGTTTTCTCTTTGTCGAGTGGCACAATTATAGAAAGTAAACATAAATTTAACAGAGTCCGATGAGATTTTGGCCGCTTGCCACACTTTAATTAAAGCATTCCTAATGCACTAACGCATTTCATAATACATATTGTGAGTTCATTAGTGTAAAAATATCTTGTCGCAGTAAAAGTTTCTTTGAATTAAAGAAATAATACTAAAAGTTTTATGAAAATTTGTAACAGCTAAACATTTTTGTTTATATTTTATAAAAAAAAAAAAAGTGTTTCGTTTTCTATTTATTTATTATTTTTTACTGCATAAATAAAACCATTGGCAGGCAGTGAAAATCATAGCAAAGTGTTTTCCATGTACTTAAAAATGCTTAAGTAACTACATATACTAAAAACAACTGCAGTAGATTTGCAGGTTTAGTTTTGTTTATATACATATGTATACATACATACATACATAAATAAATTCTTTAGTTGTGTAAAAACTTTCCACTTATATTTTCAGACATTTAACTCAGCAGCAAAGTGCATTTGTTGAATGTAGAACTTTTCTGGCTTTTAATTGCCGACAATATAATTAGTTATTTTTTTATATTCGTGTACATGTGTGTACATATGTATATTACAATTAATAAAATAAACTATATATGACAAGGGTTTAAGGATTGTGTAGGTAGAAGTATATTTCAAAAATGACATTTTACTGTCACTGCAATATACGAAGCATTGCACTGCACATTTAAAATGCTCTGTTGATAGACTTTAAACTGAAGAAAAAAAGATGAACATAAAAGTTGATTTTCAAAAGTTTAACATAAAAATAGAAGTAGTTTTTAATATTTATTTTTATTCCATATCTGTAAACTTTGGGCAAAAAATCATCCGTCCAGATAAGAAAATTTCTTAGTATATCAATCGTAAAGGAATCCCCAGAAAACGCTTTGTGTATACTAATTAATCAGTGCATTTTCTATGAATTTTAGTTTTTGATATATCAGACAAAAAGTTATTTGGACTAGTTGTTGATTTAGTGTGCTTCCGTAGCGCATTAATCTATCAATCTGGAGGTTGGGGGTTCGATTCCCACCTTCACCCTGTGTTTTTCTGTAGGCAAGCTATAACAGCTTTGCAGAATGTTTTGTCTTGGAAAAAAAAACTCAATTTGATTTTATTAGAGATTTTAGTACAAAGTAAAATTTATAAATTGTTTAAAATGCAAATAAAAACGTCACAACGAAGAAAGAAAACAAATATCCTGAAACAATTTTTAAATTTCACTTATGATGTTTTGTCAAAAGTCCACAGAAATGTATCTCTTTTATTTATATATATATTTTTTTTTTGTTGTCGTATAAAATTTTCATGTTTTTCAATATAAATGAGGACACAAAAACTAAATTGTTTTCCCGTTAGAAATAAAGATTTGCTTTGTGTGTAGGCAGAAGGGGAAAATGAAAAACTCATACCGCAAATATATATATATTTGTGTAAGCATGTGTGTGTGTCTGCATATGTACATGTGTAGGCTATAAATTGGGTGACCTTAACGACTTCGAGTATGACAAACAAAATAAAAATTTAAATGCAAGAGGAAAACAGAATTGTTTTCAAACTTGTAGTCATTGTTTTCTTGTTTTCAAATAAATGAATATTTTAACGTATAAATTCACATGAATATATTTAAAATATCATTTGGGTGTTACGAAAACACTTTACTGACCAGTTGCCAAAATGGTATGCTATAATGATAATAGGAAAATGTACAAAACTATAAAGTTAATTGAAAAGCCACCTACGGCACTCTTTTATAAATAACATTTAGAAATTTTACATAAAATTTTTGTTATCAAGTATTGCTGCGCTTACTTTTAGAAGAATAAAAAAGAGCCGTGATTTTTTGTTTCGGTATTTCTAGAAAGTAGAATAATTGCACAGCGGTGATGTTATTAAATATAATAACTTAGAATTGTATTAAAATCAATATTTAGATCTTGCTTGCTGACATTTTACTCGTGGATATGCACTGGAAAATAATTCTCCAGGATATAAAAGCCCAAATTAGTACATGAAAAACTAAAGTTTTTTCTATTTTTTTTTTAGCACTTTGGAAATATTCCAAAAAGATATATAGTCCTAAAGAAGAGAAATTGTCTGAATCGCTGGTCTAATGCGTAGTGTGCTAGTCTGTCAGTGTGAGTGTTCAATCTCCTATTCCTAGCGGATAATGTGGTATGTTTCATTACAACGTTAAAAAAGCATGAGGTCGGAAATTGAGCATAACTACTCGATTACGAAATGTAAATAGAGTCCAGAGCAAATGCTAGATTTAGTAAAGATGTCAATGCTTTATGGGTGTCCTAGTCGTTGAATGGACCGGGAATCATTGTAACTGGAGGAAGCGAACAGGCAATTCATTTTGTAGTGGAAAAAGTACGAGAAATTGAAAAATGACGCAAATTGCTATTTTTCACTTTGAGGCTTCTTTCATGCGACAATTCTACAGGTATTACGAAAATTCAAACAAACGAAAAAATGTATATGTAATATTTGTGACGATATTTTAGATTTCTCACTCAGGGTAAACTAAGCAGCGACTTTTCGCAGCAACAGTTTTACGTTGAAACAGCTTTCGGCCGTGCTTACAATATTTCCTTCTCCTAGCCAGGCTTAAAGACTTTCGCTTCCTGTTATACGAAATAATAATATCTAAATATTTACAGTATATACTACACGGTTACTCTACTAAGCTCTTCAATTACAAATAATATGCTTGTTTCAGTTTAAAGAATCATTACTTTTTCAATTGCAATTTTTCATTATTTTGCTATGAAGTTTCTTAAAAAATATTGCGATTATATTGCATAATAAAAACTGTTCACACTCTGGGGCCTTAATTCACACTGCCTTTTATATTCAAATATGAAAATACAAGCAGAGGGATGAAAAGATAGACCGGCATAAACGAAAGTCGTAACTAATTGTTTCATATTAAAATCAAACAGATCAATTCGGCGTATACTTAATATTGCACAAGTATGTATGGTGAATGTTTATCAAGTATACGTTACAATAATTAAGTATACAATCACAAGAGAGATTTCGAAGATTTTGACTAGTCGCATTTCGACGTACGTTCATTTAAATTCGGATTGAAATTTTTTTTTCTTGTATTTCCTGAAGGAGGCGCAAAAAGAGTTTAATAATAAAATATAATATACTTACATATACATATACCGCAAAACAATATTCAACCGACGACTTTTAGATTATTGCTAATTTTAGTTTCTTACTAATCGATATTTATTAATGGAAGCCTTCTTTATAATATTGTTAGAAATTTCTAAAATCTGTTGTTTATTAAATTTCTACTTCGTCGTATAAAAAAACGAACTTAACGTTGTCCAACTCTGTTGCCTCAAACGATAAACATTGTCACACAATCATGAATTTGGAAAAAAAAATAAACAAACCATCAACAAATGACAAAAAAGGAAAAGCATTTAAATAAATGAGTGTGACATTGTGCGTTTAGTATGATATTTACATACTTGTACTTTAAACGCCTACAAATAAACAATCAGAAAACAGTAACATACACTGACATACACACACACACACACACATTCGACCAAGCAACACAACATTTTAAAGCAAATTAACAACAACAAAAAAAGGATAGAAAATATATAAAACACAGGGACTAACTTTATAAAAAGAAAAATTTTTATATAAAACAATCACGTACTTAAACTTCATTAGTAATACACATACAAACACTACAAAAACACATGGAAACACACACGACATGTATATACACAGACACACACGCACACGTGGGAACCACCAACTGCTAGCCAAACATTCATTGCACTGGTAGATAAGTACTTAAGTATAGAAAACGAGCAACAACTCCAACAAAAGAAATAAATTTATTGAATAGAAAACATTTGCTTGCTTTGTAAGGGGTGGAAGGTGATGTTAAATCGCACACATACGAACATACAACCCTTATATAAAATATGATTACGAATAGTGTGTGCAAGTATTTAAAAAAATTAAATTTTATTTTCCAAATCTATTCACGTCTAAACAAATAATAATTCGGCTATTGTATGCACAAAAAGATCGAAACAAAAAAACTATACAGATGATATTTGAAAATATTAATTTGTTTAGCAGTATTTTACAAATTAAAGCAAAAAGCAAATAATTTTTAACCAATGTGATTCAAGAATGTCGTAATTTCGTTACTGCGAAAAACATTATTTTGCAACATTTATTATTTTCTACCCCACTGTTCGAAATTAATTTTCCTTGTTTTGACAAATCGTTTAATACACAACAAAGTAACTTTATGCTGAGAAGACAGCAGAACACGAATTGGGTTAATTTACGTGTCAAAACTTTTTTTTTTTTGTTCATTTTAATCAAATCATCATGTTTGAAAGAGTTAATAAGAAAATCTAAATAGTAAAGAAAGAAAAAAATTCTCTAATGAACATGTTATACTGTTTGTTTGTGTGTTTGTGTTGGAAAAGTGTCTCAACATTTGAATAAAGAAAATTTGATATTCAAAGTTTTCTTACTTTTTAACAACAAATGGAAAACTTATGAAATTATATTAGTCAGCAAAAATAAAGTGACGAAACAGAAAAGAAAAGTGATAATCAAAAGATGTCTCATGTGGGGTGACAATAAATCAGACTGAAAATATATTTCGCTAAGATTTAAATTTTCTCAGAAATTTTAAATTTTTACCGATTTTAAATAATTTTCTTAAATAAAAACAAGTTCGTGACAATTTTAATTGCTTTTTTAATACGACTTGGAAAGTAAAATTTACTGACGCGACAAACAGCAAATGTTTGTAATTGTCCATAACCAAGACAATAAAGATAAAAGTAATAAAGTGCCTTTAATTTTTCAGATACAAACAGACACACAGTAGCGTCTGTGCACTTACAACACATACTCACACGGAAACCAAAGAAGTCCAAAAAAAATTATTTATAACAATAAATTGCGAGGAAGATGAGAAATGAAATGCAATGTAGAAAAATAAAAATAAATAAAAAGTTGCACATTAATTAAACTCGTAGATATTAAAATGTACTCAACATTTAGCCATTGTTAATTAAAATTGCTTTCGTTGCAATTTCTAGAAAGTTAAACTTAAGTAGAGAAGGGAAGTGAATTATTTTTGACATGTCAAAAGTAAATCATGCTTGAGTAAAATATCTGTGGCAATAGGGAAAAGTAGCTGAAGTCTCAGCTTCAAAAATTAAGTGCTTCCAGATTGCCACCATAAAAACATGTCGCATTTTTTCTGATTTACATTAGTGTGTCTTGTCAGAAGGTGCAGTGGCAAAAGCATAGTCACTGGTCACTGTCATCTCTCTCACTATCCCATTCCTTTAGCTCCAGCATATTAAAATATTATTCTGCTATTTAATATAGTAAAAATTTTTAACCATTATTAATAATCTTTTGATTTAAATATATATAATTTTCTGTAATTTCTAATTACAGTGCCACCTCTATTTGCCCAACAAATGATTATTTCAACATTCCGATTTGCACTACAGGTAAATTTTTCTAACGTTACAGTCTTTCTTCAATAAACCATTTATATTTTATAAAATTTAAAGCAATTTTATCTCAAAATTTATTTGTGGTACTGTAGTCTTATTATGTGTTTTTGTAAATAAAACAAATCGGCTATTTTCTGTACATCGAAACTTTTGTTTTTAAAGCAAATTCACATTTTTTGGTTCGTTTTAAAACTGGTTAAACATACCAGGTCGAAATTAAACCGAATGCATCTATTAAATATTTAAAAAATATGAAAAAGACTATTTGATTGTCAAACTTTATATGTTTTTTATTTAATTATATACAAAATTCTTGAATCCTTAATATATTTCTGTTAAAAATTTAAAATTAAAAAACTTTTTTAAAAACAAATACATAAAACAATTATTCGAGAGCAATGGGCCTAGTAAGCCTTACATGACTACGAATTTTGTTAAGAAATGTAATTTTCATTCTTTGGTTTTCTCTTTTGTTAGATCTAAATTAATCTATAGTGTACACAACATATTAACTACAGTATCTATTGTGTCTCTCAACAACTATGAAATAGTACTGCGCCCACCAGTAATTTGTGTTTCTTAGCAAAGTATTGCTAAGCAAATGTATTAAATTTTCTTCTGTAAAGAAATTAATAACGTCAATTAAATTATAATTGTTGACTCAATTGAATTAATACCTTACCCAACTTACCATTATCATTATGAAAATGGATCATTCGCGAAGGAAATTAAAAAATAATTCCTCAGAAGCCAAATGATAAAAATCTAGAATTTGTCTGTAATAGCAACAAGTAAGAGAATAATAAGAAAGAAATTAATAAGAATCACGATGGATAATAATAATAATAACTAAAGACTGAAGAAAATAAATATTTTGCAATTTAAAAAAATATAATTTGGAATTATTTCGAATGTTTATTTGGTATTGATTTCTACTTCCGTAAAGAGTCTTGGATATATGAAATAAAACAATCAGATAAGCATTTACATAAAAATAAGCCGTCATTTTGTGTATTATTTCATAGCAAAAGAATAAATTATTTATGATTAGCCTTTCAATAAAGGAGAAAGTAACTATCAAGTATTTTTTCAATGAAAAAATATGAATAAGAAAAAAAAATCTAATTTCGTTCCCACCTGTAAATTGATCACATTAATGACTTTACAAATACCTCTCTGTTGACACAAAGAGTACTGATGACGTATATAGTGGCGTAGTAAATATGCATAGACGTGTTCTAATCAATCTCCAACACAAGATTAATTGTTCGTTTTCCTTTATTCTAAAATCAAAAGTAATTTTCATATTATTGTGAGAAATTAACTATGAACTTAAACACAACGAAATTTTCATTAATTTTCAAAATAATTCATTAAATTAAAATCAAAATGGAAAATTATTTTCTGTGTTTGTTGCAGGCTCAGTAAGTAAGCATATACCAAACTACTTACCAAGCTGATCGTATTAATTTAGTAATTTTAGGAAAATTTCCATTCCCAGTTTTAGGTTTAAAAAAAACTTTTCCTTTCGAATTAATGTATAACCAAAATGCTACCGCCCCCCACCACCCCCAACACACAACTTGCACGTTAAAATAAAGCGTATATTCACGCTCTCCTTTTTTTTAATATTGTAATGCAGTTTATTTGTCATGCTAATTGTGCTGTGCATAAAGTCAACTGTAATAATTCCAATGTCACTAGTTTTGTTTGAAAACTTTTATTTTATTTCAGTTTAAAAATTAATTTCATTACTACTGTGCTGCTAGACGACCAACAATGCTGTGATTTAAAATACTTTAGTTTATAAAACTATTGCGATTTGTTAGACAAAAAAAAAATAAAAACTTATAATCTACATTAAACTAAAATGAGCTCAAATTGCTCGTACATAAAATAAAACAAAAAAAAATAGTTTGGAAAATAAAATTTTGGAATACTTTCCAAATATACATACGTATTGCTAACTAAGTGCTTACAATGCCCACCAAATAAAGCATAAATACACTGACTGTTCGATGCATATACTGTCGTAGTGCTTACATAACTGTGTACTGAGAAAGTACACTTAGGAGCATAATGTTAGCAACTAAGTAACAACCGAAAACTTTTCACGTCATTGAAATTATTTGAAAAATTTATTGTAAACTTTAGAGTAAAATATTGACACAATTTGCGTTTTTACAAGTTCTACTGTTAATTCATTCAAGCTAAAGACACTTAAGAGACATGAGGCACAAATAAATGCCAAAATGCCACTCCAACCTTGACCGTCCCGTGACCTTTAACAGGATCTGCTCTAATCTAGGTTTCGGGTCATAAAGGACACAAGGGTAATGAAGAAGCGGATGGTTTAGTCATTCCATTCATGTTAAAGTTCACAAAGCTGAACCAGTGTGATGTCATAGATAACGGTTAAGATGGACTTGAGATGGACACTAAAGTGCGAAGAAGCCCTGAAGCATCACAGACGTAGTTGGTTTAGAACTCTTTGAGGAGGTTCCACTGGACATTCATTTTGCAACTATCCCATTCACAATATCCAGTCAATGCGAATATTGTTGTGAACTTATAGTCGGTTTATGGCAGCCATTAGAGTAAGAACGCAAGGAAGATTATAAACTGAAGAATTGACGCTGGGGAAAAATTCATATAAAAAGCTTGTTAGCTTCTTCGAAATAATTGGATGTACAATAAACCAATTTTGTGTTCGCATTGCAATTAGTGTTAGTGTTATTATTGGAAAATTAAATTAAATTTTACAAATGCATTCTGACGCAGTTAACCGCAACAAATGTAGCTGAAATTTTTTCACACTCTTTTGGTTCAATACCCGTCCTTTGGTAATCAAGTAAGTGATTTTTATACGTAGAATATGAAAAATACGCGAGATGGACCATTCATTTACGCCCATTATGTGCACAATAATAGTTAAATTTTTCCTAATTAAATCTGTTTAAAGCACTTTAAACCATTTCAAAAACGGTAAAACTACCATAATTATTACTTTTTCTATTTTCATTTTATTTTGTAAATTTTTGTCCCACCTCTGTGTTATATTAATGTGCATTTAATTTTGTATTTTAACGATTTGGTTTTTGAGCTGTCTTTTATTTTTTACATTTTTTCATCAACCTCACACAAAAAAGGACGTCCTTGTACGGACCGGACTACCCGCATAAGTAAAAAAGACCCAAATTAATTTATTTTTGATTATTTTAATGCATACATATGAATGCGATAACTTCAGTTAATGTACATAATCATTTTTTTCAATTTAAATAGGCCTGATAACTGATAATTGACACCTTTACAGGCAATGAAAATTACATGTGATAGTTACATACTAAGAAACAAACTAAATCAAAAGAACAACAATTGTAAATTACACTGACCAACACTTGCAGAACGGAACAACATTCCGTTTTCGAAAGTTGCTACACGTTCACCATCAGCGTTCTACGTGTTTTGTCCAATGTGTGTGAGTTGTCAGTAGATGCAAATTATTAGCTTCTTGTATATTTATTATTTTCTATAAATAGAATACGAGAAATAATGCCCCGTTATTTTTTTTCTCTTCTAAATAAATGAAAATAAAAAGATCTTCGAATGTAAGTTTTAATAATTTACTTGAGTTTTAATTAAATATTGATAACCTTGAATCCCCGCCTAACATATCGAATAATCTCTTTTCTGCACAAGTAATATTTTTGCTCCCCTCCTTCAAGGGCAGATTATAATTCCGTTATTAAGTCACTTCCCACGTGAGTTAAAAGTCAGCTTTACAACAGCAAAGCTGTGTAAGAATTAAACCCTACGCTTTAATGTGTCTATTCTTCTCTTCGCTATCTATCTAGCTCTAATAGATAACACAAAGGTAAATTTAAGGATATAAGTAGGTCGGATGAACAGGTCACTAGAGCACATACCATTGTAGTAGCGATAGAACAACGATTTAATACTTTCCAGCCTACCTGACTTACTTCTTTTATTTATTTTGTATATAAATAAATATCACTGTGGAAGTCTTAGATTAGTAGCGACTCTGTGATCTTTGCTGCTGTAGCATGATAAACATTTCGAATTTTATCTATAAAGAATTCGATTTTCTTTTCTTTTTTTCTACTATTAACCAGTTTTGCTGTGTAGTCTTTTATATGCCAAAACTCATAAAATCCGTTTTAAATTCTGTTTCTTTGCATAGCCAGATGGGAATTGAGATAATTAATATGCATATTTAATTATAATTTTAATGGGCATTATATTGTGCGTTTTTCAACGCAACTCCCTCTCTAAGTATCACAATTAAATCCTAATTTTCTGGAAAATAAAATGACCTTAACTGTTTGCAATAAACTTGCAAATTTTTTTTTAAATTTACATTTTAATTATACGGAAAATCTTGTAGCTTTTAATTATACTCGTAAAAAGTGAGAGAAGTGATGAGGAACAAACAAAATTAAGGGAGTCACTGAAGGCAAATTTAAAAAAAAAAACCTAATAAGTGAACTTATTCTGTTTTATTTCTGGCCATTTATATACAATTTAGCAAATGAAATTCCCATATTTTTTTCAGAAAATTCTTTACAATCTCTGCATTAGTGCATTAATGAATAAAACCCGCAGTTATACTTCACACAATTAAAACTAAAAAGCGTTTAATAAGTACCGCCTTAGTAAAACAACAAATAACAATGCATAGGAAAAGGATTATTAGCTGCTTGTTATAATTAGTTTTTTTTTTTGCAAACATTATTCCTTTGTACCACCTCTTTCGCTTTTGCCCTTTCCCAGCTATCTAATGACATACTTAGATAATATAACGTATACGGGGGGTATTTTTCTCGTGTGACTGTGTGTATGGGATTTCCCCATTCATTTCGTAAATTAACCTTAAGGTCAGATCAGATTCATTTTTTTCACCAGGTCGTAAGTACGTAAGAGTAGCGTGTAAATGTAATAATAAAAGGATATAGTATACAACAATAATTAAAGCTGAAATTATTTAAATGTTCAAATGTTTTATTAATATTATCATAATAGCTTTGCATGTCATCAAACCATTTAAACAAATGGCTGGAGAATGGGGGAAAGCCAATAAGAACTTTCAGGGTAAAGGGAGTTTTAGCAAAGAGGCAGTCGAAAACAAATTTAATGAAAAAACTAATTTAACTTTTAGTTAAATGGAAAAACAAACAGAACTATTTGCAAATATATTGAATCCTTTGGCAAGTGCAAGTCAAACAATTTTTTGGGCAAAAACATTTTCATATAATTCAAACTTAAATTTATAATTATGCAAATGAAAAGTATACACTAACAAGTAAGCCTGTTTTATTAAATTACATTTATAAATATTAAAGGTGCTTTGACGCTCCAACGCGAAAGTCGTCGGTTCAAATCATACTCCAGTTATCGGAAGTTTTCTAGAACTACATTAGTACCTATATCAGAGATGGTAAGTTTGATACAATTCAAACCTAAAATTACTATTTTTCTCAACGCCCTCATGGGCACAATGAAAGACAACCATGTAACTCACCAGGTACACATAGGTTGCAATCCCAGTACCATAGTTTTCCCTTGCCTACGATACTACACCTGGCTGAGGTGTTTCGGGCCGACTAAACCCTGTGCCACCCACACAAGAGAGTTTAACGCCAAGATCTTTAATACAGACTTGCATTCATCAATCAATCTATCTAAGGACAGATTAATATGATTTTCCATCCATATAGGTCCAGACACCCTCCGGTGACTACTGTTGACTGGCAACAAACAGCACCTAGATTAGTAACAGTCATATCAAAACATATGTGTATCATGATACAACAAATATGTCTAGAATAAACCAAAAACTAATGTGCCAGTGTAACTTTAGGTATAAACCACAGCCACTACGAATCCAATCTCATGCAAGCACACTAACTCCAACTTTTCAAGGTTCACAAAAAGTAGAACAATGATTATCCATGCAGGGTTATATATGTATCACCTTCTAGACATGCGTCCTTACAAAGCACACAATAATCGATTTATTAATCGAAATGTAAACTAATTACAAGAAGGTGGCGATGACTGAAGTAGTCTTGACTACAAACGCAAAAATTTCCTGGGTTTAGTCCCAGTTTTAGACTAAATCATAAAAATATCTCGCATTTTTTCTTATGTGCATATGTATGGCTTTGTGTCAGTTGTTGTCGAAAAGTTTGAGTGGCGAAGGCATAGCCACTGGTCACTGAACAGTAACGGCTTCAGCTGTAATCAATCAACAAGCACATCAGAACGTCCTCCTTCGTCGGTATTGTGAAGCACCAGCGAAGTAAAATAATTACTAGAAATGGCTACTCAAACAAAGCCTCAAAATTGAATACGTCTCCTTGACATCAGAAGCCTTGCAGCAATGCCATAAAAAAACCGTGCAATAGTAGAGTTGTAAGATAGTGAAGCTTCACCTCCTGTCATGTCTCTCACTATCCCTTTGCACTAGTTTCAGCATAATGCATCGCATGTGCTGGTCCAAGATAAAGTATAAAAATGATAGGAGTATATAGTCGTGTTATCTCTTATTATGAATATGCATAACACTTTAATTTAATTAGGATTTCACAATTAATTGACTTGAGTATGTTCTGTCTAAATTCAATTTAACTTTCCAACAAAAAGAAGAAGAAAAACAAGACCTTAAACGAAATGAGGGAGAAACAATTACTAATCCTATTAAGATCATGCTTGTTGAATTATGATATCAAGTCATGAAAAAATTAGCAAACAAATACTCGTATTTATAACGAAAAAGCCAACCACAAAAGTTAACACACATACGGGTACAATATGTTACACCTCTTTTATACACAAAGGCAACGAACACATATATATACATACATACATACGTGCATATAAACAATAAAAATTATGAGTAAAACACATCATCACTCTTAAGAAATTTTTTTTGCAAAAGTGGAAAAACAAGAAAAAAACAAGAAAAAACCACTATGCAGCCAAAGAGTTTTCAACTAAATTTTTCTCTGTCATTCCTTCATGTTAACCAATTCGACGAACAATCCTTATACAGCGTTATTTCACCAACATCATTTTTATGCTAAAATACGAAAATTTATTTAGTTTTGTCATGAACACCAAAAAATATAAAACCAACACAAACCACACCTACCATAGCGCGCATAATTTCTAATGTCTGTCGCAAGGGAAGAAAACTAAAACAAAAAACATATACAAACATACTGGAGAGGAAATAAATTTTGGCAATACGTAGTAGGCAGTCAGTCAGTGTGAATAGACATACTTGTAGGTTTTAATTTTATTTTTGCCAAAGTAAGCAAATTTAATAGTTTGATTCATGCCACCATCGGATACAATTTATGACAGACACAAGCAATAACAACAAATATTTCGAAATACCTGAATATTTATATAGAAAAAAAACAATATGTACTTAAAAGAATGAACATCTCGTACATATGTATGGTTTAATAGGAACATATCGCTCGTTTACCGAAACACCGTTATAACTCAAAAAAATTCGTTTTTCAAGTTAATGAAGCAAACTTAACAAAAATCATACAAAAAGGTTTTATAGTCAGCTGCTGAGAGACCACTATTCATTCATGTTCTATAAACAGAATCGTTTTCTAAAGTCGATTAAATGCCAATCATTTGGTATTATTCGCAATTAAGATCAGCTGATTATTCGAAAAAAATAAAGAGCAAATATAATTTTAATTAAATTAAAATACAGCTGCATTGTTGTAAATCGCAATTATATTAGAAAAGTAAAATACGAAAATCACGTTAATTTTCCAAACGAGATTATGACCGCCTCATTAAAAAACATATTGAACAATTCCGGCTTCAGCTGATAGCAATCCACATCAGAACGCCCTCCTTCGTCGGTATTGTATAGCACCGGCGAAGTAAAATAATAATAAAAATGGCTACTAAACCGAAGCTTCAAAACTGCTATAAACAAAAAACGTGCAAAAAGCAGGTCTGTAAAATATTTAAATAAGCTTCACCTCCTGTCATTTCTCTAACTATCCCTTTGCTATAGTTCCAGCACAATGCTTCCTGAGTGCTGGTCCCAGATAAAAAAAAAACATATTGGGCCTTATCATGAGAGTCGTAGTCGTTTTTACGACAAGCCAATATAAAACATATGCCAAGTGTTGCCACATTTAACCATTTGCATCATAATACGGCCCATTACCGTTTCGAAGAAACTTTCGATTTAAGAAAAATATACACATATCCCAGCAAATACTACTGCAGCGCAGTAAGTAGGTTTATACGCGAATAGTAAGGTTTTTCTCTGCGTTGAAATGCATTTGCAAGGAAATGCTCATAAGTCGGACATTGCGAACAAATATCATATCATTGTAAGCGAACCTACTTAACTGCGATATAATGGTTTTTACTGAAAAGCCAAAAACAAATGTGTATTTTTCTATTATAAATTATTGGTCTTGTTAAGGCAACACATATGTATGCATGCATGTGCTTATGTAAATCACATTCATAAGGCAGAAAAACTAAATCTTTTTTCAAAAATTTTAATTATATTTTTCTGGGATTTTTGGGATTATTGAGTTTACAGAACATGACTGCCTATTTTATTATACCGTATGAAAATTAAAAATTTTAAACTTGTGATCGTTTAAGACTATGCATCTTATCTGAGTTATGACGTTGTTTGAGCAAATGATTAATATATCCATAAAACATTGCACATTGGGACCAAATGAGTTGAATGTGGTGCGATGTCATTATGGAATTAAACATGAATAGCCTGGAAATTATTACCCCTTTTATGATTCACAACTAATTGATAGTTGCGTTGTAGTTGTCAAATTCTTATTATGGATGACAACTTAGACCAACTTTCAATCAGTTGCTCATTTAATTGTCTTCGTCAAGTTGTTGCCACTATTGCTATTTACACTAAAATGACTTAACTGAAATAGATTGAGAACGATAATAAGAAAAATTAGTTTAATTGACTCAATTCAAAAATAACTCTACAGTTGTGCTTTTTTGTTTGTGAATTCATCAAGCGGAGTTGCTGCGTTTTTACTGTTGTGTTGATGCATTAATTTGTTACAATTTTGAGCAGTAATATAATTAGACACAATCGAAATATATTTTATTAGAAAAGAACAGTTAGAAATGAAGATGTACAGTACTCCGATTCGTATTTCAGTGTTTCTTTCGGTGTCTCTCGGCTACGTTTTGATTTTAGACCCATGTTTTCTTCTGGTAATTTTCAGAGAATATTGATTAGATTTCAATTTTGCTATACGCCTTTTGACGAATAAAATTTACTCATCCTAATATGTATATATACTTATATTCCATAAATAAGTATTAATGATTAAACTACAAGAAAAAAATATGATTAGTATTTAAATTCAATAAAATTATTTAAATTTAAAAATATATTATTACATACATTCATATAAGGATAGTAATTCTAACCAGGTGAATTTAGAAAATATTTGTAAGCATCTTTTACCCAAGATAAAAGACGATATGACGAATTAATTCGTATTATTAGCGATATGTTAATTTTGCGTCTTTTGTTCCACAATAACTTCAGAAGATTTTAAAATTTTAATTACAGCCTGTTCATAGAAGTGATCATAATCGTTCGGCCAGCAATAAAAAAACTCAAACTATTTTTCTATAAATGGGCGAACGATTAAATTCACTCGGCTTCTATGCAGAGGCAGTAAATTTGCAACTTTTGATGCCTCTAGTCCCAATGTGCTGCCATTGTTGGTAGTTATACAAGGGTTATTTTCGCATTCAGGTAGTAAAGTGCTTCTCAATCTCATTATAACTTTCTGTGATTTAAATTGTTCCTAAGTGATCTTTACATGTAATTTGGCTACCTCGGAATTTTAAAACTTTATCCTAATTATAATTTCATTAAACTCCAGGGGTATTTTCTTTACCACTTTGAGCAGAATTAGCAATCTTATAGAATGGTAGAATTTCGTAAGTGAAATATATGGCTTTGTAGAAATTTAATTTATATATCAATTTGAAAATTTACCCCATAGCATTTGTTTCATTCATTCAGCTTAATAGAACTCTGTGAAACCAGCGCTTTTTTGGCAATTTCATGTTCAGTCAAACAAAACGTTTCAATCCGTTTATGGGAATAAAGACAAAGAAAAATATTTTTCAAACTTCATTAAGGTTCAACATTCATCGAAACATATATACACATACATAGTCATGCATGTGCATGCAGGAGCAAAAAGAAGGTTTGTTGTATTGTTCAGTTCTTTTTTTTTTTTGTTACTTTAAACATTTCCTGTGCCACCAACATAGAAATTTTCGTAAATTATGCCACTATTACCCAGACAATGGCACAAATAACATGTTGCCAATGTCGGTGCCAACAACAACGAAACCAAAAAAAAAAAGTTTAAATTTTAGGCTCAAACCTCTTTATGCCCTCATAATTACAATACAAAAGTCATTTAACCTAAATTATATGCAACCAAAAGCACATAAAAAGACTAATAGCAGACATAGAAGACTCTATCTATTTGCCATATGACATCCTCGCCAACTTTTTGTGGATATTTTTTGTTTTATTTGTTTATTTGCTATCTGAAAGGAAAGAAACTATTTAGGAGTTTCTAACTGAAGACAAAAACTAAAAAAATTTTTGAAATTTTTGCTTATGCCAACAAAATATAGAGTCAAGTTTTAAAAAAGTTATATTGTTTGTTTGGTCTGCTCATATTGACAATGTACGAAGTTGAAGTTGTATGTGGAGTAGACAGTGTTCAAACAAGAACCATAAATTGTATGTTTCCTGGCAAATTCGTAAATAATTTTAAAAAGCTCTACAGGGCACTTTTTTGTCATTTCATCTCTTCCCTATACGACATATTAATATTGAACCAACATTAGGGGATGTCCTTTTAATTTTGTCCCTCCTATTTTTGTTTTTGGCTTTTAAATGCAGTCAGTCATTTGTGATAATTCAGGGAAAAAGATTAACGCTGGCAAAAGAAGGTGTGTAACATGGAGCAAATAATGACGCCTGAAAATATTTGGAACTTGTGTAGGAAATTGTTATTGTTTGACGAAAATTTCACAAGCAAACATAGAGCTATTTGTTAAAAGCTTCTTTTGTAAAAAAAAAATTAACTAAATTACAAACAAACGACATCGCATACAAAGAAATGTCATGCCAACAACATCAAAAAAAATTCTTTTAAATTAATGTGAGACAGAGGCAAAGTTAAATTACTTGTCTTAATGTGATGAAAGCGGAAGATTAGCAATCACTACAGTTTCCTGCCGTTAATAAAAATATATAAAAAAAAATTGTATCAATAAGAATTCAGCGAAATTAAATTTTCACTGAAAGAAATTTTATTAAATTTTCCAACTGAAGTAATTTGTAATATTAATACTCATGGATTCCTTTACTTGAATTTTTATTTAAAACGTATTAAATTTTAAAATACTTGAGGCGTTTGAGAGGAGATAAAAATCAAGGCATTACCAGAAGTTGTTTGCTTTTTATAATGCCGGAATTTAATGGCGAAAAATTTTAATTTAATGCTTTAAGAGTAATAATACCCTGGCCAACAATGGCGACATATGTGTTGCATCCACTTCAGAAAGGCATAGTGCACAGAGAAGCGACAGGTGGTGATTTGATAGGAATAGGAAGGACTTAATTCTTACACAAATCTGCTGCTGAGTTAAAACAATTTTTTAAATTATTTTCTTGTATGAATTTATTAAAGAATTTCTTTTCTGCTTTAATCTACTAAATATTTTTGACATAATAACTTGATATTTACTACCTTTGTTTTTCGTATTCTCCTCAAAAATGCTTTTAATTGAAAGCATACTTGCGTTTAAGAAAGTGGTGAACGCTCTATGATATTATTTTGATTTTCACATTCTTCTCAGAAAAGCATTTCATTTGGTACTCATATCATGGCAGTGTATGAAAAATTATTTAACTGCCACCTTAACGCAATAGTAACGTCGGTTTTGTGTTGTGTATTCTTCTCAGAATACCCTTTTATTTTACACACATATCACTGGGGTGCATTAGCAAACAGATGATTATGATGAACCAGTGGCATTCACCATCTAGAATTTATTATGACGTCATTTTTATACCCATAACATGGTGTTTAATAGTTTAATAGTTTCTGCACCATCTTGAGGACTCCTCCTCGTTGCATTCAGAATGACGTTAGTTAGCATATCATATATTATCGTTCAAGGGGTGCTGTTGGCAGCCTGGTTAGCGTGAAAAATGTTTCTCATATTACTACGCTAACAGCATCATCTTTCGTTAGTATTTAAGCAATGAAATTACGGTGAAGTAAAATAACGAACGAACGAAATGCTGCCCTCCTTCAGCTTAAAAATTAATGCGTCACTTAGCTCCACAGGCGGAGCAACTCTGGTTTGCAAATTCATAAATTATGCAAGACTTCATATGTATTCCTTCCTAAACATTACAATACCGGGCTCTTCTCTACACTATCCATTTCTCACTAGTTCCGATGCAATTGTGCATTGTGTCCATTAAAACTTTGGCTTAAACGATTTGGATTCACTGGTTAAAATGCAGTCAAAGATTTTACCAGATATAATCTTAAGGTAAATATTTGCCCAAAAAGACGTAACCACTAAATTCTGTACACTTTTTTATTATTTAAAAATACTTTTGAAACAGGTATTTATCTTAAACCAAATACCTGTGGTTTTCAGTAAATTATTACTTGAATACATGTTGACTTTTATATCCCATGAAATATTGACTACTTCAATGGCCGAAAATAGTGGTTATGTTTTTTTGCCATATGTGACCGTATCTTTAGAACTAACAAGATAATAAGTGCATAAGAAGGACAGAGGATAAAATATGGAGTTCAAAACTCATGACGTCGTATAGCCAAAATTTATTACATCGTGGAGTCATGACAATAGTTAATTCAAATTGTTTTGTTCATTTCATATAGATTTTTTTTATGAAAAAAAAAAATAAAAAAAAAATGTTAAATAATTTATTTATTGTCTATTTTTCCCCGTGTCTTTGTAGACAATGGCTTAATTAATGTTTTCATTGCTAGACGTCGGTTAGTTGTTGTTGTATTTTATTAGAGTAATTGGCAGTAGTACAATAAACAATAGTATTTTTTTTTTCTGTAATTGGTACGCGGCACACATGTCTAATTTCCCTCTGTAATGTTCTTTCAATATGTTATTTTCTTGTAAATAATTTAATTCCACATTTTTATTTTATAAAAACTAAAAATACACTGAAGGCAGACCTAATAAATTAACTTAAATAGAGTTCTTAACATAAAATATACAAATATATTATTATGGTTTTAGAAATCCGAAGGTGCTGTTGGCTGATGTGATTAGCGTTTTAATTATACAGCCCGAAAATAGAGAGTTCAAACCATCTGCTAGACATTAAAAAGTTTATCTGAAGGGCGTTAATGTGTATCTTAGTAGATACTGGAGCTATTGAAACGATGGCGAATGAACCTATGGCAACCGAATTTCATAAATTTGTAGTCGTCAGAAAAGCAAGAAAATAAAATATTTTTTAAGAACTAAAAAAGAGTAACACGTCACAGCAGGGTTGTGCAACAATTAAACATTAATTCATCACTTCACCACCTGTTACGAAAGAAAGTAACGCATAGTCTGATGTGATGTGAACGAATGCTACCTCCATATTCCCTTATAAACCTACTTTCTGCTATGCAGTAGTTTTTGCTGAGATAGTATAGTTTTCCTCTGTCTACCCCTTGACCACCTGTCGTCTCTATCACTATCTAATTCCTATAGAAGTTAACACCTACTGCTGGTCAATCATTATCTGAATGTTACTTCTCTTAAAAAATATAAAAAAAAAATAATATAAAAGTCCTATGCAGCTTTCCAGAAAGGAAATAACCATAAAAAGAAAAGTAAGACAGAAATCTAATCCACAAACTAACAGTTTCAAAAGAAGTGAACTTTATTTCTTCAAACAACAGCTCCAAGAGACCCAAATTACAGCATCCGATATGGAACAAAATTCCAATACATTTTAGTATAATTCTGTTTGAAGTTGTGATTCGAATCGAAGGTCGTAATTTCGTTCCAGCTTCTCCTTCTTTTTAAATTTTTTATCAAACAAAACTTAATTTGTTGTTTTATTGTCATTTATTGAATTGTGTGTCTGTGGCATTTATTTTATTGCTTATTTTCTTTAAGTGCCACAGTAATTGTTCTATTTTTTATGTTAATGGTGAACGTTGCTGTTATTGTTGCTGCTCTTTTTTAACTCATTAACATGTGGTTGTGCATATTGTAATACATTCACCAGAGTGTATTGTGCAATAAGTATTGCTTATTTACATGTGTAATGCTACAACAATTGGTCATTGTCATCGTTCATAATAAAAATATAAAACAAAAAATATTATGCATTAATAAATGGATTTTACACAATTGTAAAAACCGTACATTCATATGAATGTATGTATGGGATGT
This sequence comes from Dexiosoma caninum, assembly GCA_963924685.1. Taxonomy (NCBI): domain Eukaryota; kingdom Metazoa; phylum Arthropoda; class Insecta; order Diptera; family Tachinidae; genus Dexiosoma; species Dexiosoma caninum. Next base: position 16,395,979 of record OZ004729.1, on the reverse strand, counting down.
GCAATTCAATGGCGTACCTATGTGAATTCATTTAAATTGATTAAAAATGTCGATTGCTTTATTTTTATTTACAATAAGCTTTTACTGCTTGTTACATGGCGATGAGTTGTTTGCCTTGCACTAAAGTTGGGAGAAAAATGAAAGATCCTAGGATTTTCGAACCCATAGACCAAAGATCTTATGACGGTGACTATGGCACAATGTCGTTTGTGGCATCAATGCCATTAGAATGGGTCTTCCTACAGTTAATAATGTTCTAGTTATCACGACACGCAGTACGAAGGGGCACCAATACATGTCATGTATCTCTGTCCTGCACTGGATAACCATCACCTTCTATCCAATATCTCCGCTGAACCTTATTTTCTTTATCTTAGACGAGCAATCAGCAGATGACCGCTACACATGCGAAGCATTGTGTTGGAAGCAAGGGATAATTTGAGAAATGTCAGGAGGGAAGCTTGAATATCTTTCAACTCTACTTTAGCACGTTCTTTGTTTTTATAGCAGTGTTGAAGCCCATCTGATGTCAAAGAGACGTATTAAATTTTGAAGGTTCGTTTTTAGTAACCACTTTTTGTAATTATTTTTACTTCGCCGGTGCTACACAATACCGACGAAGGAGGGCGATCTGATGTGATTGTGGATTGCTATCACCGAAGCCGGTAATGTTCAGTATCCTGTGACAGCATTCGCCACTGAAACTTTCCGACAACAATTGATACACTAATTCACAACAGAAAAAATGCGAGATGTTTTTATGATTTTAATCTGAAACTGGGGTCGAGTCCAGGAAATTTTCGGTTTTGCAGTCAACGTGCAGACTACTTAAACCATCGCCACCCTCACTTAAAAGAATAGTTAACAAAAATAAAAATAATATCGATTATGTTTAAAAGGGCGTGTAGTTGTTGTTTGGTTGCACTATTGTCATAATTCACAATTTTGCATATGTAAATAGTTTTTAATCCAACATTAACCACTTCTGCATGTGTGTGTGTGTGTCTGTTTTTTTTTTAATTTATGGCAACAATATTAAGAAACAAATTTACTTTTTAACTTCGTCACCATGAATTGTAATAGTTTATACTAAAATAATCTTTATCATGATGGTGGGACGATGATGGTGATAAAAATTTTAATTTTTTTTTTGTTTGTGTCATATTCATGTAAACGATAAGTAAAGTAAACAGTAGCAGCATGAAAAAACTAACAACACCAGTTTAGTACTTTGCCAAGTAGTTGGATATTTTTCCGGTTTTTTCACACACACACGCAAACACAAGAAAACTTGATGAAACTTGCCTGCTACTGTGCATTAAATATGCATGCAAGTATGTATTCATGTGCATGTGTACGTATGAGTAATGGATTTTATTAGAACAACACTTCTGCGAAGGAAAAGCAGCAGAAAAATGTTAACATATGTTTTTCTCACTATAAACTAAAGTTAAACTGCACGAATTAGAACAAACTTTCAGGCGCCAAATGTTATTTGCTGCTGTTGCTAATTTTAAGTGAATTTCTGTTTTTTTTTTTTTGCTTCTGCTTTTTTCTTTGTATACGATTGAGAAAAAAAAAGGAAATATTTTATTAGGAAAGTGGATTCTTGATTTGAAGAAATTTTGTCTTGTTTTTGTTTCATTTAAATTCGAATGCATTTCTGGTGGTAAAAATCAATCCTCTTGTACAGGATGGAAACCGCTGGATTTCACATCGCGTGATTTCAGGTAACTAATTCGTCTAACGGATTTAATTTCCAGTTAAATTCACTGCCAATACATCGTATGGAAATCACTTTGTGGTTGTTATTTATTGTGCGAAATCGTACGTTTTGATATTGAGCGATTACCATCACCAAATTGTATAATAGTAACGCTATTATTAAAAACCGAATTCACTACATTTTACACATTTTAACAGCATATAAATGCAACTGATCGCAAGTAAACGGCGGACATTACAGAAAGATTTAAAATAATTAGCTGAAGTTTTTATAATACAACCGAGCCCTTAAAAAGCCTTTCTTTATCTGAATTATTTTTTAATGACATCTTAATTGGTAACAAGATTAACACTTTTGAACTCTTTCAAAACTCATTCAACCTTGCCGATTAATTCATATGAACAACTGTGCACTTGTAATTTAACTTTTGTACCTTGCTTTATAAACGTGACGAACAGTTTTCTTAAATGGGAAGACATATTAAAATGTCACCAAATCATGCAACATTCATGGGTTCTAAGAACTCATTTAAAATCTCGAGTTGTTTTGAAGTGTTTTGTGAGTAATGAATTAAAATCATGCGTTCCTCAGACAACTTTCTTGTGCATGTCTTTATTTGTTGGCATGTAGTACTTGTCTATAAAAATGTACAGGAAAGAAACTGATAAGTTTGAGTAATTTCCATTGAAAATTTTTTAGACAGACACTACTTCTATCATAGAAACTGTACCTTAATAAAATTATTATCAAATAAAATATATTTTTTTGTTCTTTAAAAATGAATAGTGTTGGCAGTGTTAGTTTGGATTAGCAAGTTTGCACGACTGTTACTACAGCTAAGCAGTTAGCACTTTGACCAGAAGAGCCTGTGCCGACAGCGCCATTCTTCGTATATAAAACGTTGGCGAACTACAATATCAAATAAGCTTAAAATTTAAGACGTCAACACAACACCTGACACGCATCGCAACTGCTTTAAAAATTCGCAAAAACATGCAACTACAGGGTTATGGAAGAATTAAACTCTACTACACTTCGATCATTTCACCACGTGTTTCTGCTCTAAACTATAGCTTTCAAAGCAGTACTGGTGCAATTCATTGTATGTAATGGGGACATATCCTGAGTACTGGTTCAAGCAATTAAATTGTGTGCACGTGAATTTTCTTCTCTGTTCGCGAGAGTCTTCTTTTACATTTGTGAGTGTTATAATGTACCCGCGAGATTATACATAGCCAGATAAAAACTTAAACTTGAGTACTTCTCTACTATTATTATAAGTATTTTTCCCCGAAATACAATTACCGAATATGCTTTGCCACGGCATGATGAAATTCGCAAAACCCGCTGAAAATAAGCGTAAATGGTACAACTATTCTTCATAAGTCGACGACATCTACACGAAAGCGGAATGAATGTTTTTATTTACAGAAGTAACGCACCGTTAAGAATGGTGCCATGGTGTGTTAACTTCTAAAGACATATGGTGAAATGATAGTGTAATGCTTAATTATTCCAACCCAATACTTCAGCATGTCTTCTTTACATGTAAAGCAGAGCTGCTTCAACGTCTGTGGTACCGAGTAGATGCATTAATATTTTCATAAGAAAAAAAACACCCATTTTTCTCATGTCGCTGATAGTTTCTTTGATCAAATATGAACGAAACATTAGCCGCTTTTGTTTTATTTTCTTCGTAATTGCTATGTTTTGTGAACGAAGGCGCCACTGTAAAGTGTGCACACTAAAAAAGCGATTTAATAAATTACTCTTCTTCAATTCACTCAGTCATCTTCAATTGAAAAAGGAAAATTATTTATTTGTATATACCTGCTTGTGTTAGTGTATATGGGAATGTGTGTTGTGTAGTGTGTATGGCTGTGTGTGCACCAGTGTTCATGGCTGCGTATAAAATTTATTGCTAAAGCGATGATGGCTGCTTTACCAACTAACAAAACCATTCACTCTAATTTTATAAACTTTTCCTTCGGAAAAATGAAAGAAAAACTTAATTTCATAGCAAGTAAAAAAAAAGTAACAGAAAATAAACAAACACGGTGTGTAGTAGTCATTAGTAAAATTGGTTAATTGATGAATGGAAGAATTGTTATTTATTTGTGATTTTTGTTGTTTTTGTTTTTGAAAATTAAACAAACTTCTAGACCAGTTACAACAAGTTTATGAGAAAATCGTTATTTATTATTAAATGTCAGTTATTAGTGAGCAGGACATAGAGCACATAGAGCGCAGCAGGCCACACAACTACACGACTGCCAATGCCACGCATTGTAGTCGACAGTTACAGCTGATAGTTTAAAATTAATATACATTTTTGTAAAAATAAAATCACTAATTCAAAATATATTTATGTAGCGTAAAAATAGAAAAAAAAGCAATTCATAGTTTTAAAATATCTTGATTGTTAAGTTATAATTTCCTCCCTTTTTAAGGTTGCATTTTTATACATTGACAACACCAGTTGGCGATCTTTTAAAGTAGTGTTTTCACGGTATTTGCAAATATTTCGAGAAGGGCGATTAAGGTGGCCCTAAATATGTTCCTGTATATTTAGTGAACTGAGAGTTTACGGTTGTCACATTCAGTTATTCAACTTTTTCTCAAAAAATGTGTCCTACGTATGCAATGCATTCCATCGGTACTAGTTCCTAATGCATTTATACAAAAGAGACAAGGCTGAAGTGATAAGGAAGATCAGCTTGATTTTGTCACAGTTGGTTTTTTGTTTTCAGAATTTTTAAAGCGCTCACCGCCCCACTGAGGCCACATGTAGAAACATGCAGGTTCTATGCGGTAATTTAACTCACACCTCCAGATTGATAAGACTAATGCTCATGCACTAGGCTATGAAGGCACCCTTTCTGGTGTTATGTTGCCCTATTTTTTTTAAGCTAAAGGAGAGCGCGCTTTTTTTTACCTTGTTACTTTGCTTTGTTGCTCAAATACTGATCACTGATCATGTCAGAAAAACTTTTTTGCCCGACGTGGCATTTAATGCATAATCTTGTGTTTATACAGTCAACGTGGAAATTATTCCGACATAGTATCATATTTTAAAATTCATATTTAATCCAAGATGAGTTTCCACTCAGTTATCAGAATATATATTATACTTGCAATTTAATTTGTGTGAACTTTGCGTTTAAGTGAAATATCCGAGGTACTTCAACCATTTAATTAATAATTCGAACAGTAGGAACTCTCTCTCTCTCTCTGCTCCTCAACTTTTATTCTGGAAAGTGTTAAACTCTTCTGTGGCGTATTACTGTTGGAATGCCTCTTGTAGTCTGTCATATATGTGTGCAGACTTTGGGATATAGTTTCTAGTTGGCATGTTCAAATTGTATATTAAATAGACTGTACGTTCTACTTTGTTGCCTACGGGAATAATGTCAGCAAAGCGCGGCTGCAAACTAAGAAAATCTTCTTCTTTAATGACAAATTTTCGACTGGTTGTATAGTCCTGCAATGCAATTGTTGAACATATTTTAAAATTTAATTTTATAATAATCTTTTCATGTCATTAACACGATCTTTAGGATTTTAGAATACATATGATGAAGTATTTTTTTGTGGTTTTTTTTTGCCAACATGTGGAAATGAAAAAAAAAATTCTTTAATTTATTTTCCGATATGTTGCTGCTGTTACAGCTGTTAAATTTAATAGTTGTTGCAACATTAGTTGTTGACCTAACTCTTTGAACGCATAAAATAGAAGAGAAAACTTGGATAAAAAAAAATTAAATAAATAAAACTTCCTGTTTATTAAAAAACTTTTCGCAACTGACCATCTTTAAAACATGTTTTTTATATGTACAGACATTTTTTCTGGTTAGAACGGCGAAGCGAAAAACACTGAAAGTGAGTATGTTACACTAAGCACACATACACACACACACACAAGGCACACACATACAGAAACTGTTGAAGAATTAAAAGTTTTTCTTTTTTTTTTGTTTACAAGCTAAAACGGCTTATAACTTCGAGATTGACCTAAAAATAAAATATTTAAAAAGTGCACATTAAAAAAAATTAAAAAAAAGTATTTTATTTGATGAAGAAAGATCATATTTTTGTTAAAAGTTTTTATATACGAGTAAGTTTAATGCAAAATTCGATTCAAAAAAACCTATAGACTGATTCCATCATGTGCGAACTTCAGCCTTTCAGCTGCACAGCCCGGTCAAGTCAAAAAAAAAAGGATTTTTTAATTTTTCTGTGCTACACCACCCTCCTTCGTGGGTATTTGAGCAATAAAACTTCGGCAAAGAAAAATAATAAATAAAATATCTCCGTGACAATTAACTTCAGAGACCCTGCAATATTATTCTATAATTAAGAGGCAACTGCAGAGTTGAGTAACAATTAAGTTTGATCTTCCTACCACTTGCACCATCTGCCTATTCGCTGCACTATCCCTCTGTCTATCTAATTCTAGTACAATGCATTGCATACGAGTATATAGGGGATTTCTGCTGAGCACTAGTCAAAGATAAAAAAAAACAGTTTAAAAGGCCTCAAACGTTAAAAATGGATTTTAATGAAATAGGGATCATTATATTTGTAACATATGCGAGTACCAAAATTAATAACAACATTTCGGATTTTGTTTATTTTACATTTGTGTTAAACTTTTTAAAAGAAGTTTTTTTTTAATATTCTCATTAAAAAAAAGGGTTTGTTCTCAAAATAATTTGAATATCTCATAAACTATAATGTTTTTCAAAAAATGTATAATAACATAATCTAAATGTTATTTATTCAAAGAACTATTTCTCGAGTTATTGGCTGGTGTAACCTCCGCTTTTTTCTATATTACTATACCATATGTTTTCAAATTGACTATGAAACCTTAGAACACACGAAAAAAATTTGATTTTGTTGACCTGTGCTATTAATAGAAGCGAACTAAAGTAATAATAAAGTATGAATAAAAAGCAAACGGTTGTTTATATATTTAATTATTAAATGCATACATTCAAATGTATGCAGTGTCTTATTTCGAACCTCAATTAGTTAAAATTTTTAAATTTTAAATTGTCTGATAATTTGTTTAAAAATATTCATATAATGTGCATGTTGAATAATTTGTCATTCTGCATGGCTTATTAGGTAATCGTTTTGTATATGACGTGGTGTAATAAATATGCAAATACTATAGGAATATTTTGCAGCCACATAAAGAATTAAATCACTAATGGAAATGAGGAAATGTCTGAGAAAAAAACGGGTCCACTCTCAATAATTCATTTGTTGATTTTAAATATTCGTTAACTTTGATTAATGGGGCAATCGAGAACTGATAAATTTTGGTCCAAGATAAAAAAACAACATTTACTTTATGGGATAAAATTTTTCTGTCGGGTATTTTCTGTCAGCGATTGTAGTTTGAAACTATTTGCTAGTTCCACTTATTCGCTTTGAATATTTGAAATGTTCACTGCTACCTATCCACCCTTCTCTAAATCTCATTTATAATTTATGGGCACCACGCGTTAATTTTTGCTTTTTTTCCACGGCTGTTGTTATTGTACATATATTTTCAAGAAAATCTCATACCGTCACTATATTCCCCACATGTAACGTTCCAAAAATCAATAATACGCTTCAATCATTTGTAAATTTATTTAAAATCTTCAACGATGTAAAGGTGTGACATATTTTAAAACGGAAATTTTCCATCTACTGATAACGACGAATTTCATTTATGACTACTCTGTGCTAAGAACATTCCCTACACACGTTCATAATTTTAATCTCCTCTGAATGTGCATGGTACGTAAAATCATCTCTCTAAAGAAAATTCGAGAAGTGTTTTCAAATTTTATACACAAATATTTCTCAAATTACCATGAATAAAAATTTTTAAATGAATTTCCAAGTTTAAGTTTTATATGTTTTCTATTTAGCAATCAAAACATGAATTCAATTAAAACCATTCTAATAACAATAAATGAATAAATTTAGGGTACTCATAATGCAGCAATGCTATGGAAAAATTAAGTGCGAGAATGTTATTAAATGTAATTTAAAATAAAAAACTTTTTATTTTATTTTTTTATAATGGAAGTAAACGCTGTATAAAAGTTTGAAATGTATATATAAAGTGTTATATAAAAAAAAAATATTAGTCCTTTATGTCTTGTTCATATTTAATTCCATTTGACGACGACATTATAAGACTGTGCATATCCCTTTTAAGTTACATGTGTCTAGTCAATATTTGTTTTCTCTGTCTATATCATGTTTTTTGTATTCCCATCAAGAGCAACAAATTTATCAATAGGAAAAATTGAGTAGAGGATTAAATAAAAATGCCATTCATATGATTTATTGCTAAAGTTTTAAATCAATGTTATTTGCCTGTTATGCCGTAATAGAAGAAGCAGTAACAAAACAACAAAATCAACATCAGTGGAAAATATAACACACGCACGCACATACACAAATACAGTGAAAGCTCAGTATAACACATACGCGCTTTAACGAAAATCCGATATATCGAAAGGGCATATTTTTCCATTACCAAAGGTCAACTTATTTTACGCTCTCTTTGACGATTGGCACATGAAAAAGCATACCCAAATATGGATACTTTTCTAAATCTTCTAATAATACACATAATAATTTCATATTATGAAATAAAGATTAAAAAGACATTTCTGTTTTTCGATCGAATGAGCTTTCGCGCAACACCAAACTTTTTTGGAACGTAACTACCGCGTTGTAGGAGGACTACGTATGACTTATGAAAAATAAACACAAAAAAAATTATAATTTAATGGCAAATGGTACTAATTTTGAGCCAAAACAAATTTGTTTGGTATAACGAATTTGCCAATTTCACGGAAACGTCTGATAGATATTGTGTAACGCAACAAACAAAACAACAACAACGAAAGGTGAATATAATTACGATGAATGGTTTTTAAATTATGATGTCTGTTCAGCATTCGTGTGGCCTTGATTACGCTGTTGTCATTTCAAGGTATAAAATGCAACAGGAATCTATATTGGGATTGAGACGAAATAAGTAAAGGTATCGTATTGCCTGGTTGATAAAATTGTTGCTCATCAGGAATTCGTCTGTGGGAATGGAATTTCGTCAAAATTCAAGAAGTCTCAAAAAACGCTGAGTGAGGTGGGAGATGTGGCAGGGACTGAGTTCGTTGTTTGGAAAAATTAATGTACTTAAGTAGTCGATACTATTTAAACAAAGTTGAGTCAAAAGTGGATCAAAAACTTAATATAGTGTGTTTAGTTTTGATTGGAAAGAAAGCACAACATATTATATCATTCATTATACCGGGCTTCGACTGTATTCATATTTCACAATAACACTAACGCACACAATAGCCCATACACAGATTAGAAAAATAAAGTTACCCTGTGGGAAATGTCAGAAGTGAAACACTACTGATTCATTGATACCAGTACTTACTATACCCCAGGCAATATAATTTTCTATAGACATGTAACATGTGCGTGGCATTGAGAATGCACTAGTTCTATAAGGACTACTGACTAGGTACTCCACTTAGGAACATATGTAGACATTGAAATCAGAGATTCACTAGTGCTATTTAAGTTTTTAAACTACTTCGGGAAACATTTTATGTGTTTCTAGATTCGCTAATTTTTAAATAATTAATTTCGTCATATTTTTTAAATTTCTTCTACTCTCCTTAGCTGAGCTTTTATACTTGTGTGGCAATAATTCCCGGGAAAACTTTTTTGCCCAACAAAAATGTTGCTGAAAACGGTACCTCCACACCTTCTGCCTGCAATAGAGCCAGCAGCTTCTTCAAAGAAACTTCGTAAGGAGCTGTTTCAAGGTACCATTTTTTACAATTTTTCACTCAAAGTCAATTTTGTAAAAAAAAGAATCTTCGAAAGACTGCCACTTTTATACAAAATTACATTTTGCGACATTTTTTAATAAAAAACTTTAATTTTGCTGCTACCACATTTTCAACAAAACAAAACTATTAAAAAAAACCCAAAAAGAAGAAGCACAAGATTTTAGTTGTCAAAAATTTCTCTACACACAAACGGCAAAGTAAAAAGTGTAGACAGTTTGTCGTCACTGTCACCAATTTAGCTGATTACGAGATACTTCACCCGAGGCTTCCTTCAGGGTATATGCTCACATCCATACAAATATAAATATCCAGTACATATATTGAAATGTAAGGATATTACGCCTAAAAATACAGACTGCCCAAAACAGTGGATAACAAAAAAAATCCTCTTACTTGATAAAAGTAAATTAAAAGTATTGGCTGGAGTAAGTTTTACATGTTAACAGTACTGATTAATTAAAAAAATTATTATACTGGAAGAATTAATTTGCATAAATTTTTAAAAAGGAAATCCCTGCTTCAAAATAAGAACAATTTACATCCCCTTTCTTGTGACCTCTAGAATTAATTTTATATCAATGACAGGCATTAATATTATTTTCTTATATTTATTCCATAAAAAAGATGACAAATTACACTTATAACTCAGCGATTTTTACTACCCCCATTTGAAGCGATTTTTATAAACGCTGTCTGGTAGCCCGACACATTTTTATAGGGCATTATGAACACTTTAGATTTACATACTCGTATATTGAGTGTAAAGTAGTTTGCAATTCGCCATTACTACGGGGCTATTTTTTAAAATAAAACATATTAACTTTACTGATAGTAAAACATTTTTAAGAAATGAACACAAAACCTCAGATTTTAAATAAAAAAAAAATCACATTTTTGGGCAGAAAATGTATATGTCGGCCGTAGCATCCCTAAGAAAAGTAACAATCAGTTCTACAAAAAACGGTGACACGATGTGCGTTAACTTGTTTGTTGATACTATAGAGAAGAAGCAGCAGGTATTCAAGTGATAAGGTAATGCTTAATTCATATACAACGAATTTTTAGGATAAAGAAAAGCCAATTTGTTTATTATTTTGCTACGTCGACTTTTCATTACTCAAATAGTAATAAAACAGAACATTAATAAATATTTGAAAACTTTTTGATGACTGGCAAATGGTTTGAACTCACGATTTAGTCAGCCAACAGCACCCTAAATCTTAGTAAAAAATATCGTATATACACAGTACATTCGCTAGAAGAAACTTTGCGCTGTAGATGTAATTTTTAGACAAGAGATATTATTGCATGACAAATTGATACCCAAGCAGACAAAATTAAAGCTCCAATATAATGGATACTTTAATATCTCGATAAGATTTGTATACAACATGTAGGTATATTGTTCGTCACTGTACCACACACACATACTAACACACATTTGCATTTAAATATTTTTGTTTATAACATAATTGAATAAATTTTCCTTATTATTTTTTTTTTTTTGCTTTTTCGTATAAACAATTTAACAATAACAAAAATAAAAAAAAGAAGAACTTACACAAATAAGATTATAAATATGACGTATGTGTGTTGATAATTGATAACAACTCATACACATTGACATTTGACCTAAATAACATCTTTAAGATTGTTTTCATTTTCTTCCGTGAAATTGCGAACATGCTCCAAACAGCTGTACACAGACTGGCATTAACCCTCTGCTCATTCAGACGTTTCTCAAATGCGGCATAGAGACAACAAAAGTATACTTGGGAAAGAAAAATCAGGCAAGCATAGAAACGTATTTTCTGAACATAAAGTTACATCTTTTTATCTAACCAAGCCAGAAGACACAAAAATAAATAAAATTGTAATGAATAAAAAGCGAGAAGATTGCAGGCGCCATTTTAACTTGAAATAAAATAGAAATCGAAAATGTGAATGTGAATGTAAATGGAAAATATGTACACCCAACAAACACAAAGGCTTGATTTCAAAATTAGAATCATGTGAAATCAAATATTTTCTCAAACGACAAACGTTTGAAAATAAAGAAGTTCATTTATTCTCAACTAATTTTAAAATGTTATTCTCAAATGTCGTTATTTTCGAATGTCGTTTGTAATAAAATAAGGAACAGAAATGAAATACAATTTTCGCTTAGCAAAAGTTTGTTCTTTCTTCACTTTTGCGTTTTATTTCTTTACTATTCACGTTCTTATTCATTTTAAATAATTTCGCACTCACAAAAAAATATTTTCTTCACAAGCAAACAGTAAATATCTGATACTTTTCAGTCGTAATAAATAAAAAGTTTAAAAATTATTTTTTGTTTTACATGGTGCTGCCACGTCTATTTATAATATGAAAATAACACGTGACATTAAATTGGAAAGAGAGTGATAAAATACTGATTTTGAAATGCTTCTATTCACTATATCCCAGCAAAAAAAGGCATTCAAAACAAATAGTTTATGCATGGATTCTATTACAAATGAACCGGTTCAACTTAGCTGAAGAACGCATGATTTAAGCTTGGCCAGCATGTCTTCACATTTAACAAAACAACTCGGCATTTTAAATGAGTGTTTAGCACCAATGAATATTCCATGACTTGGATACGTTTCAGCATTTAACAAAACAGCTCGTCATAACTACAACGCAAAGTATGAAAATTAAATTACAACTGCCCAGTTGTTCATATGCATTAATCGGCAGACTTGAATGTGTTGGCATTAAAAATTAAATCAGACAAAGAAGTTCTTAAGAAGTCATGAAAATAACAGTTCATAATGAACGCATACACTTTTTTTTCCTGGCATTATAAATTTAATATTAGTTCAACAGTTAAACTCAATTCTTTGAAAAAGGTTTAAGAATTGCGCCGGTTATCAAATTATAATGTCATCTTATTTCAAATGTTTGACTACGTGTTTGTTGGACGTACATATGTAAATAAAGCAGTTTTAAATAAGGACGCTCCATTTGGTAGTGCCCAATCTGATTGTTATGTTGAGTTGAAACATTGAATATTAAATGAAACTGTCGCAGAACTCGATATTTCTGGACGTCAAGGATCTTACACAAGTTGTATATATTCAGCATTAAATCGCATATTTTGAAATGTTAAGTAAATCTACAAGACGAATAATTATTCGTCATAACGTTCTTGTGAACTTTTACAAAACGTACCTTAAACGTTGCAAGAAATTGAAAAGTTTTATTGCAACTTTAATAATTTTCAGTGGATTGCGGCGATTTTTTGGAGGAAATTCTTGTTTCTTCAACAATTTGAATTCGAAAGAAAATGAAATTGTACGGCTGTATTTGTTATATTTATGTATTAATTTATATTATGACCTTATTTCACTTTTCCTATATAAATAAGACTCGTATGGTCTTATTTCTCAATGTAAACAGCAAAAAAGTAATACAACTGACGGCCGGGTTTGCAAAGTGAAAATATTTGAAATATTTGAATACATACTCCTTCCTTTGCAATAAAAGAGTTTTCACGATCGGAAAAAACATTTTCTAAAGTAATTCAGCTTACACACTGAGGCAACGCAACTGATGAATTCATTGAGACCATGCCACTAATTGCACGCAACTGGACAAGCCTGTCGTACTTCAAGAGGGTGGCGATGGCACGATTGATGGTAGTCTGCACGTTGACTACAAAACCAAAAAGCAGACCTGGGTTCAACTAAAATTCAGACTGAAATTATAAAAAAAAAACATCTCGCATTTTTCTGATGTGCATTACACACACAAAGACACACTTGAGTCAGTTGCTGTCGGAAGGTTTCAGTGTCCAAGGCATAGTCACTGGTCACTGAACAATACCGGCTTCAGCTGTCTCCAATCCACGGGCACATCAAAACGCACTCCTTCGTCGGTATTGTGTAGCACCGGCGAAGTAAAATAATAATAAAAATGGCTACTAAACAGAAACTTCAGCACTGCTACGAGTATAAACAAAGAACGTGCGAAAGCAGAGCTGTAAAATAATTAATTAAGCTTCACCTCCTGTCGTTTCTCCTACTATCCCTTTCCTATAGTTCCAGCACAATGCTTCGCATGTGTGGGAGTCGTCTGGTCCCAGATAAAAAAAAAAAAAAAAAAGATTATACTCGCATTGTTTTTTGTTTTCAACGTTATTGAGCAGTCGAAGGATATCGAGTGGCATCGTGGGCAGGCAGTTAAACTTACATGACCGCTGTGTCAGTTCCTTTAGCAATTGGGTTATATTTACAAATTAATTAGTTCAGGTAATTCCTAACAGCAACGAATTTCACTACAAACGTTCCCAGTTTGGCAGAATTATTGACAAAGTTTTATTAAAAAAAAAGGAATGAAAAACCGGCAGCACCAGCATCTGAAAACCTAAAATATTTTGTTACATCTCAAAGTATGTACGAACTAATCTATGTTTTTAATTAATTGCCATCATGTCGAGAACATTATTACAAATTGTGTGTTTATTTGCAAATGCTTCGTTGCGCTGAACGAGAAACACTTGTGCTCAGAAACACCACATTCACTCATTCACTCGTCACTTCTACCAATACTGCGACTGTGTTACTAAGCCTAAATTGTTATTTCTAACCATTGCCAATCAGGATAATGTCGGTGACATTTCGTTAAGAAGAAGAAAAAAACGGCAACAAAAAAAAGAAGGCAAATATTTTTATAATTCTGTTCATACTTGGTGTCAAAATACACACAACAAATTCAAATGCGGAAAATGCAGGCAATTAGTTCGCTTTCTCACTTAATTAAATTTTAATTAATTAATTTTTCCCCAAAGAAAATATATGAAATGTATTATTACATACCTTATGATGTGCTCATAAAGTAGTCTTTATAAAAGCAAACTCAATAATTGAATAGGAAACCATATCCATATAGTACTATTTTGCTAGTCCTTAATTAGCACTTCATTGAATTTTTCCTAATTTCTGACTACAAATTCAAGATTCTTATGTCCAAAATTCAACTACTGTTCATGACTGTTACACATGCGAAGCATTGTGCTGGAACTATAGGAAAGGGATAGTAGGAGAAATGATAGGAGAGGTGAAGCTTAATTAGTTATTTTGCAGTTCTACTTTTGCACGTTCTTTTTTTATACTCGTAGCAGTGCTGAAGCTTCGGTTCAGTAGCCATTTTTATTATTATTTTACTTCGCGGGTGCTACACAATACCGACGAAGAAGGGCGTTCTGATGCTATTGTGTATTGTTATCAGCTGAAGCCGTTATTGTTCAGTGACCAGTGACTATGCCTTCGCCACTGAAACCTTCCGGCAACAACTGACACACAAAGACACACTAATGCACATCAGAAAAATGCGAGGTGTTTATTTTTATTTTAAAATTTTAGTCTGAAACTGGGGTTGAACCCAGGTATGTTTTTGGATTTCTAGTCAACGTGCAGACTACCATCCATCGTGCCATCGCCACCCTCAATTGAGATAATTTAAGTAATTTATTTTGTTTAATTTAGTTAGTCAATTAACATTTTACAGCTGGAAAAGCACAACGTTTTGAGGTATAATTATCTTGCCATTTCTTTTTTCCTGGTTGATATTTGGCTTGCCATTGTAGAGAATTCTTTTCTTTCACTGAACAGACTTCCCAGTAAAAATTCTTGTGAGAAGTGTTGCATTTCTGAGTTTTCCTGAATATTTATAACAATTTCGTACAAATAGCGTAATAACTTAAATTACATTTTGTATGGAATATTGAACTCAATAATGGCATTTATTGCAAAAATCTGAATAAAGGTACATGTCTGAACACCGTATAGCTTTAATAGATCATATTAGAACTACTTGAAATTTTTTATTATTACCATTTTACTTGGGAGCTACAAATAAGTTTAATCTTGCTATACGAGTATACTTAATTAGATTTATAATGAAGTAAACTTAGTTTGTTTAATATTTTGTGACATTTTTAACAATTAATTTCAAAGTATTAAAAGTTGTTCAAATACTCGTGAATTATTAAACAGAAGTCTCTCCATAAAGATTTTATTCCCTGGAGTAGCTGAATAGAATTGTTTATGAACCGACACTTGACTAATTTCCAAAGGGTTTTAACAATTTTGCAACAATTTAATCAGTTTATAAAAATAGCTTTTTTATTGCTTTAAACAACCTTGCAGTAAGTCACTTAAAAGCTTCTTAATATTTCATTTGAGAAAGCAAAAAAATTTATGTTCTGCAACATTCTTGGCTCACATTCAACAAGACTTTATAGTCAGTCACAAGCACATGTGGTAAACAACGAAACGTTGTCCTTATTTAAAAGTACAGTAAAACAAAATATTTCTTATTCAGTTTCCATAGATAAGAATTTTACGGAAAATACTTATAAAATAACTAATATTGTGAAAATTATATATATTGTTTAAAAATGTTTGAGGTTTTTTTTTAATTTTTGTGGTGGTTTCTTTTCAACCAAAAAAAAAGTGTATTTCAAATCCTGCCAGTTTTTTTTTTGCACTAGATATTAATTTAAAAATTTTATACTTTTTTATTCCGCTACAAAGCCACTTTACAGAACTTTAAAAGAAAACATGAAACTGGAAATATTTCTAATAAATAAAGTAAAATTTAAATTTGGCACTTTTTAAGGTGCATAAAAAATTTGTTTATCGCAGCTGCCGGCAATAATAGGAAGCATCTATTTTATATATATTATTTATTTTCTTATATGTACAACAATACTTTCTTCTTATGATAGTTTTTTTAACTTGAAAACTAGAACAAAAATTTTTTTTTTGCACAAATTTAGTTCGATAATCTATTAAAATTTGCTCAAAATTGCATCACTCAATACATGTATCATGCGATACATATCGCATGATACGATTTGCTGACGCGATACGTATCGAAATATTATACGATACTAAAATATTACTATTGAATGCTGTGATTACAACCCTGGTATATGAAAAAAAAAATTTACTGCACAATAGAATAACGTTTTCTAATTGTTGAGTTGTGCCAAAGACTGACAAGTCGAATTGGAAAACTAATAATCTTGGTACCCTCTTTATAGAAATATTGTGGTTTTAAATAAATTTTCATGTTACTTACTGTATTCACTGCAGACATAAGGATGAAGGCTTCTAAATTATGTTTAAAATCTTTTTTCTTCCTCGTAGGTAAATAATATTTTTTTCCCAATGCTGGCAGGAATCTTTTCACTAGTTTTATCTCCACTACTTCTGTTACAACTGCAACAACCAGTTAGTCTAATATTTGTTTTAGCACCAACACATCTGCTAATTTTAGTTTAGAGTTTAACTACGGAATGCTGGCCAACAATTTTTGTCGAGTGGTGAGTGGCAGTCATTTTGCTAAAAAAAAAAAAAAAGGTATGGAAAAATAAATAAAATTTGAATAAAATCAAATATATAAAAACATGTAAACGTAAATAGAAAACTTTAAATAAAACAAAAGCTAAAAACAAATTTAAAAAAATTAACAAAATTACTAGGGGTACAAAGTAATCAACTGCTTCCCATCATAACCTGCTGTATTACAAGTGTTAATAAACTCATTTACATGCACACAAGAGCAGCAACAGCTTCACTAACACAATAAGTTCCTGTAATTTTTGTTGCTGCTATTTTTTTTTTGCTTTGCAATTCTCACTATTCAACTTGAAGGTCGATGTAGGTGTATTGATATTGTAGAAAAAAAAATTGCGTAAAAAAATATGAAAATTTTCAACTGGAATTGCTTAAAGTAGACACTAATGCAATTTCAAAGCAGAATTTTTTAAAATTGCAAGTGTGAACGGCGAAAAGACGTGACACTACAAAAACACTAAAGTATATAAATATTTTTAACATGAAAAATTCTTAAACTATATTTCGGAAGAAAATTAAAATCAACTTTCTCAGGGTCGAAAATTATGCGGAATGAATCAGAAGCCAGAAATAAAATAGAAATATTCTCAACAAAGTTATTTTGAATGTATTTGGCTAAAACATGCAAAGATCGATATGGGCACGTGGAAATCCGTTAATTAACATTTTATGCAAAACGCTGCTTACTATTTTATTTTTAACTGACCTTAAACTGGTGTAAAAGTTATCTTTCGATATATTGACACATTTATAAATTTAAATATTAAATAAAATTTCTTCTAGTGTACGAGTTCACTGGCGTAGTTTTAAAAGATCATCTTTTATAAAATTTATGCTGTTCGCACACACAGGAAAGGAAAAGAAGAAGAAACAAAAATGATGAAATTTTATGCGTTTCACACGCGTGTTAGTGCACATCCGTTAAAGTCACAGCAATAACAACAAGTTGAACTTGCAGTGTTCTTGTACGTACAGTGTGTGCTTACTTCTTCACTATTAAGACTTAAATTACATGATGAGGTATTGAATTTCCCCATTATTCAAAGGCATTCACATACAACATATGATGCACATGAAATATAAGTAATAATGGCTACATAAGCTTTATTTTAAAACCGTTAAACAGTACGAGTTTCTGAATGCTAAAGACTTAAGGGTCTTAAAATAGCTTGGCAAAAGGCTTATTGAAATCTGACCATTTCATGCCACAAATTGCAAATTATTATTATTATGTCTTAATCCATATGTTATATTGGAGAAGAGGCCCAGCTTTGGCGATTGAAAATATTGCAAGCATTAGTTGCCTGATTTTCTTAAGTAAAACATTATTTACTGAATTGGGCCTAATTTATTGCCAGAGCAATAAGACCAATCAGTGTTAATTGCGCCAGCACAGCTGGGATAAACGCATCTCTCCACCGAACCGAAAACTTGACTATTCCAATAATAAATTAACAAAAGAATACATGTTATAAAATCACCAATGTGAAAGGCATATGTACATTAGGGTGGAGCATGGATGGATCATGAGTGGTATGAAGGGGGAAAATCTTTCAATAGATTTCGAATCCCTTAGCGAACTTAAAAATAAAAAAAAATTGGACTAATTTTATGAATTCTATTTTAATTCAGCAAATTAATATGGAAAAGTTCTTTAATAATTTCTTTTGAGCCTACACGTAAAAAAACAATTTTGTGCTGAAAAAAACTTACAAGCTGATCTGACAAAAAATTAGAAAATTTGACGCCAACGATTTTATTTTTATTTATCAGTGGACTGTGCAGATGGCCGTAAGTCTACTAATGGACAATCGGGAAAAGGAGTTACAGAGTTCTACGTAAATCATACCGCTGCCACTAGAGATAGACTTCCACCTCTTCTGAACCTTTTCCCTGAAAAACTCCTCTGTCTGTCCGTTTGCAACAGCACAAAGGACCCCTATATCAGAAATCATATCAGCAAATGGCGAACCGGCCCGACCCACAAGGGAAACGGCACAAAAATGTCGGAGGACAACCAGCTACACCCTCACACACACTAAGAACACGAGAGCAGACGCCCGGCGACACCAACGACCTCAACACCACCTGACTATTGTAAAAAATAGCAAAATTACCATTCACGCTCCGCGATCATATATCTAAGTTTAAGAATTGTATACATCAGTAATGCGGTTATGCGAATTATGTTAACGATAGTAGACAAACTTCGCAGCAGTCGCACAAGCCGCATCTCTGTGCAAATATACGAAAAACACAAAGAGGATCTTGTAACAAAAAAATTTTTTCTTCATTTTACTTGTTTAATATGTTTGAAAAATTTAATTTAAAATATTTACTTTCATACATTTATATGCAGAAAAACTAAATTTTCCTTTTGGGAAAACGTAGCAAATAATCAGGCATATGATTTAATGATATATATGAAAGTATGTATCTGTGTTCACACCCAAATATTCTAACGAAAACATTTTTAACACCGAAACACATTTTGTCGACAAAATAAACAGCACATATGTTATTGTCGCAGACTAAACGATTACAGCTAAATTCACCGAATATCGATGAACTTTTTACTGAATAGCAAATTTGATCAAATATCGTTATAGTTATTCTAACGATACGATTAGTCGCATCGTAATATAAGTTCGTGCATCGAACTACAGGTAATTATCACAAAATTGACTTTGAAATACAGCCCATAAAAAATATACTCATGTATATTTTTTAATCTTAATGGAGCAATTTAAAATCATAGTTATGGAGAAAGCGTTTGGAAATAAACTTTTTTAAAATTATATGGCCTGTAAGTTCGATCAACATAATATTTATATTGAATGAAAGATTGAAAAATAGAGATATCTGTGTAATCAAAAAGATCTTATGATCGAAAACATACAGGCAGTCAAAATAATTGCATGTTATAGTTACTAAGAAACAAAATAAATAAAGTTTGCTTCAAGTAGAACAGAAAGGAAAAATAAAACAGTTAATAATGGAAACAAAAAATTAAGTAATGCCAAGGACTATTGTAGGGTAGAGATGGTAAATTTAGAGAAGGAAAAAAATAACGGCCAATAATTTCAGTATTCTATTTATACAAAATAAAAAATATATAAAATAATAATTTTATGAAAATTAATTTTCTCAATTATTATAAAATATTTTCCCTGAAGAAGTTTTACATTGTGAAACCGTAATATTCGAAAAAATTAAATTTAAAACACAAAATAATATAAGATCTCAATCTCAATGACATAAACCATAATAAATATACGAGTATAAGGCTAATGATTTACATCTACTGAAAACCGCACACGGTGGACAAAACACGAAGAGCGCTGAAGGTGAGAGTATAGCGGCCTTCGAAAACAGCATACTGTTTGTCAGTGTGGCTTACAATTTTTGTCTGTGATATAGTTTGTTTCTCAGCAATTATAACATTTAGTTTTGACTGCCCGTATGTTTTCGATTATTTCCTCAATTTGATTACGTATATAAATACTGACGTTCGAATTAAGTCACTATTTAACAACAGAGATATATCTTTAATAGCATAAAATTTTTTTCATTCAGATACAGCGTTCCCGGAATTTTCGGCAATAAACAAAAGAATATTGCCAAAGCTCGTATTAAAAAAAAAAAAGAAATGGATTTCGCAATTATGTTCAGTGACTTCAAATTAGTTTCCAAAATGACAAATACTTTTGAATTAAAAAATTGGCTTCATAAGAACATTTTTAATATTGTATATGACCTTTCACAATTTGATCGATTTCATCCCATTAGCTTGATGCCGCGGTAGAGCGGCAAATAGCTCCGAATATTATTTTCATTATTTTTCGCATGTATCTGAGCATTAAATGCAACGTACAACATAATTTGCATACACAACCGACTATCTGTCCACCTAAAAATCTTCTACTGTTATCTCAACTCTGTTGATATCAGCGGCGACTGCAGAACGTTATTAGTGCTCTGTTGGAGCAGGTTTCTTTTAATCAGTTGTCTAACTATTTGAGGTCGTGTAATACGTGTGACTCGTATGCCAATAATCAAAAGGGAACAATTTTATTTCGGTAGCATATCACAAAATGTGTAAAAAGTTTCAAGGCGAGGTGTGAAGTTTTCAGAGGAAGTGTCAGCACTCACGCACCAGCTCTGTAAAAGTTGTATTCTGCATACGGATGTTATAATTTTTCCGTATTAATAAGCTGCAATGAATGAATGAACTTTTAAGGCAGAATTCAAAACTTTACAATCTATGGAATCTATACTGTAGCAATTTATTTGCTGTGATAAAGACTTCATAATTTTACATGCACGTAGCGACTGATGCATGGATGTGTTCAACAAATTTATAAGTGCGCGTGTAAATCTTATGTTGCACACACACAACCTTACACACGAAAATTTCTTGACAAAAGAATACAATATACACGTATGTACATGAAGGCCCAGCGCATGTATGTGTGTGGCTGCATAAAACCCTATGAAAAATTACACCATTTATGTTCGTTTTAAGTGTTTGCGTGTACATGCTAGACCAACACATATGAATACATTTGCTTTCATATAATATTAAGATTGTATATTTGACTATCAGTTCGCCTGGTGGGAGTGTGTAGTGAATATTCTTTTTATTGTCATCTTAAGTTTCACTTGAGTGCAATTGTAACCATGTCACAACCATTTCTATGTTTCATGCATCACACATGTTAGTTGGCGTGTCTGGTTACACGCATTTCATCGTCTTTAGTTTTGCAAGTGGGGTTAAAAAATATTGCATGGCAAATAAAAGAAACTGCAGAGATTTTGAGTTGTGCTTATGAAATTAAAAAAAAAATAAAAATAAATGCGAGTAAAATTAAAAATATAAAATTGAATTTAGCGAAATAATGCTCTTGGGTAAGATTATAATTTATAACTGGGATGAAAATAATTATGACCTTCACAAGCCAACAAAATTTAATGCAGAAAAAAAATAGTTGCTCGACAATTGTCTTCATAATATAAACAGAATACAAATTCAGGTTTGTTGAAAATTTTATTCATTATTGGAATAAAAGTTCAGCTGAATAAAACGCAGTTTGAAAGTCTTTGTTAACATTATTTTCTTTTTCGGAAGCGCATAGACGAATATGCTTAATTATTGCACAACCCTTCGTGTCTTTCTGAATTTGTAGGACATCTTATATTGACGTAATATTTTTAAAGCGAAATAAAATTATACGAGATTTTACTTGGCGAACATTTTATTATTCAAAGGAAGGCAGATCAGAATCCACGATCTTCTTGTTTTAGAGTACATGCAATAACCAAACACACAACAGCACCTCCAAAACTCCTGCAGTTTCGAAGTCCGCGGTTCGATTCTTTATCGACACTTTAGAATGTTTCACTACAACTAGTGAAAAACTGTATTGCTTTCCTTATTGAAAAACATACCAATACAATTTTAATTCTATGTGAAACGTTTTATATATAAATAAAATTTAATAAAATATAATTTCAGAGTGCGAGAGAGAGGGAGAGCGCGCGTGAAAATGAGAATAAAAATAGCAATTAAACATATCAAAAACAATTCAGGCTCTTAGGTAAGATTCCAGCTTATCTTCATGAATAAATTTTTTTCTGGGCCAGTACTAAGGGGATATCCTCTATCTATGCAATGCATTGCACTGGAACTAAATGGAGAGAGGAATAGTATAGTGAATAGGCACATGGTGAAAGTGGTAGGAAGATAGAGCTTAATTCACAACTCTGCAGTTGCGTGTTAAATAAATACGTACGAGTATAAAAGAACATTGCTGCGTTTCTGATGTTAATCTTAACGCATTATTTTTAAACTAATGGGAGGTATTTTATCTATTATTTTACTTTGAAGAGAGGTGCTATAGCACAGAAAAATCAAAAAATATTTTGACTTGACTGGGCGGGGAAACGAACCCCGGTCCTTCTAGTTGCAGAGCCAACATACTAACTAATCACCCATCAGCATCAGAATAAATGTTTCTTAAAATAGCAGAGTACAACGTATATAAACTCCACGGTTATGGATCTTTTATACCCAACTGAACTACAGATCACTTCAGCGTTTTTCTTGAAGAGTGAACAAGATCTGAATACAAGGGTTTGCTTTAGCCTTGAATTAACTTGGTGGGCATTGAGCCCACAACCAGAAGCTCGAAGATTCAGTCTCTGTAAAACCAAATAGTTACCTGAGGTGTCTATACTAACAGCGCTCTCCTTCGAGGAATTTCAGCAGTAAAACGTCTCCGAATTAAATTAATAAATAAAATGGCTCTCCTTCGCTAAAAAATTAATGCGTCAAAATAATTTCACAGCCGCAGCATTTCTGCTACACAACAAATGCGCAACTGCAAGTTGTGCAACATATCACCCAAATCAGAGCATCAAAAGTATTTTTGCTCTCAAACAAAAACAATTTGTATGAGAATATTTGAGAGCAAAAATACGCATGAAAATTTAGCTTTATTATAAAAAGTATATAAAATATCTTAATTTGACTTTCCATTTGAAAAATTTTTATAACTTAATATTGCTTAAATTTATGCTGAAGATAGTTTGAAAAAAAAAACGAATTTTAATTTAATAACATGTGTTTTAAATAAAAAAAAAACATTCTCATTTAAATTTTAATTGTTATTCTTTCAGCGATTTGAAAAACATTTTGTCGAAATGAAATATTTAATTTACCCTACAGTAATACTTTATCTTTTCACATAAATAAAATGATATTTCTGTATTATAGAAACACGTAAATACGTATATATATACGCATACATATGTACATGCATACATATATGTAGATGAATGTATATTATAACGACGAAAAAAGTTTTCTATTTATTTTAAAAAGATTTTATTTACTTCAAAAGATTTTAATACATCATAAATTTCCCATCAAAAACTCTTCAGTAAACTTGAAAAATTATCCTTTAAATTTTATTCAACAATGGTAGCTGATATACTACAAACTTTCTGTAGAATAAAACACTCTTTAAACACCTGTCTACAAACTAAAGCCAACAAATTTATATATGCATGTAGCAATGTGCATGTGTATGTTGTATGTACGTAGAAACCTAATTCAAATGCTGTCATTGTATCAACATCAAAAATAACACATGAATGTAAAGAAGGAGCGAGCTTTATAAGAGTATAAGTTACTCTGTTTAGGTAAGTGGAAAGATATGATATGTGTCTTTGTGTGTGTGTTGTGCATGTGCGAAAAATTATCTTTATAAATAAATTTATTATAGGAAAGGTAGATAAAATACATATTGATGACAAACTTTCCCAGCATTGTTGACATTTAAGATTTATAATAAAAACAAACAGACAGACAGCACAAGGCAGACAAATGGGGTAGATAGGGAAGCAAGGCACTTCCATTATAATGAAATATAAAAATACTTAAATATAAAACCCGCTTGTTGATTTCATGGTTGTGAAGTGCAGATAGAACTGTGAATAGATTTTCATTCATGATTGAGCACACTAACGAGCAAAAAAAATATTAACGTATTTGTAAGCTTATCATCATTGTGACAATTTGTGTGCGTCAGCACAAAAATAATTACGATTTTAAGAATATAATAGCTGGTTCTTATTAAGTCGTCCCGATCTTTATGCAACAATTTTCTCTACACTGGTCCAACTGTTTACAGATTGAATTAGTAATTCCCCAGTGCTATAAAAAAATACTATTTTTTTCAATAAAGTCAGCATATCTTTGGATAAGGCATGTATGTATATATGTTTTTTTTTTGTCTAAAAATTTCAATTGAATTGTGAGTGAATTCATTTTGAGTTAAAAATTCTTCACACTGCATTTAATCCACCAACTAAATGATTTCATTTAAAATTTAAAAATATAAATGTTTTCATTTATATCAGTTTTGATTTTATTTAATAAGCTTGAGTATTTGAATTTTTAAAATCATTCCTAGACGGGGAATAAAAAATAACTTATAAATAAAATAGTTTGGAGTATTAGGTTAGGCAAGGTTCTAAGGTTTACTTTCATTTACGATCCATTCACGACACACTAGGAACAATCCAGACCCTACCATTCTATATGCGCGAATGCTTTACTGACTGTTTAACCCCAACCATGGCAGTACATACAACACAACTTAAAAAGTTTGCAGAAAGAAACACGACTCTCATTTTGTAGTAAATTGTGTTCTTATTACTTTGTGAGACTACAGTGACGTGCACACTTTCCATTAAAAAACTTACTGAGCTGCCAACAACAGATTTACAACAGAGAAATTTTGTGTTTGGCCGAAAAGCACGTATGTGAAATAGACTACCCGCAGAGGTCTTTCCTGTCACTTTCAACATGGCAAAATTCAATTCGAAAGGCAATAAACACTACTCCCTCAACCCTTTCACCCAAAACCTTATTTCCTAGTTCCGGCACAATGCACCGCATGTGTAGGGGTCATAATCTGTGTGCCGGACAAAGGAAAAAAACAGGTTAGACCTGTTAATGTGATAATTTTTTTGTGTCGAAAGATGTCCTCTATAATATGCTCACTATGTTAAAGATTTCATTAATGGCCGATGATAGAGGAACTCTTTCTACACAAATCTTATTTTCTTTTTCAAAAATACTCTTTTCAAATATGTAAATAAATTTTTTCATAAAAATCAATATATCTAATAGATAGTCGAGATGTATATGAGTAAAACAGACTTATTTTTGGAATATCTAACAAATTGGAAATTAAAAGAGATTCCATGACCAACGCCAGCATAAGGTAATTTATTTATAAATAAAGACGTAGCAATAATAAAATATGTCTAGATACACAAAAGCGTAATGGCTGAATAATCTGGATAATCCCGACAATAAAAAGCCATGTGGTGTCTATCTGCAGTATTAAAATGTTAAAATTTCTGGGACAAAGAAACAGAAAGGCATTTACAGTTTTTTTAAGAGAAGTAACGCTTTTGCAATAATTGACTACTACTAAATGTTAACTTCTATAGGAAAGGCATAGTGATGGATATGACAGGTGATGAAGGCAAAGATAGGGGAAATTTTTAGTATTTTTACAACTCTGATTTTTTACACTTTTTTTTTTGTTTTGTTTTGATAGCAGTGCTGCAGCTTCTCTGGTATCCAGGTGACGTATTCAATTTTGACGCTTCGTTTTAGTAGACATTTTTATTAATATTTTACTCAGCCGACGATGATGTCACATCTTGACTATGACTTTGCCACTGAAACCTTCCCACAACAACTGTCACAAAGGCTCACTAATAGACATCAAAAAAAATGCGAGATGTTTTTATGATTTAGTCTGAAACTGGGCTCGAACTCAGGACCTTTTGTTTTCACTTAAGAATAAAATTCATTCATATTTATAATATGCTCTCACTACTTGTTGCACAAATAATTTTAACTTAAATTCAGTTCTCTTTTTGTATGCAATATCTCTTAAGCTTATAAGTTTGTTCTGATTTGAAATTATGGTATTCAATATCATATCAGAATTTGGTTTGTAGTTTTAATACGATTCGATTACACTCGATTAATGTTGTAATTTGTTCCCTACTCTTCGCAATATTTTATGCTGCTCTTTTTGGAACATCAACGTAATATTCTTCAGAAAATGATTCAACCTCATCGTCTTCCTCAAAGGCATCATCAATGTTTGTAACTCCTTTATTAGAAGTATAAACATCAGTTACTAAAATGACAAGTAAATCAATAACCACGGCGGCGATACTGCGAGTATCTTTTGGTGTTTTCTTCTTATTTTATTTATTTATTTACTTATTGTCTATGTATTTTTCCTTACAGACATTTTACAAAATCAAAAATGTTACCAAAATGTATGTATATATAATATTAATTTTACTATGAATTAAGAAATATAATTATCAAGTTACTTATTGCATTTGGATGTATAGAAAAATCAATAAATTTTTACAATTAATTAAACGTATTGCAATTTCTTCTAAGATGGTCGCCTTAAAAAGAATTAGCTCACGCATAATGGCCGTTTGGGTATATTTAAAAATAATCTCATTAAACAAAAATCTAGCATTGATATCACCATTAATAATCCTCAAAATAAATTAAAAATGCATTTAATTTTTTACCCGATTTCGCTTTTTAATTTAAAGCAATTGCACTTTATTGTTCCGCACTAACGCTAATTTACAGCACTTTAAAAGAGAACAATAAAGTGCAAATATTTTTAATAAATGAACTGAAAAGTGCAATGCACTTTTAGTGAATCGCAATCTCTAGTAAGCTTGCCAGCGGTACTTCATCATCTGAGATCCATTCTTCATCATAAGGAATTTTAACTTTTTAAGAATATTTTCATCAATTTCATCCCAATAATTGCTTCATAAAGGAGCCGTCCTTCAATACAAAATTTGTAAAAGGGTCCATTCGATTCTATAAATTATATAAAAATTGTGATAAAAAACTTTCACGACAGTTTATTGGTTCCATGTTGAACAATAACTACATACTTGTAAGTAGAAACACACACAAAAATGTAATTTTTGTGCAAAATTAAACATTTCCTTTCTTTTCACAAAAAAATTTTAAAGTGACGACGATGTCAAATGCAATTAAAATCTAATGGTACAAATTATATAGAAACAAAACTAAACCTATACAGTTGAAGTTTTAGTGCAAAAAGAAATACTGAAATCATCATTGGCCGAATTATTGAAGTTGAGAAAAATTATTAATTCGGATGACAGCGCTGTTCGGATTTCCATATGTCTGAAATAGCAAACCGATACTGTAATGTTCACGTTCATATAATTTTTCAATGTAAATAAGTGCGATTGTTTCTAATTAGTACTTAAATACGCGTATATTTTGCTTTCTTATTTATGTTGGCAGCAAATTAATTGCGTCATGTTTATTTCTACAATGGATATTCTATTCACAACAACAACAACAACAAAAGTAGATGTGGAACAGGAAAGTATTTAACAAGAAATTGCTAATTGTAACAAATTATTAGAAACTCTTTATTGAATACTTTAAAATAATATATTCTTCTGTACTTCAACTGAACCCATGAAAATAATTTGAATTAAATAAGAAATTAAAAAAGAAATTATAGATAAATAAATAACAGGCACAAGAGTGCAACCGTGATTGTTCATACTTCAACTACTTCATTCAATAACTCAAATAAACATAAGAATATTTCGAAGACTACATCACTATAAAAGTAAGAATTTTAAATAAAAAATATATTAACTCTTAAAAAAAAGCTATGAATGATTATATGGACTACTTCATAACATGCTAACAAAATATTATTCTTTCTGCAGTTGTTCGTCTCCCCATACCCCTCCCTCATCTCATTTAGTTCTTTATCTTTAAGATTTAACATTTTCTTCTTGTCTGTGCATATTAAATCATGCACAAAAATATGCTTGTCTTACAAGCAGCGTTGCCAAGTGTGCAGATGTACACACCAGCATTTTGTAGTTTTTCTAAGCATTGAGCAAGGTTGAAGTTTTCTGTTTGAGAAATAAGTTTTTATCTAAATTGTGCAGTATTTGCAGTTTTTACATTTAATTTTTTTTCTAAATTTTTTTCTTTGAATTGCAGGTTATGCATCTTAAGGGCTTGCATCTTAAAACATTGCCAAAGTTTACTTATACTTTTAAAGAATTTATCGACAATTCATATGTATATAATCTGCGAATTTGACATTATATTAGTTTTCAATAATCGTCATTATTTTTATTAAACAAAGTAGTCTAAGGTCAACCACCAATGGGTTTAATGTTCGCTCTCTACCCGCTTTTATCATTGATTTCAACACTGCCATTGAAAATAAAATATAAATTGTCATCTCTGACTCTCATTATCAGCTGACCAGTTTTCACGCTGCTTGTGACGTTTACAAAAGTAGATAGTAGATCTGGTTCGTTGGCACTATAGATGGAAAACCGATTCCTGACTATCGCCTTCACACTAGTTTCTGCATTGTGTATGATATGATTGTCGTTTCTCCGCCTGTTATAAGTCAGCTAAGTTTGCCTTGAGATGGAGCAGACACTCAAACTCATCCACTTCAATTCTGTCTTTATCAGCAAACTTAGCCATAATCTCCGCTTAGTCTCACAAATTGGCATCAGAATATCTGAATATTGTGGGTGGTATAAATCTGTCCACCATGACGCAGCTTTTTTGTCGTTTCGTTGTCCTCAATATCGCACTGATGCACTTTTCGCGTCAAAGCAATCTACGCTTTGCGGTCTGGAAATGCCGAAATTAGCATACACTGATTCTACATCTCTGACCGAAAGCGTGGTCTGGATTTGTTGTGCTATGTTCGTATTTATTTATATACATATAAAAAAAATTGTAAATAAATAATAATTTTGTGTTTTTCTTTATATGGAGTTTTCGAAGTGAAAATTCGGTCTTTTTTTCTTCTAAATATGGCAACGCTGCTTCTAAGTTGAAAAATTGTGATGTGTGTATGTGTGTGTGTTTACACGTGAGTGCATGAAAGCATTGAAGTTATGAACTCCATGCAATTTTTGTGAGATATTTTTCTTTATTTTCTCTTTTTTATTTATTTAAACGTAGGCAGGCAAGCTGGCTGTCAGGCAGCAAACACATACTTGTACGCACTCATAAGATGCAAAGAATCCACTATGAAAAATGAGCATTTCATAAACTCAAGTTGAGCAAAAGAACTGCAAAGATACAGGCAGAATAATGTGCTTTATTTTCCACACAAGCAGTCAGCCAACCAACCAGCCATCCAAAGATGCTTTGTGATGTAAATTATCCACGAAAGCCGCATCACAACAACGTAAATGTAGTTGTTAAACAGGCAGAATAAAAGATGAAAGGCATAGTCAGCGATCCTTTCTTATAGTTGCCCATACACATGCAGATGCATGGACTTTTCATTTTGTTCTTTTGGCATTTCTTCCGACGTTTTTTTTTTTCCTCCTTCGTCTTTTTTACAGTTTGTGTGCATTAAAGGTGAATTGTTTGTTTTTGTTTTAAGTCGAAATATGCATTTTACAAAAGCCTGCATATAATTTTATGATATCGATCTTTCCTGTGTTTTTTTTCTGTCTTCTTTTGTGGCTGTTTTATTCTTTCTTCTTGTTATTATTCTTTACGAGCAAGACAACTTACCAAAGCAATGCAAATTTTTTCTTTTTTTATATATTTTAATTGTATATCTTAATGTGCACTTTGCCAACGTGAAGCACATTTATACATACCCTGGCAGGCAACTAAAGGCAACTTATAAGAAATTTATGATTCTGGAGCAAATTTACTCAATTGACAAATTTAAGCATTTAAAGTATCGCTCGCAAAAGAAGTTTACTAATATAATTTAAATACACTCAGCCCTTTTTTTCATACGGTAGAAGCGTTCCCAAGAAAACAGCATAAATAAAAAGGACTTTACTTTCATACACAAATTGTAGATGAATTCCTTTTTATAAAAAAAAAAAACAGCATAACTTCAAATCACACTATTAAAATGTAACAAAAACCGTATAAAAAATATTAATCAAACATTTTATTACGAAATTCGGTTATTTGTGATGAATAGAAAATAAAGCTAACACTATATAAAATTGTATTAAGAAAGCAAACAAATAATTATTCACAAGATGATTTAAATAATAAAGAAAAAGTCAGTAAATTTACACATTTTTGTATCAGATATAATTGAATTTCTTATTTTAGTCTCATTTATTTAAATTCTTCTTACAGATGATTCTCCGAGCTTGAAATGTTTTCCAATCGCAGAACCTACCTCATATTTTGCTATTCGATTTAAAATTAAAAATTTTTTCCATCGAAAATGCCTGAATATTTCTCTTTGTCTTCTCCATTTTTTTTTTTTTCAGAAACCCACGTTCACTAAAAACAAAGTCATTGGTTCGACACCAGCTTCAGACGGTCGTAAAAACATTTAGCATTTCTTCTGATGTACATTAGTGTGTCTTTTGTCAGTTCTTGTCGGAAGGTTTCGCTTCACTGGTCACTGAACAGTCTCAGTGCATCGCATGTGTAGGGTCCATCTCCTGAAAGCTGGTTCAAGATAAAAAAAGCAGATATCCTAAGTGGAAATTATTTTAAAATACTAATTGAAGTGAAAATTTTTGCCGCACTTAGTTTTTACTCCTTAGTAATTATATTTTTAAAATTTATTTTAAAATGACTTTACAAACACCACACTGTAAATGAAATAACTTAATTATGCACACAGCTTCATGGCTCTGTGAAATAACTGCAAGGTGAAATAAATAATTCGCAATGGATATAAATGAATATAAATAAATGAAGTCAGTCCGAAGCACTGAAGAAATGTAGTAAATCCCAAAGAAAATGTAATAATACCCAAGTAGAAAATTAAATAAATCCTATTTTTTTGGAGTTATTTCATTATGAAATAACTTTTAATGAAATTAATGCAATAACTCCCAAAATTCGAGATCTGAACATAAATTAAATCAGGCCCAAAAGAGAAAGAAATAACCTCTAATAAGAAAGTAAATCAAAATGTTACCATAGAGCACTAGGTAAATATGAAGCTTAATCAACGAAAAGTATAACAACATAATAAACACAAAAAAAACTTATCTGCATACCCGGTCTTTGGTCGGACTCAAGGATTTTGGCTTCGCTAACAAAATCTTCTGAAGCTCTATCTAAATTGCTTTCCATTTGGCAAAGCACCCATAAACTAGATTTAATCGAAAAATTTTAAGAAATTGCAAATAAATGAAAATGAAATAATTCCAAAAAAAATTAAATAACTCGCAAAGCAATTGAATTCAGATGTAAAAACAAAATAAAATTAAATAACTTCCATATTAAATTCTTTTGCGACTTATTTCATTTGGAAGTAATTTCATTATGAAATAAATCCCATGCAAGAAAATAAACTAATTCCCAAAAACAATGAAAAAAATCCGAGAGCTGTGCTAGTTATTTCATTATTTAATGAAAATTTCTTGGGACTTATTTAATTTTTCCTCGGAACTTATTTCACTTGGGAGTTATTGGACGCCGCCAGATTGACTAACGGCGTTTTCCTTTTAGACATAAATCTTACATTTCGTTAGTATTTATTTTCCATTCTAAAAAATATGCAACATTTTAAAAAACTATTACGTTTCTTGCTAAATATGTTGCCCCAATAACTGGAAAAATATGCAACATATATGACCCTCTACTCTAAAGTCGGGGTGATATGCTAACCTTTTTTACATATTTCTTTAGTACTTTTTTATATTTTTATACTTGTGATTTTATTTGCTAAAGCGAGAGATTTATAAAAAAGATTATTATTATTGATGAAATTATGCTAAAGCCGTAGAAACAGTGAAGCGCTAAGTTATGTCTCAAATATTTTGTGCCACTGTGCAGTAAAAAATTTATCACTTTTTAATGGTATTTGCAAACTGTAAAATGTGTTATTCTTCGAAAGGGCAACATTTTTGTTCGGAAAGGAAACAACTATTATATATATATAAAATAAAACCGGAGTATTCCCTAGTTACAATACACACACACATATAAAATTTTGTCGCAAATATGCAAAATTAAAAAAAAATAATTTTTCTTAAAAATATATTTGAGTGATGTCACTTTTATGCAATTAAAAAGTCCATTTAAAAATCGCGTAAGTTCAAAAGAGCATAAAAACAAAGCGCATAAAAAGGATTTCACTGTACTCGTAATATTTATAAAAATTGTTGACACATGGCGATAAACTACAAGCATCCTCACAACAATCCTATAAATACGAGTCATAAGGAAACATTATATTCATATAAAGTTTCAAGTCATTTGCAAAGCACCCCATGATTCGCAACAATTTGAAACTTAAATAGAATTCATTTTGGAACAACTAAAAACAAGTAACTAAATTGACACAATTTTTATGTGAGCAAATATAGTGAAAATCTAAAAATCTGTTGCAACTTGTTAAATATGTGTTACATGTTGCTGGTTAGTAAAACACACATTTCAAATTTGAAGATTTTCTTAGTTTCTTGGTTATTTAGTTATTTTTTTTTTATAACAATTTTCACATGAAACCAGAAACTTTGTGAATTGCTGTAAATTGTTAAAAAACAAAATCTCAACTATCTGTCTTCTTTTGTAGTTTTGTTCAATGCAAAGTTACAAAAACTTTAATGAAATCCATTTAAGCAACATTTAAGTGTTGAAAAGAACAGAAAATCTATATTGTATTAAATAATCTTATCTTAAGCAGAAACACTTAAATTAATCCATCAAATATTGAAAATTAATTTGGGGGAAATTTATCGATAAAATAAAGAAAACTTGCAGAATGTTTAGAGGGAAATTAATATCGTCTGTCGGTCGTTATAAATAAATAATAAACTAAAAATTAAACTTACTCAACAACGTGATCCTGCAAAATGTACAGAATTTTTTAAATTTTGCTATCGTATACCTTTTGGCCGTGACTTCGATCATGAGATAATTTCGAAGAGCCATATATTGACTTGCGCTCGTGGTTTTTTTTTTAGATAAAAAAATATTAAGCGCGTGTTTCCTTCTATACTCAGATTTTTCTCCGTTTTAGACTTAATTACAATCGGCCTAAAGTGCCCTTCTTCGTTCTACTTTTTTTAAATTTATAGCCCCTGTATGTGTTAGTTTTTGATAAGAGGATTTGAACCCATGACTTAATAGAGCTATACATGTCAGTCAACAACATCCTTATTATTCGCGTTAGTATGTTCGTTACGATTCTATCAAAATTTCCTGTGACTAAATCGAAAGATTGTGTATAAAATTAATCACGACCCTCATAGGGAACCATTAAAAGTAAATTTTATTCGAATAGTATAGGAACGGTTAACGACCTCATGAACGCATCCAGCAAATGAGATGTGGTAAAAAATTATTCTTAACATCACATATACATCAACCACCACCGCCGTAGGTCACATGATTGAGGAAGTGTTCAATAATAATAATAAAAAAATCTTGTTAAAAACGTAAAAAACAAGCTTGATTTAATTTTTTTCATGCGATTTTCCTGTTAGTTCAACACGATTTTATAATAACCCAAAAACAATAATTTTAGGCTTTTGAAATAATTTGAATTTTAGCTGATTGAATAGATATGTCATTGCAGTTTAATCAAAATGAAATTAATTTTTGGATTACAAATCATAATGGTTCAAAGTCATTTCAAGTTGGAGTAATGTGAAATATATGTTCAACCATTTTGTTTTTTTTTTATCACTACTCTTATAATGTTGTTTTAATATAATTTATTTTAAAATTACAATTGCAATTAAGTTGAATTAACGTGTAATGTTCATAAGTAGACCAAATTCTAGCAAAAGCTGAGAAATCTCATAAGTTTATATAAAAACTCTCAAAAAGTCAGTATATAAACAGAAAAAACTTTTTAAAGTATTTTGAAGCTTATTTAAGATTTTTCAATATCCATTTTGCCTGATTCTATGTTAATTTAACATTAAAGTATCTTTGTACGAAAATTTTGAATTTGGTTGTATTGATTTAGTAGCTTTAATGTAATAAGACTTTAATTTTAATACAAAATGAAATTTTGTGTCTATAACATTGAAAATAAAGTACCTCGTTCTTAATAACAATTAATACATATATTGTGCAAAATTATTTTTATTACGAAAAATATTGAATTAATTTGTTTTATGGAAATTTTGAAATTTTTTCTTTCCAAATCATTGTGAATCAATATTAAGTTTAAATTAAGTCATTATTTTTGAAGATATTTAACGTGATGAACATTTAGTCATGTTAATTTTACATTGGAATTTTTTTCTGTATGTGTTGAAGTACATAATGCATTCATTTTTGCTGCTGTGTTATTACTCAAAATTTACCTTGAAACTTTCGCACACTCTGGTTGTTTTGAACTTCTGAAAGTCGCCAAATCAATTGAAATTGTTGTGATAGTTTCACAATAAATATATGTGAGTATTCCCATTTTCGAGAATTTATTGTCGACTTAATTTTATATTAGATCAGTCTCACAATGTCTCTCCAGTAAAGCTGCATCTCGACTACACGGTGCTTCCAAATACCTTATTATTATTATTATGTAGTAATTATTTTTCTAATTTTTTGACCTATTTTTATATTATTAACACTAATTATTTAAGCTTAAGGTATTTTCAATATATTTATTCCGAGTAGCGAAATATCGAATCGGAATAAATATTAAATATATTGAAAAGATTTTAAGCTTAAATAATTAGTGTTATTATTATGTAGTAATATTATTTTTATTATGTATTTTATATTTTTATTTAAGTAATAAATCTTTCAAGAAGAAGGAGAATAAAATACAAAATCAATATATTAAGTATACGCACCCATAGAAAAATGTTGTGTTGTTTTGAATATGTTTGTTAGTAAAACACGTTCGCTTTTAGAGGAAGAAATCTATTGAAACGGTTATGAAGTTCATAGTTTCAAAATCATTTCTTTAGAAGAATACTTTACTATTCAAGAACATTTTAGTGCTATAAAATTATTGTGATAATTTCAGAGTAGCAGAATATGTTGTTTGTTATTTTACTATTTCTGAATATGTAGATTATCATATAATCTTAGACAATTTTTTAGTCGGTCCGAAATAAAAATTATTAATCAGATTACTAAATGAAAATTGTCAGCAACATTCATAGATTAAGCATGTTGAGTTCTACAATAGCATGATGTTTTCCCATTTATTTTTGATTTAGGTTTCTGTTTAAATACACCTGTCAGTCTATTTCTTGTATTTTTAATTAGAAAGTTAATAAGAACGTCATACCTTACTCTGTGCCTTTCATCAACGAGGTGTACATTAAATAAAAGCCATAATTTTTCATTTATATAAGATATATACATTCGATTGCCTTCTTTCTTTTTTAATATGTGTTACGAGTATAACAGCAATTTACAGAACCCCCAAAACACATCAGAGCTAATCTTTATCCAAGACATTACTTCAAGAGTGGAGCAAAGGAAAATATTGAAGTAGTGAAGAGAAAACAGTGCAATGAGACACGTGCCGGCAATCATTCTGCAGGCAGCAAATTCAACCGATTTTTCGCGTTAAATTTTTTTCTTCATTTTCAAATATCAGAGCTTCTATACGTTCGAGAAAGGAAAACGCCAAATTGGTGATGAAATTTAATACTGCCTACAAAAACTTATTGGTAAATTGGTAATCGCACTGACACAAGTGTTTAATATCTGCTTGTGAAACAGATCAAAATTTATTGAACAGTTGTCATTGTATTACATATTGAGTTGTAATTAATGTTTATTTTTCAGACATTTAAAAATTACATTTATTCAGTGTTAGACACGCCAACAGCTCATGAATGGTTTAGTTTCTACAATTACTGCCGCATTCATAAAATTTTTATATTATTTACAAAATTTTTATACAAATTTCAATGAACATACGTTCTATAAATCCAAAAAATGTTTATGAATATGGCACTTAACCTTGAAATCTGTGTTAAAAAAAAAACAAAATTGTCAACAAAAGTTCATTAAGAAAAATATATATTTTTCAACATAAAAACACTATTCATGGTCATGACTTATTAAAAGGCAATAACTGTGGCCCTTATTATTTACAATAATTAACTTTTTTCTGACTTAAGGACACAACAATAATTTAAATGCCTTTTGAATTTATATGCAATAATACAATAAATTTCAAATAGCATTTAAGAAAATACCAAACTTAATAAATTAAATTGCTTCTAAGCAATTATTTTAATATTCGATTTGCATAAACAAACATGCATTTCACTCGAATTATCATTTATACTTGACACAGCAGTATTCAATATAAAAATAAGAAGAAAAAAAATTTACTGGATCAGTTGTGCATAAATTTAATTTCACTGAATAATTCTAAATAAACATAATTCTTGATTATAAACAAAACTCTTAAATAATAAATTTGCTCATTGTTGTTTTAAGTTACCAGAATGCAATATTTGATTTACAAATATTCATAATTTCATGGTAATTATTATTACAGTGTGGCCTTGATTATCCCTGCTTCGATTGACCGATTATATTTTTGTTATAATATTTAAGCATGTCCATTAGACCGTACTTAAAAAAAAGTGCGTCGTACACCCCTTAAAATATAAAGTTTTTTTTGCACAACTCTGCAGTTGCGTGTATAAAGAAAAGTTGCGGTGGCTCTGATCGCAAATTGATGCATTAATTTTTAGCTACGGTGAGCCATTTTATTTATTATTTTACCACGCCGACATTTTATTACGTAAAAATACCTTAGAAAAAGGTAATGAGCACAGAAAAATTAGAAAAAAAAATTTACTTAACTGGGCAAAACATCGAGCCGGGTATTTCTGTTTGCAGAGCTAACACGATAACTACTCAGTCATCAACACCACCATTTTGTTCTTATATAAGTATGTATGTATGTATGTACTCGCAACATCATTTTTAAATTAATAAAATAGACAAATTAAATTATTTCTCAATTATACAGAATGCTACCTTTCTCAACCAAGATCGCGATTTTTTTTTTACTGCAATATATTAATTTGGTCTTATTCATGATAATAATTTAATATGGTCCTATTTATAAAAATAACTTTTGATTAAAGCGTTATAAAGCGAATTTCCATACAAAAAGCTCTTTATAAAGCCTTTATAATTCAGAAATATTTTTATGAATAAAGCGTGTTTAACCCAAAAATAGCATCCTCAAATAAAACTCGCTCGTGAGTAAATCACATTCAAGTTTTATTTTCATCTGAAATTAGCATTTTGTCCATTAATCAACATTTTTTTCAGTCGCTTTAAAAAGAAATGTTCATGAGTGTTTGCTGTTTTTGTGTGGAATATATATTTTGCTTCTTTAATTGTTTGCATGTTAATATGAATGCATGTACAATATTTCAATTAAAATATACTTCGTTTTAATATACATATGTATCTACTTCATTTTACGGAAAGTAATATTTTGTGGTGCAACAATAATTACTCAATTTCGATCATTTTTAATAATGAAATGTATGTCCAGATTTGTTGGCTGAATAGTTAACGCGTTCTCCCCTACAACCAGAACATCGTGTACAGAAAAGAATAAAAAAAAATTTTT
This sequence comes from Dexiosoma caninum, assembly GCA_963924685.1. Classification (NCBI taxonomy): domain Eukaryota; kingdom Metazoa; phylum Arthropoda; class Insecta; order Diptera; family Tachinidae; genus Dexiosoma; species Dexiosoma caninum. Next base: position 16,357,803 of record OZ004729.1, on the reverse strand, counting down.
AAATCAAAGATTTAATAGTATCAACTAAATTATTAATTTTTAATAATAATAATTAAAAATTTATTTAAATGTTTTGTAAAAAAAATTTTAAATTCATTTCGAATGATTATTGGATATTTATTTCTATTTGTAAACAGAGTGAAGATATGAAGTAAAACAATCAGATCAGCAATTAAATAAAAATAAGCCGTAATTTTGTGTATTTCATAGCAAACAAAATTATTTATTTATTTAAGTATTGAGAAGAAAAATTTAATCGAATTGATTAAACTTTTAATTAAAAAAAATTTTTTTAAATAATTAAAAGTGTTATTTACAATATAAAATCTTAAATTATTCATGTAAGTCTAGCGAAGGTTTAAGGGGTGAGAAAAATAGAGTCAGGAGAAGGCGTAGAGCAGATTGAGTCTCTCCAAAATTATTCAACCGATTCGCATAATATTTAAAAAATAGATAGACCCGAGTCTATAAGGAGACTTATAATATAAATTTGTATACATATTCATCTGGAAGGGGGCGTAGGGGAAAATATATTCCTGTCCAAAACTATCTATCTGATTTTGATAAAAATTTAAATCTTTAAAATAAAAGGACCCGAAAGGGGCACAGAAGACGGAAGAGGCATTTTACTCATAATCGAAAAAATGTATTTTACAGATAGCTTTAAGTTGCTTGTTCCATTATATAGGGCAAAGTGGAAATAGTATGTTAAATAACATAAACAAAAATATTGTGTAATGATACAAAATACTTAATATAGATACAAATATTGCATTCATTTAGCAATTTTTTCTGAATAACTGAACGAAGACCGCATTTTATACAAAACGTAAAGCAATCTGCTGTTATAGGACTTTGGTATGCTGTCGTTTGATCCACTTTTTGCAGAACTGGCATATTGAATAGTATGTGGCGTACACGGTACAGGCCGAAAAGATTGCATTTCACATAAACGAAAACAATAAAAAACAGACACTGTTGTATACATATATATATATATATATATATATAGATTGATAGATGTACGAGATGCTATATTTACCGAGTCATCTAGTTAAAAATAATAAAGTAAAATGTTTTTCTGTAGATGATAAAATCGGCCTCCTTCCTCGATATTTGAGCAATGAAAACATGTGCAAAGCCAAATAAAAAAGCTCTCCTTTCTTCATAGATTTTATGTCGTTATTCATTTCTCCTTTAAATCTTAAAGCCGAATTTTATTTGCAAAACTTCATGCATATCCTTTAACATTTGACCGCTGTTAACATTTACGTTCCCATTGAACTGTATTTTAAAAAGGATAAAATATTCTGTGTTTATGTATGTGAGGGTGCCTAAATACACTTGTGTAGGACAAGAAATACGTTTTTTAGCCACACAAATATTTGTTATTTATATTGGAAAACTTTGTAAATAGTTTTTCGTTTCATTTCGTTCAGTTAGTCCTTCTCGTGTTTGCCCTAAATACAAAATACAATGTCTTCTTTGGTGTGCAAATGTCTAGACTTTTTTAAGCCTGAAATTTCTAAATATTTCTAATTTATAAATATTGGATAAAATTCATATTTAAGACGAGAAGAATGCAGAAGTATTAGTGCAGATACATATAATGGAAGATGTAGTAAATAGAATATTTTCGTTGCGAAGGCTGGAGCTCCACAATGAAATTGTTTAAGAAGTTTCATGAAATTTATTACACATTTTTTTATTTATTTTTTTGTTTATATGAGAGAAGTGAGTGATTCAGCAAAAACGTGTGCAATGAATCATTGAAATATATTTAGCAACCTTTTTTGATTTGCTTTACTTCTGTATGATACTTTCATCTATATTTTCATAGTATGAACTCAGTGTTTGGTGTCACGATAGTCTAATGAGTAGTGCGCTAGTTTATCTGTCATCTTTAAGTCTGAAACATTTTTATTTCACATTTTCTAGTATCTCATTAGAACACATGAAAGGCAGAAGCTTTCCTATCACAAAAGAATCATCAAAATCGATCCACACAGTAAAAAGTTCTGAAATAACACACATAAAAACAAATACAGTCAAATTTAGAACCTCCTGCTTTTTTTAAGTCGGTTAAAAAGAATTTGTAAAATAACTAAAAAACAGAAATTATTTAAGATTATTAGTTTTTATATTAGGGCTTAGAAAACTAAAATAAATTTAAATGGACTAATAAAATGTTAGTTGTATAAAGAAAATTTTTAAAGAAGGTATTTATTTTGCTTTGTTTGTATATTTCGTAATTCTCATAGATTTTTTGGGAGTGTGAAAATTCTTAGCTTTCTTCAAGAATTTGGTTATAATAACTGAAGATTTAGGTATTAGCTCCAAATGATACGCTGCATATGGACCAGCTAAACGATATAGCAAACATAGATAAATAATCGTAATTATATTGATATTTAAATAATTATTTTTTTTTAACGCTTTCAATTGCATATACGAATGTTCCAATGCAAAAACAATACTGCTTTTTGTTGTTGTTTCTCGATTATATATGGTGCATGATGTAAGTGTTTGTGTGAATGTGTATGAAAAAGTACATAAAATTTTACAGTTCGTGCTGGCCTTTTGATGTTGTGAAAACTTTCATTTATAGTGTTGTTGTTCATTATCACTTAAGTAGCCGGTGCTGAATATTACTTTCCAAAAATAAGTGATGATAACATAGCAGAATGTGACACAAAAAACTTAGCGAATTTAGCGGCTAAAAAAATTTAATAATTTATATCCAATGGCATTTAGAAGTTGTTATTCGTAAGCGAGAGTGGTAACTACTTGCCTCCAATAACATCGCCATGTTAAAGTAATTGCTTAAAAAGCCAAAGCTTCGATTCGTGATATTAGATGAAACATTAATGCTCATCAAGACACTTGAGATAAAACAGCAGCCATAACAGTGTGTTCTTTGGGATGAATTGGCCGTAAGGAAAGCTATGGTGGGTTTGTCAGCCAAGATGGTACTGGCGATGCACGGGTTATAATTTACATTGACTACATTAGTATCGAGGGACTAAACCTGAAGAAATGTCTCGGCTAATAGAGATTTGTTTTCAACGAAGAAGGGATAAAAAATTTGCAGAAACGTTGAACAGAGTGTATACGAGTAGCACTAAAAGAAGACTAAGTTGAATAGTAAAATGACTTTTTATCCAAAAACCAATAAATAACTAGTAAAACAAAATATTCAAATATGTAATTATATCAAGATCAAGTCTGCTATTTACAGCAAAATTAAAATTGTATGTATTTTATAGTATTCTTGGAATGAATTCTTAAGTGTATTGCACTTCGTTTTTGGCCAAAAGAATTTAATATGTTTTGTTCTGTTTTTCAAACTTGATTACAAGGATTTACAATAAAAGATTTATTTTATACAAATGATTTATGTGGCTTTGTCTGAATGGTCATTTAATAAATTTTCTAGTTCTTTTTTCTAGTTTATATTTTCAGTTCTAGAATAATCTATGAGAGCCTATAAAAAGATACAAAACTTGAATGAGTACATGCTGTGCCAAAGCCAGCAGGCATTAGACATGAACTTTTATTTATTATTTTTCTAATTTATTGATGTTTTACTGCACACATACCAAAAAATAAATAAACAAATACTGTAAAAGAATTAGAGAATACAACCACGTAGGGTGTTTGCATTAAGGGAAGTGAGAGAATGAATTAGGGTAAACCGGAAGGAAGTCATTCCTACATTCTCTTTTTTTCCATTGCTACAACAAAAGTTTGAATCTAATAGAAATTAATTTGAATAAATTCAGGAACATATGATATTTTTATTGTTCCACAAGTAATAAATCATAAGAAAAAAATGCTTAGCAAACCCTACCAAACAAAGAAAGAAGTATTTCGTCTTTTTTACAGACATATAAAATAATAAAATACATAAGAATTTATAAAAAAAACGAAAGACCAGCAGAAATTTTCCAAATTATGTCAATACAAAGATGGGAAAACGAAAAAGTAATATTGAATTTTGACATCTTAACTATTTTTTCTTAAATCTATTGGAAAAAAAAGAAATGCTTACAAAAGTTTTTGCAAGTTAGTTTGAAAGTGACAAATATTTCCCACTTTAGCAGAAAAAATAAAACATAATTTTAATAAAAAAAATTTTTATATTAATTAAAAAGTTAATTACATTTTAATCTGTAAAAAAATTAATAGTACCAATTAAGGTAGTATTATTGACTTAATTTAATTACTCTTCAATTAAATTTTTAACAATAATGATTAAAAATTTAATTAATTTTTTTTTAAATTTCAAAAAAAAAATTTTTAATAAAAAAAAAATATTCCATTTCAAACCGCATGCTTAGCGTGTGCATTAATTTCTATTTGTATAAAGAGTGTTACATATTTAAAATAAAACAATCAGATAAGCATTTAAATAAAAATAAGGTGTCATTTTGTTTATTTCATAGAAAAAAAATGAATTATTTTGTAAGTATAGAGGCCAAAAATTAAATGAATGGACTAAATTTTTAATATAAAATAAAAATATATTATGCTTTAAAGGTGTTAATTAAAAATGAAAAGTAAAACTGTTTTCTGTGTACTCTAACACAAATTGACATCAAACGTAAATCTACATTTGAAATTACCTATGTCTCTTAGTTTTTCCCTAATGTTTTTAATGACTTGTAAGCGGAAGTATTCACAGATGGAGGCCAACACACTTTGAATATATGATTAAATTTGAACGACAATGGTAGGCAGCAAATAAAATTCACGATAAATAATCTCAAAAAAAATTATTTGAAATCAACTGCAAAAAAATTCTAACCTTTTCAGTTCTGCTTTTTTACACTTGATTCAATGTCACTATAAACAATACAAATTCCTAGGGCAACAAGATGAATACATTACACGAAATCCATTTTGTTTTTCTTAACGGCTTCTTCTCAAAATCTTGTAAATGAGTTGCTGGTTTTAGACATTGATGATCAAAAACATCTGTATTGGTGGAAGAATATTGAAGTTCAATGACATGCAAAAATGAGCGGAAAGATTTTCATTAAAATTTAATCACAAAAACAATTTTGTTGTATGAAATGTATAATAATGCAGTTCAGAATAAATGTGCTATTTGTTTATTCATTTATTTGCATTTATTTATATTACATTTAATAGTTATTGTGATTGTACAATATAAATGTATTTACTAATAATAGCATCAGAATGCAATGAATTGGGGAAAAAATTATTTTAATTTAATTCAAAACGCCATTGCACAAATATTGAGAGAAACATTAAATAAACAGCGAAAAGAAAATCCACAAAAAAATTAAACAACAACCATATAACAACGTTTCTTTCTTATATATGGTGCATTATAATGTTTTTAAATACGCTTAGAGAGTATGAAAATTTCCGATTATGGTAAAATAAAAAACTTTTTCTTATTTGAACTTTTAAAGACCAAATAAACGATAAATTTTCGATTTTATCAAGTGTTAGCCATTGGTTGAAAATTAAAAGTCAGAACATTTTCTGCATTTATGCTTTTGTGAAAGTTTCGTAAAAGTAAAATATGTTTGACATAAGATATGTTACACATTGTATTTGAGAAAAATAACAATACAGCTACTCGTCGCAGTCTCATGGACGACTAAAATTGGGGAGCATAAAACAGAACGAAATGTGGTTTATAAACAATTGTTTGTTGAAATATTTCTGACTACAAATTGCACACACATTAATACAGAAAAACTGGAAAATATATACAAATATATAATAAAGAACTTGAAAATAGGTTATTCTTTTATAGACTGCAGCAGACGACACAGTAAATTGGCGAAAAGTACAACAGTCTGCCTATTTTCATTTTTACAAATTATAGTCGGTAGCCTGCTGTGGTCTATGTGTTTATTGGTGGCTTGCAATAACCTTGACTTCAACAACTGTATTATTAAATAGCTTATTTTATAAAGTTAGTACAGTCAACTTTTTAAGTTATGATATTGACTGTACTTCATCACACAATCACGAAATGGCTTTATTCCTATTGTTTATTATAACAAATAAATTTTTTGGTATTTAGTATATTGGCCACAAAGTGTCACCAAAAAAATTTTTTTTCTACTCTTATTATTGGTTTGTTATTACTTAAGAACAAATACGTAATAGAAAACAGATGCTTTTGTCGTTAGATAAATTGTAGAGTAATAAGCGTTTTTTAAATGGAACTTTTAATAACGAATGTATGAGAGAGACATTAAATTTCATAAAATTTAATACGGAATACTGAAATACAACTAAACAAGAGATATTTTAGCACTCCCCACTTTCAATATTTATTCAAACTAATGTCGGAAATTAAGAAAAGTTTATTGTCCTAATATGTAAATTATTTAACGGAATTTTAAAAGAAGAAAAATTGAGGATACAAATTAGAGTGAAATGCAAAAAAAACTTGCAAGTGTAGCTTGAGTGTCCCAACCAAGAATTTCTGCATGATTTTGATTGGATTAGAAATGAGACAAAAACAAGATTATTGCATATGTTATTCATTAATTTTCCAATGCCATGACAAAAAAAAAATTATTTCTTGTGACTGGGTATACAAAGTGTATCGTCTGGACCGTAATACGATGAGGAAATACTGACGGTCAAAAATAAAGCTTTAAAAGTGTGAAATAAAAAATGGTCTCAAATTCAACGATTTTTTTCATAATGACCTCAATAGTTTTTAAGAAATATCGTACCAAATATGAAACAATACCTAGATGACTATCAAGTAGACCAAGGCACATGTCTCGTATAGCAAAAAAAAATAATTTCCGGCGAATGTTTCGGTTTCAACAGCAGCCACAACCGGTATACCACTCCATTTCGACTTTTTTACCTACTTGATTTAATTATCAGCCTTTAAACACTGTATGATAGACGCGAATTCCCGATCCGTGGCCAAAGTCGAGGCGGTAGCAGTTCACATCAGATGTAATTGGATTTTCGAACTATTCCACTAGTACCAAATATATGCTTATGAAGCAGAAAATCTCTCATACGTGTAACCTCTATTTGATATACCAGCAAGAGTAAATTTTTAAAATTAGCCGTAAGTCAGTTGGCTATCTTCCATCCGCAAAACAGCATTTTGAATCATCGCCTTTTTCATTTGCTTTTTTCGTTGTAGAGCCTTTTTTAATTTCTGTATATTATGACTATATTGCATTTAGGAATATTTGAAATATTCTCCCAAATAAAAAAAAACCTGCAAAAAATATTTTGTTTTTTGTGCTCTATTGACTTCTGCGCTTTAGTTCATTTATTAAATTTGACTTTTATACATTGGTCCCTATTCCGTAACGCTGAAATATTAGTTTAGACCCGGTCAAGCGTTTCAACAGCGGAATATTTAAAGTTCAAGTTGTATATTCTGCGACATTAATATAACGTTGCTTGGCATGAGATCCTCTAATTTTACAGATTACTTATCAGGCGACCCCTATAGACGGTAATTAATTAAGTTGCCCACGTTGGCAGTTACAAACAAATTTTTTGCTGCACCAAACAAAAATGTCCATTTGAATCCCCTGTGTAATCTGTATTATGAATTTTTCTCATAAATGACTTTTTCCTACAATAAAAAAATTATAAAATTAATTTCAACTAACAAGAAATAAAATAAATTTCCAGCAATGAGTAACAATGAGTTTAGGAAATACCCAACCTTCTGAAGAAAAGACGATCTATTATTCTTTTGATAACAAGACTTTAGTAAAGCTAGTTTCATTAGATATTTAACTTCTGTAATTATTCAAACGTTATTTTGCATATAATCGAAAGCAGCCGTAAAAATGCCATTAAGAATTAACGATTTCTAAGCTTTCGTGCATTGTCTTTGGGAATGAATAATTTTATTTTGTTTTCTTTGGTTTTACGCTTAAAGGATTTCGATTTTAACACGCACACTTTATTTCATAAGACTATTTGAATTGGTAAAACCTAAAATGATGGTGCCTTGAAAAAAAAAGGTATTAATAATAATAAAACGAAAAACGATATAATTATAAATCGGCAGTGAAGTATGAAATTTGTTTTTATGCAGCACAAAGAACACTCTAATATCACCCTCAATATAAAATTTTTCACAAAGGCAAAAGTTCCATTGCAAACAACAGCAACAACAATAACTTCTAATACGTATTCATGAAAAAATTCAAGGCTTACAGAAAAATTGCTTTTTCCAATCTTTCACTGATTTCTTCTTTTTTAACTGCTCAATTAAAAGTGGTTCGAAGAGCCGATTAATTCATGGCGCACAATTTATATTTGAATCTCTGCATTTCTTTATTCGTAAAGATATCAAAATTAATTTCAAAGTTTGAGAATAATGATTTCATTGCTTAAGAACGCTTGTGGTTGGTGTTCTATAAATAAATTAAGAAGAAAAAAGTATATACAGGATGTCACAAAAGCAAAGTCAGCAAAGGAATTGACTGCCATTTTTACAGATGGTGTCAAATGTCACTGTGCTTTATGATCATATGTCATGTTTTTTTTAACAAATTTGCAGTTTGTTTTTCATTTATAACAAAATTTTAGGCTGTGCAAATTATAACCTCACTTTTGCTACACCTTGCATAGGAGTATTTCTTCTTTTAATATTAATTTTTATCACAATTTCCCTCCTATACTCCATGAAAGGCATCTTTTACTTTATAACTATCACTATTGTTGACCCTCAAAACTATAAAATATATAATTCAAGTCATCGAACGGCAGAATATAAATTTTTTTTAAAAAAAGAAGCAAAAATTCTTTGTTTGTTATTTCTAAAGCAACTTATAATCAAAAAGCAAACGCCATGTGAATAAATGAAAATAAAATCTCATTCTGAATCAAAAAAAAATATATTGTTAAAAATTAATTGAACTGCTTTCCTGGTTTTTAACAGAAGGGGCAACAGAAAGCAAATTTGTTGAAGGAAATTCCTATTGCACAAGAAACAGAAAATTGAAAACTGAAAATACTAAATCTACCAGATACATATATGCACCGGCATTATATGTACATCAACAGAACAACATATACCCAAGCAACTTTTGTGCACATCAGGTTTTTACTTGACGAATCATATTTAAATTAAATAAAATATAAATATTAAAAAGAATTAGAAGAATAAAGCAAATTGAAACATTTAAATTTTTTTAAGCAACCTACTTGCAAGCCCTAGAAAAAACTTCCAACTCTCTTTCACTTGCGCAATACATTGAAGTGCGGTTACTTTTCATTCCTTATAGTCATAGTCTAGTCTTAGTATGGTCTCATTCTTGTCATAGTCTAGTCAGAGTCTAGTCACAGTCTAGTCATAGTCTGGTCATATTCAAGTCATAGTCTAGTCATAGTTTGGTTATATTCAAGTCATAGTCTGGTCATAGTGTGGTCATAGTCTAGTCATAGTGTAGTAAGATTCTATTGAATAGTCTAGTCATAGTCTGGTCATAGTCTAGTCATAGTCTAGTCATAGTCTAGTTATAGTCTAGTCATAGGGTAGTCATTATCTAATCATAGTCTGGTCATAGTCTAGTCATAGTCTAATCATAATCTCGTCAGATTCTTGTCATAGTCTAGTCTAGTCAGAGTCTAGTCATATTCTGGTCGTAGTCTAGCCATAGCTCAGTAATAGTATATTTAAAGTTTAATGTTTGATTTAGTCTTTTTAGTGCGTGGAAATAAGAAAATATATTTGATTATTGATTACGACATGGTGTGGTAAAACGTTTGGCTTCTGAAGCATTAAAAAAAATTATTACCATTTACAAATTTACTTTTGCCGCAGAATTTGTTTTTCTAAATTTTCTTTCACTGGTAAAATAATATTCTATTTCATTAAATAATTTTCCGTAACCCTAATTTACAATTTTGTAATTCCATTGCCTCGAAATAATGCAAGAAACCTTGCAACTTTCACATTATAAATGAAACTACGGTGAAAAAACAAATTATGAACATAAAGTACTCACTCGTTCGCAGTGCAGTTTTGACCTCATTTAAATAAAAATTTGGTATTTTCATTTTTCGAAAGCACAAACACAATAAAGAGCTTAACAAAAGATTTATTATAATTATTTAATACCAATAACAAAGAACTTCACTTCAATTCACCTCATTAACATTAAGAAAAAAGAAAAAAAAACCTAAATTTCTTCACTCCATCATCTGCAAATAAAACTGAAGCAAAAAAAAAATGCAAATATTCGCACTTCAATGGAACAATAAATAAATTTATTTTTTTTTATTTTTCATTGCTGCTGTTTTATTTCATTGAAACTACCAATTCAACAATAATTTAACGCTACTTAACAATAAATGCTTTTTTTCTCCCTCTCTTCTAAGTGGAGTTTCTTTTTTTCCCTTTTGCCAGAAAAATCCATCAGAGCCTTTTTTTTGATTTGCCAATAGAGGAAATGAAGAAATAGAGAATGAATATTCGCACACACACTTTTACAGAACAGCCTACCATGAAACCGCAATAGAACGCAAATCTACTAATTACACTTTTCTCCGGCATAATGAAAAGAATGGAATGTAAAATTATAAAAATATTTATTATGATCGTAAGTATTTTTGGGTGCAAAAAAATTCTTCAACTTTAATTTAGATTTATAAGAATTATGAAAAGAAAAGAATTAAAACAAACTTTTGTTAAGATTTTTTTTGTGGACGAACTTTTAAATGTTCTGGCTCTTTATGGCTGTCTCTCTCTCTCTCTCTCTCTATCTCCTCTTCATTCTAATGGAATGATGATGATGGAATTAAATTTTTCTTCAAAATATTACAAAAAAAGAAGTTTTGAAATTTCTTTTTCATTTTCTGTTTCCTAAAATGCATTACGCTCGCGTATATCTTACAGTGTACAGTGAAACTTCCCATAAGCGGAAAAACTCTTCAGATCACAAAATCCATGTAACGCGCTGTTACAGCGTGCGAATAATTTTAACTGATTTTGTCGAGAACATTTTTTTTTAAGAAAATTTGCCGTTTATATTCAGCTCTTTTCAAAATTTGTAAAGGTTTTATTAATCGCACTTTTAATTTCTCTGATATGAAGCAAAATGTGTCGTATGGAGGGGCTACCAAATTTACACTTGGAAAATTAGATGTCAGTTTATATCTAAAGTTTCTGTGAATTTGATTCAGATATAATTATCCTATTTTTTTACATGTATTACAAGCCTTCGTAGATTACATAAGTAATATAATATGTTATTTAACCTTTAACATCGTCACGCATTGAATTAAATAAAACTGCTTTAAGAAAGCAATCGCGATAGAAATACTTCTCTTTTGTTTTTGTTCCTCGACACACCAGTAGATAAAATAATATATAACAATTTGGCACTTGGTGCTTATGTTGAGGTAGCAATAACATTACAATTAAGTGTCTCAAAAACTACTCTATCACTTCGTCAATTGTTATTGTAAAGCATTTGTAAGATTTAATAAGTCTTTAATTAAAAGTGAAAAGCAGCGCTGCGGCTTCAAATTATTCATTGACTTTTATATGCCACTTACAAAGTGTAACCTGGGAAAGAGCTGAATACCTTTTTTCTATTTAACAATCCTATTCCTTTTTTGCATTATTCTTTCGTTATTTTCTCCTTTGTGCTCTTTAATATCACGACTTTTAATAACTAAAACGTTGTCCATGCTAAAAGTACACCCACACAATAACGATCAATGACAGGGAAAACTTTTCAATTCATTTAATTTTTTTCCTCATTCCTACGCATACAAATGCATCAACTGCAAGTTTTGTGACTTCGTTTTTTTCTTCTTCTCCTTCTTGTTGTTATGTTGTGGTAAACAAGTTAAAAACCATAATATTTGTCTAAACTTTTTGTGGTTTAAAATAAATAGAAAAAAATGGATGAAAAAGAAAATAACAAGAAATTGAAAGCAGAAAAAAATAACAGTTTTGAAGCAGCCATAGCAAAAGTTTTCTTTGATTTGCCAATGAAAGTCAAGAGGGAAAATGTTGTTTACGAGAAATTCTCAAAAAAAAAAAATAATACAAAATAAAAATAATAAATATGAAAGTGAAGTGCATGTTATTTTCTATTATGTTTAATATTAAATTAAGAACTAACAGTATGGTAAAAACGTCAAATAAAGTACTTACAGAAATAAGAAAAAGATCAGAAATTGCATAAAAGGTCAATTAAAAGATATTGTTTTATTCTGCTATAGTAACAATTTCGTAACAAGAGCAAAATGTTATATTGTTTTTTAATAGTGAAGCCAAGCGTGTCAATAACTTGTAATTTTTAATAGAAGGGAAAGCATTTCGTTAAAAGCTTAGGGGATCTTTTTAATTTAATGAGGTGTAAGTGTAGAACAATTTAAATCAATTGTTTGCAAAGTACTGGTTCCGTGATTTGTAAAAAAATCGGTTTAGAACAATGAGTTATAAATTATGGTCGCTGGAAAAGAGTGATTGTTACATGGGAGTTCGCAAGCAAGTTGTGGCCACGCTACTACGATTAACGCTCGCAACAAATAATAAATAAGTACTGGAAGAGCAGCTGAGTTCTTGTCGCGGTATTGATGAGCCACTGGGCCATCGCCGGACACGCTGGTAGGATGAGTCTTCCTCATAACACATTCTGTCCCAGCTATCGGAAACAGTACAAGTCGTTTGTATAAAATCATCGGTCTGTGGCAATGAGTTGTTTCACTTAGTGTTCTTCTTAAACAACGCTTCAAAATAGAATTCGTCTCCTTAGCATCAGAGATGCTGCAACACTGCTATAAACAAGAAACGTGCAAAAGCAGACTTGCCTGACAGTGAAGCTTCACCTCCTGTCATTTCTGTAACTATCGTTTTCATCTAGTTCCAGTACAATGCATCGCATGTGTAGGAGTCACTCGCTGATTGTGGAGATAAACTTTGTTATTTACGACCAAAGTTCATGAAATTTACTCACCTCTTTTTCCGTCAGTGGAAATTTTTATCTTGAATTTTTATTTTAAATTTCGACGAATTATTTCTTTATTAAATGCGTTCTTTTAGTTCTATACTTTCACCAAACAACATTATTTAAAGAAAAAAGGAAATAGTTTTATATTTCTTTTATTTTTTTAAACAGATTGATAAACAAATACTGGAAACTAAAAGAGCTCTTCAGAGAAGCCCCACTACATGCAACAAAACTGTTTGCATATCGTTAAATGTTGTTTAAAAGAAAAAAAAAACAAATTGTTTTTTGATGAAAAAGAGAAAAGCTGTGTACTGAAAGCAACATTCAAGAGTCGAGTTTTGAATTTATAGAAATGTAAACGAAATATGTCGGTACTTAAAGCAGAACACAGTGTAACAGGAATATTGATCCTACAGCTTTATTAAGTATTTTAAAAGAAAAGTTATACAAGTACAAATTTTTGTAATAATTTCCATTAAAGAATTTTCCAACTATTTCTTAAATTCATATTGGAGTTAATGCGATTACAGTACCCAACTACTGCTTCTCAAAACCTTGTCATACAAATTATTTGAATTAGATTTTTTAAGAATGTTTCTCTTTAAGAATTGAAATTTTACAACAATTGGCCAAATATTGGAATGCATGTGTTGGTTTTTCTTTTTTTTTCCATTTTTATTGTTATTCTTTTCTTTAACAGTTTTCTTTTATAGACTGTACTTTATACAAATAACAACAAACAACATCTACAAAAGCATGCATACATGTTGACTACCTCAACAAAGTTTAAACATTCATTTAATTGCACTCTAATGCTGCACTTGAAAAAGTACTCAAATGCATACTAGTCGAACACACAGAAACAATTGCAAAAATGCATACTAATAAATAAATATGTATATACAATATGTATGTGTATCTGTATGTGTGCAAGTGTATATTTGCCATGCAAATAAATACACATATTCAGTTTTGCCTGAGACGAATTTCTTTTGTATGGCGTCTTGGTCGGCAAAGAGGGGAAAAACGAGAAGCGTAGTGAAATTTTGCAATCTTCTGCAGCTTTCACAGTTGTATAACTTTTACATATATTGCACATGTAATTTTCTGCAAAGAATTCAGATGTTGCTATATGTATAAAATGAAGAAAGAGTTGAAAAATCTATTAAACATAATTTACTTCGTGGGGACATTCGTAGATTGTAGGGAACACATTTTTATGTTTGTAATTTTTTTTTTACAGTATTAAATAGCAAAGGCTAGCACTTTATATTCACTATGCAGCACTGGATTAAGAAGGAAATTATGTGGCACTCTGTAAACTACAGCAAAACTACTCTATTTTCACGGCCGAAACATGTGCAATCTTCCGTGCCATCCCAAATACAATGAAAAGGAAAACCAAACTATAAACCTCACACAAAGCCTATCAGTATTCAATGCAATATAAAGGGTGGTTAAATTTCAAGGGCCGATGTTGATTTTGAATAAAACACAAACTATTTAGGAAATTATTGTAATTTTATTTTATTATGATATATTGGTATTACTCAATTATGTATGGAACAAAATATCGGCCAAATGGGCGCCGCGACCACGGCGGCACACCTTCATCCGATGGTCCAAATTTTCGATGACGCTGAGGCATAATTGAGTTTCTATGCCATTAATGTGCCAAATTATCTCATCCTTTAAGTCTTGAATTGTTGCTGGCTTATCGACGTACACCTTTTCTTTCAAATAACCCCAAAGAAAAAAGTCCAACGGTGTCAAATCACATGATCTTGGCGGCCAATTTACATCGCCATTACGTGAGATAACACGGCCATTGAATTTGTTGCGCAAAAGAGCCATTGTTTCGTTAGCTGTGTGGCAAGTGGCACCGTCCTGCTGAAACCACATATCGTCCACATCCATATCTTCAAATTCGGGCCATAAAAAGTTCGTTATCATCTCACGATAGCGAACACCATTCACAGTAACTGCCTGACCGACCTCATTTTGGAAAAAATACGGCCCGATGATGCCGCCAGCCCATAAACCGCACCAAACAGTCACTCTTTGTGGGTGCATTGGTTTTTCGACAATCACTCTTGGATTCTCATTCGCCCAAATGCGGCAATTCTGTTTATTGACGAATCCACTGAGGTGAAAATGTGCCTCATTACTGAAGATGATTTTCTTCGAAAATTGATCATCCACTGTTGCCATTTCTTGCCACCATTCTGCCCATTCACGACGTTTGGAATTCAAATTGAGTAGTTCTGAAATAGAGAAATGTCAAATAAAATTCGGAAAAAAGCTTGGCGTTTAGGTGTGGTTCACATTCAACATCGGCCCTTACAATTTAACCACCCGATATTTATAAATTGTATTTATTTTTGGAGGTTCACAAACAACTTTGAGTTAGCAACACTGCTTTATTTCATAACACATTTAACAGCTGACAGCTGCTTTTTGTTTAGTTTGATTTTCATTTCATTATGGACAGACATGCACCAGAGCAACGCTTGCAAATTGTTGAAATTTTTTATAAAACTTGATATTGAATTTTCATTCAAAATTTTGCTATCCGATGAGACAATTTTTTGTTAAATGGGCACGTAAATAAGCAGAATTCTTGCATTTGAAATGAGGACAATCCACAAAATTTTGTCGAAACACCGCTACAACCGCAGAAAATTACTATTTGATGCGCTTTATGGGCTGGCGGAGTCATTGATTCATATGTCTTCAAAAATGTTGATGGTCAGAATGTTACTATCAATGGTGAACTGGCGGGTAACTATATGAATATTCCTACATCTCTTCGTGGTGCTCGCTAGAAACGTTAGTTTTCACAAATAATTAATGTATACCGTAGGTCTTTGACTTGCGAAATTTTAATATGGACTTAAGGTCCAGAGATTAAATCATGAAATCTTTATGCAGATCCGTTAGACTTTATTAATGCAGTTTTGATCTTGTCTAATGCCACGGCCAGCCAGCGCTGCTCTAAGGATTGACGTGCTCCATGTGATAACTTCGTTGTACTTCTTGAAAAGTTGGATTTAGTGTGCTGGTATGGGTTCGGATTCGTGAAGGCTGTGATTAATACTTAAAGTCACGCGGGGAGAGTATTTATTGATCTCTTCGGGACATATCACTCGAATTTATTACACATATGTTCTGATATAATTTTTAATTTTTGTAGGTGCTATTGCCACTCAACAGTGCTAACCGGAAGGTGTCTTGGACTATGCAACTGGAAGTTCTATCGTATGATCTATCGTATGATAGAGATTGGTGAATGGAAGCATACATTAAAAGACTCTCTGATGTAACACCTGGGTTAGACAGCCCGAAACACCTCAGCAAGGATTAATATCATAGGCAAAGGAGCCACACGCCGCGCCCTAGAATGGATTTACTCAAAAAAACTTTTGATGAAAGAATAATTTCACGTAATGGTACAATTAATTTGATAAATAAACACCTCAACATATGACCAGTTATTAACGAAATACGGCCGCAAATGTTGCGAAAAGTCTGTGAAAACTGGTGTTCCAGATTGCGCCTTGTAAGCTCCAGCACGCATTAATTGGTATTATAAATATATTTATTTGTTTTATTATAATTTAAAATTGTGTAACTCTAAAAAAACACCCTGTGCAATACTTATAACAATTGGGTGCTGTTGGTTCAGTAGCTAGCGCGTTCAGTCCTCGGTTAAATACCCTCTTCCTAAAGAATATTCTTAAATAAGAATTATTCCTGTTCATAAGGAGAAAATTATTGAAACAAAATCGCATGGGTATTTTCTTCTTTGTAAACCGTTCATTCGAATAGGTTTAGTATGTCTGCAGACATACAATCATTTACTTGTTGTCAAACAAAAAACTGGAGTATTTTTTTTTTGTTTTGTGGTTTTTGCTACTTTCGCAAGTAAAACGGAAACTAAACTGAAATTAAAAAAAAAAAATATGTTTTTAATTGATGTGGAGTTAATTGAAGTGCACTGTGGTTATGAAAAATTACCTCCAATATTCCAAATGCGGTATATTGTGGAGATTATATTTTTAAATTTCTTTAATTTTTCGACATACTTCAAATAAATATATGTAACTCTAAAGCCAATTAACTAATAAAGCTTAGATTAGCAATAGTTATGTTAATCAAACCTCAACATCAGTATGGTCGCGAGAGCAACACTGAATTAGATTTGCAGTAGTTTTAAGCTTTGAAAAAGTTTTTTTAGAATCTAATACGGATTCTTTTGAAATCAGTTTTTCAGTATCAATACCTTAAACCAAAACTAGTTACTTGTTTCTCTATTGCAACAGACCACTGAGGTCCCATATAAATTTTTTTTGCATAAATTAAATAAAAGAACTTAAAAACCGTTATTTTTGCACACTTGTAGATTGTAGCATAGAAAAAGATTAAAAATTATGAATAAAAATTTTTGAGCCACGCCCACCCCGAGCTGTCTGTGTGTAGAATATTCATGAGTAAAATAGTGGGACCGATTATGGCCTGTTAGGCTAAGTCTTTTTGAAAAGAATTAATAAATGAAATGAAATGAAAATACTTAAGCTTAGTTTAGATGATATGTTGAATCAGCACATTAATGCATAAAAAATTGATACAAGTGCCAAATTATCGTGAAAACAGAAAATGTTTTCAGCATATGTATGTTTAAAAATATTTTCTAAGATTTTGTTAAGAATGCCAACAAACTTATGTTGGCAATTTTAGCACATTGTGTAAACAGCACATTAATGCTGCTTGACAAATTTCGTGCGTGTGGGGACAGATATACTATTTGTTCATAAGCTTATGCAAGCTTTTCGGCATATGCCGATATTATGGATAAGCAGAGGCAATATACATACACTTCTTGTTGCATATGCACGTACAAAAATACACACACGAAATAAAATAAAGTTAAACCTTAATCAATGAATAACTGACAACTGCAAAAATAATAAACGGTTTGAATAATCTAAACTCAGTGGCTAGGCGATCGATTATAATAAAGCAGAAATTACATCACTATAATAAGTGTAGTAGTGAAGAGTATGTTTATTAGCACTTTCACCGTTTACTTTTTTATCAAACTATTTGCTGAGATACTGTTATTCATTGTTTAATACTACAATACAAAAGACGACTTGGGAAATTTAAAACGGAACAGTACACAATTGAACAACGTTCCAAAATCGTTTAACTTTATTTCTGAAATCAACGATCCCTTGTTTTGAATTAGCGAGCATATCGTCGTTATTTTAATGTGCGGGTTAGATCCTCAGAGTCAACATCAGAGTCTGGTTGCAAATTTTCGTGAACAAGGGGCAGTAAGGAACCTTCCTGGTATCAGCAAACGACGAACGGTGCACACGGATGAAAATATTAAACGGGTACAGGAGAGTATTCGGGAAGATGCAAAAAAAAATCAACCAGGCCTCGCACGAGGGTCGCTAAAGAGAATAAGAATGTTTCCATACAAAATTCACACAATGGCTCTTTTACGCGACATCTTTGGTAAAGGAATTATTTTCCGTACAAGCGATTTTAATTGGCCTCTACGTTCAACGGATTTAATCCTTCCAGAGTGTTTCTTTTGGGCTTATTGGAAAGGGAAAGTCTGTATTGAAAAGCCTAGAACCATACAGCAATTGAAAAATTATATAGGCGGTGAAATCAACAACATAACACCTGAAGTTTTGCGAAAGGTTATGGAAAATATTTTGGAAAGAACACGAATATACGAAGTAGAAAATTACCACCACTTGTGAGATATAATTTTTCATAATTAAATTAAAAATATACTCCATTAATATACTGTATTTAAAATAAAAAAAATTAATAATAATGTCTTCCATAAGAAATTATAATGAACTGAACCCCATTCGGTCATTTTAGATCACCCTCTACAAGGGATAGTGGAGAGTGTCTTGTGCATAAAAAACTATTTTATTTTGTTATTCATAATTATCTCCAATTGTCAATTTCTTGTTGGATTTGCGTTCATGTTTGCCTAAAATTTAATGAAACAATGATAAAATAAAAATAAATTCGACCACAAGAGTTGCTGAGTGTATGAGCCACTCTTAAATTGTTTAAAAAACATTTCATTTCTTGGTGAACTTAAGACTTCAAAGTTGTTAATATTCGGTTAAAATAAAATATTTTGAAATTTATTCCTTCCTTTGAGCCAACAAAAAGGTACACTTAGAAAAGAAACTACGTAATTGCCTTTCCTTTCAACAGCAGTCTTTGTTTATTCATACTACCACTTTGCTTCGAGCCATCTTTAAACTATTTTCAACGATTTAGCAAAGAAATGCTGTATGGCCCTTAAGCGAGTATGTAAATGTGACTTTTACTTGTCTTACTTCATATTTTGTGTATTTTTTTCAGAAGTACCACTTATGAAAATTGTTTGGTAGCAAATAATAACAAGGTGCATGATGTTGCATGCAATTGCAAGTGTGCGCGTGTGTGTGTATGTATGGCTTTCTATATTTTGTTTAGCAACATTCTTACATGGAATTTAACAAAATAATGCAAACAATATTACTTTTTTGTAAATACATGTTACCAACAAGTAGAAGTAAGAACAAAAAAACAGCTCTGCCACATACATATGTACTGCAATGTTATTTGTTATTCAAATTGTAGTTTCTCATGAAAATTTGTGTGCATGTGTTTGAAATAGTTGTTTATCTTTTATAGTTGCTGTTCATTTGTATAAACAGCATAAAAATCTGAATGGATTATTAGAATTTACCAACATGTTCTACTTTTTGTTGTCAATACATGTGTCCATGTATCTTTTCTTTATAAAGTTGTCTTACACGTTGTCTAGCATTTATTGCAATGTTTTAATAAAGTACACAATGAGGAAAAAGTAATTCTATGACGTTCTGTTCTGTTTGAAATTTGTTTAAAATCGTAGGTTTTCTTTAAGCAAAACTTGTTCAAATGTGCTGTATTTTTGGCAATTGAAGTCTGGCAGTGGTTAAATTTGAATCTGTTTAATTCCTCTGGCGAGAGCAAAAGCTTTTTAACAGAAATTATTTTAAAAAATTAAAGAGTATCCGTTGCGCTGCGATATAAATAAATTTCGTTGCAATTAATCGTTGTATTAAAAATAAATTAATAAGCGGCTCTTCGCCACATATCAAGGCCACCTACCACATACGCTGGCAGATATTCAGAAATACGTTTTGTCTCGGTATGAGAGGTGGCACGACTACTTTTACAAACCACCTCTATATTTTAGAAGTATTGTATAGTTACTTTCACTGAGTATTCAATTAGTGTTGTCGTTCTCCATATATACAGAAATTTATATTGTCTTTGTATGGGAGGTGTCACCCCCACTTATCTCATCAGCTTTTTTTTGTAGCAATTGCGAACAAACCCATTTGAGAGCCATTTTGCTTGCACATATACCGACGTAGGAGGGCAAAGATACTAATGCACATCAGAAAATTTTTTTTTGTCTGGAGTAAAGCAGGTCATACTCATGTGCGTCACATGCGCTGCACACTCCCCCACAAATAAGTACGCTGGAGTAGGGTATTCACCCGCTATATTCGGGGTGCGGACTCAACGTTCCAAGCACTTCATCCTCAAAAAATTTTTACATATCGGCGATGAGAATCAGGTTTAGAAGGTTTAGTTAGTAAAAATGTATCGCGTTCATGCGAATTAGAAAAATAAACAGAGATTTATATAGATATGTATGCGAAAACTTCAGTTAATGTACAGTACAGTTTCAACGTATTGAATAAATTACCACAGATTAAATTATTTTTTAACTTCATAAAAAATAAAATATTGGATTGATTAAATTCATTTAACTTTCTGTTTGAATTTAAAAAATTGTTCAGCATTGAATAATACAACGTTGGACAGAACATGACAGACCTTTAATTCAGGAGGATTAGAAATTTCACCATGTAAGTAGTGGATGCTGGTGGCTGAGCAGTTAGCGGGTTGATCCTGCAACCAGGAGATCCGCTCATACCAAAAAGTTTTAAATTGTATCTGTGCTAATAGGACCCTCTTTCGTCGGTATTTTAGGGCTGCTGATGGCGAGTAGTCAGCGTGTTGGCTCTGCAACCAGAAAGACCCAGGTTCGATTCCCAGCCGGGTCAAATTAGAAAATAGTTTTTTCGGAGTTTTCTGTGCTACAGCACCCTCCTTCGTTGGTATTTGAGCAATAAAACGTCGGCGAAGTAAAATAATAAATAAAATGGCTCCATTAACTTAAAAATAATACGTCAAAAAACATCAAAGACGCCGCAACTTTGCTTTATAATTTACACGCAACTGCAGAGTTGTGCAAGAATTAAGGTCTATCTTCCTACCACTTTCACCACCTGTCTA
This sequence comes from Dexiosoma caninum, assembly GCA_963924685.1. Classification (NCBI taxonomy): domain Eukaryota; kingdom Metazoa; phylum Arthropoda; class Insecta; order Diptera; family Tachinidae; genus Dexiosoma; species Dexiosoma caninum. Next base: position 16,336,474 of record OZ004729.1, on the reverse strand, counting down.
TTTCTTCCCTATCCTTCTCTCTAGTTCCAGTGCAATGCATTGCATATGTAAGGGATAGCCCCTGAGCACTGGTCCAAGATAAAAAAAAAAAAAAAAAAAATAAAATGCCAACGAAGTAAAATAATAAATAAAACAGCCCTAATCTACTTTAAAAATGAATTCTTCAACATAATACCAAAAATGCAACAACTATGCAATATGTATTGTGAAAAAAACACGCAACTGCAGATTTGTGTAAGAATTAAATTCTCTATAATACTATGACTTCGCCAACTGTCCCTTTCCAACTAGTTACGCTGCACACATAAGTGGCATCCTCTAAGCACTGGTCAAATAAAAAGATATGGAAATCGGTTGACCTTGCAGGCCATCCCTGATAATATAATTATTTATCGAAAATTATCTACATCAATATCCTTCGAACAACTTTACAATCGCCCGAATTTAGTCAAAGTGGCAGCAATAGACATTTCCCCTTGAGGTTAAGAGTTTATTAGATTATAACCTTGATGGGCTAATACAGGGTGGGCAAATATCCACCATGGAGTTTAAAAATTTAATATCTTTTTCGTTTATATTGTACGAGTATACACACAAATATTTTTGATAGCTATCATTTCATTTGTTTAACGTTAGTCAAAATTAATTACGATTATTTATCTACATATGTTTGTTAAACGGTTTAGCTGGTCTATATGCACATTTCATTTGGTGCTAATACCAAAATCTTTGGTAGGTCTTTAACCAACTTCTTGAAACAAATCCTTGTATAAACATGTGAAATTTCTTAGCATTTTTCAGCTTTCTTTTCGGAGAAGTAGGGCCTAATAATATTTTCAGATTTAATGCCACACCATACTATACAGCTAATGGGGCTCTTTGATTTTCAGAACGCCAGTATTCCGTTAATTAACAAACCCATTGGAACGAAAATCAGATTCATCACTCATAATCAGATTTGAAATTAATTGATAGCTGATTTAAATAACAAAATTCTATTATTCTGGTTTTTCGTGCTGTTATGAATATCTACATTATTCATTCTCCAGATGTATAATCTAAAAAAAAAAATTATTTTAAACCCAATGGTGATTTTCGGCCCCCTTTTAATTTAAAATATTTTGGAAAACAGAATTTTTCATAACTTCAGTCACTATAGTGGGAAGTTAAAAAAAACATGCCTCTTTCTGAGCTCATGCACTGTGGGCATATACCGAGTGGTGTATCCAGTAAGTTGAGTTATGTGGTGCATATGTAACAGTAAAAAGTGGAGAGAGGCACATTGTCTTCTAATAACAAAATTACTCTTAAAAACATTTATATTTTCAATGAAATTTTCCTTCTCATAAATATTATTTTATAATTTTTATTTATTTATTCATTATTATTTATTTATAAATAACTTTTTTGTAAATGAAATTTTTTATTTACTATTCATTTGGCATTTCCGTTGCATATATGAGTATTTCTTTCAGTGTAACGACCACAAAAACATTGCAGTCATTTTGTCTTTTTGCATGTAAATATTGTTGTGTTGTTTTCCATCCGTTTACCTTGGAAGTTGAATCTCAACTGAAGTGGAATTGCAAAGTGGTACTGTATACTCGTACATGCAAATGCCCTTGTAAAAACGGATGCTATTAGATTACAACAACAACAACATGTGAAAGACATACCCTTATGTTGGTCATGAACGAAGTTTAAATACGCTTCACTGATATTTACAATATAAATGCAGAGAAATTTTATTATAACTTTCAAGCTTAACTTATTAGACGTTCCTTTTAGTTACAAATTTCAGTTCAAAATTATGAATTGACAGTTTCCGCAGATCCACATAGCTGCCCATAAAGCATAAAAAAGAAACATTTCTTTGTTGTATTACAAACAACTTGAAAAAGTTAACTCCCCAATTAATACAGATAAAACTAAAAAATCAATGCACAGTGTTGGAACCTGAGAGCAAAGCATCCATACCGATATTATTGTGTTTATTCATTTCCAAAACAAACCAAAAAAAAGTCTTTTCTCTTGCAGTTCGATAGTAAATTTTAGGAAGAGACACACAGACACACTTGACAATGCGTATTTATTTCAAGTGATTAATTTTTATTAAAATGATGAAAGATTATTTAAAAAAGGGCAATAATTTGCGAGCATTTACAAAGGATTTATACCAAGGATAATAGAACTTGTACAGTAGATTAAACTCTAGAAGTATAAAATAGAAATAATGTACAATGAGTGATAGTTTGTAAACCCGTTACCAATAATAAGAAAACTACAAAGCTATTAATTTGCTAATTATGGTAACAAACACAAACATACCAGCAATATACACAGAGAAAATTATTGCATGTTTTCTATTAACCTTAATTAATTTTTATTTCAATTAAATAGTTTTATTGATACAATTAAATTTTTAAGCACTCAAAAGACATCAATAATATAAAACCCATGTTTTGAAAACACTTTCTTGAGAGCTAGAAAGAGCATTGATTTTATTTCGCTCAAATAAAAAATTAATTAAAAGTTTTTAATTTCTTTAGTTCAGAAGTTAATAAAAATAATTATGAAATTTATATTAACTGAATTTATTTTGGGAATATCCATTTACCTCACGCGTCTCCTACAAATATACATTTAGAACAAGATTCAGTTGGATTAAGTTCGAGTTCAAGAAATATAGCACTAGCAGTATCGGAGACCACGTCGCTAAATCCTTTGGCGCAACAATGCAGCGCTGGGATCTCTGTTTTATCATCTTGTTCAAAAAATTCCTTTAACTTAACAGCTTAATTTTTTTTGCGACAAAGTATAGAAAGTGATTATTTCTGTAAAATTTTGCGTTGTGTAACTTTTGGAGCAGCTGCGGTATTTGGGTCGAAATATATCTTATAAATTCCATTAACAAAAATTTAATACCAACTTTTCCATGTTAACATTTCGTTGACACTTTAAGTGTGAAAGTATTTTTTGGATGTTTGCAGGTACCATTTCTATTTTTCACAATAAGTTGTAACATTTTTCATTTCTTGCAAAAACCTACTTATAAGACATTTTTCCAAGAAAATATAAAATAAATTATTTACAAGTTTCTCTAGATTGTCTGAAGTATTTACTTCACACGTTTCCCTGACTTTTAGATATTTTATTTATTAATTTTGCCATTTTTCCAATGAGATCTTAAATTAAGAAAATGTCAATGTTACTATTTGGCACCTTGCAAACATTTTAGCAGGATTGCTTCTCTTTCCAAAAATTGTGGCATTTCAATTTTTCAAATGAATCTACGGCCAAACACGACATACGTACATATATTTGACGCTATTGATAAAGCTAAGCACTATTTCTTTATAAATACAGTGAACGATAGTGATAGTGAAAAATTCAGTAATGTGAACACAAAAATTTTCGTAATATTGAACGACAAAATAATTTTGTTGATAATTTGGTAATCCTGAACGTCATAATGAAATAAAAACAAGGGCTATTGCTATACTTTTCAGAGTCAGTTGGCTATTCTATTTGAAACAGGTAGGATTGGTTGCAAGAGTGGCGTGTGTATAGAGACTTACAACTGAGAAAATATGCACGTTTTACAAAAAGCATCGAGTGTGACAAAAAAAAAATAAATTTTCAAACTGCGTAAAGAACACACTTTTGTGGACATGGAAAGCACAAAAAATTGTGAACTTTAGAGGTATCAAAGTTAGAAAAATTACTTTGCGGCTGAAACTATCTTTCGTTAAGTGTGTTGATATTAAAACGAAGCACAAACGAAAATGGACGTGAATTCCATGTTAGTGACTGATTGGTCGAAAAATTCCAATAGCGATGAAAAGCTGTCAGTTCAATTCATTTAAAGTAATACATCAAGCAAAAATTGGGCAGACGGATTTATCCAATGACCAGCTATATAATGCAACTGAATGCGGGTTATTTTCCCAAGTGCTCCAGCTACGAAGATTGAGAAGCATTTTTATGTATTTCTATGTTTCACAAATGCATGTGGTTTCCTTCTAAAATTCAAGATGATCACTGCAAAAGAAAATGTTTTTCCAATCGAAATTGCGAACAAAATCGATAGAATGTACAGTATTGGTTTCTCATGGTTCTTATTAATGCCAGTTCACTGTATATAAATAATTTTTGTTTTCTTTTTCTAAAATAAAATAAAGCTAAAGCACTATTAGTTTTTACCAAAGAGACATGCAACAAATGTTTGAGTACAGTATTGAAATTGTTGAAAAAACAAGACGTTCCACTCAACGGATAAAAATTGCCTTACTACTCTGTACACTTAGAACAGGCATACTCAACCTGCGGCATCCTAAAATCTGTTCTTAGTGGCCTGCTTCTCATAGGAATGAGGGTGGCGACGACTGAAGTAGTCTGTACTTTGACTACAAAACCAAAAATTTCCTGTGTTCAACCCCAGTTTCACACTCTAAAGAACATCTCGCATTTCTTCTGATGTGCATTTGTGTGTCTTTGTGGCAGTTCTTGTCGGAAGGTTTCAGAGGCGAAGGTCACTGAACACTATCGGCTTCAGCTGTAACCAATCCAGGAGCACATCAGAACTCCCTCCTTGCACATTTGGATGGTTGATTAATAGTCGCCATGATTAAATCTAATATTGAGCATGATTTTAAACCAGTTCTTCGTTTATCTGGATTGATCGATTGTACATATTTTCTTTTGTGCGTCCACAAATCTAGAAATAGGTGATTTTGGCACTTCTCTGGTTTGTATCTTATTTTGAAATGAAATTTGTTTAATTAAATATGTAAATATATAAAAATAAGAAATATATCAGGAGCAGAAAAGATCCCATAACAAACACTTCACAACTCACTAAGAGATCTTTTTTGTTATTTTCCTGAGTAAAAGCAAGCATACCCAACGCATCCTTTTCTTGTGACTGCTGGGACACAAATACACGAAGTGGGCAGATCAAACTTCTGACTTCTGAAGACATTCATCGACCTCCTATTGCAATTACAACACGAAACCATTGCAACCACGAGTTAATAAAAAATACACACACAACAACAGAAAGGACAATACACATACTCGTATAAATAAAAAACTAATTATTTCCCAAAACAGAATCTGTCGTGTCATATGCATACGTGTATCTCAGAAACTGATTTGTGTGCGATATTAAAATTAACAACTTCAAATGCAAAAGAGAAAATGTATAAAATGCTGAGAAAAAAATTAAAACTTGTGGTAATATTGATCACTGCATATAAAATGAAAGTGAAAGATAAGAATTAAAAAAAAAACAATGTAAAAATTTAAGTTCAGTTAGAATATTTTTATAAGAAACGTGCTCAGCATAAATGTGGAAGATAAAATACAAAACTTTCATTTCAACCATTTTTTATTCAGTATCTTCTGCTTAATTCCTTTCATGTCTCCTATTCTTTGTTGCTTTTTAGCTGTAAAAGCGACTAACGAAAGTAGGTTAGAAACAGTGTCAAGAAAATGTTCTTAAAATTCACAAAGACACTAATTGTGATTTTAATCCTTCCTATAGAAGATAAAAAAGTACACAAAGTTTTAGTTAAAATTTTTTTTACTCTAATGTCAATATGCTTAATCTTAGGTGGCACAAGTGAGTAGAACCAAAATATTATCTAATTGACCCAGCTGTTTGTAGGTGGGAGTGAAATCTGTGAACAAATACTTTGTTAACATTCTGTTAGTCTACATTTATTCTACGCAAAAGTTTGACCTAACAATATTATAACATTGCAAAAGATTGCAGCATGCAAAGAATTCTAGCATAATAATATAATAATACTAACTTGTTGATGGGGGGAGCAGCTTAATAAGGCCCTTTGCACGACGATCACAAAGTTTATCTATTAAGCTTTTCAATAGACCCTATGGGGCACTAATATTTATTCTTCTTTTAGAGAACCTTCCCAACTGCTAGTAATAAAGTTTATATCCTCCCAGTGGCCTAAGATTACAAAGTGCAGCATTCTATTCCTCAGCAGACTAAATGTTGTCAGCCTCATTTTGTGCGGTGGTGATTGCAAGAGAGCTGGAATTCCAACCTCAAATTCAAAGAGGTTGGAATACCTGTGTGAAGATAAATTTAGAAATGTAAACCCTAGACACAAACCAACTGCTTTAACATAGAAATGTTAACATATTAAAAGGCCTCTGTTAAACATGAAAAATCTAGATGTACCTATTCCAAATGGAACTGTGCTTACATTTTTGGACCAAATGGTTCCAAATTAAAGGAGCAAGTAGTTTATCCAATCCCCTTCACAAAAATATAAAATATAAAATATAACTTGTATCCCCAATATGTCAAGGAATCTTGTTACTTTTGCAAATAAAAAATTCCTATTTCTCTAGAAGATGCAGCATATTCCAGGAAACTGGAGAAAGATGGGCGGATGGATATAGCGTCATGGGCGTTATGGCATCATGGGCGTTACGAGCGTCATGGGCGTTATGAGCGTCGTAAGCGTTACTAGCGTCATGGGCGTTACGAACGTCATGGGCGTTATGGCGTCATGGGCGTTACGAGAGTCATGGGCGTTACGAGCGTCATGGGCGTTACGAGCGTCATGGGCGTTATGGCGTCATGGGCGGTACGAGCGTCATGGGCGTTATGGCAACGTGGGCGTTACGAGCGTCATGGGCGTCATGAGCGTTATGGGGTCATGGGCGTTACGAGCGTCATGAGCGTTGTGACGTCATGGGCGTTACGAGCGTCAGGGCGTTATGGCGTCATGGGCGTTACGAGCGTCATGGGCGTTACGAGCGTCATGAGCGTTATGTCGTCATGGGCGTTACGAGCGTCATATGCGTTCTGGCGTCATGGGCGTTACGAGCGATTTGGCCGTCATGGCGTCATAGGCGTTATGTGCCACATGGGCAATATGGGCGTCATGAGCGTCATGGGTGTTAAGAGCGTAATGGGAGTCATAGGCGTAATGAGCGTCATGGGCTTCAAGGGCGTTATGATGCCTTTTCCTAGAAAAAAATTTGGTCATCCCTCAGAGGATCAACATTTTTCAAAATTTCAGGTGCGGAAAATTGTGAAAAACTCGCTCTGTTAGAGATTCCGTTATTACAGAAATATAGAGGAGATACCTCTAGGAGAGCTCTGTTAAGTGGTAAGGTTTGTTTCTACGGTTATATATTTTAAAATTTATCTTCACAGCCATGTAATTCCACCGCACATCTTAGTTTATTCAAGGGTTTGCTAATGGCTGAGTATTTAGCGTGTTGGCTCTTGCACGCAGAAGGGATTGATTTGCGCCCGGTCACGTCAAAAATTCTTTCTAATATTTCTGTGCTACAGCAGCTGCCTTCATGCGTATTTTGAGCAATCACATGTCGGCAAAGTAAAATAATAAATCAAGTGGTTCCCATTAGCTTAAAAATAATGGTTCCGAAAGAACATCAGGTTCGCCACAATATGCAACTGCAGAGTTGTGTAAGAATTAACCTCTACCATCTGAAGATGCTCCCATTAGATAGGAGTAAAAGTTTATGTTACAGGAGAAAGGTTCTGTGAGAGCGCCAAAGAGACAGACTGTCCTCCTAAACATCTGCATACAATGTCAAAGCAGTGTAATAAAATAATTTTTTTACCATTAAATTTTTATTTACAATTAAGTATTTATTTCGTTGAAATATATCGTCTTTAGTCGCTATTGTATATAGAAAGCATTGTCAATCAAAATTATCCTTTTGTTGCGTTTATTTGCGCATCAACTGATGACTTTAAGAATGCCATTATGCATAGTCAAAGTTTGCACGGTTATGTTGAAGAACATGTGACATGTGTGTACGTTGTTATCGACATACAATGTGTGACTTCAACGGATTGATTTTATATGCCATATACGAGTATTTCAGGACATCAGCAAATGTCAGAAGCGTTATTTGGCCTTCAGTATTGAGCGACAAATATTTTATTAACAAAGTAACAACTATTACAATTTTTACTCAACATACCTCATGCTGTTAATGCTGCTGATGCTTAGCAAAAGCTTCTCAAAGCTGATCGCAAATGGAAATGCCAGGTTAAGACCTTTTTTTATTATTTTATTATTTAAAAGTAAATGCCATTGAACTGCCCTGGAAAAAATGTTAACATTTCATTTAATTCATTATTTTTTCCTATTTTATGTATATGAAATTTAAGTGTTTGTAACATTTGTTACATAACTAAAATAAGAAATAAACGCAATTGCACTTCAATCAATTGCCCATTATCTGCAATTCTAATTGCAGCATAACGAATTATAATTACCTACACTCGGCCACTGCGCACGTAATGAATTGCAAAATAATGATATTGGCAATCATCTAGTCTGATGTAAAACAAACAGAGCAACAATTTGTCTATATTTGCCCTTCCTTTTGGCTATTTAAGTTAATATGCATACATTTTTACTATTTTGCTACATAAAAATATCACAAAAATTTCAAAATATATTTATATTTGTTTGCTGGTCTTAAATAAACACTTGTATGTAGGAAAAAGTTAAATATTTGCATTTGTGTTCATATTTGTCATTTTGATGCACTTTTTCGTTGTCGTTCGTTGTCGCTGTTGTTATTGCATTATTTCTTTTTTTTTACTCGTATTATTATTAACAACTTCCATCATCACATCATTCATATCTGGTTCCTATTTAAATATTTCAGTATCCTGTTGCTTGTCATATACATGAGTATGAGTGCTTTCCTCTCTGCATAGATTATCTGTCAACATATGATTACATAACACTCGCACGCACATTCCCATACATACACTCATTGATACGTGCACACAAACACACACACACACACACACAAATACACTCTCCGTCATACGGCCGCACTCAATCATGTATCGTATATATACACACATTTGCCTGCATGTGTTTGGGTGTACTTTTGCATACAGATGTGAACATAAAAATAGCAGTATCCCAGTAACATATATGAAAACGTTGTGCAATATTTTCAAGTTAATTTATTTGTTCAATTATCTGATAAAACAATAAATTAAAGTTATAAAGTGCCCTGGAGACGAGCAGATAAACACGTCAAGCAAACAGTGTTTGTACGTGCAGTCGTACTTTTTCGGCTACAGGCACTTTTTGTCGACTATGTTTAATAAAAAATCAAAAAATTTTGTTATTTTCAATTGACGTGTACCGGGCAAGAGGAACGTCAACTACTCCTTAAATTGACAAAATAAGGAAAATCTTATGAATAAATTGATCATGCTTAGCGAAAATGATTTCAAATTCAATTAAAATCCGAGAGTAGAGGTGGTAAACGCAAAACTTCTGCTCAGGACGATCACAATATCGTCCTTTAAGTCGGGCAACCAGATCAAACTCTAAGTGAACTTTTATGTCAGCGAAGTGACTGTGTGGAGTGGGCACATATACTGTTTCTTTCTTTCAAAGGTTCTGTTTTATGCACAACCCCTAAAGTTGTGCAGCCCGTCTTTTCCCGCCACATAAATTCACTAACACTAACACTGAAATTGAGTTACTGTTAGGCGTAGACTGCTGATTTGAATTTTTTTTTTTGATCTGATTCAACTCAGTTGAATTGTAATTCAAATTTTTCTATTACCAATTACAACTAACTCCAGTTATATATATAATATAATACTATGTGAAATAAATAATATAAGCTAAAAACAATTAGGGAGGGGGGTGCAGTGCTATATTAATTTTTACAACTGTACATAAATACATACAAACCTGCTGATGATGACGATGATGTCGATATATTTTTGTAGAAAACAGATCGCATGTTATATTTATACTTATATAGATATATATATATACTATATGTATGCGTGGGTGTGTAAGATAGTGCATTAGGGCCACATGGTCGGTTATAACTTTGTCGCTGATATATTGAATGTATATGTACGTTTGGTACTTATTATTTCTCAAATATCGTTCAAGTTTTTCTATTAAAATAAAAAACTTATCAAATTATGCATTGTTGTTGTTTCATAAAAGTTTTATCTATAAAATTGGAAAACGCCCTAATGCACGAGTATACAAAAATGAGTGGTTGTTAGTAATTTGACGTGTTCTCTCTATTTTATATTGTGGCATCAGTTGATTTTCAAATTGACATAATGCAACAATAAAATACATTTAGTTGGTTGTATAAAATATTGACAAAAAAAATTTTCAAATTTCAATATACAGTAGCCGCTCGTAAATTAGAACCACTTTGTTGCAGGAATAGTTCGAATTTTCGATAAGTTATAATTTCCAAGGTGTTGTTTTTTAATGAAAGTGTATCTTCGTTTAGATAATACACAAGAAACAATTCTGCATAGATTTTTTTGGAATTTTATTTATACAAAACAAACACAAAACATACCATTTCCTTAAAACTCGTCACTGTTTAGAGAAAAAAATATAAAAAAATTATTTTTTAAAATTTATAAAAATTGGCATAAAGTAAAAGCTTTTAAATTATGTATTTAAAAAGCTTTGTAATCAGTTATCGAAATTTCATAAGTACTAATTGTTAATCATATAATCAGTAATATTTGCTTGTTTTCTTAGCTTTATTAAAATTGTCGTAAAAATATCGTTGAGGAGCGCTAAATCATTGTGGAAAATAGTTCACAAGTTCTACACCAATTTCGTAAATTATTTACGCTCTCAGTGGAATTTTATAAAAAAACAACACTTTATGCCATGGCTGCCCAAAACTGTTTTACATATAGATTAGTGACAGATTTTTATTAAAATTTAATCACAAGAAAATACTTCGGTTGTAACAAGAAATAAAGTAATACAGCTCTGAATAAATTTGCTGTTTGCTTATTTGGTAAAATAAAAAATTTACAAATTCTACCTTTAAAAATTCTTAAAGATCACAATGTAGCAAAAATTTTCCGATTTTATTAAGTGATTGCTGCTGCAATGTTAGAAAATTAAAAGTAACACATGAAAACTCACATAAGATCTTCTACATATATGCTTTTATGGCAGTTTCGTAAAAGCAAAATAAGTTTTAGAAAAGTTATAGTACACACTGTATTTAAAAAAAAATAGCATCACAACTGCTGAACATGTTTAGTTGTCGCCGTCTCGTGGACAACTAAAATTAAAGAGCATAAAGCAGAATGCGGTGTGGTTTATAAACAAGGCAGCCATATAAAATTCTCCAAACATCGTCAAAATCTCGTTAAAATATTAAAAAATCGTCATTTCAGCTTTGAAAAATCGCCAAACAAAATCGGACAATGCAAAATATATATTTTAAATACATTTTTTATATTTATTTGGAAGTTAAAAAAAATAACATAACAAATCATATTCCGCGACTATTACAATTTATGATCACATTTGTTCACATATCGCACTTCTGCACTAATAGAGCATTAATTCAGAGTTTTTAATATAAAATTAGCATTAGCATAGTATTTTCTTAATAAAAGAAGTTTTTCAGCTTTAGGACCGTTGAATAAATTTAAAAAAAAACGATTTTCTTTTCATCAATTTTATTTGGATCAACTTCTTCAGAGGATTTTGTAGCAGGTAAATAGATTTTGAATAAGACGACCAATGACGTAACAGACATTACAGTTTTTAAGACTGCAAAATAATTTAATAATTTCATTATTTTTAAAGAAAGTTGCTTGCTGCGCCAATGGTATACCATGTGGGTATCATCAAAAAAGCTTCACGTCATATAGGCCATCACAAAAAACGCTCGAAAAATGCATTGCTTCTGTATTTAAATGATTTTAAAAAATTATAGTTGACTCATTTACGAAATGCTTATTTTCTTCAATGTCGTCGACACAACATGCACAAATATGGCATATTCATACTATTGCAAAAAATCGTAATTTTGACGGCAAACATCGTCAAATCGTCTTTTTGCTATTTTCGGGGCAGCCATATTTATAATCAATTGTTTGCTGCAATTGGCAGCACAAAAATGCGCGGGCAAAAAAAATACTTAATTAACATGGCATTACCCTTTTTTACAATGTGGAAGCAAAAAAAAATTACAAAGTTCAAGTTACAAGTTGTTCAAGGTTATAAACAAACAAAAAATTAAAATAAAAAAAAATAAACAAAAAAAAATTAGAACTGCAAGTTCTAGTTTCAGAGCATGCAATGTATTAAAAACGTTGGTTCCCATCTCCGAAGGATTCGAATTTCTGAGAGTTCTAATTTACAAGCTTCTACTGTATTTTTAAAATTGAACAACTTATTATAGACTGAATAATGGTTCATCAATATCTACATACATTTATGCTTTTCATATGTGGTTGTGGAAGGCGACGGTCGAAGTAGTCTGCACGTTGATTACAAAACGAAAAATTTTTCTGAGTTCAACCCCAGTTTCAGACTCATAAAAACATCTCGCATTTTTTCTGATGTGCATTTGTGTGCGAAAGCATAGTCACTGGTCACTGAACAGTGACGGCTTCAGCTGTAGCTAATTAATAGGCCCATCAGAACGGCCTCATTCGTCGTTATTGTGTAGCACCGGCGAAGTAAAATTATTACTAAAATGGCTACCAAAAAACGAAGCTTCAAAATTTAATACGTCTCCTGGACATCAGAGACGCTACAACACTGCTGTAAACCCAAATAACGTGCAAAAATCAGTGTTGTGAAGTGTACTGAAGCTTCACCTTCTATCATTTCTCCTACTATCCCTTGCCTATAGTTCCAGCACAATGCATCGCATGTGTAGGGGTCATCTCCTGAGTTCTGGTCCAAGATAAAAAAAAAAAAATCAGCAAATATATTTTTTACTTTTTCAAATTAATAAATAGCAAGACAGTTTCAAGAAGAAATGGAAAGGTATGTGCTTTAAAATATAGAAAAAGAATCCATTAAAAAGAGTTAGAAGATTTTGAACTATTAAAAATTTTCTCCGAACATTCTGTATTACAGATACCAAAGTTTGTTGAACAATAAGTATGTAGATACATCAAGGCAGAATCAAAATGCTTTTGAATAATCTTTTTAAGCTTTTAAAATAATATACTTTTGTTTTAGTTCTTTTCTTCAAAAATGTTATGCAAATTTGACGAAACAAATGCTTTTTCCGCATTTACATTTAAACGGCCATTGAAATAACTTCTGTCCTTTCTGATTTTGTTTTTTTTTAGCGAGAGAATCAACGCAAAAAGTAATGAAATGCTTAAGGGCGGCTTTTCCCCAGACATTCAACACGATAGTCACAACCTGAAATTATTTTCCTTATTTACATTAATGATAAAAATTTTAAAATCTGTTTATTTAACGTGATTGTTCCCCCCTCTTGTTTTTAAATCGTGATTATTGTTTGCCCAAGTGTATCAACATTAAAATGCTGAAACAAATGTGAAATGAATTAATTTTACTTGAAAGCAGTTTAATAAGACACTTTTGGTTTTATTAATTAAAATGGTAATGAAGGATTTATATTCGGCGTTTTTGTTAGAAAAACCCAATTAGATTCAGATGTTTTTCTATTAAATTTGTCATTAAAACTCTCTAATATTGTTAATAAAAACTAGAAATATAATGAGAGCAAGTTAGTTGTGACTTTGCCGAGGGAATTACTGCTCGAAATGTTAGTAAATGCAGCAGACACTCTTTTAAAGAAAAACACTAAAATTTAAATGCATTTAAGGGCAATTTTAAGGTTAGTAAATGCCCCAAAAGCATTGGAAGTTCGGTACGTCATTGCAAAAATGAATATTTGCAAATGTTAATAATATATTCGTATCTTCGACTAAATAGACAAGACGCAAACGCATATGTAGCGCGTCACTTCTAGCAAATTTAACTGATGTTGATGTGAGTAGGACATTTTTTTACATCGTGCCATTTGAAAAATCTACTAAAATTCTGAGAAGAGCTCATTATAGTACAGCAAAGTCCATCAGATTGGTAAGTGTCATTTCTGGGGTATCCAATTAATCAATTCCATATACAAGTAGTGCCGCCTCAAGACATCGAACTTAAATGCAATTCCACTCGCTTATAACAACTCTCGGTTATAACAAACTCTTGGTTGCAATGAACTAATTCCAAACTATGTTGCTATTTTCATACAAAAGCGAACTTTCATATAGCTAACTTATTTATAACGAATTCTAGTTTTTGCCGATAGCAACAGTAGTCTGTACGTTGCCTATAAAACCAAAAAATCCTGGTTTCAAATCCAGTTTCGAACTAAGTCCTAAAAACATTTCTCATTTTTCTGATGTACATTTCGTGTGTCTTTGCATCAGTTGTTGTCAGAATGTTTCAGTGGCGAGGGTCACTGAACAGTACCGGCTTCAGTTGATACCAATCCACAGGCATATCAGAGCGCCGTCCTTCATCGGTAGTGTGTAGCATCATTTACACAAACAAAGTACAATTTTGAATACAACCGAAAATTCGTAAAATATATACTTATGTTTTTAAATAAATGTCAGAATCAGTTCAAAATAGAATTGCTTAGAAATTTAAATATTTATTCATTTAAAAATTACTATTTACGATGTTCCCATGGAATTCATTGTAACCAATTTTTCCTGTACCTTTTGCTATTTATTTTGATCGCTGCGTGACTTGGAAAATTCAATTGCGAAATACAGATTAATGGGATAATTTGTAGAAACTCTGCTCTCAATTTGTATTGTAAACTTCTGCCGTACAATTCTATCATCAAAACTATATGGCCCATACTATTCAATTATGGGACACTCTCCCATCATGACACAAAATACTGTTGGAGCAAATCGAAACATGGCTTAATCCATAAAACCGAAACCGAATATGAATTACAATGGCCACTTCAACTCTAATGAATGCTGAAAAACTAAAAAGAAAACAGATGTAATGTAAAGATGATTACAGATATTGTAAAATCGAGAGTAAACTTGTTCGCCCTCTTTCGTTTTCATCATGTCACCAGAGTTGATGTTTGACTTTTGTTCTTCTTGATGTTGCCATTAGCCTCTAGCGTGTCTTTTGCATATATATATAAGGAAACACACGTAAATACATACAAATAGAGTGCTTTAAATATTTAAGAATCTAAAAATGGGTGACAAGTAATGTAGTCGGTTGAGCGGATAAAGGTACAAAAAATTTAAATTAATTGCGCTATTAATCAATTAAGACTTAAAGATGAATCGCTTGAATATCCAGCACACTTCACTGAAATCCCAATCCCGCAGTGTATGCAACGGTGCTTTTTCAATTCCATACAATAATTTTTTCTTATTATTCGGTTATTCAAAGTGATTACTACTAAGAATTTTTTTAAGACATACCGGCCGTCCGGACTATAATTTTTAATACATGTTTATTTTCTTTAATTTATTGTATGAAAAGGTGCTTTAGCTAATTAACTTTGCTGGTTTTGAAATCTCTTTAAACATACCGCTGCAGTTGCCAGCAGAGTATTTTTATCTTATTAAATTCAACAGGATTATAAGAAAAATGTATACAAAAGATGACATGAACAGACAAGCAACAATGAATTATAAGAAGAAATTACAACAGCCGCACAACAATAGAGGGAAAAAAGTGTAACTAAAGCCAACAAAAGGATTATCAAGAAAATGGAAATTATGTTGTTAAGAAGAGGGAGCAGAAGACTACAAAAAGATTTGAAAAGAACATGATTAACAACAGCAAAATAAAAACATAAAAAAAAATATTTTACAAACTACAACTTCCTGCAAAACTGTATTTCTCTTTGTTGAACTCATGATACGCATGCAGTCTAAGCGCCAAGTACAAATGCAACAGAATTTACAATAACAAGATAAGCCTCCACCAACGGGTGCGAAAAATGCCACCGTAAGATAAATACAGTTGCAACAGTGGGAACAATCCTATATTATGTGTAAGTTATTTGTGGCGTTCTTATAACAGTTTTAAACTTCTCTACAAAAGAATTTAAAACTAAAATGATATTTACGATGGAAGTGACTACTAAAAAGGTCTCAATTCAAAAGTACTAAAAACTTAGACTTTTAAATTGAGATTCTTTATCGAGGAGATTGACTCAGAAATCTTTCAGATCGGAATGCAAATTTTTTTTTCTTCTCTTCTGTACCCATTTCAAAATAGCAAAATTTTAAACATTTCTCAGTCTTTTGAGCGGTCCGACAGTCTTTGCCATGTAAATCTTTATTGAATTACAGGCAACAAATCTTAGAAGTCATACGGATGAAAACTTAAATTCGTAGGGCGCGATTTACAAAACTCCTTTAAATTTTTTTCTTTTGCAAGTTCGAACAGAAACACTAAAACTCTCACCACTTTCAATGCAACATTTCCGAATGTTTAAAATACTACATTTTATTATTTTACATTCAAAATACCTTAATACGTATGACACGAATATACACTAAATAAATTTGTTATGTTTGTAAGAGAATTAAATAATTAAATCATCGGGAATGATTTGACGAGTGCATAATGAAATTGAAATGGATTAAGAGCTAAAAAACACTATCATCAGCCTGTATGCAATAAATATTTCATATTGTATTATTTTATTTAAAAAATGAGAGATTAAAAAAAAATAATCAGCAAAAAGAGGACACTGTAATAAAACATTGAAATATATTTATTTATGTATGAATACACGGATTTACACACACAAGTCCAATTGTAATTTTTGAATAAACAAACTAAAATTTAACACTTTTTAATAAACTCTAGCAAAGTGTAAAAAAAATAGTATGAAATAGAATTAAAATGTTGTGAAATAAAATGTTTGCAGTACGTAGAAAATATTTATTCAAGTGTTGGAAAAAAAATGGCGGCACCAGAGTTACCAACTTAAATTGCAATTACCAGCATACGTTATTTATCCCAGTTAATTTCCTTTATTGCGTTTTCTAAAAGTTACCAAAAACCAATTCCATTGCTAATGAAGTTATAAAGCTTCGCGAAAATGAGGACGACTAAAGAGCAAATCTAACATTTGCGAAACGCTGTTACAGTAAAAACACATGAAAGCTTTTCACCCCTATCGCCAATAAAAAGTGAAGTTGTTCACGTGAAATTTTCATTCTCTTCAAGGTAAAAATTGGTATTCATGAAGTGTTAAAATTGTTTTTTTAATATTCAAGGGCCAGTTAATTCGTCATCCGCATAAAAAGTATTGCATTGGAATAATGAAAGTACCTGAAAGCAAGAAAGTTCCAATGGCTGAAGTGTCTGCACGTTGACAGCGAAACTAAAAATTTCCTGGGTTCAATCCCAGTTTCAAACTAAATCGTAGAAATATCTCGCATTCTTTCTGATGTGCATTTGTGTGGCTTTGTGCCATTTGTTGTCGGAAGATTTCATTGGCGAAGTCATTGTCCCTGGTCACTGAACAGTAACGGCTCCAGCTGTAACTAATCCAAAGGCCAATTCAGAATGCCCTCGTTCGTCGATATTGTGTAGCACCGGTGAAGTAAAATAATTACTAAAAAGGGCTAAAAACAAAGATTGAAAATTTACTGTGTCCCCTTGATATCACAGGCGCTGCAAAACTTATAATAATGCATCACATATGGAAGGGTCATCTCCTGAGTGGTCGTCTAAGATAAAAAAAACTAATATTTTCACCTCGACAGGGGTCAACTGACAGATGCCTCTTAACAGCAGCAGTATTGCCCTTGCAGTTCTGTGGTGTGCCACAGAAATTACCATAAGAAAGGCGTCCATTTTTTTTTTTTGGTTATTAGAGAATTAACTGTTAATTAATGTGTGCAATTAACCTTCATATACGAGTATCTACAAGTTTTATTTTTCTAAACAAACTTTTGTTTTTCGCAATTTATTATAAAAGAAAGTATGAAAACCAAGAAAAGAAGAAAGTTATTTGAACTTCACATGTGGGCTGTATTAATCATACTGTATGTACGCATATGAACATTCGAACAGGATGTGGCCAAATTTTTTTGTAGGACGTTGTTAAAACATACATATGTTTTTCGAGAATTTATTTATTGTAGCTTCAATTCAATTGAACTAAAAATAATTGATGAGATCAGGAATGGGTACCTCCGTAGCATTGTACATTGGTCTGTCAATATGGAGGTTGCGCGTCCTAGACCCTGTGTGTTTCTAAAGACAAGTTTAAAAGCTTCGCAGAATATAAAAAATAAATATACAATGGACTCTCGATAATTTGAAATTCAAGTGAACAAAGAAAAAGCGCAACTAATAGAGACATGAAGTCTCAATTGAACAATAGTTCAATATATTAATTTGAAAGGCTAGAATATTTTGTATTTACTTCTTCGTAAAACCATTTGTGACAGAAATGTGGAAAAGAAGCAAAAAAACAAAGTAAAGAAAGTTATGCTAAAAGCAACAGTCGAACTTGGGCTGTATGCTAAAAGAACAATTTAAATTTCAGTTTGTTGCAAAAACACAAACACATTCACAGTAGAAAAGCGAAACTTCACATTATAAGACGTCGGCGAGCAAAATGCCATTTCTATTGCAAATGACTTGCTTCAACTCAGGTGAAGAACGCATGATTTTAACACTGGGTCATCATAGGCGCCCATGTTTTCGCATTTAACAAAACATTTCATCATTTAAATGAGTGCTTAGAACCCATGAACCCAATCATGGGACAATTTGCTTAGGTTTTAGCATGGCTTCGCAACATTTTTTTGTTTATATTTTCTTATACGTATTAATGAGTTTATAAATTTATTTAAATTATACAACTGCGCGGTTGGTTTTATGAATTAATCGGCAGATTCATTAGAAATTAATTCCAGTAAAGAAGTGCTAAGAAACCGAAGTGAAATTTTATAATGACCATTTCATTCCCTTCCAATCACTTTGCAAAATCTGATGCAAAGTTGACGATATTTAAGTTTTAAATTTGGTTGAATTGGTTTTTTTTTCTTTGTTTTTAATAAGAAAAATACAATTTAAAATATGAAATTAGTTTTTTTTTTTTATCTTGGACCAGCACTCAGGGGATGACCCCTACACATGCGATGCATTGTGCTGGAACTAGGAAAACAGGTTATGGGAAGGAGGATAGAGGGAGTAGTGTGAATGGACATTTGATTTGAATTCTCCCACGTCATAAGTGACAGGAAAGACCTCGGCAGGGAGTTTGTTCCACATACGCGATGTTCGGCCGAAAAATGAGTTCTCCCTGTAATGCGTAGTGCGGTTCGCTGCCAAGTTGACTACAAATGGATGTGCTCTTAATGATGAACGCATCGTGCGCGTGAATGATCGGGTTTCGGGAAAAAGTTCCCTGATTTCATCAGAGCACATCCCATTATAGTAACGATAGAACAACGAAACGCACCCCACGTTGCGACGATGCTCAAGAGAGTTAATAGAGTTGGCTACCCTACTGTCTCCTATGAGTTTCTTCGCTCTCTCTTGGACCCGGTCGAGTAACTTCAAAATAGTCTTTGAATCACCGGCCCAAACATGAGAGTTGTATTCCATTTTCGGTCGGATGTGAGCGGCGGTTTAGGCTGGTATTGATTGGCTTTGACTTTTCGTTTGCCCCTTTGCAATGCTGTGTCATGTCTACTTCTTTCTGGCTAAAAACGCAATTAACTTTAGAGTAAGTTTAATTTAATAACCACCATATACTAAAATGAGAAAAGTATAATGATTTTCTATTGTATTTTATTATTTAGCTCACAACAAACGCGTTTTTATTATGGTGTAATTGTGCGCAACAACTGTAACATGTGCGTAACGATGTTAAAAGTTAAAACAATATTTTATATATATTTTTTCCGATAACATAATTATTTCTATAATCTATGAAAGATTCAAAAAAAATTATCAAAATTCTATCTGAAGGAAATTCGCTGAAATTTTAGATATTAATTTTCATGTAGTTTTCAAAGGGTAAATTTGGTAGCGCGTGCGTGCAATACATTTTGCATTATATCAAAGAGTAATTAGAAATCCGATTAATAGAACCTTTACAAATTATGAAAAGAGCATAAAAAGAAGTTTTCTTTAACAAAAAATATTTTGTCAACAAAATCAGTTACAATTATTGGCGCACACTGTAACAGTGCGTTACGTGGATTTCATGATATACAGAGCAATGCATATAAACTAAAAAAATTCAAATTGTAGAGTGTAGAGCCGAAAAAATTCAAATAATTGCAATTTACCGAAGCGACCAAATTACATGGATTTTTTTTTAATTTATTTTACGTTTTTCAAGAGATCTGGAAAATAGATCAAATTTATGTATCAGGAGAATCAAATTAACGATTTTCAAATAATGAAGAGTCGACAGTATGTAAAATGTGTCTAGTTGAATGCCACTAATACAACTAATAGGTTCTGTTTTGCAAAAGTTCTCATAGTTACTTAATGTTCGTGCAATATTTAGCATTATCTTCTTGTATACACATATATTTGTAGATATGCAGGTTGGTGTCACAGCTGGCTTTAATTTAAAACAAATATAGGTATTGGTCTGCGACTGGCGTCAATTACTTGAGAAATATTAATCTGTAGTTCTTACTAAACTGGCCATTTATAGCAATACCTGTCACAATTGCACAATATATTACTTGTATTATAGAAAAAGCTGCAATATAGTAAATATAAACTAACAGGTGTTACAATGATGAATGGTTGGTAGCTTCATATGCTTGTATACTTGCTGCACAATGTATGGCAATATTAATTCACTAACGTTTTAGGAGATACCAGAAGCTATAAACTTCTATACACTTCACTAGTGTAAATGAGAATGTGTTGTCGGTATACGACGTAAGTTCAGTATACATCCATAAGTACGTATCTGTTTAAATTTATTTTAACACAACAAAAATGTATATCAGTTTGTGTATTTAATATATTTTATTGTACAGCATAGTATATGACAGTAATAAATATATACATATCCATATATTCTTATATGTAGTATGTGTACAATAAGAATATTGTATGTGTGCAATTGTATTGTCTGCTTGTGTGTCTGTCGACAAGTTATAACAAGGTTTCTGGCGTAAGTAGCAATAAGAAAAGTTTGTTTATTGAATAGCTGCTGTTGCTCACAAATGTGTATGTGCCTCTACGTCTTCCCTGTAGGAAGCCTGGGACCAAGTGTCTCCAAGTCAACTCTTTTGTCCATTGGTTTTGGTGACTTTTTGAAGACATTGGTCCATGAATGCCGGGGTTTACTCAGGGAAATGTCGAACCATTCCAGAGTGACTCTTATATGGGTTCCGGGACACAGCGATGTCGTCGGTAATTGCGTTTGCTGATAGCTTGGCCAAGGCGGACACAAAGCTCGCAAAATCCGAACTACTGATGGCAGAAGTGTTCCGAATACCTCGGTTAAACTGAGTATCTTTCGGTCATTGGGGCCCACTTCTGTTGGCAGCATGAAGGGACCAACCTGGATAAGTAGAAGACTAAGTGTCATCTTTCCTTGAATCGCATCTCCATCAATCGGAATGTCGCGATCCTCACGGGTCATTGCCTCATTGGAAGGCATGCCGATAGACTAGACATTCCTTGTCCGGATATTTGAACTGTTGATCTCTGGAGGTGGAGGTTGCTCACCTTATCGGCTAGTGCCCAGCTCTTGCCATGAATTAGCGGAGTTTCTTCGCCACACATCTCCTGTGCTTATTGACTGAACTCTGCCGGGAGAGAATTCCGGAATAGCGGAATTTAGCTTGGAAATGAGCTGGTGTCGTGTGGCGAATGTGCGCTGGTCTAAGTGAGGCGTTCTCCTTCGGGGCGGTCGCCTCCTAACCTAACCTTATTTTGGTGAAAATAGATGCGGTTGCTCCCACTTTCCCTACTGACCACATAGACCCATGGCCAGTAGTATATTTTCAATCTCATGCAAATGTCAAATGTCAATAGTAAATTACAATGCCTGGGATGTAACAAGTCACTAGTACTGTTGTTGTAGTACTAGGTCAGTAGGAAATCAGTACAGGTTTACTATTGTCATTTTCCGCAGGGTTCTTTCCTTGGCTTTACATTGCATGGATGTGCGTGTGTGTGTTTGTGAGTAGTGTAAATTGGTGTAAATTGTTATATTAGAAATATGGAATATTTTAAGAATTAAAAACACCACATAAAATAGTTCACCAAATAGAAAAATAAAATTGTTCTTTATTTCAGGTGATTTCAGGGAAGAAAAAAATGGAAGTCACTCTTAGAGAATGCCTATTCATAGCTTTTAAAAATTTGTCTAAAGGCGTTAAATCGCACGATTAGGCGGCCAAATGACTCGCAGCAAACGTGAAATAAACTGTTCAACGAACTTGCCTCTCCAAATGTTTAG
Organism: Dexiosoma caninum; assembly: GCA_963924685.1. Taxonomy (NCBI): domain Eukaryota; kingdom Metazoa; phylum Arthropoda; class Insecta; order Diptera; family Tachinidae; genus Dexiosoma; species Dexiosoma caninum. The sequence continues at coordinate 16,314,187 of OZ004729.1, read as the reverse complement.
CGCGCTGTGTGGTATGTCGCACGGTCTTGCTGAAACCACATCTGAGCCAAGTCCAGCTCCTCTGTAGTGGAGTAACAGAGGTCCTATTGCTGCGAACGACGCCGAATCGATAATTCACGGTCATCAACAACACTGTCCGCATGCTGGTGGTTTAATGTCCAATAATGTTTAAATTTGATGCGAAATGTAGTCACAAGATTCCGAATAGCAGCCTCAAAAAGTCGCCCAAACTGACTATAAAATAAAAGAAGTGCACGATGCCCGTTCTTAACCGAGTCTGAATTTTGATAATAGAACTCAATAATCTCCAAAAGGTTGGTCGTTCGTAAGTCGACTCATTGTTAAATTATAAACCAAACTGAACAGTAACACACGAAAACAGCTGAGCTGCCAAAAACAGTTTTGCCACAAAGAAAGTTGCTAACAAATCACCTTTTAAATATTCAGAGAGATTGAGATATTTTAAAATTCCCGCACAATAACTGGCATCCGAACAGAACAGTCGTATAACCAGGTACGTCAAAATATGACGTCCTGGAAGATTGTAAAAATAATTGAAAGCAAAGCCTTTATAAAATTAAAGCACATATTGGTTGTGTGTGTGTGCATGTGCTTTTGAATTCATGATAAAGAAAGTTTTTCATTTTATTGCATGTTGACATTAACAATAATTTTCTTTCGCTGCCATTTAATTTATTTCTTACCGATTAGTTTTCATTCGTAGCAACTCATAGAATATTTAAAACATAATTTTTATACTGCACTGCAAGTATGCACTATGTGTGTATGTAGTCCTATTTATAAAGATTGATACGTAAATGTAATAAGGAAATTGCTATATTTTTTTTTGCTTTCAATTATTAATAAAACAAAGAGACATGAGAATATATATGCAGTAGCTAAAATTGTGGCAATAGCAGTTCAGTTCAGTTCATCAAATCAATCGTATATAGAACGTGGAAATGAAATTGCAAAAACACACACGCACACACTAAAACACACACACATCCACTTTGAGATGAAAATATTTGGTGAATGCAACATGTCCGGTTTAACTCATAAATCATTTTATAATCAATTTTCACTTGGCATGTTTGTCACACAAATACATCACCACATACACACTATTCTAGAGAAACAACGAAACAAGTGTGAGTTTAAAAAGAATTTTCACATCCAGTGTTTTCTCAGTAACATGAATCATATTCAGAATATGTATCTTTGTACGCTAGACAGGGTGCACCGATAAGAATTAATCATTTTATTATTGAATTTCTAAATAATAACGAGTAACCTGAGGAAGATGAGAATTAAATTCTTGTGTTTAAGAAGAATTTTACTGGCTGGTCCACGATGTTACACGATATCGTTCGTTTGCTTAATTACATTCAAAACAAAAACAATATGTGAAATGTAATATAATGTCTAACGAAGTCGAGTGACATCGTGGTCAGACAGTTAATTTTTGCAACTGAGAACAAGAGTTTTTCAAGTTCAAACGCAAATTTGTTGTGCAATATTGTAGAAAGCGAGAACACAATATAATTATGGCATGTATATTTCATCCTTGGGATGCTTCTGAACTCATACAATCAACCTTTCTTTAATAAAGATTTCCTTAGAATAATTTTTTAAATGATAAAAAGAATAAAACTCCTTAATACTGCCAACAGGTAGGAACAAGTAAATGTGTAAAATGTTGTTCTTTCAATAAATAACTTTTAGATCTTAAATGAAAGAATTCTGCACGGTTGATTTGCGCCCAAAAAGACACGCAAAAAAAAGAGAAAAACACTGTCATTCCTTATTTTATTTTTCACGTGCGTTGACATACACATTTCAACGATTAGATCTAAAAAGCTAAAGACCATTAAAGTTTCTAAAAAAAATGTTCATGCGGGGAAATGAAAGCGAAGTAAACTATTTCCTTATGCGTACAGCGTAGGGCTGATGTGTCAAAATGTATTCCTGAAATTCTCGTTACGCCAATTCGGTAGTACATACCCAGCAAAAAGTACCGAAATTTAGAAGCACTAAAATCTGTCGGAAGCTTTGCATATTTAATAGAGCATTGCATGAGAGAGAAAAATTAACGTATTGCGATCCTCATTATATCTTGCTGCTTGTTTTCTTCATTAAGTTCTAAACGAGACAAATGAAATCAAGTAAATGAAGACTGAGACTATTGGAAACTTCGCATGTGAGCAAAAATAAGTGATGTGCAAAACAAAAATTCAATAATTTCGCTGCTAGCGCTTACACATACTTTTGAAAATCACTGTTGCCGGATGCAGCAAGAACAAAACATATAAAATTTTCGGTGGCGCCATGTCAGCACTGGTACTGCTCCTCTGGTCTATTGTAGACGCAGTAACTTTCCACCGAAAGGGAAAGTAAATTATTTATTATTTTACTTCTCCGACTTTGTATTGCTAAAACACGTACGAAGGAGCGAATTGTTAACATAGACACATCAGAAAAATTTTTGGCCAGACGGGGAACTGAACTGTCGGTTATTGAGTCAACGCAGTAACTACTCAGTCAAAAGCATATCAAACATTGTCATTTTATATTGGTAACGCTTTTAGTAATCCATCAGATGCATTTCTTCTGCTCTAAGTCGAACTTTTAGCAGTTTAGAGAGTTATTTATTATGAAGATAATAGGCAGACTGAAAAATTTTCTGTTATAAATTCATCACATCGTAAAATATTTAAAAGAGAAATTTTTTTTATTTTTATAGAGCAAAGGGATTAAATGAGAAATCATAGGATCACCTTCTATCTTTCAACTTTGCTTTTTCATGTTCTTTGTTTTTCTAGCAGTATTGAAGCGTCTCTGATGTCAAGGAGACGTATTAAATTTTCAAGCTTCGTTTTTAGTAACCACTTTTTGTAATTATTTTTACTTCGCCGGTGCTACACAATACCGACGAAGGAGGGCGGTCTGATGTACCTGGGGATTGATATCAGTTGAAGCCGGTACTGTTCAGTGACCAGTGACTATGCCTGCGCCACTGAAACTTTGCGACAACAAAGTTGACACAAAGTCACACACAAATGCACATCAGAATAAATGCGAGATGTTTTCATGAGTGTGAAACTGGGGTTGAACCCAGGAAAAATTTTTCGTTTTCTAGTCAACGTGCAGACTACTTCGACCATCGCCACCCTCATTTGATGGATGCGTTTTTAAGTCGCAGAGATCTGCAATTTATATCAAAATTGCAATTTACTATTCCTGCCAAACATCCCAACTGATGAAATACTCATGGACCAATGAAATTGAAACTTCCAAAATTTTAAGAAAAATAGAATTCCGATTTGCGATTTATTAAAAAGAAACCATTAGTTGTCATTGCCATTAATGCAATTCAAAGCACTGCTCCATAAGACTTTTCAAAAGTTCACAACTCAATAGTGCCATTTAATTTCGTAGAGAAATATGGAAAATAACAGGCCGTAAAAATGTATCCGTTCAAATCAAAAGATATTGATTCGTTCTTAAATTTCTTAATAAATTTTCTGATATATATTTATTAAGCCTGAGGTCTTTTTTTATCTTATTTTGTTTTTTATGAATGATTCCTGATGATGTTAACAAGCTGTTAACGAAATATCGAATAATAAAAAACAAAATAAGATAAAAAAAAGACCTCAGGCTTAATAAATATATATCAGAAAATATAATAAAAAAAGGTCAATTAATAATATTATTAAAATTTCTTAATAAATGATTGAATCGAAGCAGGAAAATTTTCCATTATCCCGTTGTGTTTCAAAAACACAAATTCCCTAAAAATAAATAAATGAAAATAAATATTGAACTACAATTTAAATTAAATATTTTACCGTCCGACCTTTTTACTCGCTTATCATTTTATTTATTTTCTATTGTACTGCATACCTGAGTCAAATCTTGCAATTGCATTTTGAAACCAGCGAACTAAGAAGAATGTTTAGATATATTTATGTTTTGCATTTTGTTCTTGAACCAGTAGTTAAACTAAATCGGAAGCATTTTATTTATTATTTAATGAAAGAGAGCGTTAATGGCATTTTTTTTCGAAGGGAGGAATTGAACCCGCGATATTCTGGTTATGAAGTCATAGCGATAACTACTCAAGCAACAACACCACCAATTCGATGTTTGAAAAACTTCCTCATTTAAAATCGCTTCATACGTTTAATGAAACCAACTAAACTCTATTCTGCGATAAATCAAACGGTTTCTGTTGTTGTAAAAATCAGTGATTCAAATAATTGAGGGTACTTTCGTATGAAAAAAAGAAATTTACGCACACATGCATAAAACCACAACGTAAACAACGAAGAGTTTCACAAAACCAGAGAATTTGGTAGAGATGAAATTAATTAGTGTACGTTGGATTTGAGTAGATATGAAAATATTTTGCATAAATAAGCTTTGGTTCAAAATGCACTGGATCGAAATTTTTCACTTTTTTTGTGTTTTAAATTAAACGAGACAGCGGTACTTCTTGAATACCTTGGCTATTATGTAGAATGTATTGTATATGTTTGGTTTATTAATAAATCGAAATCAGCCTAAGTTCATAGGGATTTTTAGTCGGAAAGGATTAGACAGGAGACAACATTCCCAGGGAAAAACAAAGTAAAATCAATATCACCAATTCTGGCTAAACAGAACGCTTTTTCGATAGCCACCAAACTGCCATCATCAGTGCCCTCTTTGTGTTTTATACATTTCACCACTTGTTCGGTGGTTTTATATACAAATTATGCGACGAAAATGAATACGAGAATTATTGGTTCCAACATACACAACTGTTGCCAACTTAATTAGTAAAGTTAAAATTTGCTATCCCTAATTTACGTTTTATCTTTTGTGTAGTTTTCTTCCTCTTGTTGTTCTTCCACTCAAGACAAATATGTTTGGTTTGAATTTTATAGTAAAGTATGTTTTTGATTTTTTATGCCTTATTTGAATTTATAATACTACAACTATTTATGCAACATAGTTGTATTTATTGAATATTTTCAAGTCGATTAAATGTTGATTTTTAATCGGTGGGGGTAATCTCTATTTCGATGCGAAAGCAATTACGACGCGAAATCTAAATGCGATTAAAGGCCAGTTTGGTACTCCCGAAAATTTTTTTGAAAAAGTGGCAACGCTGACATTGCAAAAGAACATATGGCAAAGATTGCCAGTAATGAAATGTCAAAATATTTAAAAAATGAAAAGTTTAGAAAAAGTGAAGTGTAACAGTTTTTAATTGAAAATAAAATAATTTCAAAATACATCCGCCACTAGACGCAGTTGATGAAACAATATAATCTGAATAGAATCATAATAGCTGTTCAAAGCGATGACCAACAATGGTCAAATAACTACGGTGAATTTGTGATCATAATATTTAATTAGAAAATTAATCCTTTGACGTGATAGTAAAAACATTTTCTTTTACGTTGTTACATATAGTTTCAAACTAAAATCTCAAACTAATGACTGAAAGATAAAATATAAACAATATAATAAAGTTTTGAAAATAAATGTCTCAAAAATGATTGAAAAAATCTATTAAAAACAAATTAGAAGTGATTCACAAAACGACTATATTAAACACGTCACACCTTTTATCGTTTTCAAATCGGTTTTATTTTTTTCATCAACGCAATCCTTGTCTGTGGTGTCGAAAGAATGCTTTTGTCATATCCTAAGAAACGGGATCTGCTTACAATCACCCCGCCGGTTGCTTTGGCACGGACAATTCAAACAGGATTATGCAAAACATACTGAGCTTAGCTCTTGTTATTGATAATTGTGAAAATATAAAAATTAACATGAATCGGTACTATAATTTTTTTTATAGCACGTTCCTATTAGCTACGTAATTCAAATCTATTTCATTCATTCATTTCAAAATTTCAGTTTAAAAATCTTCTTATATTTTCTGATATGAAGAAAAAAAGCGTCATTTGATATTCAATGTACATGCAGGATCTATTAGCTGAGGGTAACAAACAAATATGTTACTTGTGCCAGCATAACTGTCAAAAATTTTTGCTTTTATATTAAAAACAAAAGTGCTCAAAATAAGTGAAAAAAATTTTGTGTTTTCATAGCAAAATCAGGCTATTTTCCAAACGGAAAGTGGTAAAACATATTTTGACAAAACAAAAGTATTTGTTCGATGTAACTATCGTTTTCATGTCATTTATGAGTATGAAAAACTGAGTAGACCTTTGTGAACACAAAGGAAATAGTACAGTGAACGATAGCCTCATAAGAAACTGATGATGAAAATATTCCATGAGCTGGTATTGTATGTGCGATTCAATTTACAAAGTGTTCTGCATCTGACTTTGTGCTTATTTTAGCATAATATGAAAATTAGACTCAAAGTAACCACAAACAAAATTAGTGAATGTAGAAAAATTGCATTAGTGGAATGAACTTGCAATGTGTTCTCAATATATACGAATGGCAGTTTCAATTTCCATAATCTGATTCAATATACGAGCTGACTTCGATTAATTTTATTATTACTATTATTCTTATTGAGAACAAATATATGTCCTTTTTTAAATAACAATCTAGTAAAAAAGAAAAATTGGTAGGCTTTTTAAAGAACTACTTTTGCACTACTCATGAAATATTTATAAAAAGTTTTTATTTTCTCAAGACTTCATTTTAGTTTTTTTTTTTTTTTTTTATCTAGGACCAGCACTCAGGAGATGACTCCTACACATGCGAAGCATTGTGCTGGGAACTATAGGAAAGGGATAGTAGAAGAAACGACAGGAGGTGAAGCTTAATTAATTATTTTTCAGCTCTGCTTTCGCACGTTTTTGTTTTTTTTTTTTTTTTTTTTTTTTTATACTCGTAGCAGTGCTGAAGCTTCGCTTTAGTAGCTATTTTTTATTATTATTTTACTTCGCCGGTGTTACACAATACCGACGAAGGAGGGCGTTCTGATGTGATTGTTGATTGCTATCAGCTGAAGCCGGTATTGTTCAGTGACTATGCCTTCGCCACTGAAACCTTCCGACAACAACTGACACACAAAAACACACTAATGCACATCAGAAAACTGCGAGATGTTTTTTTTATTTATTTATTTATTTATTTATTTACATACATCTATGGATTCATGATCCTTACAAATGATATAATGATATACAGTACATAATTAAGAGTTTAAAAATACAATTAAACTAGATTTGACACTATCAACATTAAGCGAATAATCAATATGGTTATACAATTTATTAAATTGCTTACAAATTCTTAACAATGGTTCCGAATTAGCATAATTTACTCTGAAAACTTTAACTGCAAGCGGATAGTAATGACGTGTAAATCGTGAAGGAACATTAATAAAGATATTGCTAATCAAAAATTCAGAACAAACATTTCCTTTTAGCAAATTTAAAACAAAAGTAACATTAAGCATAGTCCTGCGACTCTTAAGGGTCGGCAGCTTTATCAAGGCAAGTCTGCTAGTATAAGGTGGGAGATCCAACGGATTCCAGCGAAGCCCACGTAGACCAAATAAAAGAAACTGCTTTTGAACGGATTCAATACTATTGATATGAACCATATACGTTGGATCCCAAATTATTGAGCCGTATTCAAGAACAGGTCTTACCAGAGATGTGTACAATTGCTTTGTAATGTACGGGTCGGAGAACTCCTTTGCCCATCGTTTTATAAATCCAAGAAGACCGCGTGCTTTAGCAACAGTAGAAGAGATATGTTGTATAAAATTTAACTTGGAATCAAGTAGAATGCCAAGGTCGGAAATAATATTTAAATTGTCTAGCGAGTAACCATTTAAAATATATTTTACGCTTAAGTTACGTCCACGGAAGAAGCTCATACATTTACACTTTTTATGATTTACTTCCATCAAATTACGATTACACCAAGAGCTAAATGCATCTAAGTCCTCCTGTAGGTAGTGATGATCAGCATATTTTCTATAGCTTAAGAAAATTTTGACGTCGTCAGCATACATTAAGACATGACAAAACTTCAATATTTTCGGTAGATCATTTATAAATAAAGAAAACAAGAGCGGCCCTAAATGGCTACCCTGCGGCACACCAGACAATACAGCAATCGGCTTAGAATAACAGTTTTTAAAATGAACATTTTGAGTTCTATCAGTCAAGTACGATTTTATCCACTTAAGACAGTTTAATGTAAATCCCATTGAGTCAAGCTTTTTCAAAAGTATTTCGTGATTAACCTTATCGAACGCCTTGCTAAAGTCGGTATAAATAACATCAGTTTGCTCTTGTTGTCTAAAACCACGATGAACAAGTGATGTTAACTGCATAAGATTTGTAACAGTTGAACAACCTTTACGAAACCCATGTTGGAAAGGAGACAATACAGATGATACTTGATGAGAAAGAATGTCAGTACTAATTTTTTCAAAAAGCTTCGGTAGAGTGCTCAGTTTAGCAATGCCTCTGTAGTTTTCGATATTATTTTTACTACCATTTTTGTATAATGGAATTATGAAAGAGGTTTTCCAAACCTGCGGAAAACATCCAGTCCTTATTGATTCATTGAAAATAAGAGTTAGTGGGGTCGATAAAGCTTCAGCACATCTAACTAACAGACAACTCGGTATTCTGTCAGGACCACAGTTAAATGAAAATTTCAGTTTTTTTAAGGTATTAACTACGGTAAGTTCATCAAGAAGTGGTATTGAAACAGGTGGATATGGTAATTCAGATAGTGGATGAGAATCTGAATCAGCAATCTTGACATCAGAATATGTGGACGAGAAGAAATCCGCAAACAAATCACAGATTGCAACATCATTATCGGATTCAATATCATGGTAATTCATCACAGAAGGAAACGAACTCGATCTTCTTTTGGAATTTACGAATTTATAGAATGTTTTAGGATCACATTTTAAATTTTGTTTGACTTTAATTAAATAACTGTAATAGCAGGAGCGATTAGCTGAGATGTATTGAGCACGAGCTACAGAATACTTGGCGTAATCAGCAAAAAGTCCAGAGGATTTATATTTCTTGTAGAACTTATTCTTTTTATTTTTTATAGCAGAAAGAACTTTGGAATTCCATGGCGGGCCAGAACGATTAGAATCAAAACATTTAGGAATACATTGATTCATGTACAGATACATTCTTTTGTAAAACGTGTCAACCATTTTGTTAATATGTATTGAATTAGTATTTAAAGCAGCATTCGTAAAAAGGTTCAACCAGTTTGTATTAGACAGAAGCTCATCAAGCCTATTATAGTTTGTTTTCTTGAAGCAAAACGATTCTCTTCTCTCTGTTTGAAATGATGACACAGAAACACGACTAGATGCAACAGAAATTTCAATTCCAATTGTAGGATGATGTAAGTCCTCAGGCAAAGAGATCGGGTAACAGCGATCAATGGAGATGTCACTCAGTACATTTAGGAATATTAAATCAAGTAGTCTCGAATTTGCGTTGTATAAGCCATTTAATTGGCAAAGATTCAAGTCTAGAAGAGAATTAACAAAATCCATATGGTAAGCATTACCTCCAACCATTCTCGGAATGAAATAATTAACTTCAGAAGAGAAGTCCCATGATAATAAAGGCATATTAAAATCGCCAAGAGCAATAACGTAATCGTATTGATTTGCGGCCTTAACAACATTCCCAATAGCTGTTACATGTTTCATGTAAACCACTTCAGGTGAAATTGGAGGAATATATGAACAGGTAATAAACATTTTCATATGTTTTAACTTAACTGCAACACCAATAAACTCGATGTCATACAGACCTTCACTATAAAGAACATCAGAAGATAGACGATTAGAAACTGCAATCAGAACACCGCCACCTTTGATAAGATTACCACGATCGCGTCTATAAATTTGATAATTTCCGCAGAAAATTTCAGTATTGAGTACATTATCGACAAGCCAGGTTTCAGTAAAAATAATAACATCATATAAAAAATCAAAGCTTTGGTTGTAAATTGAAGGTAATTTTGTATTTAAACCACGAACATTTTGGTAAACTATAGACAATTTATCAGGTAAAATATTTAGTTTTTTGAAATTGTCAGATTAGACGATGGAGCATTAATTTGTGGTAGGTGGACTATATCAGAAGGGACGTTTTCACTATACACGTATTCACGTATAAGTGCGTTCTTCGGCCAAAAATCTGGATTAACAACTGAATCAAAATTTTCTTCATTAACAATAATTTTGAAAGAGGATTTACGTCTCTGATTAGAGTACTTAAATTTGTAGACGGATAAGTCAATATCATTACCAATTTTGAAACAAATATAACGTTTAACAGCATCGGTACTTGTATTAGAATCAAAACGAGCGGCAAAAATAATCCTTTTTGGTGGAATAACCTTTAAAGTTGGAGCAGTAGAGGTATTATAAGCAGGAACTGATGGGTTTAAATTAGTAGGAATACAGCTGTTTTGCAATGGTTGTGGTGAAACTAAAATTGTTCCCGAAGATATTTCACGAGTTTTAGTTGAGCTCGCGGTGCCACATACGGAAGGAACTGATTCAACAAAATCATATGATGGAGTTAATACTGGAGTGGTTACAAGAGATGCTCCAGAAATATCGCTTATTTCAATAGAATTAGGTTTAGATACCAGTGAACTTGTTAATGTTTTCTTCTTTCCTTTGGGTGAGCACGGTGCCTTATCAAACAGGTTCCTGTAATTCAAAAATTTAGTGTTTAAATTTTTCAAATCATTACCCAATTCATCCAATGTACTTTTAGTGGATTTAAAAAATTTATAAAATTCCACATCAAACAAAATACAGTTTTTACAACACCAGCGGAGTCCCTTGTTCTCATGCAAATTATCCACAGTGCGTGCAGATAAGTCAACGCATTTTGCATGATAAACCGATTCGCAAAGCCAACAGGCAACCATAACATCATCGGACTTATTGCGACACTTCGGCTTAGAACAGGCCATAATTAATATATTAGAAGCGATGTAAAAAGTTAAATTAATTTAAAATTACCAAAGTATATGTATGTAGACACTTTGTTAAACAGCACAAATATGTAATAAATTGCTTATATTGTTTTTGTTATTTAAAGATTATTTATTGCACCAAAGATAATGTTGTTGTTTCAACCAAAAAGTATGTACACTGTTTAAAGTAATTTAACAGTTAATTTAAAGTTATTGTTTGTGTAAATTCTTTGTAAGGAATTCCAATTGCAGAGCACTATGCATAATATGCAAAGAAAATTCAGTTGTTGTTGTTAAAAATAGATTTAGTGAGTAAAAAATGACTAAATCTTTAAGCAGCCAAAATGTATTTTATCACACAATTGAATAATTAAATTTGAAATTATAATGCACAATAACTTCAATAAAATCAGATAGATTTAATTAATTTATAAATTAAAAACTCAGCGCACAAAAATTTTCAATCGAATCGGAACAGTGTTGTCAATATCAACAATTTTTATTTAAAAATTTTTTTGTCTGAAACTGGGGTTGAACCAGTTGGTTGTGTAGTCAACGTGCAGACTACCATCCAACGTGCCATCGCCACCCTCGACAAACTCCGAATTGATTTCCCATCATTAAAAAAGTTAATAATTTGGAAAAGTTAATTACCTTTGGGACATTTTGGTTAAATTTTACGGAACTCTACTGTAATATGTTTTCGTAACAATGGAAAAGGAAGAAACTACGGTTGCCATGCTTTGAAATAAATTTTTACATCAAATAAGAGAAACGCCAAATTCAATATTTCTCTAGAAAAGTATGTTGTTGGAAATACATTTATTTAATATGTATTATAATGAAAAATTCATATATTATTATTTTAGAATTTATTAACTTTTCCAAGAATGTATTTGGTGACCATGCAGAAAGCTTCCGTCCTATGGTCGCTTTTGTTCTTGCTTCACTACTTTTTATGTCGTCAGCTTCAGCTACAAATACAACTTCTTTATGCTGTTCCACCTTTTAAAAACAACTTAAAAAAAAGACTTTCATTTTACCACTATAAGCCTTTTCTAGTAACTCTGTACAAGTTATATTTTACTAATTAACAAAAGGTTTAAAAAATTTCAATAAACACGACTTCTTGAAAAAGTTCCCTTCCTATGACAATCTCATGTAGAAAACAATTAGTCATTTTATCTGTCGTATTCATATTTAAAAAAAAAACACAATTATTATTGCTTTATAAAATAAAAAAATCCTTAAGATCCACATTATTTATGGCACCCGCAATTCTGGTAATTAAGAATTTTTCTTTACCAGAAAACGCTAATTCAATTGAAATTTAGAACTCTCCGTTGCTGTTCGTTATCAAACAAATATTATTAAAAATTGTTTCGCAAATGAGTAATATTTAATTGTTATTGTAGCAAATATCACTCATACGTACATAAAGCCATACGAATTATTATTCACCCCTATGGTGAATAAGAAGTAAGATATTTGTTCCGATGAAAGTTTCATTCCCCTCGAGTGAGAAATTTGTATCGTGAAATTTTGTTCCCGTTATCAGTTCTAAGTGAATACTGTAAAGAAGCTCGGGTTATAGCTGGGATATTATAAGTCGTATCTAGACTTTTTGTACTTAAATAATGGTAACACTATGCACTTGATGTGTTTATCTCTAATATTTAAGTAAATTCATTCAGTGGATGAAAATGCTCGCTCTATTCTACAAATACTTGGCGGTGCTATTGTTCACCGAGCTAGCACGACTCCTTCAACAACTCCCACGAAGTCGTTTAGAAGACATAAATGTTAATTAAATTTATAAAATTTAATTGGCAGTTGTCACTGCTTCACTCTTAAATAACTCTCTGAATTAGTTTTTCTGCACGACTGTTCTTTCTTTGCTCTGAATTCCTTCGATTACTGAATCACTAAATTGACTGCTTCCTTCTGTTACTCAATTTATTGGTCATCGTTTTCTATGTTTGAACACGTCTGCTGAGCTACTCATCTTCTCTTCTCGCTTTATGTATATAATGACAACTAATAATGATTTACACTCTGTTGAAGGTATTTCAAATTAAAGAATATTTCAGACATGGACATCCTGTCCACATCGTCCATTGAAAAGTCCAAAGATTTAAGAATAAGAATTTTTAGAAGATGACTTCTGCCTTTTTTGATTTCATATTTTCTCTTCATCGATTTTATATTTTTTATAATTTTGTTTTATATATACTATGTGACATATTGGATCTTGCCTAGTCGGTTAAGTCGACTTAAGCAATTTCGATTGATTTGTTTTTGCATTTTATTGTGAAATAATTTCAAGAAAGAACAGCAAATACCACAAATACCAGAAACAACCAAATATAGGAAACGTAAACAAAACTTTTGAATTTCTTCTAAAAATTGCCTTTTTCCTTCAAAAGAAACACGAAGAAAAAAAGTTGAAAACAAAGCCCTAAATTGCACAATTCATGCAATTCTAAGTTGAAAAATTTTACATTTGATATTTATCTCAGTATAGTTAAACTCTATGCAACTGATACATATTATTTCTATAATATATTACTTGTGCTGTTCCTAAAAATTTAATAATATTAAAAAAATTAAGTGTCAAGTCATGTTTTAAGTTACGTTAATGTATTTAACGTGCTAAAGTTTTCTTCTCAGAAAATAAAAATCAATACAAATATTTATTAATTAATTAATTAAAAACTATGTAATAGCAATTAAAAAATTAATTAGATTTTTACCTGTAAAAAAAATTAATACTATCTATTAAATTATTATTGCTGACTTATTTGTTGCATTAATTCAAATGAGTTTTTAATAATAATAATAAAAATGTAATTAAATTAAAAATTTAAAAAAAAAATTTTATATTTGGATTCTTTTTAACTATAGAGCCTACGAATTAATTAGAAATTTAATTGAATTGATGAAACTTTTGTTTGAAAAAGTATATTATTTTAATTGAAAATGAGATATAATTTGTTTTCTCTGAAGAGACTAAAAGCAGAAGCAAATAAACAAAATGAGTTTTATTTTTGACGGTACAACTAAAACTTCTGGAAAGACTTTTAATAAAACTTCTGGGAAGAATTTTATTTGATGACGGCAAAATAAACTCTCTTTTTAAGAGTTTCATGCGAACTTTTATTTTTGCATTCAACTGTTACTTCGGCCCTTGAGTTTAATTTAAATAAAGTATTTATTAAAAATATAATGTGTTTTTTTATTAATAGGAATTTAGGGGCAAGTAATAAATAGTCTTCAGAATGGAATTAAACTTATAAAAAATTTAAAGTGGACAACTGCTATACGGTTGAAATATACTTAAGCTACTCTTCCATATTGCCACACATAAACGAGTATGATATCGCTGATCGATTGACGTGGAAAATTTAAAATTTTGTTGTACAATCTCTCTTGAAATTAAGTACTTTTTAAAAAATTATCATTAGGACGTTGTGAATTTTAAAATTTACTAGGAAAGCTAACAAAATTAAATTGGAAAAGCCTCTCTGTAGATTAAGGCAGATAATTTTTCTATAACACCCAATACAACAGTCGTGATTCAGTCTCGTAAGTGCAATTTTATAGCAGTGCAAATGTTGGTCATGTTGCTGACAGCATCAACATTTTGACATGTCACACACACACACAAATACAATGACAAAGTGTTAGATTGTTGTTAAAGTTGTCTGTTTATTTCAATGTGTGTGTTTGTGTTTGTGTTTGTGCGCGCCCGTATGTGCGCATGTTTGTTTGCATGGGTTTTATTTCCATGGCAAGTGCTGTGAATGACAATATTGTACTTCAATTTAAGCAAAAGTTCATGCATACAAATGTGAGCTATTGCTTTTTGTTGCAGTAGAAGCATTTGTTGTTGTTGTTGTTATAGCTTCGTTGTTGTTTTATCACACTGTTTTCTATTCATTATTAAAACTATCAGCAAAAATAAATAAAAAAAAAGCAAGCAATTGCATTACAGACACAAACAAGCACGCACTCACACACAGATGAAGCTGGACAAACCAGAAAATGTATTCAAAACTATTCAAATTTAAGTACTCACAAAAACTTTGGCTTAAAGAATATCAACACTATTTTTGTGGTTTAAAATTTAGTGAAATGAAAAAAAATACCAAAAAAAGAGAAAAATAAAAACAAAAAGTTTTACCCCTTTGAAACTACTCGTACAAGTTCAGACATAAAGTGCACTTGAATATTTAAAACCAAGCAAAGATTCGCTGGAATTTTACATTGAATGCAATTTTAAGATGTGAATTTATGGTAAAAATGTTCATTACTTCATGAATAGTTGAATCTTTAATGGAGCTGTTCGTCTAATTTAAATATATTTTTATTTCAAATTAACTTTAACACCTTGACGACCAAACATTTTCGGCTGAAGTGATTTTATCTATACCTTTTTTATCTTGAACCAGTGTCATCGTGGGTACCCTCTAAGTCCCCCATTTCACTGGGCAAATATAGCTGCCTATGGACTGAAAGGAAATGTTTTATTCCAAATTATTTAACCACGGAAAATCTTTAAAGATTGGCTATTTATTTAAAATAAAAAGTAAAATACAATAGATCTTTGAAATGTATTATTATTAGTGCTGTTCATGATGGATGACAAAGCAATCACGGAACGTAGTGAAGCAAAGGAAAACATTGAGTACAGCGTCTCCAACCAATTTTATTCAGAGTTTGGGTTTACTTCTCAAATGTGCTCCAGGTTTGGCACGCTTTCTGAAAATGAAGCTACTATTAGATATTTGCCCATAAATGCCCGAAACCCTAAAACTGCACTGGAACTACTTGGAAAATGATAATGTAGTGAAGAGACGGGCGGTGAAATGATAAGAAGGATAGAGAATTTGTAAAGCAGAGTTGTTGCTTTTAGGTGTTATGGTTCGCCATTACTCTTTAAGCTAAAGGAGAGCTATTCTTTCTTCATAGTGACGTTTTCTTTTCAACCAAAATTGCAATACATTACATGCCTCATTTTGTTTAATTTTTGTTTTATTTTTTTTTTATTTTTTAGCTTGAACCAGTGCTCGGGCAAAATCTCCAACATATGTAATGCATTGAACTGGAACTAAATAAAGTGATGGATAGTGTAGAGAGTAGACAGTAGGGGAAAGTGGTAGGAAGTCAAGCTTAATTCTTACACAACTCTGCAGTTGCGTGTTAATTATAAATCAAAGTTGCGGATTCTCTGATGTAAATTTTGGCACATTATATTTAAGCTAAAGGAGAGCTATTTCATTTATTATTTTACTTTGCGTTTTTCTGCTCAAAACGGAAGCAGGAGTACGCTGTTAGCGCAAACACAAAGAAAACTTTTTTGATCTGCTCAGGGATATGAACAGGAACATATAACTCCAAAAGGTCGAAGAACATACAAAAATAAAAACATCATTCACTTCAACGATCAGATCTGCTCAATTCTTTGCTATAGTGCAGTATAATCAGGGGGCAATTAATACATATTTTACCAGCTTGTTCCTTTACGGCTTGCTTGACCTTGCATAGTGTTGTTGGGTCAAATTTGAGCCGAAGTAGACATCACGCTTATCGAGCCATTTGGCTACGGAAACTCTATCCGACATGAAGTAACTGATGTTTGATCTTTCAATAATTTTCTGCGCCCGAAAACTCATATAATTTGGTGATTCTCCCTTTTTCATTTCAATATGAGAATGCAAAATATTGAACACAGGTAGCTTTTGCGATATTTGCCAATCCCTCGAACAGGTTGTAACAACTCTTAATTGTTGTGCCGTCCAGACAACGCCATCAATCTATATCAGAGTTAAAAGCGTAAAAGCAAAAATTCTAAATACTTCGCCAACCTTTGTACCCACAAGGCTTCTTAATTTTTAGAAAGCTGCAAGATCTACTGAAAGTACGAATCTGCAATAAGCAGAACTAAAACACCCATATCAAATTTCGATGGCGATGGTTGAAGTAGTCTGCCCGTTGACTACAAAACGAAACATTTTCCTGGGTTCAAGGCCAGTTTCAGACTCATAAAAACATCTCGCATTTTTTCTAATATACATTAGTGTGTCTGTCAGTTGTTGTCGGAAGGTTTCAGTGGCGAAGGCATAGTCGCTGGTCACTGAACGCTTCAACTGTATCTAATCAACAGGCACATCAGAACATCCTCCTTCATCGGTATTGTGTAGCACCGGCAAAATAAAATAATTACTAAAAATAGCTACCAAAACGAAGCTTCAAAAATTTAATATGTCTCCTTGACATCGGAGACGCTACAACACTGCTATAAAAACAATAACATGCAAAAAACTGTGTTATAAGATAGTGAAGGTTCATCTCCTATCATTTCTCCTAGTAT
Organism: Dexiosoma caninum; assembly: GCA_963924685.1. NCBI lineage: Eukaryota > Metazoa > Arthropoda > Insecta > Diptera > Tachinidae > Dexiosoma > Dexiosoma caninum. Next base: position 16,296,840 of record OZ004729.1, on the reverse strand, counting down.
TCCTTTCCTCTAGTTCCAGCACAATGCACCGCATGTGTAGTGCTGGTTCAAGATAAAAAAAAAAATTCGGTGAACGCGGAGGCCAATTAAAATCGCTTGTACGACAAATAATTCGTTCACCAAAGATGTCGCGTAAAGAAGCTATTGTGCCTCTCGCAGTGTGAATTTTGTATGGAATCATTCTTATTCTCTGCAGCGACCCTCGTAAGAGGGCAAGTTGTGTTGAACGTTTTCTGGTTGATCTTTCTCCATCTCTCCGAATACTCTCCTGTACCCGTTCAATATTGTCATCCGTGACCACAAAAAAATTAAAATTATAATAAAAAAGTTATAAGGAATTCGAACACTTTCGCTCCCTTTGGACTACCATCTACTTTAAAAATGATTATGTCTCAATAATATCCCGACTTCATAAAAAAAAATCGATTTTTTTTTGTTTTTAATTTAAACATTCTAGTAACATTGGGAAAAAGATTTTTATGTTGAATTTTTCGAAGCAAAACATCCTTCAACAATGTAGCATGTCAAATTTGATTGCTTGTAGTATTTAATTATAATTGTGAGGTATTCTTTCACTACATATGATTGGGTTCAGTTGACTGTATTTTGCCTATTGTTTGTGTGTTTATCCGCATGTTGTAGTCTTGCTGTGAAAAGTTTTTGATTTAAGTTTATTTCAACAGTTGAAAAATTTTCAAGTAGGGTGTTTCATAAATGCCACTATTGCAAAAAGAATAAAATTAATTTTTCATTATCGTAATTGAAAAAAAAAACTTTATGAAGTAAGAAGCTTAATGAAGTGTCCGTGCAAAATATTTCCTTACTAAAGAAAATTAATTCTTTGAAAAGAAACGCAACCTTACGGAATACCCTGCTTTAAATAAATAAGCAACAGTGTTATTGTTGAACCAACTACCTCGTGTTAGTTGAAGAGTGTTCAACTACATATTTGTAAAATCAATAGGAGTGTGAGTGTTATTTCTTTTTTCGATTTTACGACTCCACCAATATGCAGTGTGTTTGTGGTGCTGCTGCAATAAAATAGAATTTTGTTTTTGAAATCTATAAAAACAATTGAAGAATTTATTTGTTTCAGAGTGTTTTCCGTTTTTGGAGCCAGACAATTGTTCCAATGAAATAATTTGGAAACTAAAGAAAAAATTTACAGCAAAATTTGTTTTCACTTGCTAAACAAAATGAAATGTTTTATTTTTTGATACGAAAAAAAAAACAACGGGATAAAAATTTGTATAGTTTCATTGCAGGAAATAATCTAAAAATGCAACGTTTAACAATTTCAAAGCAACAAAGTTAAAAAGATTGGGAATTGAAAATAAATCTCAAATTAAATTGCTGAGTTTCATCATCACCTTCTGATATCACAAAAATTTGTTTAAAATAAAATGGATTAATCTGGAGGTCTGTTAAGAAAACTTGGTTTTTAAATGCCAAAATTGCAATAAAATAAAATTATTGAGATGTAATAGCATCCTGAGGAACATAAAGAATTTGAAAGAAAATTTTTGTTACTTTTTAACTCTTCCTAAAATTTCTTTTTTTCTTCTATTCTTAAATATCAAGTAGAAGTAAAAGTAGCAGTAGAAGTAGAAATACAAAAAAACTTTTTTTCCTAAATGCAAAACAATTATTTTTACGCGACCACAATATACATTGTGGCTCCTCCTACGTCTTGTTGAAACCACATGCTCACCCAGGCCCGTTCATTCAATTCCGAAGGTAAGAAGTCGCTTATCATGGCTCTGGAGCGTTCGACAGTAACAGTAACTGTATTGCCGATGGCGTCCTCAAACAAATACGGGTCAAAAAGATTTTGTTTACTGTCATAACCTCTTAAATGCAGATGCGGCTCGTCGCTTATAACGATTTTCGACTCAAAATCGTCCTCTTGTTGAGATTGAGGATGGCTCTACACTAATTCACACGCGACTGACAGTTAGCAGGCACTATTTGAATTTTGTATGGGGACACTAAAATTCGCTTTAGGATCCGATATTCTCGAGAGAACGACCAGTCCGTTGGTGCCACTACCTGAAGATCTATTGTTGTTCCAATCTGTTCGAGTCGAGCAGCTGAGGGGCGTAATGTTTGTGCAGTTGGCGCGACACGATTAGGAAATCTACGACGAAATTCACGCTGAGCTAACACCACCGACCGACCATTCTTTGTCTGTTTGTCTTCTGCAGCTGTCTAAGATTGATTGATAATTGATTTCAAAATTATTAATTAAAAATTAAATATTGAAATTATAAAATAATTGATTTTTCAAAATAAATAAATTTTTAATTTAAAAAAAAAATATTAATTTTTTTTAAAAAGATTGCGTGACTAATTTTGCACCACCCAGTAGAATTAGAAGTAGAAGTGGAAGTAGAAGTAGAAACAATCAAATCTATTGTAATATATTCTGTTCTAGTTTAACGTATTCTACTCTAACCTAATCTAGCCAAATTTAATCTAATCTAGTAGAATAGTCTAGTCTAGTCTCTAGTCTTTTGGAATGTAATCTAACTATTCTATTGTATAAAAGTTCTAGCAAGGAAAAATAATTCTCTATAAAGCAGATTAAAAAATAATAATGGAACAAAAAGTAGAAAAATTTTAAATTAATTAGTCAACACTTAAAATTTTCACGCAATGTGAATTTGTATTTCTCTTATTACCACTTTTAGCTTCTCATTGCTTCAATTTATTTTAACTACCTTCAAACAACAATAGTATACCAAGATACGCCAGCTGAGCAAAAAAATAAATAAATAAAAGGATGAAAATAGTCATAATAAAAGCAGTTGCGAAGAAAGTAGTACGCTATATGCATACATACACACATACATATTGTATATAAATATTTCTTTCTTTCTTTAAATTAGGAATAAAAAAAAACCGAACAAATGAACAAAGGAAGTGAAAAATTCAATTAAAACTCGAGAAAAAAATAGTTTGCAACCTCATTTTATGTGGTTACTGTGAAGGCAGTAGAGCGTCAAGTCAAACTTCTTCAAATCTGAACAGCATTGAACGTGTTAGCATTCAGCATATTGAAAGTTGAAACGACAAAACCGAAATGTGAATAGAATAAAGAAAATAACTAGAAAAATAGTTTTATTAAAGAGAAAAACTTGATTTAATCCAGACACTGCAGGTTGTAATTAAAATGATTAAAGATTTACTTACGATTTCGTTGAAAGCATTTGCTTCGTATTTGAATATTTTTTGAATGTGACTAAAGAAAAATAGATACACTTATTAGTAAAATCTACGTAATGCCATTCGTATGAATTATTCTTATCATGTGAATATATTTAGGAAGTGAATAATAAAATGTAAAATTTTTCTATAAAGAAAGAAATTTTTGCCAATAAACGATACTTTTGTGGGGCACGAATGTGAGGAACTTTTAACAAAACTTCCTGAAGAGCATCGTAATGGAATTAGATCTAATTGTCTAGACTTTTACTTAACGGCACTTTATGAAATACAAAATATACTTCCATTAAATAATGATTAAATATTTAAATAAATGGGATTCTAAATCGCAGAACAATATTTTTGGAGAAAGAACAAAATATGAGTAGAAATTCTAACTCTTGTCTCAGCAATTTAACTTAAGTCTCTATGATCTCATTCATGCATGATTGGAGAACAAACGAACACAATTTTTTTAACAGTGAATAAAACATCTTTTTAATAATGGATTTGGAACTGTTTTGTTAAAAATTAAAAGCTATGAAGACGAGATTGTATTTCCAAATTTTATCGAAACTAGTGCGGATGCGAACTATGAGAGAATTTTATCAATAACAACACATGTTCACACCAAAAAGGAAATCAACTTAAAGTTAAACTTTTATTATAAGATCATTTCTTCAAAACAGTTTTTTTTGGTTTAATATTACTTATTCACAATTTAACAATTCCTATTACAGTAGAAACGGCAAATATATAGTGGAAGAGACTGTATTAATTTCAAATTGTAATATTGAATACTTCCGTTCCAGAGAATTATATAAATTATAAAATAACATTTTAGTATCGGCATTTAATCATTTATTTTTATTATTTTATTTTAATTTTATTTATTTTATCATTTATTAATAAATTCAATATAAACATGAGTTCTATATTTACAATTAGAAGAGTATTTTATTTATTAAATTTCACAATATTTTGTTAAACTTTCTTTAACGTCTTCAGGGAAACTTAAAAAAAAAATATTTATGATTTTTATTAATTAATTATATTTATTTTTGAGCGATGGTCTTTTTTATGAAAAGTTTTTTAATTATTATTTATTTCTCAATATTTCGCTACCAAATAAGTAGCATCGTCAGAAAATAATAATTTGTATTATAATAATAAAATAATAATATAATACAAATTATTATTTCCTGACGATGCTACCTATTTGGTAGCGAAATATTGAGAAATAAATAATAATTGAAAAACTTTTCATAAAAAATACCATCGCTCAAAAATAAATATAATTAAAAAATTTATATATTTCTTTTAATAACGTTTAAAAGTTGAAAGAAAATAAATGTTTTGAAAGAATTCAAATGTAACAGTGATAACAGTTCCCACGCAACTTTAAAAGAAAATAGAAAAAAACACGCGGTGTTTATTTCAAGGTGGAAATACGGACTAAATTTTAAAGTTTTACGCACTTATCATCACTGATTTTACGATCACGAACGTTACACTACAATATCAAGAAAAGCGAATCAAGACTTAACCATTCATTGCAGTTTATTTACTCTGACTCATTTGTAAGGTATCTTTCATATCACGACAGAGTTTTCTATGGAAATGCCTACATCCCTTTGATTTTCTTTAACCAACAAAGAAAACGTATTTAATTTGTTTACCAGATTTAAATTCTCAGAAATATTTATGTGCACACACCACATGTAAATATTTCTTGTTTACATGCAGTTATAACATATTTTAGCTTTCTATGCAATTTATTGCTCTATTTACAAAACTTTTGTTGTTTGTAAAATAATTGAATTTGATTTGCTTCACAAAGAGGAAATTTCATCATGCAACTATTATTAATGCAATAATGTAACACAGTAATGTTTGTCTAAAATGTTGCAAGTTTTTAATTTTCCTCCATAAAAGTTTTTCCATTTAATTTTCATAACGCACACTGACTTGTGCATTCAGTTAGTGTTTGTTTTTGTCCCATAGTTAACAATTTAATTATTATTTGCTTCATTAGCTTTCACACAGACCGTGCACTTTTCTTGTGAAATGCCGAAGTTGATCGGAAGCCATTTAATTTTCATGTCAACTCCCAAATAAAAAAAAAGATTTGTAATTAATGTATGTAAATTTTTGTTAATATCACATTAACTTAATACTAATTGGCAGAGTAGTATTATTTGATAGTGGTATGTAATATTAATTAATAAGTATCCCTGCATAATTATTCAAAAATTTATTTTAATGGTGCGTTATATTATTTTCGATAATTTTTTTATCTCATGAAAAATAACGATTATAAAAACTTTTTTTGCAAAGCCAATTAAAAGGTTTTTCCATTCCGTAAAGCATTGTGGTTGGTAGTTTTTAAAACGTTCTTCCATGTTCACAACAGAATGGAAGATTTCATTTGATTGCATTATTAAAGTAAATGTCTTGCAATTATAATGACATTTGCTATCACAAACCTATTTAACAAAAATTTAGATAATTAATAACCTGTTGTGTACTTAAAACGTTTTTCCACCGTACCTGATCTGTATCATTTTTTTGAAATACGCTCTGGTTTTTTCTTTTTACTTATTCATCATTTCCACTATTTGTGATCGATAAGCAAGGGCTATTTGTTCATTGTTGGGTATGCATTATACCCATGTGTGGCACACTACACCGGCATACATTTTTCATTCATTAGATTCTGCCAAATAAACATAATTCGTATTTGTTATATATGAAAGTGACTGCAATTGCAAAAAAAAAACTTTATTCTTTTTTTAGAACATGGAAGTATATATTTTATTTATTAAACTTGTATTCCTACCTTTATTAATCCTTTTCGAAACAGAATATTGTTACACGTTCTTGTGTATTTTGGAAAAGCTTTTGGAAACCGTGTGATAAAATTACTTAAAAGTTGTCTTCTTAATTGATAAATTTCCACATTTTGCAGGTCATACAACAATTTCAGTAGCCAAAATAAACAACCATTTTGAAAGTGTGCTACCATGGCAGCAGCATGGTTATTTATTGACATTTTTCGTTTAATGTATTTGCAGAATTTTAAGGTTTTAAAACATTTTTTTCCTTTTTGTTTCTATCTATTTATGTTGCATGTTCAAGGTTAAACTGTAGTAGTAGTGGTGTTTATTATATTTTTGGCCTTTGATCACAACATTTAAAACTATTTTTAATTCTATCCGCAAATATTTTTGTGTGTTTAAAAAAAAAAAACGATTTATTTTTAAACAGAAATACACGTTTCAGATGTGGCTTTATTTAAAACTTTGCAATATTTCGATGGTAAAGAACGTTTATATGCAGCAGCAACAACAATGTAAATGGCCGTGTATACATATATGTACAAATTAATATGTGTGTGTGTATATATATACGTCTGAGTATGTAGAGAAATTTGTTGTTTTATTTGCAAATTCCAATCACGTTAGTCAGCCCATATGGTCAGACATTGGTTTAATAGTTTAACCAACGAATGTAAAGTTGCTTCTTTTCCGTTTCCGTTTTTATTTATTTTATATTTAATGTTCCTTTTGCAACCGAATGTATGTATATGATTGCATTTTCCTTTTTTGTTTTCCTTTTTTATACTTACGAATATTTGGCTTTCTCTCTTCAATTTTAATTTTTTTTCCAGAATTTTTTTTTGATTTTTGTGTTTTCAAACCAAAAAACTGGTTACTAACCATTCTGTTGCCACAGTCGTTACCACACTTTTTATTTCTTTCTTTCTTTTTTTTAATTTTTTAATACTGTTGTTGTTAGTTCTGATGCTGTCTTTTCCCCCTTTCTATGAAACCAAATAAAGTTTATGTACTTTTGTACGCATTTGTTGCTCTTTCCATTGCAATGCGCAAAAAAAACCTTCACAAATATGAAAAAAACGAATTTAGATAGTGCAACGTATAAAGGGAAATATGCGACCACTTAGTATTCCTACATCATTTAAAATATTAAAGTCGACGACTGTTTATTTTCATTGTGCTCACAATAAAACTGATTAATTTAGAGCACAATTCATAATGACCGTATTTATACAAAGACATTATTAAATTTCCATATTTTAATTGTTGAACATACTCGTAAATCCTTTTCATGCAAGTCAAAACAGGATCTCTAAAGAATATATTTGATTACTTGGAGGTTGTTAAGTAGTCACGTTAACCAACGGCTAAAAACTTGCTGCTTGACTACTTGTTTCAGACAACGTTGCTGTAGCGTGTTCAAATCAGTATCAGGAAATCTCAACTCTACCAGACAATGCAATCATGCTTTAGGGGTCAACATAAGAATTTTCTACTTCTACAGAGAGACACACGGCCATACATAAATACAATCGGACATTTACACATACATAAATACACGTTCATATATGGAGGAACCAATGTCGTTTGTTATTAGCAAAAGTACTTTTGTTAATTTAACAGGAAGTGCATGAGGAAACACCAGCAAATATAGAAAAAAGTAGAGAGAAAGCGAACCAAAAAAAAAAAAAGCGAAATTGTATAAACGGAAGTGTGCAATTAAAGGAGTTAACTTTAACCAAGCTCTTGAACAGATTTTATGTGTTAAAAATCAAGTTGAAAATTGTAAGGCACAAGTACAAAGTTCACGATAATTTATTTGGTGTATAACGGGCAACATTTTTCCCTTAACCTTCAGTTTTGTTATTAATAAAAAATAACTTTGACAAAGACAATTTTTTTGAATCTTAATCCTTAAACCTTAATCGAATTTGTACTTTAATGAATCAAATGTAAATGTGAAGAACTCATAACGGAAGAAAATTTTCACTTTTCAAACGTTGTGATATGATTGCTATGAATTGTCTGGAAAATCGCTAACAGCCATTTACTTACAAGCAAAGTCTTTGTGTATCAAGTAGGCACCTGCAAGAGCATTGACTAGTATTGATAACAATGAATACAGCTTAATACTGTGATTGTATTTCCTACACAATACACACAATATCAAAAAATTTAATAACACAACTGAATTATGCACATAAAAATGCGTCATTCACTTAAACAAGCATTCATCATTCGCTGCGCAATAAGCAGCACCGTAGTAATATCGTAATAAACAGTTGCACAATAAAATAAAAACACGAATTCATAGAATAAATGATGATGATGATGCATAATTTAAATATTAAATTAAATTAAAATTTAAAAATTATATAATTTTATATATACTGGCGAATAAAAGTGAATACAATACGTTCGGTGGATTTTGATTATCTGCATATCCTTTGGGATAAATCAGGAATATTTTTATTTCATGTTCAGGCTATTCATTTTATTGATTTAATCTGCTGTTCTTTTTGGGGGCAGGATCTGTTGCAGTCACTCTTAAATAAATTCTCCTTCCTCTTTCTGAATAACATTGATAAGTAATTCTTTTGTATTCTTTTGCAAGTCTTTATAAAAGAGTTTTATTGTTCCTGTCACCAAAGTTTTATTATTCACTCTTCATAGGAGTACTGCTACAAAGCATGTTTTGTAATACAGATTTATAAGTAAAAAGGATTTGTTTTAGTAATTTTCCTGTAATCAAATAGATATGGAAAAGAAAAAACTGCTATTTCTGCTCCTGCTTCCTCAACATATGTAAAAGCATTTGTGAAAAAAGAAATGTTAAACACTGGAGTTCGGTTATAACGAACACCGGTTATAACGAAATATCGCTTACAACTAAATTTTTCCATTTCCAAAAGTTTTGCATTGACGGCGGAGATGGCTGAAGTAGTTAGCATGTTGACTACAAAAAAAAACCAAAAAAAATCCTGCGTTCGAGCCAACTTTCGGATTAAGTCATTGAAAAATTTCACATTTTTCTGATGTGCATTAGTGGGTCACTTGTTGTCGGAAGGTTTCAGTCGGGCAGGTCTGGTCACTGAACACTACCGGCTTCAGCTGTTACCAATTCAGAGACACATCAGAACGCTCTCTTTCGTCGGTATTGTGCAGCACCAGCGAATGTCTAATAAAACAAAGCTTCAAAATTTACCCAATAGCTTCCTCTTTTTCTTTTCCACTTTTTTATTGTTGTTGCTGCTGTTTCCATTTTTTCAAATTATTGTAGTGATTTTATTTACCAAACGTTCCTTTAAATTTTTTTTATTTCATTGAGTGCTATTAAACTTGCCAGCTGTTTTAAATTTTTTAACTTGGTAGCACTGTCTTTAGTACATGACAATCAAGGTTGTATTTCATTAAATGAAAACCCAAGAGGTTTTAAAATGGTTTTGAGAAAATATTTTTATGTAGTAAAACCAGGTTTTAACAGATGGTTGCTTTAAAACCAGTTAGTGTGAAAACACTATAAAACGTTAAAGTCTCCTGTTGATACTTCTTATGCTTTAAGCAATGCTTTTATCGAACAGTTAGACTTTAAGAAACTAATGACGTTTTTCTGACTTATTAATTAATCAACATAACAATTTCGAAATATCTACAAACACTTAAATATTTCAACACAAGTAATTTTGACAAGCAACACGCATCGCCATTTATAAAACATTTAAAGTCTAACTATTCAATTAACTATAAGTTACTAGACGATTTTATTTAAAAATGATTGTTCTCTTGTTTTCCATCAGCAACTTAGTTTACAAGTTGTAAACGAACGATCAAGATAAAGTAGGATTAAAACAAATAAACAAGAAATTAAGAGAAGCAAAAAGAAAACAAAATAAACACTTGTTGATTTTGTTTTGATTTTTTTTTTTCATTCAGTATTGAATTTTATATGCAGTAACCACTCTAAAAATCTTTTACCTTGAAGCTAGATGATAATCTTCGAGAAACAAACACGCAATGTTTGCTAAAAGTGGAGCGTTATTTATGTGAAACACGATTAATAATGGTAACCGCAACAAGTTACGATGAAATTTGCTGCATAAAAAAAGATTTTAATAAAATTTCATATGCCATGTTTGTACAAAACAATTGATAAGATTTGTTGAAAACTGTCTTTCGAAAACCGTTTTTTTAACTGTCAATAAATGTACATACACATAAAGCTATAATTAATTAATAATTAATTCACTCAATTTGAATTTTGTTTTTGTTTCTGCAAAATATCGTAGACGTAAATCAAAAGTACATTGGTTTTTGTTTTTATTTGCATCTTATAAAAAGAGAAAAGTTTTGTTTAATGGTGTGGGTAGCAACTTTAAAGTCAAATTACTACTAAAGAGAAAAATCTAATGAGATTTGATGCGACTGACAAAAAATCAAAAGTAATATTGAAATAAAATGAAAGTACAATTATAAGTAGTAAGAAGAACACCGGTTGAGAAGCCAATGACTTTTTTTGTTGTTTTGTTATTTTCTTCGGTTGCTTGCATAAAAACACGTCCCTGAAAAAATGAAAAGTATAAGCTTTTTGAAAATTTTTAAGAAATGGTGAGAACCATACGACTTTCAAATTCCCATCCGTATTTTAGTCAGATTCACAAGATATTGCTTTTACACTGTTATACTTTCCCATTTGATTTAAGTTTTTGACATGTCGTATTACTAAGTATTACAATTGCAAAAGGGCCTTAAACTACTAAGCCAATCTGAATAAAATTAAAATTGTGCATATCTGTCTCGAAAAATATTTAAAACCACATATGTATATGTATCTTTTCAAAATCGGTGCAGTTTACTTTGGATGACAAGGGTTTGCAAAAATCATGTTTGCCTATATAAGACAGGCTATATCGTGAAAAAACCGATCATAAATATTAAAAATTTTACAGAAGACACAAAACACTTAATAAAATGAAAAGTGTTGTGGTTACTTATATGATTTTTTTCTCAATATCATCCAAATAAAACGATGAGTTTACTTTTCTACACAAAAAAATAAAGGAAAGATTTTAGAAAAGTACTGAATACCTAACATTTTTTTCCCATCTTTTTTGCCATTTTTTTGAATTGTAAGGAGCAATCACTTGTTGTTACGACCTTTTGAATTTCTTTAATAAAGTCGTAATTTTTAAAAATAGAAAGGTAAAAAATTGTGAAGACGTGTGCCTTGATGCGATGTACTCCATTTTTTTTTTTTGTGCTGGGAACTGTAGGAAAGAGATAGTAGGAGAAACGACAAGGAGGTGAAGCTTAATTAAGTATTTTGCAGCTCTGCTTTCGCACGTTCTTTTTTTGTTTTTATACTCGTAGCAGTGCTGAAGCTTTGGTTTAGTAGCCATTTTTATTATTATTTTACTTCGCCGGTGCTACACAATACCGACGAAGGAGGGCGTTCTGATGTGATTGTGGATTGCTATCAGCTGAAGCCGGTTTTGTTCAGTGACCAGTGACTATGCCTTCGCCACTGAAAGCTTCCGACAACAACTGACACACAATGACACACAATGACACACTAATGCACATCAGAAAAATGCGAGATGTTTATTTTTACTTTAAAAATGTTTGTCTGAAACTGGGGTTGAACCCATGTCTGTTTTTGGTTTAGTAGTCAACGTGCAGACTACCATCCATCGTGCCATCGCCACCCTCTTTTTGAGGTTTTTAATTGTTACGACATTTTCTATATCAGGTGGCGATATGTATATTTATTAAGGTGGGGCGATTAGTATGGAAGGAAAAAAATCTTAATGGGCGCTTTGCGTTTCTGATTCTTGGGATTGTACTAAGCAAAAAAGTCCACTAGACCATACGTCTACGGTGAAAATCGAGCTGGCGCATTTTGACTTGATCAGACTTTTGTCACGTTTTTTTGGATATTTTGGCCTATAACAGCCAAACCATTGTGATTTTCGATCCAATACTAAGACAAAAATTGTAGCCAAGACAATAGTTAAGAACTCTCTAGTACGTCGCAAAAGCATTGGAACGCTCCTTCAGGCAGTTTTGGCCTTGTGAAAGTGCAAATTTTTCGTGAAAATATTTATAAATTACCATTTTCAGTTGTTCATAGCGCAAAATCATAAAAATGTTCTATTTCTTACTCTTTCCACTTTTTTATCCAAAAATATAATGTTTTTTTACAGTAAACTAACAAAAATGCATCAAATGAACTGAAAACAATAGAAGAATAAAAAATAAGAAATAAAATAAATAGAATAAATAAAAGAATTTAACAAAAAATAAATAAAAAATTGTGAAAAGGTTTAGAAAAATTAGTAGATGTAAATCGCATAAGAAAAAACTTTTTGTATAAAACAATCTTTGCAACGGCTACTTAGTTGTATATAAATATCGTAATACTACGACATAAATATAAAAACGAAAAAATTAAATTTGTAATCGCACACGCTCAAAACATACATATATAATTTTAACACACTTCTATAAAAACGCTTACTTTTGTTTTCAAACGGCTCGTGTCTGCTCTTTTAAATGGTTTTTAGTATCTTTCGGAACATTTGCCTTTACCCATGTCCATATGTATGTTATAAAATTGTCGCATATAACGGTTCTTTTGTCAGCCTCGTTAGGTTTCATTCGCCATAACTGTAATAAAAAAGTTGGTTTAAGCACCAAATAAATGTACATATAGACTAGGTTAATCGTACAAGTAAATACGTACATATGTAAAAAAAACTCCTTTAAAAACAAACTCTTATTTAAATGCACTAAAAATAATGAACTTTTCCTTTGAAATTTCTAGAAGTCAACTAGAAGTCGTAACGCAAATTATCTTTATACATATATATAAAAATGTCATGTTTGCAAAGGGCTGAACCGATTTTGTTCTCTCTACTTGTACTTTTGATTATATTTGTAGTGTGAAGGCAAAATGTAATATTACATTAGATTATTTAACAGTCGCCCAAAATCTCATTGAATTTCTCTCCCACAAATTCTTATGAAAGTCGTAAAACTTGTATTATTATAGAAATGCCCTTAAGAAACAAACTAAATCAAAGACAGAAATTGTAAATCACACTGACAAGCCGAACGGAATGAGGTGCTCAACTTGCTCTCTCTTCCTTTACAACTCGTAATTTTTTTTTTTTTTGCAACTAAAAACTAATTTTAATTTGTGTTTTTCCGCACATTTTTCCAATGAAATTGTTGTCAATAATCGACCACATTCTATGTTCGATTTATGTGACAATCGCATGAATTGTTCAATGAAATAATTAAATATTTCTTATTTGACTGGGATTTTTTTTGCAATAAAATACATTTATATGTGGCGGAGCAGTGGTAAAAATGACATTGGCAGACAATTAAAATAACAATACAAAAAAGGGTTAAAATACAAACAGAAATAAAGATGAGAAAAAAAATTATATTGAAAGCAAAATAGGGGATTTTCAGCAACAAACAAACGATTTAATTGTATTTTGTTAACACAGCCAACGCTACAGATCGATAGAGCGACAAAATCTCACACATTCACACCAACAGACAAGCGATTTTATATTCTGGCGTTTATTAAATTGTTGAGCAATGAAAATTACAATGATTTTCTGTCGGGCAGACAAACAAAACCGCGGTTATTCTAACAAAAGGATAAATTAATTACGGATGTTGAAGAATTGCTGTTGCAGTTTTGCTTCTTTTTCTCATACTGTTGCTACATTTTTCATCATTTTTGTATATTTAAAAAAGTACGTTTTGTGAAATAAAATACAGTGAGGGTAGACTTAGTTTAATGAAGTATTTGTAACATTTTTAGAAGTCGGTACATCATTTGAGTGAAAAAATACTTTTTATTTCTATGAGAACTATTGCAAAACCAAACATCTAAGAGCAGTTATGTATAATAATATTTTATGGTGGAAGTATCTGGTCACGATAATTGAAAATTGTATCTCTCAAGGAATTTGTTTTTCGAAATTTCTTCAAATATCCGTTTGAGCTGTTAATAGATCACGGGCTGTTGGTTATCAGTCATAAAATATTGTTCTGATGCTTTTGAAATTATCCATATAAGAAACTGAGCCAGTTTCCAGCAACTGCATATCGTAACTTATTATTTTTAGGAGGCAATTATAGGGCGCGATTACCAATCCAAGCACAATTTCATTTGTACCATTTTTATTTTTTTAAATCGGTAAAATTAAATCCCAATCAGGTACTCTGACTGAAAAATATGCATCGCCCAGAAAGCAGTATTATCGGCTTAAATTGAATTTTAATTTTTTTATCTTGAGTCAGTGGTCAGGGTATGTTATTCACGTGTACATTCCTGCAGAAAAAGGTAAATAGATTTCTCAAATGAGAAAAAAAACAGTGGTATTTATAGTCCTTTGACTTCAACTTTCCAATATCAGCGTAACCATATCATTTCAGTACCGACAGGACTGCTGAACACACCGCCGGTGCCGGTGCTCCAGAGAGATCATATAGTTGACTACTACTTACATTGCTACCGCTGTATTGAATTTATTGATGCATTAAGTTTCTATTTATGTAGTAAACTCTTTTGAATAGCTTGTTCATGGCGTTTAAAGTGATTAAAAATCTGTTTATTTTCGTGCTTGTTTTCTTAAATATTCCTCTTGGCGCTTTGCGTATATTTTCATCGAGATCCCACTTGATTGAAATTTCCAACTACTAACATTAACATTACTAAATAGCACAATCGTTAGTGCAAACAGTTAAACAATCTTTGAATTTTAACAGATAACGAATCGTCAAAAGTTACTGAATCGCACTACAACTGAAATATATTTTTATAAAAACCAATTGTTTATTGAGTCCTTGCTAACGTTTTCATGCTCTGAGTAGTTTTCAAATAATAATACTGTTATTAAACATTAGACAATCTTTGATTACGCATAAACTCTTGCGTCTCGAATAGAATTGTGTAAGTTCTGGTTGCTAATTCTAGCAGTCTTATACGATCGAATACTTACTCGTACGTTCGAGTTTTTTCTTACTTTTGGGATTCTCTCAGTCGTTATCGAATAGCATGTAGCGACATTTTTAATGATAGAAGTCGATAGCGATCGACCATTTGAACGCAAACTTGCGAGTTTTAGGTGTAAGGAAAACACATATCAAGTAATGTTTTTTTTTGTGTGAACAAGAGAATAAAAATAGAAAATTAAGCATTTTTAAAAAGCAAAGAAAAAAGTTATATTTGCACCATTTTAGGACAAAATTACCAAAAATTAATTACAGCCAAAAAAAAAATTATATAAAACTATCGGTAACCAGACAGATTTATAAAGAGTATATTGCCTCAGGTATTATGTTCCCACATTCATTTTTATCTAAAGGCTTTCTTTGTTATTTTATTTCGCAGCTCCCTCCTTGTTAGAATTCCTTAAACTTAATTAAATGTTTTACAACATTGAAACAGACATTTCGATTCGTTCAATATCGACTGAGAGAATTAGAAACAAGAGCACACTATCGCCATTTCTTTCGTGTCGAAAACAATTTCTCCCTGAATTCTCATTTGATTTTGAACCATTTTTAAACAAATAAATTACCGATTGAAGTCCTGGACATTTCTGTGTAAATGGTTTTAGCATATTGAAAGTGAAAGCTATTTGATTGAAATGATACATTAGTGCTGTGCAAGTTTCTCCATCTGCTGGTTTTAACTTATTAACGACAGCATTTTGACAGCATGCCGTAACAACCAAAGTCTTTAGTATTTATGTACTGAATTTCATTACAGTGAGTGGTCACCTCAGAAGTCTGTTTACTACAAATATAAGAACTACAGTTTTGTTACCAAAAATTGTTGAAAGTGGGATATGGTTAGTGCAGAAAATAAACTCTCTTCCGTGAATGTACTTGTGAAACTTTTTACAGAGTTTACTAGACCCAACTAATGCTTCTTTCTCAATTCGAGAGTACATAATTCTTTTCGGCAAGAGTAAGTAGCATATTGAATAACTTTTTCAGGAAAAATAATACATATAAAAGTTTCAGTTCCTATTCCAGGGCCTATTCTGCTGCGACTTCAAAATATCTTTCAACTTTTCAAAGGATTGCTGAGATTATTTTGACCATTGATATTTGGTGTTGTTTTGAAGGAAGCGATGACGTTACGTTCTTAAGTTAGTCATATTTTTAACATATTTACCATAATACTTTGATGGAGGTGGTAAGTTTAAAATCGCATGAATTTTAGTTTAATCAGGACGCAAACCCGATGAAGAATTTGCATTTTGCAAATTTAATATGAAAATTATACTTACTTATATATACTTGGTGGAATTCGTATTGTAGTTGTTCATATCACAGTGTCTCCAACAAATTTGATACAGATAATCTAAAATTAAAGAAATAAAATTTTATTATATAGAATAGCACATACGAAGTTCGTTGATACTCTGCCCAACTTTTGAATAAGCCTTTTTCTGTTATAATTGCAAATCCCTGACTGCTATTTATTGCTAAAGTTCAAATAAAATACAATAATATGGAATCTATTACGTACCATGCGCGTAAGTAAACATAATAGATTTGATGAATTTAAAAGCATTTGTTTCGTTGGTAATAAAATAATAATAACAACAACAACAACAAATTGGAACAAAAATCTGAGATATGAAACCCAAAAAATTCCTTTTCAACAATCTGTTTCTAATTCTGTTTGAAGTACGGTGGCGTATGTGTGTTTGCCTGGCTGATTGGTGGTTTTAATATTAATCATACGTCTATGCCAGAAGTAAAAATACCCTCCACCATACTTTAAAAGAAGAGATTGTAATATATGCATATATATACATACATACCCATGTGTATGGCATGTGTACGTCTCCCCAAAAATATTAAAACTATAAAATTCCTGAAAAAAAAAACAAGAGCGTTATTTTTGTGAATCTCTTTCATCTGTTTTAAACTGTGGAAAAGAATGTTTTACTTTGAGGGGTTTTAATATTTTTCTTTTGTGACAGTAAACAAAGGCACTGGAGCAAAATTTCTAATCTAAATTGTTAGCATTTTATGATAAGTATCACTAAGATATTTCTCTGTGTCTCTGTGTGTATTTTTATCGTCTTCAACAAAACAGCAGGAACCATCCATTTCGATTATATGTTCTGTCTGTCATATCCTCACCGATGCGGAAACCAATTTTTTGGTCTCATATGACATCTGTTCGGCCGATTCTTTAGCATTGCACGTATATTATTAATACATAAATGTACGAGTATGTGAGGGAGAAACGTATGTCTATTGCTATAAAATGTCGCAACAATAAAAGTGGTCAATATCCGTGTCATCATGATTGTGGGCGATACGATTGAAATTTTGAACTGTAATGCAATCAAGGCCACGCTTTTTCAAAAATTAAGTTTTACATTATATCTGCGGCAATAGAAAAGAATATATCAAATTGTACATGTTTCATATCATGGGTTTCTTTTCTGAGTAATATTCTGCATTTATTCTGCATTTTATATTTTTTATGTTGTTCTTTTCTGGAAAACATGTGTTACTTTAAAAGTATAACACGTTCATTTCTAATGATGTTCCCCTTATGTTGGTGTATGATGTTGAGGGTAACGATGGACGAAGTGTTTTGCACGTTGACTACAAAATGAAAAATTTCCTGGTTTCAATCGCAGTTTCAGACTCATAAAAACATCTCGCATTTTTTCTGATGTGCATTTGTGTATGACTTTGTGTCAGTTGTTGTGTCAAGGTTTCAGAGTCACTGGTCACTGACAGTAACGTCTTCAGCTGTATCCAATCCACAGGCACATCAGAACGCCCTCCTCCGTCGGTATTATGTAACATCGGCGAAGTAAAATAATTAGCTTGAAGCTTGAAAATTTAATACGTCTCCTTGACATCAGAGATGCTACAACACTGCTGTAAAAACAAATAACGTGCAAAAAGCACTGCTAGCATTTCTCCTACTATCCCTTTCCTCCACAGCACAGTTCCAGCACAATGCACCGCATGTGTAGGGGTCATCTCCTGAGCGCTGGTCCAAGATAAAAAATAAAAGGAAAAAAGTGCTGCATGTACTACACTCGTTTTAATTAAAGGGACATTATTGCAGTACTCTATTAACAGCTGGTTTTGTTATTATTTATGAAGAAATTAATTATTTTTTAGTTCGGCCTCGTGATAATTATATGGTTTTTGCATTTTATGTTTATTGTATAATAATGAATAATTGTACTTTATTATTTTATGCAGAGACACGTGTTCTTTTCTAAACATAAAATATGCAACACTTTTTAAAAATCAGGTGATCATTTACAAATGTTGCCAAATCACATATAACACTTGTTATACATTTTTTGGGGGTGAAAAGAAAACACCATAAAGTTCGGATTCTATAGTTGTCCAGGAACTCATTCAATTTTCTTTCTTTTTTTTCTTTTTATTTTTAAAATCATAGAAATATGTATACTAGGGTGGGTCAATTCTTTTTGGTCAACAGGCAAATAGCAAAATCCATATCTGCACGAAATTCTAAGAAAATTACCAGAAGAAAGTATGGATCTAAAATCAGAACCTAGCGCCCGCCGAAAAGCATCAAAATTTGCATTTAATTGCAAAAAAAAAACTACTCATAATTTCTTTTCTGCGCTGCCTTTCCTATATGGCGAATGCAGTCCAGAAGAGTAATATCACGTTTATTACTTTCTTCAATGCGAAGAATAGTCTCTTTTCAAAATCCTGTTGCGATAATGAACTTTTAAACATCGAATAACTTTCTGGGGAAGGAGTTGTAATTTTGATGACTTATTAGGAGTGAGGGAAATGGCATTCAATATATTTTAATTTTAATTTTATGGAAGTGTGGCCGCGCTTGGTGAAAGTACTTTTTTCAAGTTAAGGAAAAATTCAAGGTACACAAATTCAATTTATAGAAACAGAATCACGGCTACTGCAAGCCATTTGCTTATACTTTGAGAAACTTCAACTTAAGTTTTGAATTTTCTATTAAAAATATAAAACCGGAATGAGAGTTCAATGCACCAAAGAGTTAGAAAGAAGGCCAAAAAGTGCCTGGAATACAATTATGCAACCATTCATTTGTACATCCCGATTTGTTAATGCCATTACGCTGCACTAGGAAAATTATAATTTAAATAAAACATGATGGCATGAGTTTGAATTTGAAACATTAGAACAAAGTTATATGTCTGAACACACACACATGCATACATACATACATAAATTAATTTATCTATAAAATATATAAAATACATGTTCACTGAGATTCTAAATAATTATTTTTTTTGTCTCTTTATAAATATTTTGAATGCAGACAAATGGCAAACATGCATGCATACGCAGATACAAAAATATATAAATAAATAAATAAAAGAAATAACTTTTACAAGTACGGTTATGAGCATGTATGAGTGATTGTATTAACGAATGTACATTCAGTCATTTAATGTTCGTTCTCGTTTTACAAATCAGTACAACATCCTTGAGAATGTGCTTGAATATATTGAAACAAATAGTCAGTCAGTTTGTACGTTGCTAGTTGTACATATTTATTTATATATAAAATAACAAATAAAACAAAAACAAAACAAAAAGGAAAGGAAAGGAATGGAAAGAAAAATTATTATGGCCCAAATTATTTGTGCCCTAAAAAGCAAACACAAGGAAAATACTATTACAACGCAAATACGACGAATATCGGCGTTGCATATTTTTCATTTTATTTAATATTTACAATTTAAACTCGTAAATAATTTTATTGTATAAATTACTCAAAACTGGGTCGCACAAGTAACAAAGTAAATGTATTCAGTTTCTTATAAATAAAAAAGAAAAAAACACAGAAGGCTTTGTAGTATATGTTTGCTATTTCATTGATTTAAATTTAAAGCTGTTCAACACATAATTTAAAAGCACTTGTTTTAATTTTAGGAATATTGCCAAAATTAAATTAAATTATTTGCTAAAACTCAATTTTGTTATGTCCAATATGGATTGTGACACAAAAGCCAATCAATAACCCAATTATTATTTGTCTGGAAATGCCAAAGATTTCTTATTGTGTCTCAGTAGAAAACAATAACAAACTGAAGCCATTTATTTAATGGCTTCGGTTACTTTGCAGAATTATTTCCTTAAATTTGAATGAAATGAAGTACAGTGGAGCACATAAATAATTAAGAGCTGAGTTTTAACACGCCGATTAGATTTTCAGTTGAGTTTAATTTTCGTTTTCAACTTATAAGATGACAGTTAACTACTTATATTTGCTAGTTTAACTGGCCAACATTGGTGGGTTAAACATACTTGAAATATGGCAACACAAAATACACAAATATTTATGACAAAAGCAGCTGGCATAGTGTGAAAACACATTTACATTTTAAATGCTTATCTGACCGGCATGTCACATTACTGTAACGGCTTCAATCTGTAGAAAATAGAATTTTTTTTACAACGGTACGTAATATACGTCAAACATCATGGTTTCATGCAACTACAACGTTACGCTTGGCTAAATGAGCCTTTAAGACCCCATAATATCATGTTCACACGGACAGCAATATTCGTGGTTCGTACTTTAACCATGATTGAAATTACTTGCTTCGCCATACACAATTTTGAAAACGCTACCCAACCATGGTATTAATAATTTTTCAACCTGAAGGTCTTCCCATTATAGGAAGTTACTGATTTTTCTTCAATCTTTCGAAAATCGAGTTTCCATTATATTTCAACATTCTGAGGTCCTGGGAGTACATTCTGACTATTTTCGCGATGATGGCGGTATGGATGTACGTGTGCATGTGTGTATGTATATGTAAACATATCATAACTTAGGAACACGTCAACGAATGGGAACAAAATCTGCCGCATTCGAAAGATATTGAGCTCATTTAGATCTCCTGCAATAATGTACTAATTCGGTGCCGTAGATATCAAAAATTACATATATGCACATCTGTACTACATATATAATTTTAAATGTTTGTTACAATGACGAAATCTTCGAGTTGTCAATTATACTGGCTTTATCAGCCGTTATTAAAGCATTGCTTTCCTTTATTTACTTCCTTGTGCGTTAGTCATCTAAGATTATGCGAAGTAAAAGTATACCAAATTTTATTTTATTCTTAAAAACCTTTTATTTCAACTCTCGTTGGAATTAATTTAAAGTTCCGAACTAAGAAAAAGGTCCATTTAATTTTTCTGTAACTTATAAAAAGACGTGTTTATTTATGCAGCATTTCATTTAATATGCTGCTTTGAATCCTGTCACCTGAAAAGGCTTTAAATGAACAGATACACATGCTATTGGAAGAAGAAGCGAACAACACGAATTTGACTATACAAATTAAAGCCATTTGATTAAAATTAATTTTAAAACTTCTTTTTGGTATTTTTATATACCCAACAATAGAGGAACAAATATTCCAAAGAAATTTATACAAACATTTGTACTCATTAACGCCATCGCGACCTACGTCAAGGTAGACATTGAAAATAAAACAAATAAAATTGAAGACAAAGTTTTTCTTTCTTTTACTTCTTTTTCTTTTAATAAAATAAGCACACAAACAACGGCAGCCTACATACAAGGACTTGAAGGCGTTCACACACACAAACACATACACAAAAGTTGTCAAATGCACGCACATACAGCTTGTAACAGCAAATTACTGCACGCTGTTCAAATGGTTCCTTGTAGTGGCACAATTTCATTTGTATTTTATTTGTTTCCCTTTTCTTCCACACAATTTTTTTTATCTTTAAATACTCGTATTAATAAAGAAAATGAAAAGCATTTCACATGTTTGTCTAGAGATAAAGAAAAAACTACATACTTGAGGAAATATTTTGTTGCTCTAATTTTATTATTCGTTTTCTTTTGCCAGAATAAATTTTTGCCGAACTTTTCTTGTTCGCAAACGAAAAAACTAAATTTGTTGGCGTATAACTCGAATGTACGTACGTACTTTAATAGAACTGCAGTCGTTTGTGATGAACAGACAACTAAACTTGGCTTAGAGCACAATATACTGAAATGTAAATTGTGTTGGTACAACATTAGTGATACTATTGCTATGCAATAACAAAAACTACCAACACTAATACAAATTCGAGCCAGAGACACCGACAATGTCTGTGACACGGGGCAATAAAAAGACAGTATTTTACCATCGAAACTCGTACCGAAAAAACATGCTTGAGCAACAGCAACAGCAACATCAACAGCAACGCAATGTTTTCATTCTTACGACCAAAAACACAATATACACGAAAGAAATGAATTCATGTCAGAGATGGGATATGAAAATTAACTTGGTTCGAACAAAATAGTACTCTCGTAATTGGTACTTCAGAAGAGGAATCAGAATTTAGAATTTGACTTCTTGACTACCGCACAAATGACACCTTGTTAAAAAGTTCATATGTGCTGCCAGCTCTCTAATAATGCCATTTGTTATTTGATGAAATGGAAAGCGTATAAAGTGGAAGGCCTTATTTGTTAAATCTCAAAAATACGTTTGTTTCACTATATCAAATATTGCTTCCTTATTAGACAACGAACTTTATGCCAAGAATTGATTCATTGCAATTTTCGCCAAAGATACGGATGCGGCATTACCCATATTTTTCTCTAAAAGCTTTTAAAAATTTATTTTTTTTTAATAAACATGTAAATATGAAAACATAGTGCTACAAATTTAAACGATTTTTCTCAAATGCACTGTATTTTTTTAAAACAATTTTCTGTTGTTTGGAGACGACAATTTTCTGTTCTTTGCAGTCGTGCTTTGTTTGATTAAAAGTCAGAAAATTTTGTTTTTTTTTTTTTAATTTTATGGCTGATACTAATACATATGCCACGGAACTTACGAGCTTGCAACATAAACCTACAAAAACTGCAAACATATGCGAGTTTCTAGAAATTGCAATTCAATGGTACTATATTCTTTGAACGGCCATCAGTTAGAATTAGTTGAAGAATTTCTGGATTTTCTACGCGTTCCCAGGTTGGATTTCCGTAAACACGCTACAATGACAATAAATAAAGGTTGTGATGTGCTTTCCTATTTTATGGGGGTGCCTCCGCAGGTTAGTTAAATTAATAGTTAATACCCTGCAAATGTATAATGATTTGCTATTGTCATAGTCACAACTCTGAAGAAAGTTCGCTAATGAAATACAAACGCACATGTACGTTTTTGGTTTTATAAAATATTTTATTACACATAACCGTAGAAAACCTGAGAGTTAATCAGTCTGTTTTCGATATTTAATAACCAATTTATTTTAGATACACGTTTTTCATATATGAAATGAACAGGAATTTTTCGAGTCATTTCCTCGAGGAGCTTTTAATTTTTGGAAAACAATTTTCTCTATTCTCTACAATTTCACTTAAAAGTTTTTCTTTTATTTCACCCAACACTTCTATTTTTATATAAAACTGTTTGTTTTTTAATTTGCCCTTTTTTAATTTCTTGTACTCTTTTTTCCTCAGCATGTATTTCTTATATTTCTTTATAAAATAATTGAAATTTATTATTCCTTACAGAACATATTTCCAAAATTATTTTAATTAAACGAACGCGCACAATAAAATATTTGTACAATGATGGAGCAAAGCATGAAAAGCTCTCGGGCAGTTGAAAAATTATTTTCACATTAACAGTCATATTTGACAATATAACAACAAGCAGAAAATATAACACATCTGTTATCATGGTTTTCTTTTTTTTTTTTGTTGTATAGGTGAAAAATTTTAGATATTTTATATAATACTAGAAAAAATTTTGTGTTGCCATTAAGACACTTGGTTCCAGTCTGACTGCAGCGTATTTACAGTTATATATATATGAATGTGCACTCATATATAGAAGGAAGCCTGGGATGAAGTATCTCCTAGTCAACACTTTTGTCCGAAAAATTAGTGACATTGTCGACAAACGTACTGCAATTTTCACTTTTGACAGCTAAAAACCTATGCTTCTTCTCTTTTTAATTATTTCGTTTTGTTGGAAATAAATGTGATACCGGAAAAGTTAAAGTTTTTTATTAAAAAATGTAATTTTGTGTAAAAAGTAGATGCTGGCTATATTGCAGGCGGATGGTGTGGAGGTACGTCTTTTAGCAACAGTTTTCTTTAGTAAAAAGCAATAAGTATCAATCAAAAAAGTTTTCCTCGGGAAGTAATGCCACTCTCAGCTAAGGAGAGTGGAAGAAATTTTAAAAAATATGACGAAATTAAATTGGATATAAACATCGACGCAATTTCATTATGTAAATGTTCGTCAATATAGAAACTCAGAAAACATTTTCTAAAGGAGTTTTAAATAGTGAATAGTACTAGTGAATCTTTGATTTCAATGACCCCAAGTGGAGTACCCAGTCAGTACTTCTTATAGAACAAGTGTTTTCTCAATGATATACTTGCTTAATACGTGCTGTGTAAATATTAATTATACGTCTTGGCCGCTTCTAATCCGAATAAAATAACATAACTATATCCAGAATACTTAATTAATATTTTCAATAAAATTTTTAACGAATTCCTAACACACTAAAAGAGACGTTTTTAATATTATATTAATTAAAATAAATAAATAAATAAATAAAAATTAATACAATGCGATAATTTCTAAAATTATGTTTTTTTTCTAAAATGCTCTTTTTTATTACAAAAACACATAACAATACAATTTTAAGATTTTGAAATAACTAAAATATTTATTATACTACGAAAAAGTACACAAAATACTGCTACGAAATTCTTATAACTTTCGTTGCGCTCATTTAAAAAGTATCTTAAACTTTTACAAACACGAGTACTTATGTATATTGTACATATGTACACACATATATATAACAGTCCAGAAAGTACTAAGTTCTTCATTTCTAACTGAGAGGTTTGAAGATAATAAAGATACTTGCTACAAAGTTACAATAAATAACAGAAATATGGTAACAGTTTTACTTCTTGCGCTTTTTATTATTCTTTTATGTTGCAAAAACAAACACGACAGTAAGAACAACAGCAACATTTTAACAAAAACCCATTAAAAAAAGACAGCAACACTAATAACAACTTCCCAACACAAATAAAACATAACATGAGGTTTCGCAAATGCATTAAATCTGGTGTAGAAAAGAAGCCCGTTTTCGGAACATAAAAATAAAAACAAATAAAAAAAACTTCAGCAAAAACAAGAAACATAACTACAAAATATTCACTGTTAATAATTTCAATTTATGAAGCAGATAATAAAATAACACAGAAATTTAAAACAAATCCCTTTAAATATTCACCATCGTCGTGAGTAAAATACCAACACGAAACAAAATGGAATAAAATTCAAAATAGTAGGAGTGCAAATTTAAATAATGAACCTAGATAGAGCAAGAGCAACAATAGAAAATAACTCCAGTGCACAGTGAAATTGAGAAAGAAAAAAATGAGGACAACGACCAGACAATAGGAGCAACAATCTAACTAATTATCATTAACATGAACATTATGAACAGCGTAATTATTTATCTCCCCCAATAAATGACATTATTAACAACAATTGTGTTCTCTATTTCTCTAACCCTCTCTCTTTTACGCTCTCCTGGCCTTATTTTTACCGAAACTCTCATATAGCAGCAACAATTGTTTTACTCCTACAACAAAACAGTTTCATCATTTGGAATTCTAGTTTATATTTACGGGCTTTTCCTACCAGCTCTCTTAACTCTTACAACTGAACACTCTCTCGCTCTCTCTCTCTTTCTTTCCTGGCATTTTAACTCTTAAAATGTATTTTATTTCCAAAGCAAGAGTGAGGCTGGAATAGGAAAACCCTGCAAAAATACTTATTTGTTGTTATTTTCTCTTTTAAGTATTGCTTAAATTATTATTTGTATTTATTCACCCTTTGACATACTTTTTCGTTTAAATTCAATTGCAAAATTTACGAGTAGCTTTATTTTATTAGCCATTTTATTGCACAATGCAGCATAAATGTACCCAGTACTTATTGCATCTCATTTTTTCATTTCAGCACATTTTCACTAATAGATAATTTAAGTTAACCAATTAATATTTTAAATAAAAAAAGAGCATACACAATTCTAATATTGAAACACATTTCTGATATTAAAGCAAGTATAGTTGTTATACATATAAATTGTTTCAAGGTAGTTGAAGTAGAATTTTAATACAAATTTTCTTTGCTTTTGCTCTTACGCATTCTGGAGAAGTTATGTTGCCATTTCTATATTTCACTATTCTTTAATAATTTTATATTTCAATCAGAAACGGCAAATAATAGAAATAGAAAACTGCATGTCATATCGACATCAATATTTGCTAAAAAAAATTATCTAAAATGTTATGGTTTCTGTAGGTGTTATTGTGCCAGGTGTAGTAAACTCAACTGAAAGTGGTTGAGAAAACCCATATACATATTTAGAATTTTAAGTGTCTTTGCAGCATAACGCTCTTTGGCCCATTTAGTTGTCAATACAACGCAAACTTATCAAATGTTCGATCTAAAAAGCATTTAACACTTCTGGACAGTTCATTGTAAAATATAATGTGGTATGATATGATCTAAGTGCTTTTAGCAGAAATGCTTTGACACATCATTCAAGAATGCTTAATTTTACTGAATCGTTGACAGTGAGTGTAATCAAGTGATAGACATTTTATACCAGTCCATTATGGGAAGACTATATGTTTGTTATTTTTTATCGCAGAATACAATACATTATACCGAGTTTGTATGCTCCTGCACTAATCTTGTGCATACAATTAATTAAACTAATCTATTATATTAAGAGGTAAACACCCTTTTTGTAATCCGATTTTGAAAAATATATGTACGATGGTTTTAAAGATTTTTCGGCACAGATATGTACAATCTTAATTTTATTCAGATCGGTTTAATACTTTAGTAGTAAAAGGACTTTGAAATTATAACTCCCACCATTAAACAAAACACTTCATTTCTTTAAGTAAATGAAAAATTAAGCCATACCTATACATATGTATGTGCGCATTATATTAATTTTTATGTGGTAGTGCATAATACTCGTATAAGTGTTAAAAAATTTATAGTAAAATTAAAATAATTTTGCTTGTTGAGGACAGCGAAGCGCACTAATTTAATCTAAAATTAATTAATCGGCCAAGTGAGTAAAAATGTAGTTAATGCTACATAGCATAAGTACTATAACTAGCTTTAACTTTTCAGCACTAACAATGTTGAAACCTTAAGTTACAAGTGCTAAAAGGTAGTGCTGTAAAGTTATAGCAAAGGCTGGACAAATTTCATCTGTAAATTCGTTTAAAAGTTGCCATATTTTTACCCTTGAAAAGCGGTATATATATCTGGAGTATTTTATATTTTTAGTTTTTTTTTGTTTTAATTAATTTATGCAAAGAAAACAAAAAGTTACATCATATATGTATGTGCTGTAAAATAAAGCAAATCATTTAACATGAAAATCCTATACGTGTGAACTCACACACTCATAAAGCAATCATATTTTTTTCATTTGTGGAGTGTGAACTTATGAAAAAGCGATAACTTTATGTTGACTTTACAATATTTATATTTACAATTTAAAAAGTTTTATTTTTTACATTAATTAAACAAAGAAAAACTTTATATATCTCAAAATACGATAAGAAAAAAAGATGGGTATTTTGTAGCCCTTTCTGTGTTTACGAGGGAAATCATAACAAAACATAGAGGCAACGTCAAGCAATGTTGTTTATTCTTTTTCAATAGCTGACAAAGGGTTTGTTAGGGTTTTTTTAGGAATTTTTAAAAACTATAAAGATTTATTTAAAAAGTCCCAGCTGCTTCATGTGGTATTCTTTCTTTTTTCGGTCGTTCATAATTAATTAGATGCTTGTAAAAGTCAAAACATAAACTAGTCATTTTAAGCATTCAGTAGGTTTTATTCAGACCTTTTGTAAGCAAACACTGGAATAATTAGCTTTTACTAGTTATAAAAAGCTACTAGCTCTTACTGACTTTTTTATTCACCAAAAAGCTAGTTTAAACTTCAAACTTGCTAGTACAGGGTGGCCCAAATTGACCGAAGGGGTTTGTCTTCATTATAACTTCTTACTTAAGATATTATTATTAAATTTTTTTTAATTTTTAATACAGTATATTAATTGAGAATATTATGAAAAATTATATCTGGCAAGTGGTGGTCATTTTCTGCTTCTCATATTCTTTCCAAAACATTTTCTATAACCTTTCGCAAGACTTCAGGTGTTATGTTGTTGATTTCGTCACGTATGTTATTTTGTAATTGCTATATGGAACTAGGCTTATTAATATAGACGTTTCCTTTCAAATAAACCCAAAAAAAACAGGCTGGAGCAGTTAAATCTGGTGAACGTGGAGGACAATTAAAATCGTTCAACAAAGATGTCGCGTAAAAGAGCCATTGGTCCTCGTAATGTGCTCCATCCATTTGGAAGCATACTTGCGCCTGGTTTTCCATGGCTGGCCTTAAAAAAAATTTCCCACATTGTCCAGTGATGGAAACGGCAACACCATTGTCCTATCCGACGAAACACCGCACCAAACGACGAACTTCTCGCTGTTGAATTACTGTTGCATTTTCCATAGCCCATAACCTACAGTTTTGCCTTCTAACGAAACGACTAAATTGGAAATGGGCTGCGTCGCTCATAATTAAATTATGAATAAATTCATTATTTTCTTCATTTTCTCTTCTTCAACGATTTTGGCATGTTCCACTTTAAATTCCCCAAGTCTTCTTTAGAAAATACTGAAAACAAAAACAAAATTATAATAAAAAAGTTATAAGGATCACAAACACCTTCGCTCATTTTGGGTCACCCTGTATTAGCATTAGTTATATTTTTATGCACTCGGCCCAATATGTAAATTTGTGTACATATGGGCGTATGAGTAATATTTGTTAAAAAAACAAATAAATCATTCGCATCGTCGTCCAAAGATATTAAATAGAAAGATAATGTCATCAAAAGTATGGAAAATATGCATTCATCACAGAATAAAAAACCAGCTGAAGATTTTTGAAGCAGTATTTCTTTATTCAGCATCTCAGTTGTGAAGAATTTCAAAACGTAATGAAATTCTCCAAAAATTATCAAAATAAAATAAAATATAAAAAACATCGTAATTTTAGCTTTGAAAAATCGTCAAAAAATATACAGTGAAAAATTTACATTTTGAATACATTTTTGTACATTTATTAAGAAGCACTCAAAAAATAACATAACAATTCATATCCATACATATACACATATTATTTTAATTAACACGGAGATCAATATATATATACACAAATTATGATGAAATTTCGCACTTGTGCAACAATATACAATTAACTGGAAGCTTTTAATATAATTTATTTTTACACTCTTGCAATTGAGCTGTCAAAATTGTATGGAAATTGTTTTGCACAAACTTTATAAACTTGTCCACGAATTTTGACTCGTAAACTTTCGGTTTTCAATTGTAAAACATTTGTAAAACATCATGTCCTTACTTTTTTCCCAAAAAAATTCTAGTGTTAACTTATCACAAATAACAACTTCTGCAAATAATTTTAGGAAAAGCAAATTACAATATGTAGACAAAAATTTTTATTTTTCGAATTTTCTTTAATTTATTTTTATATTGACGTTTGTAATGCAGAAGGACAAGTTGCCTAAATTTTAGTAGATTTTAGTGTTTTTCTGACAAGTTTAAAAGGGGTTTAATTATACAAGTCTTGCAGCAAATAATGCACAATTATCCAAATGGCAAATTTAAACGTTTTCATGAGAACCCTTATTAAAATTATATTTTTCAATTGCTTCTAAACTTAATTGTTTTTACAAAATTTTCTTGGATGTCGTCTACAGAAAAATGGTAATTTTTAAGGAAATAATCGGCAAATCATTTCGACACCGAAAATTTTCAAAATGACGATAAATCTTCAAATCTGGCAGCACTGAACGTTGTTGCTTAATTTTAAGTGCAAAAAAAATATTTTGTAATATCATTTCTATTTATTATAATTATTTGCCACGTCGTTATAATTGCTTTTTTCAATAAAATTTCAAATTATTAACATTATGGTAGTGGTAGTCACTGGAAAATAATCAATTTTATTAAACTTTAAATCCGAGACATTGGTATGGGTAATAAAATCGGAACGACAATTCCTATACTACAATCCTCAAGTTATTTATAAAGAGCTTTTACTAGCAAATGTTGCAGCACAATGTCTTTAATCAACTCAACAATACATTGTACTCGTATGTACATATGCATATATGTATGTGCCCATATACGTTGGTATTTATTTAACTCTTTGTGTAGATATAGGGGCCTGTGCGAGAGTGAACATGTGGAGGGCTAAAATCCATATGAATGCTTATTTAAAGTGAGAGTCGTAAAAAAAACAAGCCAGAAACAAGTACGAAATAAATACAACTCGTTGGCATTAAATCACCACTAAAATTTATAGTCTTAAAATTAATATTGTTCAGAAATTAAATAAATTAATCAGTAAACTAATTGCTATAATTATAACCACTAAATTAATTTATAAATTAGGCACGTTGCGCTTTGGTTCTTCAATTATATTTTGCTATCAAATATTTGCATAATTTATACATTAATCAACACCAAATTTGTATAAAAGTGAAAATGAAATGAAATGAAAACGTGTCTACCTTCTCCAGAAAACGTAGAATGGAAAAATTTTTCGTTTTAAATTCGTAGTAAAAAATCTTCAATCTGGAAATGCTAATTTGAGAGCACTTACATAAAAGAAACGTTGAAAAAATATTTATTATGTTTTAAAAAATTTTCCAAAAATCAATTCTAACAGCGAATTTTATATATTTTTTAATGTTTTCAAAATTCACAAGCAAAAATATGAAAATAAAGCGGCATTGTCATTTTTTCTATTTCTTATGAGAATTGCAACTACTGAACCACAAAGCATTAATACTTGACAATTTTTTCAGAATACAATTTAATTACAAACAAGTTTTTTAATATATTTTCAAAAATCAACATATATTTCAACAAATAACGGACACCAATGACACACTGTCTACATGTGAATCACTGGTATTTAATTTTTTTTTTTTTTTTTATCTTGGACCAGTGCTCAGGGGCTATCCCCTACATATGCAATGCATTGCACAGGAACTAGAGAGAAGGATAGGGAAGAAATAGACAGGTGGTGAAAGTGGTAGGAAGATAGAGCTTAATTCTTGCACAACTCTGCAGTTGCGTGTAAATTATAAAGCAAAGTTGCGGCGTCTTTGATGTTTTTTGACGCATTATTTTTAAGCTAATGGAGCCATTTTATTTATTATTTTACTTCGCCGACGTTTTTATTGCTCAAATACCAACGAAGGAGGGTGCTGTAGCACAGAAAACTCAGAAAAAACTATTTTCTGATTTGACGCGGCTGGGAATCGAACCTGGGTCTTTCTGGTTGCAGAGCCAACACGCTGACTACTCGCCATCAGCACCCCTTTAATTAGGCGCCAATAATATCCACTGATGTTGAACAAGTATATATATTTTTATTATACTCTATGGTTTTGAGCGATAATTTAAAAAAAAATATGATCATACTTTGGAATAAACATTTGTTCAAATAAAACTAATTAATAGTTTGTTTTGTTTCCGCTGCATATTTTTTTGGGGGTTTATTTGCATGCATATTTAAAAAATTGTTGTGCGTATTTAAATTTGCCGTGGTTATCAATAACATTTCTACAGTTCATATACTCAAGTTGGCAGCACTGCGTGCTGCTTATAATTGCTGGAACCACTAACTTAAATTAAAGCAGCTAGCGTTATTTATGTGTCAAAAATTTCCCAGGCATAATAAGGCGGCGTCAACCTTGTACGGTTAGAAAATGCGATTTTGACTGGGCATTAATAAGTGATTATGAAAAAAACGAAATGCTTATGAAATTTTCATCCGTGACATAGAGTTGAAGCTTTTTTTTGAACTATGCTCCATCAGCGTTAGCGCTAGGCGGCATAAACAAAAAAGGGTCAACGCTCTTGATTAGGTTAGTGTGTTATGAATAGTTTAGTTTAACATTTCATTTACAACAGACTCACGGCATTCCATCACTAGGAAATTGTTGCAATTTTTTATAAAAATCATGTTTTCGTTCACTATAATTTCTTACACTACTGTAAATAATACAAAACTATGAAATCTCTACTGTAATGTTGGTTGGCATTTTTTTAAACGACGAATAAGTGGCACAATTCTCATTTGAACTCACACAATCAAAGTAACAGTTCATTTTTTATGGGTTGTTTGTTCATGATACACTGCTGTTGCCGCTAAAGCTTTTAACGACAACTGTTGCTGTTCAACACATTCATTCATTCATTCATTCTTTCACTCACTCGCTCAGTTATTCAAAAATAGCACATACGCCACACATGTACATAAATAATTATACACACATAAATATTCAGTTAAAGAAGAAATACCCACTCACGTACTCATACATAATCAAATGCATATAAAATGAAATGTTCGGATGCCAACGGATAAACTGTTCTGCGTGTGTTTTGTATCTGATATGTATGTACATACTCGTATGTATGTATGTATGTATGTATGCGTGAATATTTTCTTTTCGCCTTTTTTACATCTTTTGTTCTGAAGTTCAGCGTTGATGGCTCAGTCAGTTGTTAGCTTATATATGGCTCAGCGTTGTCAACTTGTTAATTTTCGGAAATACACAAAAACCATGAAAGATCGTATTAAATGAAAAAAGTACTAAGTTTAATTATTCTTTTGGGATTGTTTATAGCCATGAAAATTAATAAAAAGAAAAAGTATGAATAACAATTCGTATATAAACAAATCAAGAGAACAAGCTATAAAAAATTGGTGCTAGTTTCTAAGAAAAAAGCTACACAAGTTTTACGTAATAGCAGTTAGTACTGGAAGCGGCGTTTTATTAGCCACATTTCCGGAAATTAAAAAAACAAATTTTTAAACCGGTAACAATTGAGGAATAATTCCGCAATAATATGGAATACGTGGATATTATGGGTGGCGATGATCGAAGTGGTCTGCATGTTGAGTACAAAACGAAAATTTTCCTGGGTTCAACCCCAGTTTCAGACTCATGAAAACATCTCTTTGACGTAGTTACCCTTGGGCAGTGGGTTTTAGACTTAGAAAAATCTTTGATACCATAAAAACAGCTGAATTATTAAAAATAATAATTATAAAAAGGGCACGGACTGGAAATTTTTCGCCACTAGAATTTCAAAAAGTTCATGCAAAAAGCACAATACTGACAACACTGTCCAGAATTGTAAAAATAATTTTGATATGGAGTATTTAATTTACTGTGTCATACAAACGTTATTTTTGTTCATTTACTTCACAGTTGCTATTCGTACCGTTGCTGGTGGATGCACATAATCGTCTACAATGCGGCTATTACTGTGCCTCAGCGCACTGAATTTAATGCTTAAAAATATTGAGAAGCAAGAGGGATGCAACATGTTTAACTTCCTTTGGCACAAAGAGACAAACATAATTCACGAAGGACATTTCACACAACATGTGATGAACAAATTAACAACGTTTTTATTTATTAAATTCGCATCTGAGACAGTATCGCTACGTTTGCATCCGCCATGCCTTAATCCATTTGGATGATATGTACTCTAGAGTAGACGGTCAGAATTTTTTGCAAATTGAAAAATAAAGAAAAAGAAATATTGGGTGCTACTTTTAGCCCTCCACTACGGCATCAAGATTTAAAAAATAGTGTAAAATCGATCAACACAGGTATTTTTCTGCACAAGAATGTACATGTCAAATATACGACAAAAATCATCTTAAAAGCCTTTAAATAGTCTGGCATGACCTAAATAATTCCACAGTCGTTTCCCTTTGATGACCATTAAGAACTGTGCGGTTGTGTCTATTCGAGGAATTCAATCTTGCAGACCACTACGAAAGCTGAAGTAGTCTGCACGTGGACTATAAAATCTACAAAAAGTCCTGGGTTCGACCCCAGATTCAGACTAAATCATAAACACATCTCGTACTTTTTCCGATGTGCATTAGTGTGTCTTTGTGTAATATTTTTTTCGGAAGATTTCAGTGGCGAACGTCACTGGTCACTGAGCAGTACCGTCTTCGGCTGATAGCAGTCTACAGGCATATCACAGTGCCGTCCTTCGTCGGTATTGTATATCACCGGGCAAGTAAAATTACTAAAAATGACTACTAAAAATTAAACTTCTAAAATTTAATACGTATCCTTGACATCAAAGGGGCTGCAACACAGCTATAAACAAAAAACGTGCAAAAGCAGAGGTGTAAGTTCGTGAAGCTTCACTTGCTGTCATTTCTCTACCAATTCCTTTCCTCCAGTTCCAGCACAATGCATCGCATCTGTAGGGGTCATCTCTTGAGTGCTGGTCCAAGATAAAAAAAAAATATAAACTCATGTGTAGGACTCTGTCCAAGGTCTATTTGGAGGCTATTTGACCGTGTACATAATAGAGCGAAGATGGTTATCGGTAATAGTATAGTAAGTAACTCTATTGATTAGGTCTAGCATCGTCGCAATATGGAGTCTGTCTGGCAATTGTATCGCTACTTCAGTGGAATCAAGGAATTCGTTCGCACAATATTAACTACGACAAGAATGTTGTAACGCTTCCATTTATGTTAAATTTAGCAGCGGATCGCAGAAGAAATTATTTTTTTGCAAAAGTCTTCGCTGATAATTGGCATGTTAAAAACCCCAATTTGAATGGTAACGAAACAATACCCAATGAAGGTACACATGCTCCAAAGAAAACAACAAAAAGCATTCCAATATACTGGTCCGTGTAATGCACAAGATAAATACAATTTTTGTATTCCATTGCTTGATAGGGAATGTAAAGATTAACAAACTTTAGTTTATTTTAGTTAATGTTAATTTTAACATTGATTTAATAAAAATAAAAAATTTAAATATTCTTAAAAATTTATTATTATTCGAAAAGATCTTTATTTCACAACTGTAATCACGGCATTTAAAATATGACTACGTGGTGCGCATATAGAAAAAAAAAAAAAGTAGAATCGCCAACAAGAAAAACTCTTTTGAAACTCTGCCAATTTATTAGTTGAAGCAAGCCGCTGTCTGCGTTCTTTAACTCAACTAAAACTTATAGAAGGGGCACTTTAAAATTACTCCAATTTGGAGATAATTATTCCAAAAACAGCTATATTACCACAACAGTCTAAATGTCTTTAAACTTTCGTACTTATGAACACACAAATGAACATGAATATGCATGATTGTGCACGGTGCATTTCTTTCAGCACAATATTAATATATATTTTTTTTTCGATTTATTTTTTCGAAATGTTTACAAATACAGAAAGCCATCAAAGCGGAAACAAAAATAAGTCGGGATTGCAAACGAACGAGTGCTATGATGTTGTATGTTTTGTGTTTTCTGTGTTATTGTGGTATAGAAAATTCTGTTAGGGTTACTTAAAATCCATTTTTCGTTGCATTAAGAATTTTTTTTTTAATTTTTGTACCCCTTGAGGGAGTCCTTTGCGTTTGGCATTCGTTTGTGCAAATTGCATGTAATTATGTTGGCATGCCATGTTTTGTGTGAAGTGTATTGTATGCGAATTCAAACATATTTGTGCACACTTTTGTGTTTAACTTCATACGTTCGTTCATTCGTTCATACATCAACGACCAAGTATGTAGTGTGTATGTATATGATGCCAGTTGCTGTTTGTTGACTAAAATACATATAATTTTTGCTACTAAATGCTTGAATAAGACGACAATCATTTCATTTGGTTGATGTTTGTTTGTTGTGCCATAGAAGTGTAGTGCTGTGGAGAGATGGAGTAGATCCTCTGTGTAGCCAGTAGAGTAACAGTACTTTTCTTTCAACACCACAAACTTCTGTTTGATTGTATCGCTTCATGTTTGAGTGTATTTATATGTTTGTACTAAAAGAAAAGCCTAAGGCACCATGTCACACACACGTTCATTTATCAATATCGACATAATCAGGGGGTAAAAATAATGCTTCAAAAAATCCATTCTAAGGCCTTCTTTGGCAAGTGCCAGTTCTATATAGTGTTGTTCGATATTGTTGACAATTTTTTTGCAACAGATGTTACTGAATTTCAAAGCAGTTTTTTACATGCTTGCAGAGGCCATATTGTATTGCGACATGTGTCAGCACTGAAGACCAACCAAAGTAGGCCTGACCGATGGCTTTAGATTTTCAAAGCTGTGCATCTGTACATACAGCTACTTGTATAGTCAAACCAAAAGTCACTATACCAAAAGCAATATTGTAACAATATGGAAGTAAAATAAACTTTATAACGCTTGGCTTGGCTGTATTGTAAGAACTACTTGTACAACTAATTTTACTTAGAGTTTCCCGCAAAAAATGTAATCGTGTGATTAAGTAATTCACATGATAAGAGATAAACAAAGTTAAGTATGATTATTTATCTATGTTTATTATATCGCACTTGATCCATAAGAGGGAATTAACTCTGAATTTCTAAAAATGTTCGGTACTTGCCAAAAATTATTTTTCTTTACATTTGAATTGTATTTGAAAAATATCGTGATATTATTTGAAATACATAAACAATGCGCTAATAATTTTTGACGATTTCTTTAAACAACAAAAAATAAAAAATAAAAATATATTATGCAAGGCGTTTTGCTAAAGTGAGAAATATAGTACAAAAAAAACAATTTAAAGTTTTAGTATAGTATATTATACCCATGCTGCGATTTCAGCAATTTTTCATGTTCGGAGAATTAATTTTTTGACGACTTTAAAAAAGCAAACGAGTAAAATAAAATTGCCGTCATTAAAAGTCTGTTCAGTGAAACGCCACAATGAAAATAAAAATAAAACACTGAACACTGCACACTGAACACTGAACACTGAACACTGAACACTGAACACTGAACACTGAACACTGAACACACCCAAAACACACACACAAAAAGTGAAAATTGCTTTTTTTACCCTTAGGTCCCTTTCTCTATGCGCTGTCACATATGTTGTTCAAAAATATAAAGGATCTTGTTGCACTTAAATTTAAAAGTTTTTTTTACAGATGTAGAAATTGTGATAGCGACAATTATCAAACTAGTTGTCATACTAATGAAATGTGATAAATGTTTTTAGTACACTTTGGCACATCACCATCACTAGAACATCGTTTGCAAATCGTGAAAATTTATATCTATAATTCGCACACTATTCGCCAAACTTATAGTCAGATTTTACAGTGCGCATATTCGCATAAACCGACTATATTTGCTCTTTTGGATAATATTCATTCAAATCGAGACCGTACCGTGCGTACAGAAGACGCCATCGCCGGTGTAGTCTTGGTTTGATAGAGGACTCGAATTTATCGATCCGAAGCCGTTCTCAGCCACTCGGTCTCTGTCTTCGTGATTTTTTTTTATTCCTCATGTCATTGCAACTCATTTGGAGGTGAAATGGTTTCAAAAACACGGTGCAACATGTTATTTGAGCCTAACTGTTTGTTGAGCCTAACGTTTGGTGATCGAATTATCTCCAGAATTGGCCACCTAGTTCGTGTGATTTTACACCCTTGTACTACTTTCTGCGGTCGTACGCCAAATCCCTGCTCTATGCTGATAAGCCATCAATGATTGATTATTTATAAATCAATATTCGAGTCACTATTGACGAAATAAGACCGAGTATGCTCGAAAAAGTGGTGCAAAATTGTACCGATAAGATGGTGTTCATAAGGCGCAGTTGCTGAGACCATATGCGAGAAATTTTCTTTTGACCATTAAATGCAATGAAATTAGGGAGCTAATAAAGCCAAATGCTTAGTCATTGCATTGAATTTGTTGTGTTTCATTTCGAAAAAAAATGTTAAAATACCTTCAAAAAACAGCCTTTACATGAAGTAATAATAAACCCTTGAAATTATTAGAAAAAATAAAGAAATATATTTAATTTATATTAAACCATTCCTCACATTTGTTAACCCGCAATTAATCTATTCTGATTTTGGTAGTAAATCTAGCTTATAAGGAAACATTTAGGCATTGCAAAAGTGCAGTCATCTGCTCCATGCATTTACCGTGGTCGTTATCGTATACAGGTGCACACCCTAAACAAAATACTTCAGTATGTGTGTGTACAGTGAAATTTGTAAATTTGTTTAATGATTTCTTAATACCTCGTTTTGTGCCCACAGCACACCTTTACGCAAATAGAACAGTGGCTGGGTCGTACGCTTTAAGCATGTCTACCATTATCGGTATTTAGCACAATTTTAAGCATCGCCTCTAATTATTTGATTTTACCCCCATTTCCCATTTAACATTGAAAACCGATGAAAAGCAGTTGCAATAATAGTGCAACAAATTCAACAATAACAATAACAACAACGACAACTGTATCGACGTAGTTTGCAATCGTATCAGTAATTGCATGCAAAATTTCTGTTCATTAAGCTCAATAATTAAAGCAATAATTTAAAATAAATCAAAAGCTTTTTTCCAACTTTAATTAAGCACAAAATTTCTTTGTGCGAATTGTACAAATTATTTATGTGAATTTATCATGAGCGTAAATAAATTACCCGACAGCAGATACGAATTCTTTTTTTTTTGTGCAGAATTTGTTTGTTGGTTTTTCTTTTAATTATTCAAATTATCCTTCATTTCCGCATTTCGTTTTGTTTAATGGTTTTATAGTCAAATTGTATTCTTATAATGCAAATGACTTAATTCGATAACACCTGGCTGTAAGAATTTAACGACTATAAAGCTTTGAAAGGGAAAAGGAACTTGTTTATAGAATTTGAATTTAAAGGGGTGTAAAACTTGTCGTATACATCTAAATTAAGTTGACAATCCATTTAAAAAAATTCAAATGCGAACGTTTGGGAGAAATTTGAAATTTTATGGCTTTCCACGTGAGGCAGATAACAAAAAAAAACTTTTTACTGAAATACATTTATTACTCGTCTGCAATATCAGTCGATATGAATACGAGTGCAAGATTGGATGATTGAGTTGTATCAAAACTATATTTGAGCAATGCTCATAGAATGTCCCATATAATGTATTGCAGCGGAACTAGTTGGAAGGGCATAGTGTAGAGCAGAGACAAACGGTAAAGTGACAAGAAGGTTAGAGAATTTAATTTTTGCACAACTCTTGCATTGCGTGTTTTTAAGAATTTTTAAGATGCAGGTGCTGCCATTTTATTTAATAGTTTGCATCGCAGAAGTTTTATTTCTTCAATACCGTCAACTACTTCGCCAACAGATCACATTTGCTACACTTAAATCCTCCGTTTCCGTCATTGATTTTTTTGCTGTAAGATGTTCTTCTAAAACATCATGCGCTTTCATTAATTGCATCAGATTATAATCATCCGTATTACAATTGTTAGCGTCGACGACAAACTTTATCCTCTCTTTAATCGATATCGATTTAATATTGAATTTTTCTAAATGCAAATTCAAATAACAGAGTAGCAGAGCCAAAGTACTTTTGTCAACGTCGACATTTACGAAGGGATTAAGAAGGAATTTAGTGCGATATTGATGGAATTTTGTGTCTTACGGGTCTCCCTAAAGGCTAGTAGGTGGAGGGCTATAATAGTAACCAAGATTGTGATGTGTTTTCGCAGAGAAACTAAAATAGCTTCACAGTTTGTCTATTTGTTATATTTCAAAGTCAAATAAAATGAAAACAGTTTGACGTAAAATAGTGCTGCCAAATTAGGTACAAAGCATCTCAACCTTTCATCAAGAAGCACTACATTTTTGAAAAGTTCGAATGTATGCACACGTACAGCATTTTGCTTTAAACGATTTGCATAAGCTGACATTTTTACTCTTTCCTTTATATGTACGTTTAATAAACTGAATAATAAATTCTTCAACACTTGCCAAACTTTATTTGCCTAAAAGAATTTAAAACTACTTAATAAAATATATTTTATTTTGTCTAAACACTGGAAAACTTGCAGTAATACTCTTGCTTTATTTTCACAATAAATTCAACACCAAAGCGGTGACCATTAAGGATAAAAATAAGTAATAATAACAATTGCTATGAACAGTAAAATACCGAGTATGCTAAAATTTGCATTACAACATCAAAGAGACGTTTGAAATAAACACATTTTTTAATTTTCTTGTTCCAAGTATTTTCTTTAGAAAATATTAACCGACATTTATTTATGGAAAAATTTATTTGTTTTCAACAGAATTCTACATTTTGCCATTCATCTGTAGTTGTGTGGTGGCATATACAAGTTGAATTTGTTGTTTTAACATTTATTACTGCACACATACAGAAATAAATACACAAGAATTCCCTTTCTGAACGCTCATAAATCTCTATGCATATGGGAATGTTGCTCTAATGGCTAGAGTTTGGTTCATAACTAAAGGCGTTGACAATATTTCGTTGTGGCATGTTTTATTTAAAATTTTAACCGGAGGGGGTACTGATTGTTGATATATTTTCTATGCATTTGTGCAGCTGTATGGATATGTGGTTATTGCCTTAAGTCCATTGATTGTAACGTGTGTGTTTTTTTTTTTTTGGTTTAGTTTTAACGTTTTTTTTTTCTAATTAAAAATAATCATGGGAAATGATTGCAAAAAGAAAAGAATGTTTTATTTAAACGTGTGAGTGAATGTACTACACATAATGAATACATAAGAGAGGATAAATAAAAGTCTTTATGTTGTTATTAAATTATTAACTATTTTAATTTTCATGTTTCTAAATTATAATTTTGTTGCAGGAATTATTACTTATTTTATTGTGTTGTAACAATTTACATTGTTCAGAATTAATTTGAACAAAATTGCCAGTTCTTTGCTGAGATGCAACTTATGATAAGGTAAAAATGGTTAAAATTATATAAATTAAGCAAAAATATTTAATTTAATAGAGTAAGTGCACATTATCTATAATTATTTTTATAATTGAATCTTGATTTCTGTGTAGGTACCGGAAATTTTTATGCCAAAGCCATTCTCACAAACTAAATTAAATAATTTAAATTCACTCACACTTGCCAGTTTTATTATTTTCTTTTTTTTTCTCAAATACTCAAAAATGTTGTTCATTTGATGAAAGAAAAAAATAAAATCCCCCCAAAGCCCTATTTGAATGCAAACCAACAACATCCATACATGCATACATACATACATACATACATACATACATACACACAATCATACATATCGCAGTTGTGTTGACCTAAATATGTACACGTTTATTAAAACTAACCAAAAGTAAAGGTATTTGATCATAGAAACAAATTTACAAATGTTAATACCAACACAAAGATGAGCACGACAGTTGTACTCTTAGCAGTGTTTAGTTGCGGATGTGTCTAAATGGTTTTGGTTGGAAATCCCATGCATTTGTATGCATTTATCACTAATGCAAATCTGTTTTGTTACTGCAACTGCCCTACTCGTATGCCATTTATATTTACTTCATCAGTATAGATGTTGTTAAATGATTTTATTTCAGTATTATTATTATTATTGGTTTTAGTTTTTTTTTTTTTTTGTTTATATTGTAGATTTTGATAAAGTTCAATGTACGTTTTAAAAAATAAATAAATAAATATACATAGAAATTCGCTAAAAGTCTAAATGTTTGCATTCACCTTCATAACATTTTGCCATGCAGTATTTACAACATTCAACAACGTTTTTGAATGAATGAGCTTTTTGTTAAAGATTAAAATAAATCCTTTCTATATGAAAACTTTAACAAAAATCGCCATTAAAATGTTGTTCTTTCGTTTCAATTAAAGCGGAGATTTGCAGAAAAAACTTGCGGTTGCTGTTTGTGTTTGTGTTCGTGTTTTTTTTTTTACAACCTCATCTCTTTATGTTTGCAATAAACTAAAGTTAAGGTCTAAATGTAAATGCTGAGAAATAAAGTAATATTTTTAAATTAAAGTAAATAAGATAATTTATTTCATTGCAGGCAAACATTGTGGCCGTGCTAGAGCGAAAATTAAGTATCGCCTGAATATTAATGTTAATTGTCAGTTCATACGGAATTAAGAATTATTTAAAAAAATTTAGTTTTTTATTTGTTGTGGTCTATTAGGTTCACATCACCTCGAAAAATTTAAAATTTTTCCAGAAGTAAATTTGTTGATCCTTTTTTACTTGTGTATATTGCAAAATTTTATGGTAGTTGTCAATATATTTTTCATTTAAACAAGTTTTATGCTTCCGCTCCTGTATTATTATTGTTATTTTCGGGGCCAGGAAGCACAGCGATCAAAAAAATCTATTGCGCAAAAGCCCCTCATATTAGGCCCTCATCCTAATGCTCCTAAGGAATCCAAGCTCTGTTTGACTTCTGTGTTTAGAGGTACAACAATAGCACCCAGATACCTCTATCTTACGAGAGCTGGGCAAACACAACGAACGAGTTCAGAGCTTTTAGTGTCACTTTCACAAAATCGGCAGACATTGGTACTTCAGGCCGCAATGACCTGTCAAGTACCCCGTGAAATGGCCTAAGTCCGCCACACTCAGCGACTGACTGCAGCCTATTTGAAATGTCCCTATTCGGTATGAGCAATCGTTTCGCCTGACAATGGCCGGCACAATTATGCCAGTGAGCAGAGAATACCCTTTCCTCCCATTGTCTATGACTTTCATTCCTGTGGCTTTCCACATACATATTTTCATACTGTATGAGAATATCATAAAGTATGTAATAATAAATTTCACATATAGTTTATAAGGGAAAAATCACAATTAGAATCGTATATATCAAAAGTCAATATATTTTACAATGTTCTACTGTTTTAAAAGGAAAAGAATAGAAAGGAAGACACGAGTAGCATCTTGGCAAAGTACGCAAAAAGTTGAGAGTTGACGAACTTTTCGCTTCGCGTTGCGTTGAGAGTGCTTTATGTGGCATGTTTCGTATAAATATGTACATTTTATCTTAGATGTCAAAGCGAAGCTGTAACGCAACGCGAAGCAAAAGTTTTATCTGACATGGTCTTAAGAGACGCTTGACTGTCTGATAGTATATAGATGTGGACCCCCACTGTTGGGTATAAACTCAATGGAATCGATTGGAATCGATTTGCTAAATGGCGGGCCCGTTAATTCCCACCCTTTTTCTACCGTTCTCCAGCTTGGATCCATCAGTAACCATACCAGAGATCTCAGCTCAAAGTTGATTGAGTTGGTCTTCCAGCCCTCACGGTCATTGATATATACCAGCAAGTTCCTGAAGATAATCTCTGCTGTAAAATTTTTCAACTGTTAGATAGGGCATCTGGCATTTTCTGTTCCGATACATTCTTATTAATAATAATTAGGCTGCTTTAACTATAATTCCAACGCGTTTAATATGCAAAATTTGATCCAATCAAAACTCGTTGCCTTCGATGTCGGTGATAACTTCTTAGCAATATTTTACATTCATATTTTTATATATATAAAAATCATTTCATTTTATTCCATGAATTTAAAGCACGTATGGAAATTTCAATTCGATAAGAATTAGTTTCTGTGTTTTTCAAGATCAACGTTGATTCAAATAGTTTAAAAATTTTACTGAAATGAATTAAAAATATATATTTATCATTAGGGAGTAATTAAAAACCCGCTATTAGTTTTAACGTATTTGAAAGATTTTTAGAAAATTAATCAAAAAAAATTTAGAACTCCCAGACCTGGCGTCAATACATCTATTACAAAAACATATGAAATTCTATCCTATAATGAGAATACACTTTTGTATGGAAATTAACAACAACAACAAACAAACAATA
Source organism: Dexiosoma caninum (assembly GCA_963924685.1). Classification (NCBI taxonomy): domain Eukaryota; kingdom Metazoa; phylum Arthropoda; class Insecta; order Diptera; family Tachinidae; genus Dexiosoma; species Dexiosoma caninum. The sequence continues at coordinate 16,252,859 of OZ004729.1, read as the reverse complement.
CCGTCTAATAAAACGATTACACTTTGCATACGACGTTAATACGAGCTTGTGTTTTGAAGAGTATTTATATAATAATAATATTATATATGTATATTGAAAAGTAATTGTGTTAAAATTGCAACAAAAAGCAAAATATATTTTTGCAGACTTTGAAAAATTACCCTTTAAATGAAAATCCCATTGATAAACTCTTTTAAATTGTTAAAATTTTTCCCCTTCCCATTTATTTATACATTCCAATTAATAAAATCATAGTTCGTGCAATTTATGGCACTAAATTCAAGTTCAGATGTTTGTGTTTGTAAGCCAAACGACAAACAGTCACAATGTTCAACAAGAATACCTCATTGCATTTATAATCAAAGAGAACATCAGAGCGACATCATCAACATGCCATCATTTTCAACATTCAATTTGAATGGACAGTGTATCCAGAAGACACTGCGAGTATTTGCTACAAACAATTTGGTCACTGGATGCCTTCTTCCTGGCGAGTGTTAATGAAAATTCATGATTCATTTAGTCAGTGACTGACAGCAGCGAAATACATTAGCGTAGCGAAGCGTATCACACAAAAGCAGCCTTTTCGTCAGAGTTTGGCTTGTTATTGTGGATGTTAGTCTATATTTTTTTCTGTTTTTGCTTCTTTCTTTACAATATTCGTCCAACCGCAATTTATGTTTCCATCGCTATAAAGCATTACGAAAACAGATGTAAGTAACGTATTTGAGTTAAGTTATGGAGTCCGAAGTGGAAATAGGAAAACCCTACAGTGATAGTGTAAAAGAGAGTCTGGGGAGTGCTTGAATTAGACTGTCTCACAAGTGCTACGTGGCTCTTAATAAGAATTGTTTTTTTTTTGCTCTCAAGGTGTTATAAATTTGGACTTTCCATGCCATTCGCAGCAGTAACTTCATATGCTGATGCCAGAAGGTCCCATTTTGTGCATATGTTTTTTGTAGGTAAAGTGTCCTGTGAGTGCTCCAGTCAGTGTTCTAATGCTGCTCCTATTCAGTCAGAGAGCAATGTCGGCCTTTCCATTATCAAAGTCGAGGAACATCAACTGGTGGTCCACAACATTTATGCTCGTCCAGTGCGTATCTTAGTTTGGACTGTGATCTCCTGTTTTAGATAGGGGTGCTGATGGCGAGTAGTCAGCGTGTTGGCTCTGCAACCAGAAAGACCCAGGTTCGATTCCCAGCCGGGTCAAATCAGAAAAAAAAATTTTCAGAGTTTTCTGTGCTACAGCACCCTCCTTCGTCGGTATTTGAGCAATAAAACGTCGGCGAAGTAAAATAATAAATAAAATGGCTCCATTAGCTTAAAAATAATGCGTCAAAAAACATCAGAGACGCCGCAACTTTGCTTTATAATTTACACGCAACTGCAGAGTTGTGCAAGAATTAAGCTCTATCTTCCTACCACTTTCACCACCTGTCTATTTCTTCTCTATCCTTCTCTCTAGTTCCAGTGCAATGCATTGCATATGTAGGGGATAGCCCCTGAGCACTGGTCCAAGATAAAAAAAAAAAAAAAAAAAAAAATTCCAAAAGACCAAAAGACCAAAAGACCAAAAAGCCCCCGGCCTATTTCTCAACTTGAAAGTTTGCCTTCTCTTTTTAACCTCGTGCCCTCTATGACTTGGTACTCAGATAAGGGAGATTCGGTTTCATGTAGCCTGATTATTCAGCGCACGATGACACTCCATGAGGACCTTTGAGGTATATGTGTAGCTGTCCAGAGCTTTAAGCACCGAGCCGCGTTATGGCCACCTCTGGTATATACATACGAGTATACATATACATGTACATAAGATGTCAACTTTTGTTTGTTTTTTAATGGTCTTTTCGTTAATATTTTCTTATTATCGGCATTTCTATTATATTTCTACGGCCTACACATATAATTACTGAATTGTTGTCAAATTTCTTTTATTTAGTTTTGTAAATTTTTTTATACTTATATACTGTTGCCATGCGTTCTCATGTAGGGTATAAAATTTCATTAAAAAAATAAACTCTGAAATGGATTTCATTCATATTGCTCATGTTGTCATATATTTTCTATGTAAATTTACCATTATCATTATCGCAGCAACAATATGAACGACTTTGCCATAGCAATATGGCTGTTAAGCTGGCAGATTTAAAATCATCTTTTACTACTTCCAGCTAAATTTTAACATTTATTTTTTTTTTTTGAATTCATGCACTGATAGCGGCCATTTTTAGCCTTTTTTTATGTGGGATTGATAGCCAGTAACTGTTCATAACTATTGGTAGGATAATTAATTTTTTTCAAGAAATTACAATGGTGATTATAAATGTTTGAAATTGCAATGACGCTGTGAAAACATTAAATAAAATAAAGAACTTAACAAAGAATCGTTACGTATGTGCAAACTGCAGAGATTATTAAAGCAATCAAACCTAAATAACCGTGTTAAGTGTATTGTTTTCTATCGTTTAGCTTTAAAGCCCGCTCGACATCAATACTTAAATTAGAGCGGAAACGTTCTGCCATGAAGAGTAATGTTAAGTTATCTTATTCAATACAAGCTGGTAAATATGTAGGATTTCGATAAATAAATAATAAAAATAAAGAAAACATTTTTGTTTTTGTTTTATTCATATTGGATGACCATAGAGCCCGCATAAATAAAAGCTTAGTTTTTGGAAAAGTGGAAAATATATGCAGGTACTTTTCAGCAATGTCAGTTTTTTCAGGCAACTTCACCACTCAACGGATTGCAAATCGTAGATGTGGCACTGTTTGTTTCATATATTTTTTGGCAGATAGAAAACACTTAGGTTTGACCGTAAAGAGATTTGGCCACACATCAAACTGATTTCTCAAATTTTGATTTTCTAGATTGAGTTAGTAAACTCACCTCACACTCAGCTCACACTCAGCTCATACATTCATATAAGTTGATGTAAGTTTGATGAATATCGAAATAAATTAAGCGCGATGGCCACACATCACATTGTTTTGAACAAATTTATGCATGTGTTGGTAAAATTCTGTGGGGAGATGTCAGTTTGATGAAATAAGAATAAGAAGTGAAATTTTTGTTCCCGTGAAATGTTCACTCCCCTCGAAGGTAAAATTTGTATTATGAAGTTCACATGGAATTTTCTTCCCGTTGCCATTTTCAGTGAATGTAGAAGAAGCAAGAAGATTTCGAAAACATTAATATTTATTAAAAAGCAGACCAATTTAAGTGCTACAACCACAAGTGCTAGAGGAACACTCATTATCACGGTGTCCAGACATGCACCTTTATTGAGATTTTTGCAATAAATGCCATTATTGAGCTCAATATTCCATATAAAATGTAAATTAAGTTATTGACCAATATTTACGAAATTGTTATAAATATTGAGTATAACTCAGAAATGCAACCCTTCACAGAAGTATATTTACTGTGAAGTCTATTCAGTGAAAAACTAAAATCCTGTACAATGACAAGCTAAATGTCGAAACGGTAAATAAAAAAACAAACAGGATATAGAGATGACCTCAAAAGGTTGTTTTTTCCAGCTGTGAAATGCCTATGGAGTAAATTAAATATGTGTAACACTAAATTAAATTGCTTAAATTATCTTAATTAAAAATGCATGTCTGAACATTTGTAGTATAAGGTGATTTGTGAAGAAATGATCTTCGAAATGCTAACTGAGAATAAACTAATATTCTAATAGCCCAACTGACTTCCCAGTGTGTTCAAAATAAAATCGAAATGTTAACTATTTTGAATGCCACTGCATGTAAAGTGAGTACGCATTCTGTGTATGAATTTTAACATTTTGTATTTTTGGCGTTAAGTGAATAATGATGTTGCGGTCGCTGGTATAATCAGCATCATCAGTTTTTTGACCGCTATCTACGAGTACTATTAGCCCATTGTATTCTACTGTATACATTCATATAGTTAAATTTTCATACAATGTGTACATGTGTGTGTATGAGTGTGTGTTTGTGTGTGTGTGTGTGTGTGTGTAGGCATAAAGCATAAATATTTAACATAGTAGCAATAGCAAGCCATAGTAATATGTTCCATTTTATCATTAGCAATTTTAGCCAGTATAAGCCACACAATTGTTGCAGGCTTCAAAACCACAATAATATCGGAAATAAAAAATACTGATTTTAAAAGAGGAAAAATGCATAAAACAAAACCGATGAGAAAAGCAAATCCATCAGGAAACATCAATTGTATGGATTGAAATTTATTCAACTATAAAATAATCGAAATAACAGTTAAATATGAAAGTACACACTTCATTTGAAATAATGCGAAAATCTTCTCTTTTTTTTTGAAAGGAGATATATTTTAAACAATATTTGTGTATTATAATGGAAAAGTATTTATTTTCAATAAATACCAACAAAACCGCTCAATATGCCAAGATTATTTATGTAGAAACGTTTCATTAAACAATGCAACTATTTCACTGAATCACGTAAATAGGATTTAATTAAATAAAGCAATAATAGATGGAAAAGGATTAAGAAAAACTGGGCTACAAACAAACTAATAAATTGTGATAAGGTACAAAAAATTAAAAAAAGCATACGAGAAGAAGTCAATAATATTTTTAAGGTCGAAATAAGAAAAGTAAAGTATACTGTCGTAATTGCAGCAAATTCGTACAAATCGGTCTTGCTAACTTTTGTTGCTTATGAGTGTAGCATGTGCTCTTTTAAAACTGCCAGACTGTTTAAACACAATTTTAAAACAGCGCTAAAAAAAAAAAAATAAAGGAAAATTTGGTAAATAAAGTCTCTACAATAATTTAAAAAAATGGACGCAGCAGCAATAACAATAAAAAAGTGCAAAAGAAAAACAAGTTGTTCGGTAGAACAGAAAATAAATGAAATTTTATTACACAAAGTGTGAGTTACAACCGGAATTATTTAAACTTATAGTGAGAACGCAAAATCAGCTGTTTCAGGTTTTAAAGTTAAAATCAGGTTTTAAAGTTAAAATCGGGTTTTAACTTTTGATTTGAAAACACTATTAGAGTACCCAAATGTATTTCATTGAACAAGAATAAAATTTTCATAAACAATAAACTGTGTTACGTTTTTGCAAAATAAACGCAGAAGGATTAATATACTTTCCAAAACCTGCCCTACACATGACTTTTTTACTTAATTTCTATTTTTTTATTTTATTACTTCTGCATTTAAGTGCTTTAAGTTTCTACAATAGAATGTCTTTGTTGAAATGACACTCTTAAAAAACTAATATTTACAACTCAGTGACACATAAAGCAAACAAGCAACCAAACAAAGGAAAAAACATAAATCCAAAATTTACAGCAGACTATAAAGTTGCTAAGGAATGTTGTGTTTGCATAAATATTTAAATGGAAAATAACTTCCACAATTTATAACACTCTAATAAATAATAAGTCGTAAAAATGGAAACCTCTTCAAGATTTACAAACTTTTGACAGTTAAAGGGAATACAAACACCAAAAATTCTTTAAATAAATCAATTCCAATAGCCATATTAAGTACGAGTAGTTCAGAGCAAATGCTCATTCGTTGTCATAAGATTTGGAAATATTTTTTTTTTTAATTTAAATATTTATAAAGAGTTATGCCCAGTTTTTGACTTGGTATTTAATTAATTTGCATTAAAATTTAAATTGTATTTAAATGCAGCTTCAGTTTTTCAGTGCTAATTACTGTTCGTATTTAAATGCGATAAAAGTATGGTAGCACTGGTAATTTTTCAAGAAAACACTATTTACATATGGCTTTATGTGGTACAGAAACATTTTCAAATTAAAAAAAAACGCTTTTTAAGTGAAAAAAGAACAAAAATATTTTCATTGTTTATATAATTTTTATATTCTTATAAAAGTACACTTTTATGTGTATATATATGAAATTAAGGAAAAATAACTTTTTAGTACTGTTTAAATATCAGAAAAGCACCACTGAAAAATTTAATTTCGTATTTAAATACCACTTGAGTATAAATACGATTTAATTACGAAGTAAAAAATTGGAACTTAGTGTTATAATTTCGTAGCATTTAATTAGTAGGATTTCTAAACGCGTTCTGTTTCGCCTGTGTAGGTTTTTTATCTTGGACCAGCACTCAGGGGATGACCCCTGCGATGCATTATGTTGGAACTAGAAGGAAGGGATAGTGAGAGAGCTGACAGGTAGTAAAGCTTCGCTGTCATACAACTCTGTTTTTACATTTTTTTTTGTTTCTAGAAGTGCTGCAGCGCCTCTGATGTTAAGAAAAAGTATTAAATTTTAGAACTTTGTTTTAGTAGACATTTTTAGTAATTATTTTACCTGGCGGGTGCTACAGAATACCGTCGAAAAAGGGCGCACTGATGTGGCTATGGTTTGGTTTCAGCTGAAGCCGGTACTGTCAATTACCAGTGACTATACCTACGCTACTGAAACCTTGCGACAACAACTGATACAAAGACAGACTAATGCAAATCAGAAAAAGTGCGAGATGCTTTTATGACTTGGTCTGCAACAGAAATTTTCGTATAGTTTTTTAGATCTTAATATTATTTTTAATTTGGGAAATCCCACAATAACAATATTTTATACTTCTAACCAGCGTTACCATTTCTAAAGTTTTCCCTTATTTTTAAGGGTTTTTGAAATGCCAAATAGTTTTTAAGTTTTAAATTTCGAAATAAAGTTTTTTGAAATTCATTAATATTTTCAAGTTTTGGTTATTAATTTTTAATTTACAGATATATGACGAAAATATTATTTGATAATGCCATCTAATGTAAACCATGTTATAATTTTGCAGTATTAAATGTGTATATTCCTTCTTTAATACAACTGTGCTGTATTAATAATATTATGGTTTTATATGCCTGTTTTTTTAAGTTTTCTATTTCAAAAAAAGCATGGATGATTTTTTTTAGTTTTTGGTATTTTAGTTTTAAGCAGCAATGCAAGTGGAGAAAATAGCTTAGAATACGATACAGACACATCGGAGGGTCCAACAAAAGCTAAAAAAAATGGGGTTCTGTTCAAAATTGTGGGAAGAATAAGTTTGTTATTGTTGTTTAACTTTTTGTTTGTTTATCTTATTTAGAATAAAAATGAATTCAAAATATATATTTTCGTGCTTTTATAATTATTTGGACACTTTTATGGAAAAAAGTTTTTTGTTGAAAAATTAATTTTTTTTTTTTTAAATAAAAAGTTTTTCTTAAAAAATATATGGTAACGCTGCTTCTAACTAAACCCGCAGATTGCTTAGCCTTCTGTTGTTTGTTCTCTGTTGAACAAATTTGAATAATTTCACTTCATTGATACCAACTGGTTCCAGTTTTAACTAGTTCACTCTATGGTTAAAATTTCGGAACCTTTGCAACACAATTTGAATAAGAGTTGTATTACAAGGATGTATTAATTCATTTCGTTAGCATAAAACTGTTTTATAGCACAGCACATGCTAAATTAAGTACTCACTTCACGCATACACGCATACATACAAATGACTCTGTTGGAAATGTAGCAGTTAAACACACATAACTACCAGCGAAAAAAGAGCATATACATACATGTGTATGAGAATGTATTGCTTTAGACACTTGACCAAGAAAATATGGTCAGTGTTACGAACAGACTTAAAGTCTTGCGGAAAGTAGAATTATCACTTTTCAACACAGCTATTTTTCTTCCCTCAATGCAACAGCAGCAGTAGAAAAAATAAAGTGTTGAAGTGTAAATAACTGTCTTACCAAAACCATGTCTACTTAAAAGCACTTGAAGTATGAGAAAAATGATTTATAGAAAAGTTTCTATTCAAAATGTTCAATTTGGTTGGCGCGTGCAAATAACTTTGAAAAGAAATGACCGTAGATAAACTTTCTTTTGGTTTATGTTGAATCTAAGTCAACTTAAATACTGTTATTTATTTGTTTATTGCTTATATGCACACATTCATGTGTGTCTGTATGTATATATATGTCCATTTTATTTGCTAAATAAGATTAAACCATAAAAGGAAGTAAAAAAGAAAACATTTTTATATTTTGCATGAAAAATTTGGAATAACTTTCCAACAGATATACATACATACATACATACATACATACATACATACATACATACATACATACATACATACATGCATACATACATACATACATACATACATACATACATACATACATACATACATACATACATACATACATACATACATACATACATACATACATACATACATACATACATACATACAAAGTAATCCCCTTTATGCAGTTATGCCAACGTTTTTTTGCAATTTTCAAAGCAATGCTCTTAAGCACTTGTTGGTATAGTCTTGAGCTCATCCAGCGATGCAGTTTTTATTTCATCAATCGTTGCAAATCTCCGTCCTTTCATAGGTCTTTTAAGTTTTGCAAACAGGAAAGAGTCGCAGGAGGGCAAATCCGGTCAATATACGAGTAGTTGCTGAGGCGTGATTTTTGTGTTGCTTTTGGATAAAAAAAACTCTCACAATCTTATCAATTCAGAAGTTTCGGAACAAACTTCGGTGTCACAAGTCTCATGCCCAAAACAGCCAAAAATTTTACATGACACGAGCCGACTGATATGCCAACAAGCCTCAGCAACTTCTCTTATGGTAATTCGACGAATTTCAAAAACAATTGTCTTCACAGCTTCCACGTTATCTTCTGCTGTTAGTGTGCTAGGGCGTCCAAGAGCGAGGTTCGTCGTCGGCATCTTCTCGGCCTTCTTGTACAACTTGTACTACATTAGCATCAGCAAACTTATCCATTGTTGATTTAAACAAAAAAGTTACATATATTTTTTTCTTTGTTGCTGCCAATGAATTATATACATATTTTCATTTTAAAAATAAAAATTTTTGAAATAATTGCTGTTGTTTTCATTTACGTTTATCAGATTTTTCAAAAAATGTTCGTACATAAATGTACGTATTATTAACATTCATGTACTTTTTCCGTACCAAACATTTTCGTTCATGTACTTTCCTTGCCGTACACGTACAGTACATAATGTATAGGCAAAATTGAATCTGTCTATCGTACATGTACTTTATTATCGCGAACGTACACAAATTTAAAATATTCGTACACTCGAACCTGTGTGTTGGAAGTGTGTTATAATCGGACAGTACGTGAACTTCTTAAGTTCGTACGCTGAATGTTTGATGTGTGTACTTTCTGAACCTTGTTATATATACATGGAACAACATTCTACTATTTTTAATAATATCTTAAATGCATTCTGGTACTTTTTACAAATTCGAACATAAAATGGGTAAAAGTAGTCCCTTTTTATCTACTTGCCTATATATAAAGGGTGGTTAAATTTCAAGGGCCGATGTTGATTTTGAATAAAACACAAACTATTTAGGAAATTATTGTAATTTTATTTTCTTATGATATATTGGTATTACTCAATTATGTATGGAACAAAATATCGGCCTAATGGGCGCCGCGACCACGGCGGCACACCTCCATCCGATGGTCCAAATTTTCGATGACCCTGAGGCATAATGGAGGTTCTATGCCGTTAATGTGCCGAATTATCTCATCCTTTAGCTCTTGAATTGTTGCTGGCTTATCGACGTACACCTTTTCTTTCAAATAACCCCAAAGAAAAAAGTCCAACGGTGTCAAATCACATGATCTTGGCGGCCAATTGACATCGCCATTACGTGAGATAACACGGCCATTGAATTTGTTGCGCAAAAGAGCCATTGTTTCGGTAGCTGTGTGGCAAGTGGCACCGTCCTGCTGAAACCACATATCGTCCACATCCATATCTTCCAATTCGGGCCATAAAAAGTTCGTTATCATCTCACGATAGCGAACACCATTCACAGTAACTGCCTGACCGACCTCATTTTGGAAAAAATACGGCCCGATGATGCCGCCAGCCCATAAACCGCACCAAACAGTCACTCTTTGTGGGTGCATTGGTTTTTCGACAATCACTCTTGGATTCTCATTCGCCCAAATGCGGCAATTCTGTTTATTGACGAATCCACTGAGGTGAAAATGTGCCTCATCAATGAAGATGATTTTCTTCGAAAATTGATCATCCACTGTTGCCGTGGTCGCGGCGCCCATTTGGCCGATATTTTGTTCCATACATAATTGAGTAATACCAATATATTGGGGTAAAACTTCTTTAAGGAAACGCCTGAATGACATGTAAATGTATATGTTAACAATTAATTATACAAGAATATTGACCGTATTATTTGAAAGTTTATATTGGTGTGTTTACACAAATAGCAACCCTGCAAACATCAAATATTGTGAATTAATTTAAATGAAATACTTTTCTCAAAATACTCTGTACAGCCATTACTCTAGACAGAAAATAAAGTGAAACTGCATACTTGGTTCTTCATTTCCTCATCTATTGCCCATATTAAGATGAAATAGTTGTTAAGCAATATTGGTATGAAAGGAAAGGGCGAACTCTATAGAATTATATAAACATATTTACTTTACATTCCCTAAACAACAATATGAAAAAATGTCGTTTAAAAAAAACATTCCCCATATCCTTGAAAGTTCCCACAAATAACATTTTGTCGAAAAAACTCTCTTCTGCGTTTTTTATTTATTTTATTACGGGCTATCCTTCCACGAAAAATTTAATTCACACAAAAGTTTCACCCCGTTTCAGAATTGCAGGCCGTACCCAAGTATTTTTCACCTCCAATCGTCAACTTTGGACCACTAAGATTGGGATTTTGTTTAACTTTGCGAGTTCTCCACTTTTTATATGCATCACTAAATAGATGTTCGTTACCAATTTTAAGATAAAAAAATCAAACTGAACCGTGTGTCTCCAACAATTACTTAACCCTGCATAGATAATCATATTCCGACATACGGTAAAGATAATCATGCGTGGAAATGACGCATGATTTTAATTTGCTATATTTTCTAATTTCATTTATTTATTTCGAATACACTAATCAGGAGCGTTGGTTCAAGAAAAAAAAATACTGACGAAGCAGGGAACTGGTTTCAATGAAAAGATATTTGGTCTGATTTTGGATTTGGAACCGCGGATCTTCTATTTGCAGAGTAAACGCTCTAACCATCCAGCCAACAGATAAATTTCTTATGCACTTTCTTTTAATTTTGAACCAGCACTCAGGAGATGACCCCTATATATGCAATGCTTTGTGGTGGAAATAGCGGAAAGCTATAGTAGTAGAAATGTCAGGAGGTGAAGCTGCACTATCTTACAACACTGCTTTTGCACGTTCTTTGTTTCATTGCAGTGTTGAGCGTCTAGGAGACGTTTTGAATTTTGAAATTGAATCCTTGTTTTGGGAGCCATTTTTAGTAATTATTTTTCTTTACTGGTGTTACACAATACCTGATCACTGATCCTTATATAAATAAAAAAAAGAAATAAATAAATGTTTGCTGGGGATAGGTGAAGAATTTCATTTTGATGTGTGATTAAACATTAAAAGGCATTCAAATGAACATAATCTGGAGCCGGCGTGTAAATTGAAAGTTCATTTTGTGGTTAGTATAATTAACTAAGGAATTCATAACGAAATTTTTTCCTTGCAGAAATCACGATAATTGCGATTAGTTGCGGCATTAAAATAGCAGTGATAATTTGACATATTTGCCACAAACGATGTGAACAGCATTTAATCAAACATGTTTTAAGATGATTGAATTTATGATTATTAGTTTTACAAGTTGATTAAATTTTTTTTTGTTTTTAATTCATTTAATGTTTTATGTATTTTGAAATTTGTAAACTTGAAGGGCAGCCGCGAAAACGTTGCAAAAGCCTTTTTGAGCAAAACTTTCTTTTTGGCTGAGAAATTGTGGAAAAAACTAAACTCATACCGTCAAAGAAAACCCCTAAATAACATTTAGTTTGGAGAAGAGTTTTAAGTACACATCACATTATTTTTTATTTGAATTATTGTTTTAGAAATTTGTGACTGAAAATGCTATTTTAATTGCAAAAATTTTGCATAAATTAAATTAGAGAAAAATTTTCATAAATGCTATAGAACAAATTCAATCAAGCAAAAAAGAGTGAAGAAAAAATTACTTTTCACATATTTTCGTCCTGCTGATTAAAGCCGTTTAAAACTTACGACTTTGTGAGAGACTTCGTGGTCCGACTGCTAAAAAATTTAAAGTAATATTACATTTTGTTTTCACACTATCACACTTCAAATAAATTGAAAAGTTTAAGCAGAAAGAAAAAAATAATAAATTTTTGTAATTCTGTTAATTTCTTTATTTGCTTTTGTAATATTATGGCTGTTTTTTTACTCTAAATTAGGCACTCTCGGTATCCCAATCTTACTAGAAAGTGTTTTCTTACACAAAAATTTGGTAAATGGGAGAGCAATGTTCTTGTTCTTCTTCTACGAAACAGCTCGTACTTTTTCTGCGTGCTGGTTTGGGCAAGAAGGACAAGCAATCAGGTATTTGATAAATAAACAATATTACAGTAAAAAAAATGTTTCCCGACAGTTAAAAATGTTGGAAATTTATGCAAGATATAAAAACTTGCAATGAACAAATAATAGTTAATTTTATTTCAAGATTTAGTTAAAAATAATTTGGATTTTCTTTAATTGACATCTATAAGCCAGATTATTGTGCTTTTATGGATGTGTGTAGGCGTGTAAATTTGTATTATGCGTATATGGTGATATACATAGGCGTTCAGATTTTGTAGTAAATTTTATGGGTTTTTTGCGTTTTCTTACTTTCGTACATATTTGTCTCTTCTTGAAATATATTATAGTTTACTCTCCCTTTACCGAGCAGAAAAGTAATAAGACACACGTATTACAAACTTGATAAAACAAAAAATATTATCGCTTGAAAAATTTCTAAAAAAACTGAAGTCTTACGGGATGTCAAATGAATCACCGAATTATTTCTCATTTTCAAGACTTATTGTATTCACACTATCCCGCTTGCACGTAATACTTGCATTTTTTGCATGTTTTAATACTGTATGTATTATAGTGCGAAACCCCATTTAGTAACAACAGAGCAATAAAGAAAGAAAATTAAGAAAGCAACAACAAAGTTTTGAAGCTATTGTTAAATAAGAGAACATTATGACATTATGATTTAATAGTACGCATATCTTGTGTAATTTTTTAGAAACCTTTAGCTGTACATATACGAGTATATCAATAGATAGATGTGATTCATTTTATTAACACTTTAGATTTTCAATTAAATAGACAACAACAAATTTCATGTTTAGCATCTTCAATTATAATTTAAGTAGCAGTCAATGTCGTGCCTGAAACTAAAATTGTATTTTGTTTTATACATATTTTTGATATACGAGTACAAAGTCGTACGTATTGTTATGCCACAAGCAATTTCAACACTTTAATTTATTCGACACTATAATTTTTTGGTCTACGCAAAAGCATAAGATGACAGACATAATAAAATAATACGATTTACAACGATCTTATATTGTCGTGTAGCCGTCGTTAAAGATGTGCCTCTTTTTTACACCTTTTTATCCCTTTCCATGAAGAAGGTGTTACTTCTCTTAAAGAAAATAAGAAATAAAAAAGCATTTAAAAACATGTTTCCTTAAGCCAGGCGTTTGACAATTACTCAAATTAGTAAATATTGCTATACCGCCATAAAACATATACCAGCCGCTTTACACAAGCACACAAACGCACTCCTATATAAGGACTGGGTCGGACATGTACTTAAATTGTATTTAAGTCAAGCTTTATTGAAAATTATGCCACTCTAGGGATTGATATGCACATGCATGTGTACATGCATTCAGTTCACATAAAAACACTTCCCTCTATTTCGTTAAATTGATGTTGTGAATATGAGTGTACTACATATGTATGTATGAGTGTGAGCATAACTGTAAGTTTTCATTTGGCTGCAAGTGTTTTCTTGTTATATTGATTTTGTTTTCAATTTAGCATTTTCTTACAAATTCACACACAAACATACACTTATGCACAAGAACACTCCTACATGCATATGTATGTATGTAGTGGTTTTATCTGTATGAACTGTAGCGTTTGTGTACAATTTCGGTTAATTAGACTGCAGTTTTGCCAACCAAAACTTGATGGCAAAATGTGAAAACAGTAAATTTTCCTTAAATTACTTAAGATGCAATTAAATTCAATTGAGTATTAGTCTTCGTCTACATTTAACCAAAGAAATAAAAGTGCACTTACATTCTCACAAAAATTCCAGAGGCACTGGACAGGGATGAAAAAGTCACAAAAGTCAAAGGGACTTTTTGTTAATGCGCATACTTTCCAATTAAGTCTCGCGATGACTGAAGTAGTCTGCACGTTGGGTACAGACACAAAAAAAAATTTCTGGGTTTGAAAGCGAAGGTCGCACTTTTTCTCTATCTTGCTCCAGGATATGACCCCTACACATGAGATGTACTTTGCTGGAAGTAGGAAATTAGGTTATGCGAAGGAGGATAGAGCGAGCAGTATTTATGGATAGAAGCGACAGGAAAGACCTCTGCCACAAATGGAGGCGCCCTTAATCATGAACGTGTTGTGCGCAGGAATTAACGGGTTTCGGGAACAACTTCCCAGATTTCATTAATGCACATTCCATTATAGTAGCGATAGAACAGCGAAAGGAGCAAATGGAGTTGGCGAGCCTACCGCCGCCAATGAGCTTCTTCGCCCTCTCCTGTACACGGTAGAGTAACTTCAAAATAGGAAGCACCAGCCCACACATTTTTTTTAAAGACAATACAAACTATACGAAGCTCTTACGGCTTGTTTGTAGAAACACACAGGGTCTAAGCAGGAATCGAACCCGCACCTCCATATTGATAAGAATAATGATCATGCACTAGACTACGGAGGCAACATTCATTGCCGAAGACAGACGTCCATGTAACTCCAGCAAGAGACCTGATTGCAGCCTGGCTGTTAGAGTAAATCAGAAGATTTTCAGGGAAAACCCCGCATACACACATTCATACATACATCCATACACATATCATTGGTACATTTTATGTAATAAACTACTAGTTTTCATTTCCTTTCTCCCAGTCCTCAGGTACAATTATAAAATCTTAAAAGAATATCTCCCACACATGCTGCTGTACTGCAACATAAACCCATATAAAGTTAAAAACATGCCAGCCCATAGACTTGCGGATGAATGAAAAATACTCCTGCACTCGTAATATATGGCAAGTAGTCACGTTTGGGTCATTACGATTCTATTTAATTTAATGTTCCTGAAAGTTACGAATAATGAAGATTTGCAGGGTGCTACCCCTCACATCTTAGTCACACATTTATAAACATTCAATGATATTGTCATACAATACAAATATACCGGCAAACATACATATTTTTTTTTTCTCAAATATATATAATTTTATTTATTTCAACTGCAGTGAACTGAATGAGTTGTTATAAACTGTTTTTTTACTGTTTTCTTGTTGTTTAAGTATCTTAAAATGAATTATTACTGAAGGTGTTTCATTTGCTCATTTTTATTTTTGCCGATACGTTGTTGTCCCATTAATTGATTTATTTTGACAAAGTGGTTACTTAAGGTAATTAATTTGAAAATATTTGGCTGTTGTGCAATGGTACTGATATATAAGAAGAATTTCATTGAAAACTACGAAATGTATTGCCTCCATATATGCAAACACAATTTAATTATATAAATTATCATGAAGTGTAATTCATTAAAGTTATAGAGGCATTTAAACTCAATCAGCAAAAATTGTTATACAAACTAACTAACTGTGCAAATTTAATTTCAATACGGAATGAAATGCATACATATGTACATATAGCTATAATTTGTGTATATGTATATAAAGTGCACTTGACTGTGAACTTTTAATGAAAACAGCTTGAAGAATTTGCCGTGGTTAGAAAGCATTTTCAATTAAAACAATAAATAAAGTCGAATAAGTTGACCATTGCTTTTGCATCATTAAGCTGAAAAGTTTCCTAGTGTGCAAGAGGACATACTAACAGCTGCAGTATTAGTACTACAGATAATTATATACAAAATTTTATTAAAATAAAAGAAAATATCAAAGAATTGAAAATTTATTCTAGAAAAAACAAACTCACAAAGGCTGTGATTTGCTATTCTACACAATCTTACGATTCTACATATTATGCATATATATACATGTGTATCTAATTTTAAAATTAGAATCATATAATAAAGAGATATTAACAAAATAAATTCAGTTAATTTACATTTTAGTTAGTTTTAAAAAAGTTTAAAATTTTATGTTGCTTTTTTTAGCAACTTATTCTTTAAAATAACGGCTGAATTTCACAGTTCATGCAATGCAGTTGAGGGCATTTCATTTTCTAAAGCCCATTGTATACATATGTATGTTAATCGATCTAATAGCAACATTGACTTTAATTTTATTTTCATGACCACTCTCATGTGTATCCTCCGCTGCTGACTCTGATAATTCTACTTGCTGATTATTGACTTCTACGGGAAATTGCTCTTGGATCCAATTGTTTATTTCTGTCTCCGTAAAGTCATTTTCCGGACTAACCTAAGAATAAATTAAATTACAAAAGAAAACACCAAAACTTTAAAGAAGATTCATGCACGAAAAAAACTTACAGAATTTGCCGATATTACTTCTTACGCTGAGTCAAAAAGTAAAGAAAACATAAAAGTAGCGCAAATTGAGTTGTTAAAATTGTCGCGGCTATAGAACCTGCAGTGCAAAATATTAAACTGTCGCCAAAACAGCGCCGTCGCGATAATAGGTAGTTGCGAAAGCCGAGCGTGCACTGTAATGTCGTTTTATTTTTTTTTTTGTCTATTTGGTTTTTCTATGTAAATTTTCTCAGTGTAAAAACAATTCGTGGCTTGGGGCAATGCCCAAAATATTCATGACGCTTTGTCACTTCCTCATGAATAGACTAACAAACGAACAACGCTAGCTTAGATAATTTTTCGCTCAACAATCAGATTTGGCGAATTTGGTGTGAAGAGCAGACATAGACAGTTCAAGAGCTGCTGATGTACTGTGAAAGATGTAATATTTGGTACGGCGCCATCATTGGACCGTGCAAGGAACCGTGGGATGATTAAGAATTTTTCTTTTACCCAAAATGGAAGAATTGTGGTTTCTACAGCACACGATACCATGAACTTATTGAGAGGCAAGTTTGGGGAGATATTATCCTCAAATTTTGACACACTGCATTGGACGTCAACATCATTCGCTTTTACCCCACTATATATAATTAGAAATTTTAATTTAAGCCAAATTGTTCCTCTATTTTTTATCTAAAATTAATTCGTTTAGTATAACGAACTTCGCAGTTTGCGTCTGACAGTTTGACATTATATCAATCGTTATACCGAGCGTCGACTGTAGGTATTTTATTAATTATTTTAATAATTTTCTGCTAAACAATTTTAGTCAACGCAAATAAAAAATATGGCGCTTGATATGGAAATATTTGTTGACATTTATTTGCACAACTATTTTTGCTCAAGGGTTTTTGAGTGCAAACGGAGTAAATTGCAAACACATACATTTTGTTGTTATGTTAATAAAAACGATGCAGTTTTCCACATGTTTCCATCGTTTGTACTGTTTGTGTACTACCAATCGAGAGAAACCCAAATTATTAAAAACTTCCCTTTTACTGATACCAAGGTATTGCGCACAGTGTAGACAAAATGAAACCAAAGACAAAAACCCACTATTCATGTTGAGATTTGCTAAAGTACCGTGAACTGAAGAAATGCGTAAAATTAGCAAAAACCTTTTACATACTTACATATACAATGTGATGCTTAGGATTTGCTGTGATACAACCATTCTAAAACAGATTACGGTCGACCTCTGAAGCGAAAAAAAAAGTAAAACATTTTAACATAAATTATAAAGAAATTAATTAAGAGAATTTTTTTAAAGCATCAGTAATCTCTGCATTAATTGGATTTTTATGAAAGAAATGTTTATAATAAAAACTAAAAATACTTGATTACGGAATTCTGTTTCTGTTACCCCTAGTCATATTAAAACTAGAATTGTAAGCTGTTGGTGTATATTGTAGACACAAACCTACCAAAAATATAAACCGCAACATTTAAAATGGGAATAAAACAGAAAAAAGGGGAAATTGTAATGAATTCGATTGAAAAATCTATGTTAAAAGACCTACTGCCGTATTCATAAACATGAACATAAACATAAACAAATGTTTCTCAATTTTATAAGAAAAATTTAAAATTAAAAAATAAACTCAAAAAAAATTTTAATTAAAAAACATATACATAAATTAAATTGGAAATATTTACAACCACTTTGTTTTGTAAGATTATAGGTATTTAAAACGTTTGCAAATTGCTATTGAAAAAATTCCCAACAGTATTAAAGGTACTCTTGTGCTGCACACTCACTCGCAAATTCGCACTCTGGTTAGCTGTAATTACCAAGGGAGCACTCATACGTAACGCGTGTACTTATGAATAACAACTTGCACCAGTGTTGCTAGTTCTCTTTTAGGTTTCTCGTCAAATAGCTTGTCAAATATAGCCACAATGGCCCAAATATCGCCAATACAGGCAAAAAAAAATATTTAATTTTAGAAACAGTGTGGAAAAGTGGTCAATGACTTTGACTGGACGGATGAAACTTAAAGACAAACATTTAAATAATTAAGTATATTCTTGTATATATCGCCGCCAAAAGCAGAAATTTAGGTTTACTTGAATAAAACAGCGTTATATGCCTTTTAGTTTCGGCATATTTTTCAAGGTCTACCTTGTGCAATCACAAGGTATGTTACCATGCGAAAAACCACGATCCATTTGTGCCGTTATTTAAATAAATTCAGATTGCACGCTAGTTTCATAAATTGTTAAGGAGTATTCAATAAGTTTTACCTTTTGCTCTAATTTCCTGTTCCCAGTCACACTTTTGGAAACTTTAAATTTTCGTTTCCATTAATGATTTTAATATAATTTTAATAATTTTCTATTATACATGTGTATTTGGTATGTAATTTAAGCGACTTAAATGCATTGAGTCTACCCATTAGTTAATCTTTATTGCGCTTTATGCAAACTGGCAAGGGCTACAAACGTTTTCGGTTTTACAAAAATTGGGTCAACTTAAAACGAAATAAGTATTTTTAATCTTACAAAATCAGGCAAATAAAATGTTCAAACATTTTGACATGCTTTCTTTTTAGTACTTTTTTTATATATAAGTAGTAGCTAAAACCCGGCGTGCTTCGCTACATCTATTTAAATTTAAAAAAGATCAATATAAAGCATATGTTGGATTTTTTTTTACTTACAAAGTCATTTCTACCAAATTTAGAAGATTTTTCTTTAACAGTTCTCAAGATATACAAAAATAAATATTTACTTTGGTGTTGCCGTGCCCACAACGGCCAGTTGGAATTTTTGAAATTTATATAGCCTATACTTCCTTCCAGATATACAGATAGATACTGTGAAAATTTTAAGAAAATCGATTCAGCCGTTTGGCTTTCCATAAGGCACAAACGCACATCAATGCATACATGCCATTGTTATATATGTACAAGATTTAATTGTGTATGTATTTTATATTATTTCTCTTCTATAAGCAGCAAAACAGAAATTCAAATTCCATAATTCCACTCAGTGGGCAACAATAATCAGCATTAGTGCAGTGTAGGGTTCAATATAAATTAGAAATTCAAATAAACTCGAAAGCTTTGTAATACTACACGCCAATATTATTATAAATAGTATAATTAACCTCAACTTGCTTTGGCGCTCTCTAAAACAATAAAATAAAGTTGTAAAATAGAAATATAACACCAGCACATTCAGAGACTAATTAGTTATAGGATCAGCAAAATACAAATAAATATTCAAATGAATGCAAAGAGACACACACACACATCCATACGTATATACATACGTACGCAGTTAAACTCAGTTATTGGGTAAATATTTAAGTATCCAGAACAATACACACATACTTATGTATGTACGTAATTAATTTTTAAACTAAGTGTATCAATATATTATGAGTTTAGATAACACAAGGCCAGCTTAAAATAATTCATTATTTATGCCAATGAAAGCCAGAACAAATCCACAAGATCCCAACAAGGGATAATTTTTTACAGTTGGGTGGGTCTACTGACAAACTATAATTTCCAAAATATGTTTTGAATATGATTCCATATTTTTTTTTCTAAGAAAAGTAGAAAACTTTGTCAAGTTTTTCATATTGGACTAACACTCAGACGATTACACCTACACATGCGATGCATTGTGCTGTAACTAGAGGAAAGGGATAGTAAGAGAGATGGCAGGAGTTGAAGCTTCACTATCTGACAGCTCTGCTTTTGCGCGTTTTTTTTTCTGTTTAGAGCAGTATTGCAGTGCCTCTGATCTCAAGGAAACGTATTAAATTTTTTAAGCTCTTTTTTTAGTTGCTATTTTACTTCTCTCTTGCTGCACAATACCGACAAAGGAGGGCGCTCTTATGTGCCTGTGGATTGGTTACAGCTGAGCCGGTAGTGTTCAGTGACCAGTGAATGTGCCTTCGCCAGTGAAACTTTCCGACAACAACTGACAGAAAGAAACACTAATGAGCATCAGGAAAAATACGAAATGTTATTATGGCTCAGTCTGAAACTGGGCTCCAGCGCAGAACTTTTTGGTTTTGTAGTCAACGTCAGCCATCGCCTTTACTACGTAAAAAATATTAGAACTCTATTAATAAATTAATTTACTTGGGCTGATATTTATGCTTATGTTTCTATGAAAGAGGGCGTTATGCTATCATCGTATGTCTTAATTCAAGTATTTTATAGCACTTTCAAAACTATGCGGCAAGTCGTTCTATTTTTATCCCATCGTTATATGGGATCAAAACACTGTGAGACGATGCCCCAATAGCAGTAGCAGTCCGAATCTTTAGCTGGAACTTTTTATTCGAACCTTCGATTATATTTAAAGCTGCCGTTAAATGATATAAGAATTAAAATTGTTCACACTTTTATAATTGTATACAGTGTCTTTCATTAATCGTTTCGTATCTTTAAATTTAGGCCTATTGATGCCATTGTGTGTGGAATATTACACCGTTCAAATTTCCGCCACGAATTCTCAGGGTGAAACGCATCCGAAATGTACAATTTACTCTGGCGCAAATATCAGCCTGAATTTTACCGATGACATGTGTTACGCTGGCTTTGAGTACCGCTCTGGTTTGCGCTATTAAGAAAACCCCACAAACAAGTCTAACGGGGTCAAATCGCATGATATCGGTAGTTCAGATCACCTCCACGTAAGATGATCAAGCCCTCAAATCAGTCGTGGCAAGAGCTGTGTGGCACGTAGCGCTATCCTATTAAAATCACATGTCCTTTGTGTCCAGACCATCCAATTCAGGCCAAAAAAAATTGGTAATCATCGACCTATAGCGCTTGCCGTTGACAGTAATGGCCAGGCCAATGTCGTTCTTAAAACAATGTGAACCGATGACGACGCCAACGCAAAATCCGCACCAAACAGTGACTTGCATTGGATGCATCGGACGCTCTTGGATCTCATGTGGATTCTTATCGCTGAAAATTATTTTTCGATGAAAATTACGGTGATCTTTTTTTAATAACACACTATATTGTGACAGGTCATATTTTTTCGTCGTTTTATTTTAAAACTTATAATTTTATGACTGCTTTATGAATACCCCAATTGTATT
Source organism: Dexiosoma caninum (assembly GCA_963924685.1). NCBI lineage: Eukaryota > Metazoa > Arthropoda > Insecta > Diptera > Tachinidae > Dexiosoma > Dexiosoma caninum. Next base: position 16,231,094 of record OZ004729.1, on the reverse strand, counting down.
CTCATCTATTTTTATTTTTAAAGTCTTATGATTATTTGTTTTTAATTTACTATATTTTATTATTATGATCACCATTTTTCGTGTTTTAATTCCACAATTAGAAAAAATGCTAAAGACAGGAAATATTTTAGAGTATTTAATATGAAATAAATTCCAGTTGTTATTGTGATGTTATGATGCAACCATGACATTGTTGTGACCAACTCACCCTCACTCCAATAGAGTTAGTTGTATGTGTGTGTGTTCGTATATGTGTGGGGATTATCCTCGGAGGAGTGTGTTTGTGTGTTGTTCCAAACATGTAAATCAAAATGATAAAGTTGCATACTTGAGTAGAGTTATTTCACAACGGGCAACTAACTATTCGAGTACGAGTAAAATGCAATGAAACAGCAACAAAAATAGCCTCGAAAGGCACAAAATACAGCCAGCAGAAACTCATGGGAAAAAGAGTTGAAAAAAATAACAGCAGTCAGTGGTTCAAACAAAAACCATGCAACGCCATCATAAGCATCACTATTGCATTTTTTTCTTTTTTGACAATACTTTTTAAATTCTCTCTACGAATCAAAAATAAAACCACAAAAAATGGAACAAAAAACAATCAGAAGCTAAAATGTCATGAAAATAATGGCCACTTTTGTTTTGGCTTTATCTTTTCTTTTCTTTTTCTATTTGTTATTGTTTTTGTTTTGATGTATGGCAAATTTACATTTAAGTTTTTGTTGTTTTGCTGTAAACAAATTGTTGCATATTTTCTGTAAATATCACTGGTTTTCGCATTATTTTGCATTTTCCATTTTAGACTTTATTTTATTATTATTTTTTTTTCACACAGAAAAATATGTAAAGAACTATTGGTGTTATGTTTAATTTAAAACATGTTTTGTTGTTCTTATGATTTTGTCTTGTAAAATACAAAAAACTTTATTGCAGTATTCGAATCATTTTGGACTTTTTCTACACTTGGAGGTTACAAACGGTGTGCCATAAAGTCATATTGCACAATGTCTTAATATAAGGTGGCTGATGAAAGCCGCTATCAAAAGAAAACTTGATCGGTTTTTTTTCTATTTAAATAATCTGGTATTTTCTTTTTTTTTTTTTGTTGTTGTAGATTTATCTTGAAATTTAATAAAAATGAAACACTGGAATACTGAAAAAAATATGTGGACGATCCGCCGCTATCACGCGTTGGTGTCTATAGTTTTGTTTCAAATGAAATATAGACTCATTTCAAGAAACTCAATCTTCCGTTGGCCCCCCAGATCTCCTGACCTAACACCACAGAAATTTTTATGTGGGGTTATTGTAAACGGGAAGGCTGCCTTCCTAAACGTCAACTGCTTTGCAGTGTAACAATGTCTCATGTTCCTAAAAGCAAACGTGCAAACTTTCACGATGCATGGCAATCTTATATAATCTTATATAATCAGATGTACAGTTGATGCGCAAATAAACGCAACAAAAGCACCATTTTACATCGACAATGCCTATTGTACACAAAGAATTTCAATGACATAAATACTTAATTCCCATTAAAAATTTAATTATTTGATTAAATAATAATTATTATTCATATTAAATGCTTTCGAAAATTATTTTTTCCGCAGGCATAGTTTTTTTTTTATAATGCAAAGCAAACAGATGTTTCTAAACGTTGACGGTGTTACAAAGTTTAAAATGACAATACATGATTTGCGGCAGCCGAAATTTACAAAACGTAACCCACAAATGTCGATGAACTAAATCAATCAATTCGTGCAACAATAGCTGTAATTCCAGCGTCAACTTTGCGGGCAATAATAAAAAAATTTTTATTAAGATACCGCATTTGATTAAACGAACAGGGCGGGCATTTAAATTTAATTATCTTTAAGACTAATTAAATGACCTTTCAAAAGAAAAAAGATTGAATAAATTCCATGCATTATAAAAAAACTTATCAATTTTTCGTTTGGTAGCAGTTTTCATCAGCCATCCTGTATTTTACATTAATTTAACAAAAAGTTGTTGGGCTTCAAAGAACAAAAAAAAAATTAATAAAATAATAAGACTCTTCGAACTTTACACTTATCTTGATCCTTTTGACACAATAGTCGAATGGCTGAAAGTATTTAGTCGAACCGGCAATAATATTCAAGCAATAATATTTATGATCACAGTATTTGCATACTCGGCTGCAATTCGCCTTGCAACGTTTGAAATAATTCCAAGGACAATTGTAAGTTATAGATGGCAAATTTAGAGCTTCATTAGAGGTCCATACAACAAGTGCCACTCTAATTATCAATTGAGATCTGTGCCAAACCTATCATTTTTTTTTTGATCCTTTTGACCTCTGGTAGTCGACTGGTAATTCTTGACTTCCAACCTCATCGCTGTGTACCGTTAACGTTGTATTGAAACATACCAGAAACATACCTCCGCTAGGAGTCGGACATAGAACACGGTGTGGGGGACTAGCGCACTACTCACTAGACTATCTGACTTACTCACACATTACTAATTAATTATGAGTATGAGAATTCGTACAATTATGGTGTTTTCAATTCGCCATCGCTCAACTAACTTTTCTGCTTGTTGTAAATATTGTACTCGTTGGGACGTTTTTTTTAGTTGCTATAAATTGCTAGTGACAAGATTTAGCCAAGCAACAATGCCAAGAATGTATTTATGATGTTTCGTTCCTTTTCTCCAAGGATATATTTTTTTATAATTGAGCACGGATAACTATTAAATCTTCCAAGCATGGCTTTATTTATGATTTTTAATTTTTTATACAATACAGACTACTTAAATACAATTCAGACTACTTAAATACAATTAATTTTTATTTTTTGTTTTGGTTATTTAGATGTTGTAAATGTAATTTTTTTTTCGTCTTGCAATCAAAAGTTGGAAATTTGTTAAAAAACACAATATTTAAAACAATTTAGGTTTTCATCATTTAAATTTATACCGAACACTTACATTTTCTTTTCTCATTGGATTTACTGACATCCTCACGCAATTAAAAAGAATGTTTATGTATATGTATTTATGTAAGTACACATGCACAGTTGCGGTCAATAAAACAGTAGTGGTTGACTTTTCTTCTATTTATTTTATGATCGGACGAGTCGAAAATTGTTGTCTTTGGTATCAAAGGTTCTCGGCAACAAACATGGGAAACGTATCAAAATACGCCATCAAAACTATTAAACAGGGCGAATGCAGCATAATAACATGGAGCTGCTTCTCTTTGTGTGGCTGCGTAAAAGAAATTCTTGACAAACTTTATTTAAAATTTAATATTATTGGCGTATGCTGAGGAAGAAATGCGTTTACTTTGGTTCTGCCAACAAGATAACGATCCAGGGGTAAAAGTTATGGAGTGACCTGGACAGTCTGCAGATTTTAGCATCATTGAAAATTTATAGACCGATGTCAAGAAGGGAGTTGCTAAAAAAAATCCAAGAATAAAATTAAACTGTGGGCAACTTCTCAGCGGGCATGGCCTTCTGTTACTTTAGAGATATCCGAACATCTAGTTAACTCGATGACGCGAAGATGTGCAGCAGTAATTCTCAACAAAGGAAATACAACAAAATACTAAAAAGATAAATATTAAAAATTCAGAAATTCTTTGATGAAAGTGCACCTTTGAGGGTACCGATGGCTGGAGTAGTCTGCACGTTGACTACAAAACCTAAAAAGTCCTGGGTTGGACTCCAGTTTCAGACTAAGTCATTAAAATATTTCCCATTTTTTCTATTTTGTATTAATGTGTCTTTGTGTCAGTTGTTGTCGGCTCAGCTGTAACCAATCAACAGTCAGACAGAGCGCCCTCCTCCGTCGTTATTGTGTAGCACCAGCGAAGTAAAATAATTGCTAAAAATGGCTACTAAAACAAAGCTTCAAAACTTAATACGTCTGCTTAATATCAGAGGCGCTGCAACACTGCTATAAAACAAAGAACGCACAAAAGCAGAGTTGTACGATAGTGAAGCTTCACCACCTGTCATCTCCCTCACTATCCCTTTCCAGCACAATTCATCGCATGTATAGAAGTCATCACCTGATATAAAATGTACATTAAATGTTGATAAATATATTGCATTACTATTTTGATCCTGCCTTAATTGGGTATAATAATAATTACGTTTAAATTTTTTATAATTCAATGTGGAATATCATTATTTTGCCTAAAAATAAAATAGATTTAAAAGAAGAAAATTTCTTTATAAATCTTTTTTTTGATATCAACTCTGCAGATATGTATACAATGACTACTATATTTTTTAGCACAGCTGTATGTATTTAAGTATTCATGTGAATGTATCTCTACTGTATAAAATTTAAAGTAAATATAATTTTTACTGCACTTCCTTTTTATAATAACCGCATTACTTAAGATACAATACAGAATGGGCAATGGACAGCAAAAGATCACTTGGGAAATACCATTAAAGTTCAGTTTAGTTGGTTGCAGTTATGACATTTACAACATAAAACCAACACCAACAACAACTTATATTTTTTATATATATTTTTTTATATATATACATATGTATATTTATATATTTTATCAAGAAGAAAGACGCGTAATTTTTTAACAGAAAGAAGTTGACACAATGACCGGTTGCATATTTTGTTTGTAGTTGTTGTTTTTAGGTTTATGAGAAAGATTTTGTTTTTGTCGTTCTGATACCCTACACTACTGTGCTGTTTCTCTATAACAAGTAGTACGTGTCTGCGCAAACTAACCATTCGGAGTGTACTAACTGTTATAGAGAAACTGCACATAATGGCAATTTATGAAGTCAGTATTTCAGAGTCAAAGATAAAAATTTCTAATTTATATCGAAGACTAATTTTTGTCGAAGTGCGGAATAGTTTGAAATAATTTCAAGCTCATTAACTATTATTCTCCGCTGCGAAAATTATCATCTTATCGATTTCATTCATTCATTTTACCGAACTAAAATGTGTCCCTAAATCGGCGGCAGTTTTGGAAAGATTCAATTCATTAATCAATAATGAAATATGACAATATTTTTATTTTTTTCATTGTTGTTAGATTAGGTGGGCAGGTTTCTGGATGTAAAAATGAGGAAATCTCCCAGCAAAATTGGGTTCAATTTATTATGGTCCTATTGTGATGCCTATTGTGAAAAAACTTTCTCGTGTTGTAGTGAAACAGACCAGATTATCTGCTAGGAATCGAACCTAGAACATCGACCTGATAAACTGGTACACTGCTCACTAGACTACCGGGGCACCCCGTTCATTCATTGTTGTTACTTTAATAACAATTTTCTTGCACGTATAAATATTAAACAATTATAGTGACTTGGATTCTCAACAAGAGCATTGACTTTCTTTTCACTTTATTTATTTATTGCTATTTCGTGAAGTCTTCTAGTATAACAACAAAGTGCAAAGGTTTTAAATGAATTGTGCAAAATTTGGTAAGAAATGCATTGCACTTTTTGCTGAAAAGATGAGGGTGACGATGGCTGAAGTAGTCTGCACGTTGACTACAAAACAAAAACAGACCTGGGTTCAATCCCAGCTTCAGACTAAAATTAAAAAAAAAAGCATCTCGCATTTTTCTGATGTGCATTAGTGTGTCTTTGTGTGTCTTTGTGTGTCAGTTGTTGTCGGAAGGTTGCAGTGGCGAAGGGATATAGCCACTGGTCGCTGAACAATACCGGCTTCAGCTGAGAGCAATCCACAGAACGCCCTCCTCGTCGGTATTGTGTAGCACCGGCGAAGTAAAATAATAATAAAAATGGCTACTAAACCGCTATAAACAAAGAACGTGCAAAAACAGAGCTGTAAAATAATTAATTAAGCTCCACCTCCTGTCGTTTCTCTAACTATCCCTTTCCTATAGTTCCAGCACAATGCATCGCATGTGTAGGGGTCATCTCCTGAGTGCTGGTCCCAAATAAAAAAAAACATAAATAATACATTTTATAGTATTATTTTAGTTGTTGTGTCGACATTAATTAATTAATAACTGCATCAAACTGTTTAGTATTGGATGATTTAATTTGAGTTTTCTTCTTATGCAAAGACCCACGCTGCAACAACGTGAGAAATGTTTTGTTAGCGGCCTTTTTTAATATATTTTTATAGACATTTTATAGCCACTGACCATATCGTAAAAGTCTTGAAACCATAGTATTATATTAATTAATAATACACATTATGTTATTTTGAGGGGAAGTCAAATTCATTCGAACATTTTGTGACACTGGTTTTCTCTTAAGAAATCAAAAAACAAGAAACCTGTTGCAGCAACTTGAATAGGCTGGCAAAAAAAGTCAATAATTTCCAAGAAAAGGTTCAAGGTTGCAAAGATGACTCTCAGAGGCATTTATGTCTTTTAAAGAATGAAATACACTTAATTCTGTTTTTACACGAGTTCTGTTTCTCTAATCAAAATTGGGATCATAATTTTAATTAACAAAAACGGCCCGCACTCTAAAATTGTGGAAATGAGAAAACTTTTGAGAGAGTAATATTCTCACTGATGAAAAAGTTGATAACTTCGATATTTTTTGATATAATTGACTTTAAAAATACCGTAGTACGCCCCTGACAAATTCGACACTCTCACACTTATTTCCCAATTTTTGAATTCTTTACTTTTTTTCAGCAACTCGCCGTTTCAATTAGTTGTTCATTCTAATAGCAACTATAATACTTTACCACACCTTTTATTAATATGTTTCCTAATGGAAAAGTAAATTTTTAAAACGTTAACTACGCCATAGAGACCATTAGTTGATGTAAACCAGGAATAACAAGAAAAGATATGCATTTTCAGATCTGCACTGGACAAAACTAATAACTCTTTGAATGCCCCAACAATATATAGGGATTAAAAAAATATATAATAACCGCATAAATAAAAAATCACACCATATAAAGAGGCAAATTTGAGGTTTGGAAGTAAATTGGTTGTCAAATGATGAAATGTGAAAAACTGAGTTGTCATCCTTTGACATTTATTTAATAAAAAGTTGGGAAAATTTTGACCATGGTACGCTACACTCTTGAACAAAGAATTTTAATTGTGAAAATTTACTGTCAAAATGGTGAAAATTTTACTTTAGAAATTCGAATCACGCTCCTTCTGAAACCGCTTTGCGTAATTAAATCGCTAAATTAGCGAAAATCGCTAAAAATTTACCCACCCTTTAGCTCATTCTGCACCACATTGTATAATTTTGTCAAATTTATTATTTTTTTTTTTATCTGGGACCAGCACTCAGGAGATGACTCCTACACATGCGAAGCATTGTGTTGGAACTATAGGAAAGGGATAGTAGAAGAAACGACAGGAGGTGAAGTTTAATTAATTATTTTACAGCTCTGCTTTTGCACGTTCTTTGTTTACACTCGTAGCAGTGTTGAAGCTTCGGTTTAGTAGCCATTTTTATTATTATTTTACTTCGCCGGTGCTACATAATACCGACGAAGGAGTGCGTTCTGATGCGATTGTGGATTGCTATCAGCTGAAGCCGGTATTGTTCAGTGACCAGTGACTATGCGTTCGCCACTGAAACCTTCCGACAACAACTGACACACAAAGACACACTAATGCACATCAGAAAAATGCGAGATATTTATTTTTATTTTAAAATTTTTGTCTGAAACTGGGCTTGAACCCAGGTCTGTTTTTGGTTTTGTAGTCAACGTACAGACTACCATCCATCGTGCCAACGCCACCCTCTTTCTGTTGTATGAAATACATCAATCAATCGTGTATTAAAAATTTTGCAAGATGAATTCGTGTAAAAAAAGGATTTGATGTACTGAATACGACTGAATATGTAGTCCGATCACCAATTTCGTAAACAACATAATTGTCCATAAAAACATAAAAAGAAGACTTTAGCCGCAAATTTAAATTATACGTGTTTTGTTTTCCCAAAAAAGTAGTTCAACATCTCATTTTAACGTCAATATTATATCTACAAATAATCTAAATAAAATCAAATAACTATTAAATTCGATTCATTCAATAAAATTAAATTTAACAAAAGAAGCAAATCAATCAATTCGTTAAATACAACAACCAAAGAACTTCATTCTTTGGCAACCAGTTACGTACGTACATACATATTTCAGTTATTTCGAATATACTTAAAGAAATTTATGGATTTTACAATAATATTTTATTGCTTCTATTTAAAAATGTACACGCGTGTTTAAATTTTATTAAGAACCTTTTTATACTGATGCATATTTTAACATACATATGAAGATAATTACATATGGAAATTCAAATACTTTGTGACGATTTATTACCTTTTTAATTGGAATAAAAATTCAATCGAATTTTTTTTTGCGGAAAGATTTTGGTAAAAACAAGTTTATATATTGTACAATAATGTTTATGGATAAAATGGATTCTTTAGTTAAACAAAAGAATATATTTATTTTTAATTTTTTGCTTATTTTTTAAAAGGCAGTAGTTAAATTAAGCATCTTAACAAAATTGATTTATTGCCTGATGACTTGCAGTTTGATTTTAATCGGCCTTTTTATTTCTTACGAACATAGGATCTCACTCTCTCTCTATCTATCTTATGGTGCGCTTAAGACATCAGCGTTTTATATCAGTTAATTTCGAACAATTGAGGAAAACAATTACTGTACTCCAGTTGCTAAAATTGTTAGAATATGAAAAACCAGACGGCTATCGCGGTTTTCATTAACAGTGGCACTGAACAGTACCGGATTCAACTGATAGCAATCCACAGGTAGATACATCAGTACGCCCGACTTCGTCGTTATTGTGTAGCACCGGTCAAGTAAAATAATTACTAAAAAAGTGGCTACTAAAAAGCGAAGCTTCAAAATTTAATACGTCTCCTTGACATCAGAGACGCTTTAACACTGCTATAAAACCAAATAACATATAAAAGCAGAGTTGAAAGATAGTGAAGCCTCACCTCCCGTCATTTCCATAACTATTCCTTTCCTCTAGTTCCAGCAGAATGCATCGCATGTGTAGGGGTACAAGATTAAAAAAAGAGCATAACAAATTTATCTGAGCGTTTACTCTGCAAATAGAAGATCCGCGGTTCCAAATCCGATTCAGACCAAATACCTTTTCATTGCTAACAGTTTCCTGCTTCGTCGGTATTCTTTTTCTTGGACCAGTGATCCGGGGATGTCACTGCTGTATGCAACTGACACAAAAGCACACTAATGCTACGAACACAATTGGAACGAACGTCGAACTATTCGTGGCGAACTTTCGTCATCAGAAATAAAACACATTTGTGCATATGCAAATTAACTCTACAGCGCCATCATCGAAATTCGTTGTGCGTGACGAACTCTCGGATAGATTTCTTTCTATATCATACACCAACGAACGACAAACAAATTAGTACAGAGTTACCGTTTTCAATCGGTATGTACATTAGGCTGGTTCAATTTATTTAGCCTACCAAGAGTGTAGCAGAAATGTATCTGCGGAAAATACATTTCACACAAATACCCCTCGGTACAAAAATTTTTTGCAATAGTCTCAACATAAAGCTTTTGCAAACAAGCATTTACATAATTGCGTTGTAATAATAACAGTTTCTATTACGGTTTTACCTTCTCTTGTACAATTATTTGAGTTAGGGCCTTTCTACTTGACAGCAACGATATACAATTGACAGATTAGACACTACTTTTAGAGCTTTAGTTTGCTTACATTCTAATGGGTTCGGATTTTCAATTATCAATTCGTTTCGTTTCAATAATGTGATGTGATCTAATGAAACCAGGCAACCCACTCATTTATATACACAATGCGCTCCTCATACGCATTGCAGAAAATAATTCATTTTTTTGCCACATACGTGCTATTAACTCGCAGCAGTTGTCTTCGCTGTCGGTTTTGACGGGGGAAGATTAAAATCGAATGTCTACAAACACTACTCAATCTATTCCCTCTCTTAAGATCTAATTTCCTAGGTGCAGTACAATGCATTGTAAGCGGAAAATACAGTGATTTTCATTAAGTGATTACTAACAACCATATACGATTTATAATAATCAATCGAATTTTTTAATATTTTCGCTTTAATTAATGACAAATTCCCAAGTTTCTACTGTAAGAAGAGACTCTTCAGCAAATCAATAATTGTTTACACAATGTGATATTAATATAAATATTCAAAACCAATTTCAGCAATCAATACATTTGTTTGTTTTTTTCTTTTTTTTCTCTAAAAAAATATTAATCAGACAGTCAAACAAAAAGTCCAGCGTTCAAAACAAATATTTTTCTCGTATGGTTTCCAAACATTGTTTAAATACTTTTTCAAAATTAGACAGCGATTCAAAATAAATATTAGCGTTTTAATTGATGTTTGTTTGACAAAAAATAATAAATAAAATGTAATAAAATCATTTTTAATTGTGTAAGATGAAGGAATATCAAATTCAAAGTTTTACTAATATCGAATATTGAATCAGAGCAACCAAATGTACGTTATAGAATAGACACTCCCAAATTAGAACTCGTAAGTAATTAGAATTTCCAGAAATTAGAATCATTAATTTCATTTAGGGCTCTGTAATTAGAAATAAACATTCGAATATGTAAGATTAACTTTCTGTTGTAAACAGCAAAATTTCCAAGGTTGCTTTGGTTTGAACCAATTAAAAAGAGGGGAATCACCAAATATGCATACGCTATTTTTTTCTATCCGTCTCAATATATTTGCATATTTATTTTTACCGTTTACATATACATACATACCTACCTATATCTATACATATATGTACTTCTTTTATGAAATGTGTATTAGTGATGTTACGTACATATGTATGAGGGCGTTCAGATGTGCCTGTGGATCGCTTACAGCTGAAGCCGTTACTGTACAGTGACCAGTGACTATGCCTTCGCCACTGAAATTTTCCGACAACAACTGACACAAAGACACACAAATGCACAACAGAAAAAATGCGAGATGTTTTCATGGGTCTGAAACTGGGGGAAATTTGCTCCTTTTGGGCTACCCGGTATACGTATACTAGTTTTACATCTCTAAGAAATTAATGTAAATAAAACAATTTTAAAAAAAATTTTGCCAGTTTTAATTAAGCTTTTCCGTTTGTTAAATATTTTTATGAACAATTCGAAACATTTGTTTGCTAAATTTTGTTTGTTTATTTTTCAACCATATGTTTTTGTTTTCCAGTGGATTCTACTGTCAAAAATTCGTTCAGTAAAAATTTGCAGATTCTCAGAAAGATTACTCTTTTTTGTAAATTTTTGTGTAAACGAATGGTTTTTAGTATAATACGGTGGAAAGTTGTATAAAATTTTTTAAGTAAACGAATGGAGCTATTAATTAAACTTATTTTTTAATAGAAGTATGAATTTTGCAATTTTTTTTTTAATTATTTAGAATTTAAGAAAATATATATTAAGTTTTTCATTACTAAAAACCATTTTCATAACTGAAGATGCACCTATTACTGTGAAAAACATATTTAGTTGCGTACTTCCATTAAAAAGATATTAATTTCTTGCAAAATTATACATATTGATTGATAAGAGGAGTTGCGTAGTGTACAAATTTTATTAGCAACATAAAAAACCAAAACCGGATAAACATCAAAGTCCACACACATGCGTGTTGCGCCAATTAAATTCCCTGAAAATGTACAAACTTTATGCAAATTAAAACGTAACTAAAAACATTATTACTCAAAAGTGATTTAAATGCTAATTCACTTAGACTAAGCAAATAATGCTGCTTATTTATGCAGTTGATGGAGAACTAATTCGACAATGGCACTACATAATAATAGTTTATATGTATGTAAGTAAGTAAGTGCATATGTATGAACATACATATATCCAATAAGAAATTCACTGACTTTATTCGTTTGAGTCGAATTTAAAAAGCTCTGCACTAATTTGTTTTCACTTTAAACAAACTGATTTCTAAAATGTAAATACTGTAAAAGCTTGATAATCCGTATATTTGATTGCAGGCCCTAATCGGAATTATAAAATTATCCGCTGAAATTTTTCTGATGTCAACATGATTTTCTTCTGACCAATTTATTGATTTATTCAAATAAAAACTTGGTATTGCGTACCACAATAATTTGATTTCGCAGCCGAAAATAAGCAAGACCATGTTTTTGGAATTAAAATTAATAGAAATAAATAAAGTTGCAATCAATCCGTATTATCCAGTACGCAATGTAATGAAAAATGCTGTCCGGTTTACGGAATAATCTGGATTAGCGCAGTCCTGATTATCAAGGTTTTACTGTAATTTCAAAATAATTCTAAATTTGTTTAATCAATTATATTAAAATGAGAAATATCATAAGTATAAACATTGCAGGTTTCGCTTTAATAACTGTGTTTTTATTCCTTGTACCAGTGTTCTGAGGAGGTATCCTTAGTATGGAATATATTGCAATGGAAGTAAATTCGTAGCTATAAGGTGTTAGGGTAGAGAAGAGATAGGTGATGAAATGGCATTCTTGGTAATTTACTCACAACATATGAGTTTCACATAAGTGAAACAGTTTTCAACGAAATATGCTGTACAGCAAGTAATGGTAAAATTTAGTGGAACAGAATTGGTAGTATACATATTAATAACTTTGGAAATTTGACTCAAGTGGGTTTTGCTCTTTTGTATTTTCACCGACGACTTGCATGCCTAACCTAACCTAACCTAATAATGTCTGTGAAATGGTTTGCAATATAAACAATTTTGTTACGTTTGTGGATATTTCACACCAGAAATGTCGAAACATCGTTCTTTCACAGAAGAAATTATTTTTATTTATCTATATATATAAAACGGAATGTGTGTTTGTACCTTATAGGAGACCAGACCTCTGCAGCTTTAACGTGCAATTTTCACAACATTTAACTGGGACTCTTGAATGAAATATAGGCCCACTTTTTTAAACTATTTTGCTCCATCCACATAATTTTTAATAGATGTTGTAATATAAACGAGCATAACTTTGCCATTTGTGGACCAATTTTAAAAATAATTTTTGCATATGGAAAAGGTGAAGTTAGGTTAGGTTAACAGGCCGCCAAGTCCAAAAGAAATCAGCAGGCAAATGCCGCATATTGCTCACCCCAATAATTGATTATAAAATAACTTCGTCCTTTGTAGACCAATTTTCATATGGGGCAAGGCAAATTGCCCGCCCCTAAAAATTGCTTATAGATAGCTCTGAGTCTACAAGGACACAGCCTATAAGACGACGCAAGACATACTTCTAATCTCTTACTATTTATACCGCTTATACCCGAAAATATAATACAACTCTCATCTATGGGCCGTTGCTTCAGAGACTATTTTTAAGATACTCGACCGTGTACAAGAGAGGGCGAAGAAACTCATTTCCGACGGTTGGGTAGGGAATTCTATTGCCTCCCTCCAGCATCGTTGCAATGTGGGCTGTTGTTCTATCGTTACTATAATAGGATGTGATCTAAAGAAAACAGGGAACTTGTCGCCGAAACCCGTTCATTCCTGCGCACAACGCGTTCATCAATTTGTGGTCAATTTGGCAGCGACTCGCACTACGCATTACAGATAGTCCTCATTTATCGGCCGAACAGCGCGTATGTGGAATAAACTCCCTTCAGAGGTCCCTCCTGACACCTTTGACGTACCCGCAGGGAGGTTCTGGAAACTTGTGAATTCAAGTATTCCGTAACCTACGGGTGGTCTGAGCGAGCCCGCGGTCCCGAGCTCAAGGTGCAGCATTACCTTGTTCCTCTCTGGGGTTCGAAAATGATAGAGGAGGTGACTTTTCGAAATCTCACTAGAGATTGATGAAGGACTGCTTAACACCAGTTAGATTATAATCTAGTACTACGGGACCAGCTTGGCCCCACACCGTCTTCGCAAGTACGGGTTTAAGGACTGATGTCTTCCTTGGAGGTACTACGGGTACCTCGGGTAGAGGACTTCGTGTCTACCCCGAAAGGTCGGTGGTGTGCGCTGGTATGGGTTTGGATTCGTAGTGGCTGTGGTTGCTACCTAAAGTTACGCAGGGAGTGGAGTTTTTGGTCTAATCGTAAATATGTGAAAGTCGTAACACGCATATTAATGATATGACCTTTACTCTACTAGGAGCTGTTGCCATTCGACAGTAGTCACCGGAATGTGTTTCGAACCAACAGTATTACTGTTAAATGGGTCTTGACATAAAAACATTCTGATGTGACAAGAGTTTAGACCGCTCGAACACCTCAACAAGGTGCATTATAGAAACCAGAGATAACTATACATGATTTGCTACCCAACTCTGGAAGTAGGTGGCCTACGGGCTCATTTGCTTATCAGTGCTCTGGGGGCGCTAGTGAATCGTTTCAGAAATTTACTCGGTGTTAAGACCACCGTCAGATAAGGCCCTATGGGCAGGTGCTGACGTAAATCTAGAACACGAGTTGTCACCTTTGACGTGGGAAAATTCAATTTGAAATTAAATGTCCATAAACACTACTCCCTCTATCCTACTTGCCATAACCTCTTTTCCTAGTTCCAGCACAATGCATCGCATGTGTAGGGGTCATAATAAAGATAAAAACATAAATAAAAAAACAACAACCCATACATTAACTATTTGTATGCATGTCTTTTTTTTGCTGTGTATAAAAAACGTATTTGACAATGATAAATGACAATTTCTTTAAACTATTTTTCTTAATCACAGCACATAATTTACACGTATAAAATATGTATATTTTTTGACATATCGTTACTATCAACATACAACATATCGAACGATAAACTAAAATATATTTTGTAATATTTGTTAGGTGTTTTACAAATATAAACAAATAATATGTTAATTTTAAATAAACAAAGGAAAAAGATAAAGGGAAAAAACATAAAACAAAAACTGCATAATAATATACATTCAATATGCGTATCTGATTTTAAAGTGTGATCCATTTATTTGCTGTCCATCGTATCACATTAAAGTAAATCTTTTTAAGTCATGTTTATATCATATGTGAGTTGTACTTGCTACCATGTTGTTTGCACGGTTTTCAGTCATTTTGAGTTTGGTAACCTTCAGACGACACTCTCCCACTATCTAAAGTGCAAAATACTCTCTTCTCAAACTATTGGCATTGCCCAGAGATAATTTTAATATATTCACTTTGAAACCTGCTCGCATTGAATGTTGGATATCAATGGCTACAAAGAAGAGAAAAAAGCTTAAAAAATATGTGGACAATAAGCAGACAACAAAAAAACACACGGTTGATTGGATACCTTGGCTTATTTAAATGCCATAAACGAGATCTTGCATCATATTATTGCATTAATTCATACGTAGCCACCTATATATGTATGTATTTGCGTCCAAAAAGTGGAAATGAAGAAGCAGAAAACCCTTACAAGTATAAAAGGCATTGGTGAAATGTGTTTCCCTGCAGTCTGCAAGTGTTTTTCAAACTCTTTAATAGTACTCAAGATGAAATTTCTGACATTGGTTAGTACCAGTAATTATCATTATCTTTTTTCAATCGAGCAATCAAGTTAATAAC
The DNA here is from genome assembly GCA_963924685.1 of Dexiosoma caninum. NCBI lineage: Eukaryota > Metazoa > Arthropoda > Insecta > Diptera > Tachinidae > Dexiosoma > Dexiosoma caninum. Next base: position 16,215,532 of record OZ004729.1, on the reverse strand, counting down.
TCAAATTAATTTATTTCTTGTGTTTCTTTCAATAGACTGTTTGCCTTTTGCTGTTCCTGGCTGTTTTCGTTACAGCTGCACCTTTTGATGAATCTTTAGGAGATGATCTTTATAACGATGACGATAAATACAGTGCTCAAAACCCTCGATCATTCTTGAAAATTAAGAAAATCTTAAAATTAAAGAAGATTTTGTTTGGTTAGAATATAATCTTTACTTTTCTTTTTTTCTCTAGTCTATATTTATGTTTTCGTTATATTTTTAAAGAGCTTATTCGTAATGTGAATAAAAAAAAAATTTGAGTACAAAATTATAAATTGTAAACTTAAAAATATGTAACTTAGACTAACAGAAGTGGCAGGTATATTTTGAGCTACATGAGAACTATGGTTATCGATAACTATGGCTTGACAGCTGAGAATGTTAAACTGTGTGGACATTCATGTTCAGTAAGGTTTGGTAAGTCATCATGAATGGTTCAACGCCAGAACAATGCTTCTAAATTGTGAAAATTTACTTTGACAAAAAAAAATCTGTTTACAAATTTCATAGAGCACTTCATCCATTTTACGGTTAGCATAATCTGCGCAGGCAATTCGAGCAGTTATTGATCAAGGCAGATTCAAATAGATAGTAGCGTTTGGTGTTCTTGTACTACAATACAACAAACGCACGCATTTTTGTTTGTGTAAATTTGTTCTCTATTTCAAAAACATGTACTGAAATAGAGAAGTATTTGCAAAAAAAAAAAACAAAAGTATGTTTTGACACTCTCAACAAGCAACAAATAATAAAACATAACTAAACATTGATACGAGCAAAAAAGAGTCACCCGGAGTAACGGTGCCACCTAGTTGAAGACACCTAGTTATTGATCGTTTTTGCACAAATTTTACACTTCCCATTTTAGAACCATCAACAAGACAAAGAAATGGGCGTACCTAAGAGAATATTGTTGCTGTAGCGCGAACTATTGAAGAATACGCAGGAATGTCCATTCGTCGGCGTGGTGAGCACTATTGAGCCATTCTGACTGAAACTTTGTTTCCACAAATTAATCAGCTAAACATCGTCCACGGAGCAACTTGATAACAAGACGGCGCGACTTGACATACACTGCTCTTAAATATTGATTCATTGCAAAATCAATTTGGTGACAACTTTATTTCTCTAAAAGGTCATTTTCACTGGCCGCCTCATTAGTGCGATTTAACGCCTCTGAATTACTTTTAGCGCATTTTTTTACAGAAGTGTTACATACATATAGGGTGGGTCAAAAGTCATGCCTGCGTGTAAAAATATGATGTTCGATGAATAAAATCTAAACAAAATATAATAAACAATAAAGTTATTCAAATTTTAACACGCAGGCGTGACTTTTTGTCCACCCTATATATATATCCTACATTTCGTTACTACTCGTGTTCCATTGTAAAAAGTATGTAACATTCTAAAAACCGACCACGTTCCTTTCTAAATTGTTGCACCAATAACTGGGAAAATATTTGAACCACTACTCTCAAGTAGGTGCGATATACTCAACTGGTTTAAATCTTTCATAAAAACCTTTTTGTACAAATAAGAACTTTTAATCATTTGTTAGATAAAGCGGATGATTTTTAAAACAATTCATTATTATTATTAATAAAATTATGCTAAACACCGTAGAAATAGTGAAACGCTAATTAATGGCTCGATTATTGATTGCAAACGATCTGTTGTTCAGTTGCCAGTTGCTAAATATGGTAATGCAGATCGAAACTGCATTTCGAATTATCACGGACATAACACAGTTCCTTCTTTCTATTGTACTGAACGTGGGTGATCGCATTGCGTGCTTTTAATGTAATTGCCCGCTCCGATCACTAAAAATTTTACTACGGTTGAAATAGTTAGCATAAAACATCCATACATACAACATAGCATACATACATTATGACGCAAGTCGGCGTACAAATGTATATATGTATGTACATAGCTAATCACTTAACGGAAATAGTTGTACACATAAATCGTATGTACAGTTTGTAAAAAAAATGTTTTCAAAACTTAGAAAAATTAAAAAGTTTAAGAGAAACTCTTATTTGCAAGTAAATTATATAACTTTTATTAAATTTTTTTCTTCATGTATTCAATTGAAGATGTTTATAAACACTTTGCACAAAAAAAAACAAAATTAAATTAAATAACAAAATAATAATCGTAACTTAAAAAATACTTCCAGTTTCTACGCTGTAAAATAAATGTTTTCAAAATTGTGTTAAATTTAATTAAATTTATTCTAAATGGTAAAAAAAAAAATTTGAGGGTGCTAATACTTGGTTGCCCTCTATTAGCTTTAATTAGAACTTCTAAGCGTCTAGACATTGAATGGATAAGCTTTGGTATATCGTAATTTTCAGGTATTTTTCCCCACTTTTCTTTAATAAATGTTATTTGTTTTTTGGTGCCCTTTTTCCGATTTTTTTCTTTGGGTGGACCCATGAATTTTCTATATTGTTTAAGTCTGGGCTTTGTGCTGAGCTATCGATCACTTTTGTACAATTATATAACAACCAGGATCTACAAATATATGCCTTATGCTTCGGGTCATTATCCTGCTAAAATTTATACTTGAGCTTTTCTGGGTCAACAAAACCGAATTTCCGAGGACTTGCACTCAATTCCTTTTTCAAAATGTTTAGATAGACTTCCTTGGTCATTATATCCTCTAATATTCTTATTTCGCCAACACCCTTGCTCGAAATACAACCCCACACCATAACGGATAGTTTACCGAACTTTACAGTGGGTATTATATTTTTATTTTCTAAAGCCGTCAGGGGTTTTCGCCAAACTTTTTGAGGTCCATCATGGTAGTAAAGCATCACTTTCGTTTCGTCACAAAAAATAACATCATCCCAGTGCTCCGGAGGAAAAGAAATGTGTTCAATGGCAAACTTATACCTTTTTTCTATGTTTGCCGCGGATAGCAAAGGTTTTTTCCTCGCAACTCTTGAAGAGTATTTATGGTTTTGTAGCACATTTCTAACAGTCTGATGAGAGATACTTACTCCACATTCATTACTGATGTTAAGTGCAATTCCTCTAGTACTGAAATGTGGATTCTCATCAATCATTTTCAAAATTTTCTTTTCAATTCGCCGAGTTACTTTTTTTGGTCTGCCTGGTGCTTCATTTGGTTCCAGTTTTCCTTCTTTTTCAGCACTGTTAATAACATTATATACCGTCCTTAGGTTAAGAGAGAACATTTCAGCAATTTCTCTGTGAGATTTTTCTTTATAGTAATTAAAATACACCAGTTGGGTAATGTCTTTGTTCAGTCGCTTTCCTGGCATAGTTTATATATAATTGGATAATCGCTTGTTTGTTCTATGAGCTCAATTTAAGAATAAAAGACAACAGCTACTCTTAGCGTCCGTATAAAACTCTTACACGCAATACATATGCAAAAAACCAACGGTTCTTTCTTGTCTTTGTATTTTTGAAAACACTTTTTTTACACTGTTGAAAGTATGCAAAATTATTTTGTAGCGTTGTTGTTGTAATATGTTCATAAATTTGTCAAAGTTTCGACGCCTGCTTGTCGACAACATACAAAACAACAGTTGTAAAAAAAAAATTCACAAATATACTGATATTGTTGTTGTAAATATTAAATTTAAATTCTTAAAAAATTTTTGTTTTGAAAACATATTTTTTACAAACTGTATTTATATTTAATCGTCTAAAATCGTCTCTTCCTCCGAGCTGAACAAAAAAATTTCAAGATCAAAACCAAACTTCAAATTAAAAAGCTTATTTGGTCATCTTTAAACACACCTTGATTATTAATATAAGTATATTACATACATATGTATGTACCCATACATACTGTATATAAATAATTTTAAATATTTGCAACTATTTTTTATTTATCATTTAACTAGAAACTTGAAATCATAAATGTGCTAATCATTGTCAAATAAAAAAAATTGTCCAATTCATCAGTGTTCTCCTGAAATGTTTTTAACACATTTCAGTAATACTTAAATGGGTAAAAACAATCTTGTGCTGAACAACAAGTAAAAATCAGTAAGGTAACAACGAAATTTTAAAAATAAATAAATAATATTTGCCAAATCGCACATTTTAATAATAAATAAAATCTTAAGCATTTCGAATACATTATTTTCGTATTTCGTCTATGATGATAATATTTGCAAGAAGCAATAAAACCAGATACATAAAATAATCTTTAGAAAAGAAGTCCAACATACGCTACACACTCCGATCAGATTAAAGGAACAGTAATAATCTAGCGTAGAAAATATTTTCATTCAGATGTGGAGATGATTTTAAAAAAATTTTTTTAGTAGCTATTTTAAAGAAGTTATGTATTGTGATAAACAATAAACAGGTATTTTAACTATTCACAAAAAATGAAATTTAATAGTCAATTTATCTGTTAAACTTTTTCTTAAATAAGAAGTAAAATTCAGATTATCATATGAATCGTGTATTTCGTAAATTCCGTACGTCATGGTTTTTACGTATTTATCTTATTCCATTCTGCAAGGATATGTAAAATTTTATGAATCAATAAAAAAACAAAGGGATGACGACTTTAAAAAAAATACAGGTATTTCAGAAAGCCCTTAAGTGATTGACTTATGGAACAAACTTTAGAAGGGGACAGCAAGAGCCATAAAGAATAAAATATAAGGTTCGTTCGTTTACCTCAAATTGGGCGCCCGCGGGCGTTTTCTTACGCAAAAATTGGGTAAATGAGAGAGGTTTTGAGAGAGTAATGTTCTTGTTCTTCACGCACGAGAATGCCCGTACTTTTTCTTCGGGCTAGTTTGGGCGTGAAGAACAAGCAATCAGTTTGTTTATAATAAACATTGAAAATAACAAAGAAAAATTACAAATGTCGCAAACAGCTGACAGACATTAAATAAGTTGTGTGTTAAAAATGTTTCTTAACAATAATTAATTACAAACATTTTTGTTATTTATACCATAAATTGTTAAAAACTTTTCATAAAAAAGACCATTTTTTTAAATAAATATTCTTGTTAATACAAATTGTTATTTCCTAACGATGCTACCTATTTGGTAGCGAAATATTGAAAAATAAATAATTGTTAAAAACTTTTCATAAAAAAGACCATCGCTGAAAAATAAATATAATTAAATAAATTCTTTCAATACTTGTTTTTTTTAATGAATTCTTTCACAAATAGTTTTTTTTCGGTAAACTTTCATCAATCACATTAGACTTCCAATGAAAATCAGGGATAAACAAGCTCGTACAATTGTACTTTTTTCATTACACTTCGCATTGCAAAAGTACTACTTTACTCCACTAAATATTAAGTACCAAAGTATATTCATATGATTATACGTTGTTCAGTAATTTAAATTAATTATAGCAAAAATATATTTTCGATTTTTCTTAATATAATATTTAATTATTAAATTATTCACAACCACTTTTCACAACTTTTTCACAAACTTTGACGTTTGGCCTGTTGAATGAAGTGACCAGCGAAATAGCTAATAAGTTTAGCTGCCCTACAAGAACATTGACGGTCATTTGACCGGTGATATGACCGTCATTGCTGACAGAATTATCGGTCATTGCATAGAACAAAGTTTATATCATTTTCTTAAGGGCAATATGAGAAAAATGACCGAAACTTCTGTGTGCATTTGATAGTCAGCGTTGATGCATATATATCGCTCACTGTAGACGGGTATCCCAATTGAAATGAAACACTATTTATTTCAATTCTTTACGTTATTTTATTTCAATATTCTTATATGTACATATGTATATAAAAAAAAAAATGTAATATAATATAAAATAGAAATATCCATCAGAACCTTGAAGTGGGCCATCATCTATGAATTTTTTCTTAATATAATTGCCCACAATTATTTAAAATATACAAATATTAAAACAAACTATTCAGGGATTCGCATAAAAATTAATTCTATCCATCAGCAAAGACAACATATGTCGTTGTCAAAACGTGTCGCCGAGTACCGAACACAAAAACGATGCTCTCTTCCACACCTGTAACATGCTACCAAAGTAAATGTTTTTTCGTCTAAACTCAGTCGTACGGAGCTTCAAAAACTATGATCCGAATTATAAGTTTACAAACGAGTAAAATTATCCTTTCTGTAAAATTGATGAATTTGCGAAAATTCAAGAATACTTTTGTAATGAACTGCATTAATTTTTAACTATTCAACAACACGTTGGTTGTCTCCCAACGAGGTGCTCTCTCGAGTAATAGGAACTCCTTCAGTATTACTTTAATTTGATTGATTTCGAAACAAATTCTCAATATTCAAGAATTCATTTTATTTTATCTTTCTTTTACTAATAGTTAATAATAGTAAAACTTAACACAACTTTTATGTATTTAGTACATTTGGGGTCAAAAAAGTACAATTTTAAAATTGTCAAATATCATCTCCGATATAAACAGAGCTGTAAAAAATTGACATTTCTTTTTTTCTGGTAAATTTTATGGTTTTTTTCGTTTTCTTACTTTTGTACATTTTGCTCTCTTATTGAGAGTAATTATAGCTTACTCTCATTTTACCGAACTTTACCAGAAAGTAAACGTACAGACCATGATCTAAATATATAAGGTATGCTTGATATTGAATGACAGCTGCCATTTTTTTTTAATTTGACGTCATCGTCGGGAAATGTTTTGTTGTGGTTAAATGGAAATTTAAAAGCTAGTGATAAAATTATTATTATTACATATTTATTAAGAAAATTAAAGGATTATTTTATTGACAATTAATTAAAAATAAATGTGAACTGAGTTAGAGCAAAAAAAAAAGAGTTTTTAATAAACAATTTGTGTAGAAAGTGATAAAATTTATTTGGACAATGAAATAATGTGTGGTAAAAGATTGTAAAAGCTCGAAGCAGGATGATAAAAATCTAAAATATTTTACGTTTCCAAAAGATCCAGAAATAAAGAAAGTGTGGATCAATGCATGCGGTAAAAAAATGTTAACTGGAAATCTGGAACAATTTGTTCTAGACATTTTACGAATAATGATTGGCGTTTAAAGGATATATTATTGAACACGCCAATAAGAAAAAGATTGTTAGATGCGAAGGCTGTCCCATCTTTAAATATCCATGTAAACAGCATTTTACCAGTCGAAAGATCGAAACGATACGTAAAAAGAGCAAACAAACAAATTGTAAAGGAAGCAATTGGTGAATTTGATTTAAAATAAATACAATTTTTTTAAAATCCACTTTTTTTAATGAAATAATATTTACAATTATTTATAGTCTGCAGAAATTACAAGACGAAAGTATTGAAAGTAGCTACTAATTTTCACTAATTGTCGTACATTATGTTATCGTAGGCAAATAAAAACAAATAAATAAAATGAATACAAAAACATTTAATTTTAATAACTTTTAAAAAGATTTTTTGCACTTTTAATAAGAAATTTACTAAAACAAAGCAAAATAAGGAAAACAAAAAAACATTTCATTACTAGATGTTTACACATCCCCCCCTGCGATCGGGCTCACAATTTTTTTAACAGTTACTCATTTTTTATCGATAACACTATACCGATAACTCTGATTAATTTTTCCATTACAATATATTTGCGCTCTTAAGCAAATAAAAATTCAATAATTTTAAAAAACGTTCAGAAAACCTTCGGATGAAGCAATAGCATCATCAAGTTCACTGAAATTTTAAATTGTATTTAAATCATGTACGTGCACAATGTTATTAACTTATTAAAAAATCTATCATTGCATTATCGCATCGTATATTTGAGCTTCAAGGAAGATTTGTCGAATTTTTTTGGGTGTAGTCTTAAACTGAACACTCAAATTATAATAAATCATTTTTACTTTAAGCCTGAAATGATTAACATCATACTCACACATAATTGTAACCGATTACAACAGCAACAATTGAATTACGAATATTGAAAATCTAATATATGCTAGTGCATATGTTTTTTAACTTTGAAGGTTCTGTCGTTAAAACAAAATATATACTACTACCTATTTCGTTCTTATATGCTATTGTTGGGCCTTCTTTTGTTTATCTTCTAATGTCCATCCATGAATAGAAATTTATATTAGTTAATGTTCGTTGACGAATTTATTGTATAACCCAGAAAACATATGGACTTCTATAGAAAAATTTCCTCGTAAGGAGCAAGTTTGTTTTGTTTGTTGTTTATTTAACTCATAGTTAATAAAGTAGTTATTAATAATAGTTATAAATAGTAAAATAAAGGCAAGTAATTGCCTTGCATAGGTTTTTATTTATTTTGATAACAATACCTCAAACGAGAGACAACTTTTTAAATACATAATTTACTTCCCAAAATACGAGGACCAGGGTGCCCCTTTTTTTCATTGGGCAATTCCATTATAACTACGCAGCTGAAATTCTGTATACGGGTGGGCACTGTAAATAATTGGAAAATGTGAAAACGGGCAAATTTTATCTACAGGACCAGTGTTCTTCTTTCTTCTGCGTCTCCGAAACTAAAGGGTGGTTAAATTTCAAGGGCCGATGTTGATTTTGAATAAAACACAAACTATTTAGGAAATTATTGTAATTTTATTTTATAATGATATATTGGTATTACTCAATTATGTATGGAACAAAATATCGGCCAAATGGGCGCCGCAACCACGGCAACAGTGGATGATAAATTTTCGAAGAAAATCATCTTCAGTGATGAGGCACATTTTCACCTCAGTGGATTCGTCAATAAACAGAATTGCCGCATTTGGGCGAATGAGAATCCAAGAGTGATTGTCGAAAAACCAATGCACCCACAAAGAGTGACTGTTTGGTGCGGTTTATGGGCTGGCGGCATCATCGGGCCGTATTTTTTCAAAAATGAGGCCGATCAGGCAGTTACTGTGAATGGTGTTCGCTATCGTGAGATGATAACGAACTTTTTATGGCCCGAATTGGAAGATATGGATGTGGACGATATGTGGTTTCAGCAGGACGGTGCCACTTGCCACACAGCTAACGAAACAATGGCTCTTTTGCGCAACAAATTCAATGGCCGTGTTATCTCACGTAATGGCGATGTCAATTGGCCGCCAAGATCATGTGATTTGACACCGTTGGACTTTTTTCTTTGGGGTTATTTGAAAGAAAAGGTGTACGTCGATAAGCCAGCAACAATTCAAGAGCTAAAGGATGAGATAATTCGGCACATTAACGGCATAGAACCTCCATTATGCCTCAGGGTCATCGAAAATTTGGACCATCGGATGGAGGTGTGCCGCCGTGGTCGCGGCGCCCATTTGGCCGATATTTTGTTCCATACATAATTGAGTAATACCAATATATCATAATAAAATAAAATTACAATAATTTCCTAAATAGTTTGTGTTTTATTCAAAATCAACATCGGCCCTTGAAATTTAACCACCCTTTATATAACCCATTTGAATGAAATTTAAAACATAGATAGATCTGCGTCAAGAAAGACACATAAATTACTTTTTTTTTCAATAAAACTATTATAATAGCTATTATAAAACGCGTGTTCTGGTCAGCTAGTCTATGCATATAAAAATTAAACCGTCCAGATGTATAATACCATGTTCACACGGACAGCAATATTCGTGGTTCGCTCTCTCTCTCCCATTCGTACGTCGTACACCAACCCTGATTGAAACTATTTGCTTCGCCATACAAAATTTTCAGGTCGAACCGTGTTGGTTCATTCTGAAGAAAGTACGAACCACTGACAAATTACTCTAATCTTTAATTTTGATAACAAAATATATGTAGCTAGTTTATCTAAACTAACTGAAAAAACAAATGGTACATTTTACGCCATTTAAATACTGCTTATAATGTAAATTTTTTACTATTTTTATATACCCCCATTATATGGGTATCAAATTAAAGGCATTTTTGAAGAAAGCACAAAATATAATGAAATCTCTGCAAACACAATATAACGGACGCCTAAAATTGTTGACGACTATTATTTACCCACTTCCATGATATGAGTATTGAATGAAAGGGATTTCTGAAAAAAAAACTAAAAATAAAGTGGAATGGGTACTTTTCGGAAAAACTGCGTTTTGAAAAAGTAACATTTTTTTATTTTTTGGAAAAGGTACTGGTGATGTAGCAATAAAAGTATCCAAATTTGGTTTGGTTACCGCAACAATATCTATACAAAAGAATTAGATAAGTTGGTGTGCGTTAACGACGCACAAAGGGTTATTCTAGTCTTGAATAACAATGTACACACAAATTATCATTAAAAACAAACGTGTAACATTTCCATTAAATTATAATCAATATTTTAATTCATATTTTAAATATAAGAAAGTATTTCTAGCTCTCAGAATTTCTTTATTATGAAACGCACATGATGTTATGTTTACTGGGTAATCAACAAACTTGAAAAAGTAATATGTATTACTTCATGCGTGTATGGATGTATGTACATACATATGTACTATGTACGAGTATGTAGTTTAAGCCAAAATCCCAATATGTTTTTATTTAAATTTTAAATAAATATGTATTTATGTATGCATGTATTTACATATAATATGCGCATGTGTGAACATATGAATGTCTGATCTACTAAATAGTTACTATCTTTGGGTTTTGTCAACACCATTTAAAAAGAGTTTAAGTTAAAAATAACAACAATACTACGTGCATAATTTATTTTACCTTAACGGTTGCTATAAATACTCTATATGTCTAAGAATCAATGCCAGTTAAATTTGCACGAACAATCTAAACGGTTTTAACAAATTCCAAGTAGCACATACATACATACATATAATAAAAAATTAAAATGAAATTCTATATCTTGGTAGGTAAAAGTTTTGTGTTCGGTGAATTAATTTTTTGTAAGAATTTATTAAAAAGATCGCAATTAAGATGATCGCAAATCAAAAAGTATATTTTGTGAAGCAAAAGTAATAAAACAAAATCCCACAATTTGTGAAATTTAAAGAAATTTAATAGCCGCGGCTTCGCACGGAAATTATTTACTAGTGAGAATATACATACATATTGAATGTTAAAAATTAAAATAGAAAAATTGCAGTACACAGGAACAGTTAACACATTCTTGTTCTCAATTTATTGCGAAAATGTCCAGGATATCCCCTGACCACTGGTCCAAGATAAAAAATATAGATTGAGAGAAGAGCACATTCAGCACATCAGAGCGCGCTTCGTCCCCGGTATTGCGTAGCACCATAGGCGAAGTGAAATAATTAATAAAAGTGGGTACTAAACACAGCTCCGGAATTGATTATGTCTCCTTAACATAAGAGCCGCTTCAAAAGTGCTATAGTTAAAATAACAGTTGGAAAAGCCAGAATTGTAAAGATATTAAAGATGTCCTCTGTCTAATATTTCACCACCAATTATCACAACCACCAGCCCTTTCTTATCACTCTATATTATTAATTTTGGGCCAGGAAGGGACCAAGATGATCTATTGGTCAAAGACCCCCCATCTTAAGGCTTCTAAGGAATCCAACCACTATTTGGGGTCTGGTGTTCCATAACTTGTGTGGAGGCATCGCAATTCCTCCCAGATGATAAAACCTTTGTCTACCGAGTGCAGGCCAGTCACAAAGAACGTGTCTGATAACTCACTATAACTGTGTACACAGATCTATCTGTGTTTTAACTATTATCGTCTTACCACCTTATAGAGTACCTATCTGAGCATCAATGAATAACAAATAATAAATATTAAAAAAGTAATAATGATATAAATTATATTTTCTTTTTTTTAGTTTTTTATTGTTTGCGTAGCTATAATTGCTACTGTCAGTGCTGTTCCCATTGAAGAAGCTTTTCCCGGAGATATTGATGGGTCAGCTTCCGAGACTGTTAATCCCTCCGATAATCAATCAATTTTCCTGAAACTGAAATTGTTGAAGCTGCTGCTACTCGGTTAAAAAAATTTCGACTTTTAGAACAACTATTGGTAGTTATTTTGTATAAAACATGCACAAAAATTGTAACAATTTTAAGTTAATGCAATTTTTTTCTTCATAATAATAATTTAAGTTAAATAAATGAAAACTTTATTAAAAAATTTTTTTTATTTTATAATTTTCCAAAAGAGATAACATATTCGTCAGAAAATCTAAATAGATACATATGTGTACATTAGTGCGTACCACCTACCCTGCATGTATAGTGTAGTCCACAGAGGACTAGGACTAGTCCAAGATTAACCCAAATGTATGGGGAAAACATTTTTTTTTAACATTATGCTGTCCTAGAGGTGGAACATATGACCCATCGAACTAACACAAAAACTACACCATGTAACCACTCCATGGAGCACTGCAGAGAGTAATTTGAATCACACGAAGTAATCGTAAATACGAAGAAAAGCACGAAGACTAGTCGTATAACAATAAGCTGTTGTTTTCAATGACATGGTCCACAGCTGCATTACATACGACCATGTTGTAACCAGTCCATTTCAGCTAAAATTAACCACGTAGTCCAATATTATTTACGGGTTACAGTAAAAAAAACAAGTTCGCCATACAGCCCTTAATATAAAGTATTTTTAGACGGTATTTTCATACAAATAAAAATTAATTTTTTGCTGAAGGTAGGGGTTACCTTTTTAAACTTTGCTTTTTTTTGTCTAGAGAAGGCCAATATTCTTCAACAATGGCCAACAGATCTCTGTTTCTACAACCCTCTTGTACATACTATATACATATGTATTTGTATATATGTATGCTCACGCATACAATTTTATGAAAAAATGTGATGCCCGAAACTAACAAAAGCAGAATATTAACATTTTAACTTTAATGTAAATTTAGGATAGTAAAAAAAATTATAGAGCTTCCAAACTTTAATCATCTTCTAGAATAGTTATGTAACTAAAAAATGTTTGTCCATTAAGCAAAGATATATTTATGCATATGCCGTGCATTAAGCGGCGTGTGTTTTTTTGCGTTCCCGTAATTTTATACATTTTATTTTTTTATCTTGGACCAGCACCCAGGATATGACCCCTACACAGGCGATGCATTGTGCTGGAACTAGAGGAAAACGATAGTAGGAGAAATGAAAGGAGGTGTAGCTTCACTATCTTACAACTCTGCTTTTGCACTTTCTTTCTTTTATAGAAGTGTTATAGCGCTTTTGACGTCAAGGAGACGCATTGAATTTCTAAGCTTCGTTTTTGTAGCCATTTTAGTAATTATTTTACTTCGCCGGTGCTACACAATAACGACGAAAGAGGGCGTTCTGAAGTGCCTGTGAATTAGTTACAGCTGAAGCCGTTACTATTCAGTGACCAGTGGCTATTCCTTCGCCACTGAAACCTTCCGACAAAACAAAGCACACAAATGCAAATCAGAAAAAATGTGATATGTTTTTACGATCTGAAACTCAGGTTAAACCCAGGAAAATTTTGGTTTTGTAGTAAACGTGCAGACTACTTCAACCATCGCTACCCTCTCTTATTGAGATTTTTATTATCATTTTACAGAACTTTACCTAAGAATTAAAGAAACCCAGCTAATGTTTAAATAATGTTGGCTTTGTTGCAGTAGTAATGTCACTCAGTTATTGCATCATGGAATCACCGAAAGTACGCACATACAATAAAATACGCTACTTTTCGCACACACACAAACATTACAGAACATAAAACGAGTGAACTTTTGACATAAGCTTAGACACACAATGCTAGACCAAAATCTCGTCATCTGTCGCAGTAATGCCACCCAGTTATTGCATCATGATTTCATCGTGTTTATACACATGAGAATAATTTTGTTGACACCCAACTCATGCTCCATTTTACACGATTTTTAAATGTATTATAAATGAATTAATAATAAATAAAACAAAATAATAATATTAAAAATGTTCATAAATAAGATGAAACGATTTTTGCGCGACGAATTTTTTAACGAACAATTTTTTTACCAGCTCTTATTACAAATATTTATTTTTTTGGTACAATCTTAGAATTAAAAAAACAATACTGAATACAATGTTTTAATTTTTATTAAAAATTTTCCTTTTTCTGTAAAGTAAATTATTAATTAGAGACTGAACTTCTATATTAAAAATACGTACATTTCGGTAAACTTGTGTACTTCTGTATACCCACTTGCATGATATAATTAAAAGATTCCCAATTGACATTGGAATTTTCTTGTAACAAAAGTGCGTATCAGAAACCAATGAGTAACTATAAAAATTTTATTCTTTCAAACCTGGTACAAACTTTACTTTTTTTATGTGTATTTTTTAAATAAAACTGCTTAATCTTCACTCATTTACGCGTTCTACTCAGGAAATATTGTAAATTTTTTCATTTACGCCATTTTTAAATAATATGTAAGGTAATCTTAATTAATTTACCATCTGTCTCTTGTATTTTTTACACGATTTTTTGCAGTGTTTTTTCATCGTGTAAAAAAAGTGTTGCGTGTACTTTGTACTATATCTGTTAAAACAAATAGGAATTGTCACCTTGACAGCGACAAAAAAGACTTTTTGGGAACAGAAATTTCATAAGAATAAAAAATTTATAGAAAAAACAATAAAAATTGTAAGCTTATAAAATTACATTTAAAATAATAAAGAAATTCTGGGAATGTTATCTTCTTGTATTAGAAAATTTTAAAGTCTATAAAAATTTTATAAAAAGTTCGGAGAACAAAAGGTAGAAATAATATATAAAAAGATACATTTGAGATTATAGCAAAGAAAAAATGACTGGTACATTTAGTGTGAAATTAAAATCAAAAAATGGTCAATTCATTGTTAAGGATTTGAAGAATGCAACAACAATTGCTGATCTGAAACGTCGTGTAGCGCAAGCAACGCAAATTAAGGAACCCCAACTACATATATTAATGGGTTTTCCGCCTAGACCTTTAGATTTGGCGCTCACCAACCACCAGGTTACACTTGAGGGCTGTGGTATAACTAGCGGAGAAACATTAATTGTTGAAGAAAAACCGGAATCAGAAGTAGTGACTTCTTTACAAGCTACTCTAGAAGATGATGAAGCATTAGCCAGACGGTTACAAGCGGAAGAGGAAGAACAACAATTGAGAGAAGTTGTGGCTGCGGCAACAGCAGAGGATAATATTTCTGACGGAATACCTGATATGAATTTGCCGCGTCTTGGTTCTAATGGCAACTTTAATGGCATATTATTAAAAAAAGTTGTGCCAGCTGATAATTCCTGCTTATTTACAAGTGTACGTTTCGTTCTGAATGGCAAAATAGACAATGAGGGCAGTGAAATGATGCGTCATATAATTGCTCAACAAGTAGCAGCTAATCCTCAAGAATATAATGATGCCGTTTTAGGTAAATCTAATGCTGAATATTGTGCTTGGATACAGAAGCCAGATTCTTGGGGTGGAGCAATAGAAGTGGCTATACTTTCCAGTTATTATGGTATTGAAATTGATGTTGTCGATATCCAAAATGCAATTATTAATCGGTTTGGTGAAGACAAAAACTACGGTGTGCGAGTGTTTCTACTATTCGATGGAATTCACTATGATCCACTATATATGGAAACAGATGGTGTAAGTAAAGTCAAAAAATTATTTTTTTTTAACTTAGTTGTGTGTGTTATTCAAGGGCGAAGCACCAGCAACCATATTTCCCATCGAAGAAATGGGCGTTTATCAACAAGCCGAACAATTGGCGAAGGAAGCCAAATCATCACGTCAATTTACCAATGTAGATAAATTCTCTTTGCGTTGCCTTCAATGCGACGTTATGCTTGTTGGTCAATTGCAGGCTACTCAACATGCAAAGGCTACCGGACATGCAAGTTTCGGAGAAATTTAATATCTCTTAATATTGGGTTCGCTTTATATGTTTGCTTTTTGCATATTTATCTATTATTTAATAACGCAATGGGTCTTGCCAGCCAATGCCATACTATGAACCTAACTACACCATTTAAATGAAAAATTATAAGTTTCATTCAAAACTGAAAGAGAAAATATAAAAATGCTACCTACCCATTGACATGTTTGAAATTGTATATGCTTATTCATAAATTTTAAAATAGTTTAAAATTTGTCTTATCGATTTAATTAGATACAGAATTGTATACTATTTAAAAGTCTGTAATTATTTAAAATATGTCTTTTCATAATTAAAGTTTAATTTATTATTCTGCCCAAATTATTTTGCTTTTTCACAACTTGTTTTCATACAATTAATTTCGGTATGGTTTTTTTATTCGCTTATTCAGTAATAAAAAGCCATTCAGACCAAAAATATATTAGAAAGTATTTAAGTTAAGTAATGTTGCCAAATTATGAACAATTTATACTGGATATTTGCTTTTGTCAGTCTACTGCTGAGTTGGTATTAGTACCAACGGAATGGAGCATATAGGATAGTTTAACCGAACACCAAAAATAAATAATTTGATGTATTTAAATTTTTTTTATTTGTGAAATTAATTTATAAAAACTACACTTTTTGCTTAGCGTATTACAAATTCAGGAAATGTTGTGACTATGAAGTTGTTACCCATGGCGGTGTCATGGGTGCTGGATTTTGCAAATAGGACATGACAACAGCACTAACGCTCAACATAAAAGAAGATAAGACCTATAATAAAATAATTTCATTTGAAACCTCAAGATTATCAGAGAAATAATTCAAACACCAACCTGTTTTGCATCATCGCTAACGCGTGAGCTGGCAAAGCTGATACACGAACAGTACAAAGCAAACCAAGCGCACCATTTTAGTTTCATCATTAAACCGCACATGGAGAATATCATACCTTTACAAACAAATTTTTTTAAATATTTTATGATGGAATATTAAATTGTTACCTAAAATGTTCATATAGTCAGGAGTTAAATCTTCATTAGCAGTACCACTTCCATTTTGACCCTGGTTTTGCGGAGGTTTGTAACGATTCACTTTTTCTTTTCGTCTGGGATCAACGGAAGAATTCATGGTTTATATAAATTCTTTTATTAATTACGGAATGCAAGTCAGTCAACAAATGTAGTGCTCAACTGTCATATAGAAGATAACAATGAGAAAATGTCAAAAATCGCAACTGATGTCCGGCAACATTTTATAGTAGTGGAAATACGACCACCTTAAATTAAAAACGCCTTGATATTTATGTTTAACAGCGAACGCAGAAAATAAAATATATTCCAAGAAAATAACTTCAAATATTTTGAAAAAAGTAAAATTTCTATCACAGTTTACGAAAACTGTTTGTCAGGTATAAGGGCGTAAAATCATAAAAGATGAGGAATTTAACTGCCAATGCTAACGGTAAAGGAAAAACCGTTGCTGACCTTGAAAATTACGCAACCGATATTGAAAATAACTTGGAAGTTGTTGTAAGTTAATGATATATTGTTTATTTTATAATAAATAATTCTATTGTCTTCATATATAGGACAAAAATTTTATAAAGAAAATGTTAAATGTTTTCAATTGTATTATGAATATTGCCAAGCGTAAGGAAGATGGAATTTTTAATGTAATCCTAAGATGGTTCCGTTTATACTTGGTAAGCGAAAATGATATCTTGGCAAATGAGCAATAGATAATTTTTCAGTTGGTTAAATCCAATTTGTTCTAAAATGATTTTTCGAAGATATTGCATCTTTCAAAGATTTAAATCGTCACTTGTTTTGTCATTGTAAATCAAAAATAATTTTTGATGTTCACGGTGTGAATGCTTTCAATAGATATAGAATAATTTAAAATTGCTGTAAATACAGTAGATCTAAGTTTTTTTTTCCTTTCTAATGTAGAAACTTAACATAATTATAAATCCCGAAGACAAAAAATTAATTAAATACTATGAAAACACTGTTCCTGTAATCATAACGTATATAATTGGATGTTTACAATATAAAGCCAAGGAAGTTCCTAATTATCATATTAATTTATTGAATATATTAGAAGAAATAATGGAAAGTATACAGCCCAGTGTTTTAAAACAAATTACGAAATTCGAAAAGGGAACAATGTTTGTATTTGAAAAGCAATAAAACGTTATTGATATTAAAGAATTTTTTGCTTTTTTTTCTATTAAAAGTGGTTGCTTATGGAATCCAATAGATCTGGCTGGAGATTTCAATACGCAATTGAAGACTCTTAAAATACTTTCTGAGCTATTAAAACAATTCGATGAAAATAGACTAAATGAGGAGCTGAAATGTATCAAATGGACAAATTTAAATTTATTCCAATGTAAATTAAAGACAATTGTCCAAGAAACAAAGTTATCTCAATATTTGGAAAATGTAAGTGTGTTTAACCAAAAAACAAACAAATTTAACTGCAAGAATTTTTTAGTGCTCGCGTGACTTATTGAATAATTATAATATGAATCTAGCAAAAAACGTTATGGTTTATTCATTTCACTGCAAAACAGCTATTCTAAGTAAAGTACATCAATTTTATAAACCTTTGGTGAGAAAAAGCTTTGCTGAATTAAATTATTCTAATAATAGTAACTCACACATATTTTTCTTTTCAGAACATTCAAAGTTTTTGGATCGACATAAACTATTGCCCAAAAACGTTATCTTTTACTGGACGCTATAAAATTAAAGCTAACTCTAAATATGAAAATATTAAGGTTACTTTAAAAATCAAAAAGATGATACTGTAAGTTAGCTTTTTACAAAACAAAACCTTAATTTATTGTACTTATTTCCTTCATCATTTAGTAACAACAATATGTTAAAAATTTATTTCGATAAGCCAGGCGATTTTTCTAGTCATTCCGATTATTTATCAAATATTGCTGATAATATAATAGAGTTTACTTTAACAAATAAGGAAACAGAACGCTTAATAAAAAATGATCACATATTAGTATACTTCAACGATTTGCGGGCAACTACAAGTAAAAGTTGTGAAAAGAATGAAAGGAGAGGTAAAAGTACATTTGATTTACTTAAAAATGAAATGGCGAAGTCATTGGAAGGTATGTATGTATACATATGTTTGCATTTATATACACATTCAATTATATACCTATCTACCAAATATATATGTATGTACTATATTTATATCTTATTTTAAAGCCATTTAATTTACATGGACTTTTATCCTACAGCTCATTTTGGTTCCAAATCGCTTTTGGATAAAAGCCTATGTATAAGATATTGCTTTATCTACTTTTCCAAAAATTATAGACAAGACTAATTGCTCATGCACTGACCTACGGAGGCACTCACATATATCAGATAGATTGTATTTTAAACGATTTATTGTTTATCAAGCTTTTTATCTTTACTTATTCAAAAAATTATTTTTCCTTTATAAGTGATTTATAAAATAAATTTCCAAAAACAAAAAATTGGTTTTATAAACCTAGTCTACATATTTTATTATATTTTAGAAATCACAAACAAAAAAACAAAAACTGCCCCAAATTTCTTCAAATTTAATACAACTTCAACACCAGAGGAAAACATGAACATCAGCAACAATATTTCTCAGTTTTGTAATAAATCTCCAAAGACATCAACAAATATTGAAAAGGATATGAATGAACAGCCTCTTAAAAGATTAAGAAAAAGAAAAAAATTCTTCCAATCAGTAATAGAAGAATCATGTGAAGAATCGCAAAATAAAAAGGTTAAAAGGAAGAAATCCCAGAAACCTAAATCTAGGTAAGAATATGCATATAATATCCATTAATGAATATATAGTAAATATATAATATATATTAAATATATAAATGTATTTAAAAAAAAGCAGACAAACGCGTTACAAACAAATTTGTAAGGTGATACCCACAGTTGATTTGACTAAAATTGAAAATATAGATTCTATAAATGAAACTGAAATACAAACGAAAAAAGAGTTTAGAAAAATAGACCTCGAAAATAACGTCTCGAAAAATAACTCTCCACTTATAAATACTCAAGTTTACGATGCCGTTTTAAAACAAGTTGCTGAATTATATGATCCTGTTGAGTACACTTATGCAGAACCCTGTCAATCCTATAGAAATTTTGAAACGCATATTGTACCTATAAGAAAAACTTATAATACGAGAAATGTCACGAAAGCTAATGGACGCAAGAAAAAAAATAATTTAGATAATGAATCTAGTATTGAGAAAAAAAGAAAATTAGCAAATTGCTCCTCGCAAGAAAACAAAGAAAACGTAAGTGTAAATACAATTATTTAAATTCAATTTTAAAATGGCCTAATGATCCAAAAAAGATACCGGCTATAATATACAATTATTTATTTAACTATTTTAATAATAAGTAATTTGTGCACGGTAATGTTTACTCGGAATAAAATTTTGTTTTTTTATTTAAGGAAAATTGAGTTTTAGTTTTCCGTAACATACACAGATATTTAAAACAATAATTATTTTTAATTTTAAATGAAATATTAACTACAAAACATATTTTGATTTGCAAACATTTATATCTGTTTTTAATAACGAAAACGAAACCTAATTAACAGCTAACTGAATTTTTAATTGGTATTTTACTATTTAAATAATATGGCCTTTTTCAAATCACAAGTACTACATTTCTCTTTTGTGAGTTTCATTTAAATATTTTATTCCCCTGAGAAATGTTTGCTTTTATTTTAAACTGATTATTATATTGAATAATATTAATTAATGTTTTTTAATTTTTATTCAGATTAATCCCCAAAATTCGAAAAGTATTTTTTCACCGGTAAGTATAATCAACAGACTAGTTATTAATGAGTTATAGAAATAAATTTATTTTATAACTTTTCTCTAGCATTTGTTCGAAACACAATATAGTGATGAAATCCCTTCTAACAAATTAGCCGTAACGAACAGAAAAGGCTTAAGCTCACGTGTACAAAATACACAAATTGACTTAACATTAACTGAAATTGAACAATTACCTATTTGTTGCGATCGGAATCAAGAAAAAAAAGATGATAATGAAAATATTTCGAGCAGCGGTTCCCTAGATGAAGTTCGTAGCTTCAACCAAAATTTATTGATAGACATAGAAAGTATTTTTTCTCCTACAAAAACTATATTAACTAATAGTACTAAAGTAAATACCCCACAAACTACAAGTTATATGAATTTGAGCGATTCAGATATGGATATAACAGAAGTTTATAACTGTCAAAGTGTACAGGAGCAGCAATCAAAAATTTATGAAAATATTGATATGGAGTTGACAGAACCCTGTTGCAGTCCAAAATTTTTCCCTCTGCAACAATTTGAAAACGAATATAAAAATGTTGAAAATTGTCAGCTCGACTTCGAAGCTTCAAAGCAAAATTATGAAGTGCCCTTTGATCTACAGCAAATCATTAAAGATTTTGATTGTAGTTCAGATGATGAATCCAATTCAAATATTAAAATACTAACTGAAAGATTTCTTTACGATAATGTCGATGAACGCAATTATAACAGAGATTGTATAATTTTTCAAAATCGCAAAGATATCGAAGAATTTAGTAGCGCTGATGAAGAAAGCAATTACAGCGAAGTGGCTGAATGTTCGGAATTTTTTAATTGCGATAAATTAACAAATCAGAATTTTCCAATTTTGCAAAATAGATCACAATTTGCAAATCAAAATTTATGTCAAAATGAGTTAAAAATTACGTCAGGTAAGTTATTTATAAGCTTAGTGTTATTCCATTATTATTATTAGAAGGCCAATATAATAGATATACTTCTTATACATGTACATATTTTGTTCTCTATTATTGATGTAGACGAAAATAGCAAAATCGGCCAAAATGTTACTTCAAGAATATCTACAAAATGTCAAGTAACACCTACATCTATTATCCTACATCGATTTGAAGTTAGTGCTAACAAATCTGTAATACTTAGGAAAACCAATGCTATGAAAATCTCAAGGGCTAATAAATGTTTAAATAATTATTTCAGCGATAAAAATAAATCAGGAGAAATGTATAATACTGTACAAAACCAAAATTTATATAATTTTAAAGAACTGAATTGTATACCATTCCAACGTAAAAATCCAATTTGTTACACAAAATTTCACGCAAACCCATCTGTGGATAGACTTGATACTCCTACAGCTAATAACAATTCAAAAAACAACATTTCGAAACCGTTAAGTGTTCCAAGAAATGAAAATACAATAAAAACTTCATCAACTTCAAGGGGCACAAATAGGGCAGGTGAAATCGATAATAATAAATTTGGAAGTAGTGGGCACAACATATTATATCGCAGTGAATCATTGAGAAATTTAAACAGTTCATTTACAGAAGGTAATTGCAAATTTATTCAAATGTTGTTTTTCTTAATACTTGTTTTTTTAACCTTTTTTGAACAATCTATTTTATTAAGCTTTAAGGTTTTTTATTTCTTATTTTTATATAATCTCGATATTTCGTTAACCTTCGGTTAACATCTTCAGCACATTTTTATTAATTTTTTTTTTATATATTCGATATATATATATTATATATCGAGATTATATAAAAATAAGAAATAAAAAGCCTTAAAGCTTAATAAAATAGATTGTTCAAACAAATGTTATTTATTTATTCTAACAAAGTGCTGAAATAATTGTTCTCTAAATAAAACAGTTTTATTTGCCAACTAATAGTTTCTATTTATGTTAGATTTATTCCACATAATTCAAGATTATGACGCAAATATGAAATTACATTTGGACAATTTTGTATCTTGCACTCTAAAAAATATTTCCGATAAATATACAAACAAATTTCTTGACATCGCAAAAATTATTCTAAAAAAGTTTAACACCAATAAACTGGAACTGCAAGAAATGCGATTAAATATGGCACGATTGTTAAAAGAATTTTACTGTCAATGCGATGAGTTTATAAATAAGTCAAATGAGTTTGATATGTAAGTACAAATTAATTTTAATTATACCAAGTACCATAAAAATAAAACACCTTTATTTAACAGCGATAGAGAAATTACGGAACGCATAATGGATATTCCAAACTTTTTAGCCAAGGACTATGAAGGTATAATTAAGCAATCGAATAGCGAACAAAATGGAATATTTAAAAAAGTTTGGAAAAGATATTTGGACCAGTCCAAAATTTAAATGTTTTTGTTTCTGTCGTAAAAGAAATAAATTTAAATAAATAAGATAATAATTTTAAATAAACTTCATCAAATAAATTTAAAGTAAAACATATACTATATAATTTGAAATTAACGGATTTCATTCAATTAATTTTTAAATGTAATGAAGTATGGTAAGTTTGGAACTGTTTACCTTTTTTTTTATAGTGGCCTCAGTTTTTATTGTTTTGAGTATCAAATCATATGGGCATTTTCTAAAATTATTGAAACACGTTCCGCCAAAGCGGTATACCATATATAAATTTTTGTATAAATTATCACTTAAAATATTACGAAACGATGTTTAGCAGAGTACCGATATGTAAAAATTTATGGAAAATTTCGAGGCAAGTTTTAGTGATGCGGCACAATGAGCTTGTGCCCAAAAATACCACAGTTTTTACAAACAGACATTTGCATGTGAAAACGTACGATAAGGATACTCTACTGGGAAACCAGAGAGCTAAGGGTAAGGTTACCGAAATGGACATTGAAAGCGATCTCAATGTATTGACCAGGAACAGTATAGAGGAAAATAATGATAAAGAAAAAATTTGTTTTAACCGAAAGCAGGATTCGGAAGCGGTGCAAATATCGTCTGACACAATTAACGGTAATCCAGATACATTTGGCAATGCTTCTGAAGAGCCTGTCGAAGAATATGAAGGTAAACGCATACACTTTTCGAGAATTCCAATATGTACAAAAACTATCTTGCTTAATAATTATTAGGTGATTTACAAGAGGAGGAATATATAAGTCGGCCAACACGACGTTGGCAGAAACTTGAAGTGATCGAATATGCTATGATGATTAAGGAGCACGTAAAAAATCACCGATTGAAAGAGGCAATCGATATTCTTGAGACACGCATGTTAAAAGAAGATCGGGCTAAACCCGATAGATATATATTTAATTTACTTATAAGTGGGTGTGCTAAGGCTGGGTATACACGTAAAGCGTTTCAGTTATACACTAAAATGCGACAGCATGGTCTGAAAGCTAAAGAAAGTACTTATACATCACTTTTTAATGCTTGTGCTAATGCGCCTTTCAGGCAGGATGGTCTAACCCGAGCAATACGATTAAGAGAGTCGTTGTTAGAGAAGGGTATCGAATGTAATGAAATGAATTACAATGCAATGATTAAAGCGTTTGGACGCTGGGGAGATGTTAAAACGTCATATATATTGGCAGATGAAATGAGGGATAAACGTTTACAACTAACTGGTGAAACTTTTAATTTTCTGTTGCAAGCGTGTGCAAGTGATGAGAAGCATGGTTTTAGGTAAGCAATAACCAAGATTCGATTGGAATAAAGTAAAATGGTATTTTTTTGTAGACATTGCCTACTTACTTGGCATCAGATGTTAAAAAAAAAGATAGAGCCAGATTATTATTCGTTTAATGCCGTTTTACGATGTGTACGTGATTGTGGTTTTGGTGATTTAAAAGATATGGAAAATGTCTTACACCAAATTCTAAACGTAGAACAAATAAAATCAAAAGCTGAAAACAACTCTGGCAGTAACATTGAACATTCTATTAGCGGAACACTAAACCCCTCTGCCAGTAGCAATTCTCTGCAAATCTCAAATGAAAGCACTAACTTGCAATTGCCGAATCTATTGGCAGATGTACCCCATTTAGGTAGCATGATATCGTTGACTGAAATACAAAAACCGCACGACCGATTTTTACTGCTCGGTGGTATAACTGGCTTTTTGGAACTAATGAAAGCAAGAAAAATTACACCGAACATACAAACTTTTACCACAATGTTAGAAGTTATTCCTCCCACAAATGTTGCCGAGAAACAGCTTTTAAGATACATACGCAAAATAGGTCTTAAAGCAGATGTAGACTTTTTCAACATCCTCATCAAAAAAAGAGCTATGCGTTTCGATTACGAAGGTGGTAAAGAAGTGTTAGATATGATAAGAATAGTTGGTTTAACACCAGATATAGTTACATATGGAGTGCTAGCTTTGGGTTGTACGACAGCTGAAAGCTCTAGAGAATTACTAGAAGAAATGCGTGGGAAGAGTTTAAGGTAAGCAAATATTATATAAAATTAAAAAATCAACGTCAATGGCTAGCTGATTATATTTCAAAATAATTAATGACCTGAATATTCCCATTTTTTAAGGATAAATGCTGCAATTTTAGGTGCTATGCTACGACAAGGCTGTGCTCAGAAAAACTTTCCTTATGTTTGTGAAATCATGCAAATAAGTTTGGATGAGAATATTACGCCTAATAATATATTCCTTACCCATTTACATAAATTTCATTTGCAATGTGCCCGCGCAATAGATTCCAGAGTAAGTTATTTATTACGCAAAAACCGTTAACAAATTCTAACATTTTACACCACTCGTTTAGCATCCTAGCACTAAAACAAAAAAATTTAAAAAGGAACACAAAAAATTTTGTGATAAATACAGACTGTATCAACAAGAACATAAAATTGATAGTCTGAAATTAGAAGATGCCATTGCGAAAATTAAAGGACGTCCATATGAGCAATATAAAGAGGATGCAGTCGAAGGCATGGAACCCCTCAAAAATGAAAATTTATCAAGAAAACAAAAAACTCGCAAATATATAAAGAAAATAAAGCTTCAAAACCTTAAAGAAGACGACAACCCGACACAGGACGATGTGAAATTGCCGTATTACTCGAGTCCAAAAACGGATGTCGAAGAAAATGTTAACAAAGAATTTTAAAAGTTACATACTAAAGAATCAAATGAGAATAACACGTTTGCAACTACAAATAAAATTTACTTAAGACATCTATTCTTATTTATTTTTTTTCTTTTCTTATAAAGAAAAAAAATATACATGTGTATGTATATTAACCAATCATTGTCCTTTTGCGTCCTCTCGCTCTTACTTCTTCAAATTTTGCTACCACTGACTCTTCGTCATCACCGCATTCTTTGCGGTATGCATTCAACATGTCCTGAAAAAGGTAGGGTTGCTGACTGTGAGTACTTTTTAAAGCCCGCTCAAGTACATATAGATCCACCCCCTTACTTTCGGATCCTTGATTATACTGGCTCAAACCAAAATCTATCAAAACTACGTCATATTGGGTAAAATCTTCAGATTTGGGATTTATTAAAATATTTGAAGTAGTAAGATCACCATGTATTATATTATTTGCATGCATTCTTCCAATTGTGCTACCAATTCGTGTACAGAGTAACTTAAGAATTTCTTCTGCTTTTTCCTCTTTTACAACAATTCTCTGTATGTAATCTTTTGCAGTAATAGCTTTATCAAAGTACTCCATATAAATTTTACGTTCTTGTAAGTCCATATGAAGTATTTTTGGTGCCATTATTCCGGCTGTTTGGCATCGTCCTGCTGCCTTTGTTTCAGCTTTCATGCGTTGTCTTGTGATTTGATTGTCCAACTCATGGTGGCGATACTTCTTAACAAATCTTTCTTTAATCAAACACTTCTCTCCTTTGTATTCTCCCAAATATGCACGACCTTCCGCTCCTTGCTTTATAAAATTATCCACCTGCATTGGAAATTACTTTTCTGTAGAACAAGCAGTTGTCAAACTAGGTGTATCTTTTTAGCTATAAATTACGAACACGCGGGATCTCAATTTTACCATAAAGCGATTTCTTACACAAAAATTGGATAAATGAAGATTTTGAGAGAGTAATGTTGTTATTCTTGCACGAAACAGTCCAAGGTCTATGCAGCACTACAACAATAACCAACAGGCATTTTGTTTGTGTAAATCAACTTTGGGATGTCAAAAACAAGAGTACTCCTCTCTCAAAAGTAAACACACACAGGCTACAAAAGCAAGAAAAACATTAATTTCATTTATGTACGCCTTAATTGCTTTTGCAAAAGCTTTCTCAAAATAAAGAAATGTCTAAAATTGTTGATTGCGCGCTCTCTCAAATTAAACAAATGAGTAAAAGAAAAACTAATTTTGACAGTTAAGTATAAAATATTTGTAAAACACATGGTGAGTGGCACAGACCTAATATACATATGTTGCTATTCGTTCCAAAATGTTGTAGAGATTGCCATTTCTATATGAAAATTTTGTAAGCTAAAAGACAGAAAAATCGGTATATTTATCAGCTGTTTATATATTTTGTTTTGGTTATTCTATCCTTTTGTTTCCAGATACAATTAAAAAGTGAATCATCAAAAAACTGAAACTAAAAATAAAAATAAAGAAAATGTTTAATAATCTTTTTGGAAAATCACCTACGCTTAAGGAACAGCAACGTGATAATGATAGAAATTTAAGGAAAGCTTCACGTGACATAGAACGGGAACGAAGAACATTGGAGGATGAGGAAAAGAAACTTCAAATGGAAATTAAGAAGAATGCTGCGCAAGGGAACAATGATGTCTGTCGTATTTTGGCTAAACAATTAGTTGAGATACGAAAACAGAAGGGCCGTACATTCGCTGCCAACAGTAAAATCACCTCTATTGGGTATCAAAACAAAAATATTGGCACCAATGTGGCCTTAAGTAATGCGATGAGCACATCAGCAAAAACAATGGCCGATATGAACAGAATAATGAAACCTGAAAGTATTGCAGCCAACGTCAGAAACTTTCAACAGGCAAATATGAAAATGGAAATGACGGATGAAATGATCAATGGTACACTTGATGATATGTTGGCCGGTTCTGATGATGAAGAGGAAACTAATGTTGTTCTCAATAAAGTGCTGGACGAAATTGGAATTGAAATTTCGGGACAAATGTCTAAAATACCTTCGACGGCCATTGGAGATATAGATGAGACACGTACGGATAAAGATATAGCGGCTCAATTAGCTAAATTGCGGGCCACGTAAAATTTTGCGTTATAATATGTATTCTTAATCTGTTTCCAGCTGTGTTTTTATTATAATAAATTTATATTTTAAATACAATTACATATTTATTAAAATTAGCTTTTTCTACAAACGCCCAGACATACCACCTGAAGCTATAATTGTTTCACCAGTTATATAACTTGCATCATCTGATACCAGAAATGATACCACTCCCGCCATTTCATCTGGAATTCCCAGTCGATTTAGAGGTATTTTTGACAATGCCGCTTCGTTTGATGCTTGATCTTCATATAGCTAATGAATAATTGCATATATATTTATAGAATGTATGTGTATACATATATGTATTATATACCCATTTTTCTTACCGATTTTGAAAATTTAGTTTTTATAATTCCTGGCGCTAAACAATTTACGCGAATTCCTTCTGAAGCCAAGTCTTTGGCAGCTGCTTTAGTTAGACCAATTAAAGCAGTTTTACTTACTGAATAAGCGCCTAAAAGCTGAAAGATGTTTTTAAGAAAATGAAAATATAATTTAGGTATATTTTTTTCTGGAATGGTATTCCAAACATTAAATATACTAGGTACATACTATATAAATATTCCTTTCTTTCAATGTCACAGAATTCGGTGAATATGTTCAGAAACATATTCAATGTAATAATTACATAGTTTGCTGGCAAAATTAGGACATAAAAATTCATCAAAATTCATTTATCAATTTCATTATATCTGGGGATTTTTAACAAAGCATCATAAATCGAGATGAGATAATGCTTAGTATTTTAATCGTAAAGAAAACTTCACAAGATGCCTTGTTTACTAATCAGCGCCTTTCTGTGAATTTTAACATTTGAGATATCAAATAAAAAGTAATCAACTTCTGTGGACTTGTGGATTTAATTCGTACGCTTGATTTTATTATAGATTATAGTAGAAAGTAAAATTACAGGAAAGTTAGTCAATGTTCTATTCCTAGCAGACATCTGATCTGTATCACTACACCCTGTGAAAGTTCTTTCACATGGACCTAACGTAACCTAACCTAGATTAGTTATACTAAGTTTATACATTTTTTAAAAGACTAATAATAACGAATAAAAGTCGAAAGAAAAACGACTAATTAAATAGTTATTTTGATGCCCTGAAAAATTTTAATATTTAACTTAATTTGTTTTGTCAAAGGTCAACAGATATACTACCTTGATATATACATATGTATGTATTCAATTTACCGAAAGCATTATTTATTTTAAAATATAAAAAAGTGAAAATACCAAAGAATATAAATTCTAACATACCTCAAAAGCATCGTACCCAGCTATAGATGAAACGAAAACTATGTTGGAATTCTTTTCTTTCCGTAAATACGGCAAAGCTTCCTTGCCAAGTAAGTAGGAGGACTTTACATTAATATCAAAAATTTTATCCCAAACTTTTTCATCACAATCAAAAACTCCTCCTACAGCAGGATTTACAGCAGCATTCGAAACTAAAATATTTATTTTTCCATATTTGCGTATAGTCTCTTCAAACAATTGTTTTCTATCTTGAGTTTCACCAACATGGCATTTTAGTCCCATAACATTTAAATTTAGTTTGTGCAACTCCTTAACCGCTTTATCAACATTGTCTTGCTTACGGCTACTAATTACAACATTGGCACCATCTTGAGCCAAACGTTTAGCAATCGCAAATCCAATACTTGAATTTTTTAAAATTTGAATTCAATTATTTAACATTTTTGTTTTATTGCTTACCCTTCTGTAGAAGCTGTAACTACAACCACTTTACTTTGTAAGCGTTTCATATTTCTAGCAATGCATTATTTCCACTGAGAAACCTTTAGCAAAAAAAGCTATTTGCCTGTGATTAACGAAAAAGAACTTTGCACCACAGACATAAACTACTATACTCTATATTCTGTGCTCCCTACAAGTGATTATTTTGTGTTATAATAATAGGTGTGTACTTAGTACAATTTAAAAAGCTAATTGGCTTTTATTTAGCATGGTGAATACACCCGTTTACATCTAAATAAATTTTCTTTGTTGTAATGTTTGCTTGTAAATATAATAATTTCACCTAACTAATCTAGTGAAGGCGCATGAGGTACCATTTCGCGAAAAGTGAATGAGACAATTTCCATGGTTATAAAAGGGAAAAGTAAAAGCAACATGTTTACTCTTTGAAAATATCAATAACACAAAGTAGACTTCACGTAGTGAGACAAACAGAAGGATTTTTAAAGACGACAAATTCGTGATACTTCAATTTTGTAATAAAAAAAGATTATTTTCAAAATCATATTATAAATAAAATTTGTTTAATAACTGATCTCTAGTATTGACGTTTCTGTTGTCAATAAATATTGATTTCGGAAGGCGAAGGCATAGTCACTGAACAATACTGGCTTAATTCAGCTGATAGCAATCCACAATCACATCAGAGCGCCCTCCTTCGTCGAAATTGTGTAGCACCGCCGAAGTATAAATAATTATTAAAACGAAGCTTCAAAATTTAATACGTCTCCTCGACATCAGAGGCCCTTCAATACTGCAATAAATAAAGAACGTGCAAAACCAGAGTGGAGATAGTGGAGCTTCACCTCCTGTCATTTCTCTAACTATGCCTTTCCTATAGTTCCAGCACAATGCATCGCATATGTAGGAGTCATCTCCTGAGTGCTGGTCCCAGACAAAAAAAATAGTAGCGCCATGTATTAAAAAATGCAATTTACTGACTGTTCGTAGAAGCCGAGTGAAAATAATCGGTCACCATTTATATTGAAAACAAAAACAATTTGAGTTTTTTTATTGTTGTTTTCAATATAAATGGCGAACGATTATTTTCACTCGGCTTCTACTAACAGGCAGTTAGATTTCAAAGTTGGTACAAAAACATAAGAGCCATTTTCCATCCCTGGAGTAACTACTTTTTTGTATTGAGTACTCACAAAAGTGTTTTACATTGAGTACTCTGTTATTTAGGCAATATCGCAGAAATGGTATTCTGTGGCAGAACTAAATGATATTTTGTGATTAAACATTTACAAGGTATTCTGTGGTTTACTAAACGAGTTAACTTATAAATTAGTTATTGCAACAAGAAATTTGCATACAATATTACATACATATTCATATTAAGAAATAAGAATCAAGAACAATGCCGCGTATTATGATAAAAGGAGGTGTTTGGCGTAACACAGAGGTAAGTGTATATATTTATTTTACCGTAGATCCAGACTATCAGCAAAACTTTGTGCAAAATTCTAGGATGAAATCCTTAAAGCCGCTGTGATGAAATATGGGAAAAATCAATGGTCCCGTATAGCTTCTCTGCTGCACCGTAAGAGCGCAAAACAATGTAAAGCCAGGTGGTATGAGTGGTTGGATCCGAGTATCAAGAAAACCGAATGGTCCCGAGAAGAAGATGAAAAATTGTTACATTTGGCAAAATTAATGCCAACACAATGGCGCACAATCGCACCAATAATTGGGCGTACAGCAGCACAGTGTTTGGAGCGATATGAATTCTTATTGTAAGTTCAAAGTGTAGTTGTTTAATTTTTCCTTATTAAATACATTTCCATTTTATATGTTAATGATTTATACTTACGAACAAACTCGGATTCATGCGTATCATTTTTGTTTGCTGATAATTCATGCTTCAATGGGCCACTAAAAATTCTCTCAATATACATAAATCCTTCTAAAACAATTTCTATTGTAATTGTATCATTTACAGTTATCTGTGAACGGTTAACCATCCTTCTTTTTTGTTAAATAAAATAGTAAAAGTTGGATACAATCCTTCTTATCGTGTTTGGCTAATTCGCCGCGAAAACGCGCCGTATTTAAAAAATTGCATCGTAGTTGGCGAAAACGCTAATATTTACAACACACGACTACAAATACACCAGTAGTCGAAGTACGCCAAATACGATAAGGAAATACCGGTCCCTAATTGGTGGGCATTATTATTATTCCCCAAATAGATCTCCGTCGAATGACAGAGTAACTTAAACAAGCAAAACGTTTTAATTACATATGTATTCCGTATTAAAGGGACCAGGCGCAACGCAAAGAAGATGGTGAAGAAACAGCAGATGATCCGCGGAAATTGAAGCCGGGTGAAATAGATCCTAATCCGGAAACAAAACCAGCGCGACCTGATCCCAAAGATATGGATGAAGACGGTAGTATAGTTTGCATATATATGTATGAATACGAACATATTATCTTATTAATTTTTTATTTAGAATTGGAAATGTTGTCTGAAGCTCGTGCTCGTTTGGCCAACACACAAGGTAAAAAAGCAAAAAGGAAGGCGCGTGAAAAGCAATTAGAAGAAGCTCGTCGGTTGGCGGCTTTACAAAAACGTCGCGAATTACGCGCTGCTGGTATAGGCAGTGGGAAACCTAAACGTGTTAAGGGTATAGATTATAATGCTGAAATACCTTTTGAAAAACGGCCAGCCTTGGGGTTCTATGACACATCCGAAGAACATATTGATCGAAATGATCCGGATTTCAATAAAATGCGCCAACAAGATCTAGATGGTGAAGTGCGTGCAGAAAAAGAAGAACGCGAAAGAAAAAAAGATAAACAGAAGCTAAAACAGCGCAAAGAGCATGACATGCCAATGGCTATGTTGCAAAATTTAGAACCAGAACGTAAGCGTTCTAAACTTGTACTTCCAACACCACAGATATCGGATCAAGAACTACAGCAAGTTGTTAAATTGGGTCGAGCGAGTGAAGTCGCCAAAGAACTTGCTATTGAAAGTGGCACTGAAACAACGGATGCCTTATTGGCCGACTATTCACTAACACCACAAGTTATTGCAACACCTCGTACGCCAGCACCATATACTGATCGAATTATGGAAGAAGCTCAAAATATAATGGCTCTTACACATGTTGAAACTCCACTTAAGGGTGGCTTAAATACACCCCTGCATTACTCAGATTTTTCAAGTACGACACCGAAAGCATTAAGCATATCTACACCCAATACTGTAATAGCAACACCATTTCGGTGAGTTTTTTCTTATCCTTTTCTTTCATATACATCCCTTCATTTTTAGTTTAGATTTAATCAAAATTTCTTAGGAATAGATGTATTATTTCGAAAATGATTTTCTTAAAGACAAATCAAAGCACTCGCGAGTATGCAGGGCATAGGCGTTTGAAGATTTTTTTTTCAATTAGAGATATTTAAAATATATAATCATTTTCAGGGAGGAACCTTTTGGAACTGGGAAATTTATTGTATGCAAATGCATGTACATATATACTCGTATAGATATTTCGTAGCGTTGCTGAACTTTATAGAATTTTTTAGTAAAAAAGGAACTTTTTGGAATTTCGATGATGTTTTATTTGTAAAAAGAAAGTCCTTATTTAGACTGTTTAGAATACCGTGGTACATATAATTTTTTAGAAAATCTCGTGAAAGCATATACAATAGACATTTATTAAAACTGTATATATTAGAATATATTTGAATATAAAAGATTACATTTCAGTTGGTAAAAAATAGGCCTGTATTTTCACAGGGCAAGTTTACTTGCGAAAGTCTTAAGTTTATAGCAGAGAGGGAAAGACAAGGGAATGGAATATAGTACACCTGTACTCGGCAAGTAGAGTACAATTTTATTATACTATAAGTTGGTTGCAAATAAATTTTGACATTTACTTTCATTTGTATTTCGTTGTGCTCTTTTTGATCTGTAAATATTTGGTCTGTTCCAGGTGCATAACAAAAGTCCCGGAACTTTTGAGAATGAAAAGAAAATTGCTCTCTGAATGTGACAAAGTTGCCCTAAATTTATGGAACGCATAAAACCAATATTGAACATCTTGAAATATTAGTGGGGCTTCCTTTCTCAAATAAGTTTTATTTTAGTGATTTCAGACGCTTAAAATGCATATTTTAAAAGCAAAACATTTCATTATAGGCAACAGCTGCAAAAAGTGAATGAAAATAAACTGTAAAAAAGTAAAAGCCATTTATAAAGTGATAAATATGCACAAATATTTGTACTTATAACTTTAAAATTTGAAAAATCTTCAATTTTGCTTTTTCATAAATTTTTAACTAAAAAAATTTTTCGTTTCTTTGCAAATTTTCTAATTATTTTCTTAGTTTCATATAGAAATAAAAACCAGCTGATAATTAAATCTAACCCGAACTAATACTGCACCCACACCTTCAACTTTTGTTTTCAAATTCTTTACACATACTTATTCTCAAAATTCATGTTTATTGGTAGCTGTGACGTGGGCTGCACGCAAGTTTTGAGCAATTTAAAAGCAAATTCATTTGTCAAGATGGCTTCGCTGTTCACAAGAAAATGTAAGAATAGGTTTTCTTGCCCAAAATTTTAAACAAAACTTGGCCAGGAAATTTGAAAGCAAACTCTCATCGAATTTTAGAAGTATGAGTGTATTATGCTTAGTTTTTGACTTGGTATTTAAATACTGCTTCAGTTTTTCAGTGCTAATTAAATGTGCGTAATTAAATACAATAAAAGTATTGTAAATAGAACTATCAAATTAGGGGTAGTTTTTCAACAGAACACTATTTATGAATGGCAAAAAGAAGAAAAAAAGAAACTCTTTTTTTTAAGTGAAAAAAAGAACAAAAAGCTTTTCATTGTTTATATCATATTTTTGTAATAAATGTATACTTTTATTAGCGTATATATTGTTTTGTTATGCACGTGGAGCAGACCCCTTAATCACTTTCAAACGAAGCAAATAAGAAATGTCGAAAAATTAAAGAATATATGAGCAAAAACAACGAAACTTGAGCAACTAAACTTGCCGTGGCAGAACAGCGAAACATGTTCAAAAGAGAATTCCAATAGACTTGCGCAAGTAAACTTGCCCTGTGAAAATACAATCTAAGATTTTTTTATTACGGCACATTCTCAAATTATTCATCCCGACCATAAAAATATTGAACAAAACTAACATTTAATAATAAAAAAATTTTGCTCTCTCAGAACACATCGTGGCAATGAAAACTCCACACCAGGTGGTTTTGTCACGCCCATGTCTTCTGCTGTCGTACCTGTTGGGAAAACGCCACGAACGGACGGGTCTCAAACCGCATCCTTGGTACGTGATAAACTAAGTATTAATCCAGAAGAAAACATTAGTATTGGGGAGACGCCAACATTATATAAAAATTATCAAAAACAATTGAAAAGTACTCTAAGAGAGGGTTTAGCCACGTTGCCAACACCTCGGAATGATTATGAGATTGTTGTGCCCGACCAGGGTAATGATGATCCAATGGACGGTTCGCATGCCGGAGCATTAGTGGAGGATCAAGCAGACATTGATGCTCGTATTATAGCAGAACAAGAAGCAAAACGTAAACGGGAACTTGAAAAACGTTCGAAGGTTATACAGCGATCCTTGCCACGTCCCACGGAAGTCAATACCAAAATTCTAAGGCCTCCATCCGATAAGCAAAATCTAAGTGATTTACAAAAGGCTGAAGAGCTTATTAAACATGAAATGATTACAATGCTTCTTTTTGATTCTACAAAAGACCCCGTTCCCGGCCAATCACAAGCAAAAATGGACCAATTGCAAAGTTATTTCAAATCGAATCCATACGAAGAATTCTCCAAAAAAGAAATAGAAAATGCAAAGAAAATGTTAACGGAGGAAATGGATGTGGTTAAAGATGGTATGGGCCATGGCGATTTACCTATAGATGTCTATTCTCAAGTGTGGGAAGAATGCATGGGTCAAGTACTGTATTTGCCATCACAAAATCGTTATACGCGTGCTAATTTGGCCAGTAAAAAAGATCGTTTAGAGTCCGCCGAAAGACGTTTGGAACAAAATCGTCGTCATATGGCCAAAGAAGCTAAACGTTGTGGCAAAATTGAAAAGAAATTAAAAATTCTCACGGGTGGTTATCAGGCTCGGGCGCAAGCGTTGATAAAACAATTACAAGACACCTACGAACAAATCGAACAAAACACACTGGCTTTGTCAACATTTAAATTTTTAGCTGCCCAGGAATCTGTGGCAATACCCAGACGTTTAGAGGTAACTTCTTTTTTAATTCCAATTTACATATCACTTATTTTTTTAATTATAGTCCTTGCAAGAGGATGTGCGGCGTCAAATGGAACGAGAGAAGGAACTGCAAAGTAAATATGCTACATTAAAGCAAACTGTAGAGGAACTTCTCGGTACAATACCGTAATTTTTTTATACTTCATTTTCAATGGCGGAGACTTATTATGTACAACAAAAGAAATAAATATTTCCAATCTCATTTATGTATTTAAAAGTGGAAAATAATTTTATATGCAATAAAAAAGTACATAATAGTACCATTGACAAAAAAAATAAGTATATTTTAAAATTTTTTTAATAGAGCAAAATTTAAAATACTACGCAAAAATAATTGCTTATACATTTAAAAACAAAGCAAAAAGATTAGAAGATAAGTTGTTTTGTCAAACGCAAATCAGCTAAAACTCGGGGTATGTTAATAAACATACCGATTAGACCAGAACACGCAAGAAACGTGCAAAAGCAGTATTGTATAAATAATGCAGCATTCTTATATATATAGTAGACAATCAATTCCTGAGTGTTACTTCTCCTTAAAAAAGCGCATTTATTTTTATATATTTTTTGCCAATTTTGTACCACAGCCATTTTCTACTTTTGAAAGCTTTCAACGCTACTCATTACGTTGTACAGCGACTGTTCTGTTAACCACAAAGCTTCAGAGGAGACCTTTTGAAAACTCCATTTGGTGTTGGTTGTTTTTTGTGTGTTAGTTTTTACAGTAGCAGAGTAAATTAAATATACTAAAAACCTAATCCTAACATAAGACATGTTTTTAAAGGTATCAAAATCAAATATCGTGGAATAAAAGTGATTTATATGAACTCTTATGTAATTTTCTTATATATTTTTAGCGGTGTACATTTGTAGACTTCTATTCCCGAATAAAAAAAAATTTTATATAAGATTTTATAACTTGTGTGATACATATATCGCAGAATATTAAATCCAGACGGAAGCAGTAACTATGTTATATATACATATATATATCAAATACAATTTATTCCATATTCATAATTTTATGATAAGAACATTTATTTTAATACAAAAAAGTAAACTTTGTCAGAAAGATACAAATTAATTTTAAGTACCCCAACCAATAATACCTCATCTCATTGCCAATAAAATTAAATACAAATTCATATATTGAGAAAGAACATAAAACATATACAGTTATATTGGCTTTAAATATCACTTCAAAATAATCAGTGACATCATACAAGGGCAATAATTTAAATAGAGCGCATGTAACCGGTTCGGATCAAGCATGTCACTCATGGAAAATACCCCATACTTTTTGTACGGTCTCGGGCAATGATGTTTCCAAATGTTGAATGGCCAGGCCGTTTAGATAATAATTCAACCCACAAGGCATAAAAAAAAATTATGAGCAGACGTACTATATATTACGCTTCTTAACTGTTTAGTTGAAGAAGTCCTAAGAGTTTTTTTCGAGTTATTTTAGAAAGTTGCGTTTCAAGAATTCACAACCTGAGATCTGAAATCTGAAATTTCTGAAATCTAACAATATAGGCAAACATAGCAAATAAAAAAATATATTTATGTTGCCGAAAAATAGTCAAAGAATAGCTAATGCGTTCAATAAGGTATGTGTATTAACCAATATTATAGAAATATATTCTTTTTTTTATAATTCAATACATATTTTGAACCTTTTTAATATAATATGATATAAATCAAAACGTACTTACATAAATGTAACTGGCAACAACAGCGTATTAGTGTCGGAGTCCTGTAGGTCGGCTACGTATTCCTGCTGACAACTATCATTATGTTGCAAAACAAATAACACTTTATTTTATTTATTTCCATTATTCAGAAATTTATATTTTTAACACGAAACTTGTTTAAATCTTTTCAATTAACAAATCGTGTAAGAAAGATTTGCAAAAAAACTTACAAAGCAATATTTTTTGTAATTTTAGCTCCACTTTCCTGTTGAAATTGATACACTTATGATAAAAATGCAATGAAATTGCTTTACTTTTCAATATTATAAACACAATTGCATTTAATTTTTGATATGCACGAATTTGAATACTTTTAATTTTTTTCACTGACGAGTATTTTACACCGGACAACTCAAGGAAATGGCGCGACAAATACTAAAATATACTGCCACATTGTTTATTAGCTGAAAGATATTAGTGCTGCCGGAGTTATAAAATATTCCGTGGATTGGCCGAATTGTGTAGACTCCTTGACAATGTCACATGCAATTCATTCTTCAAAGTACATGAGCACTTTAAGTCATTTATCAAAATCATGTAGTATTTAAATAGAGAAGGAGTAAGTATGTGCAGAAATATTGAAGAGCATAAGTAATTTAGTATGGCAAGTGTATTGTTGAATTGGTTGTAAGGGCTGAGACCGCAAACTGTCCAACGGAGGCAGTGGAGGAGGAGGGAATGTAAAACCACTCGACGCAAATGACGACGGTATCTATACGTGCGACGGAATTTTTAACCCTACCTCACACACCCAATTCAAATTCATTGCCAGGTAAACTCACTAGCAAAATCGGCCGTCAGCTGATACATGAATTTGTAACGTATTTTTGTGCCGAACGTCAAAGTTTGTTTACTTTTGTGAGAAAGGTAAGAAAAGTGGTTGTAAATAATTTAATAATTATAATAATATAATACTATAATAATAAATTACTTTTTGTAATAATTAATTTAATTTAAGTCATATTTCACTAATTTAACACGTTCTTTTTAGATTATGTTATATTTATCAAAACAAATGTATACAAAAAATTTGACGTTTGGACAAAAAGCGAATTGACTTTTTTTTTATCTGGGACCAGCACTCAGGAGAAGACTCCTACACATGCGAAGCATTGTGCTGGAACTATAGGAAAGGGATAGTAGGAGAAACGACAGGTGATGAAGCTTAATTAATTATTTTTACAGCACTGCTTTCGCTGTTCTTTGTTTTTTTTTATACTCGTAGCAGTGCTGAAGCTTCGGTTCAGTAGCCGTATTTTATTATTATTTTACTTCGCCGGTGCTACACAATACCGACGAAGGAGGCCGTTCTGATGCGATTGTGGATTGCTATCAGCTGAAGCCGGTATTGTTCAGTGACCAGTGACTATGCCTTCGCCACTGAAACCTTCCGACAACAACTGACACAGAAAGACACACTAATGCACATCAGAAAAATGCGAGATGTTTATTTTTATTTTAAAATTTTTAGTCTGAAACTGGGGTTGAACCCAGGTCTGTTTTTGGATTCGTAGTCAACGTGCAGACTACCATCCATCGTGCCATCGCCACCCTCACGTTGCACGCATTAGCTATTCCTTGACAATTTTTCGGCAACTTATATATATTTATTTATTTGCTATGTGTACCTACATATAATCTTAGACTTCAGGAACATAACAATTCATCTTATGTTGTTAATTCTTGAAATGCAACTTTAAACGATAATACATAAAAAGTTCTCAATACTTATTCCAGTAAATGGGTGCCCCGATAGTCTAGTGTGTAGTGTGATAGTTTATCAGTTGGGGGTTCTAGGTTCGATTCCTAGCATAGACTCCAGTCTGTATCACTATACCACGTGAAAGTTTTACAACAGGTATCACAATGAGATCATAATGAAATGGACTTAAGGGGACTGGGAACTTTCTTTACGTTTACATCCTGCAACCTGCCGAGCTAACCTAATAAATTCTAGGTAATGTTAAGAAGAGTAATATTATAGTACGTCTGTTCCTAAATTTTTTTATGTTTTGATGTCTTATTATCTAAACGGTCAGGCCATTCAATATTTGAAAACCTCATTGACCGAGACCGTACTCCAAGTATGGGGTCTATTCCATGAGTGACATGTTGGATCCGAACCGGTTACATGGCATGGTATTGCTCTATATTCATATTATTTCCCGTGTATGTAATAGTCACTTATTATTTTAAAGCGTAAGTTAAAGCCTATATAACTGTATATTTTTTTTTTTTTTTTTGGTGTTTGCAATCTCGTACTGTAGTAAATTTATGTCTATTATTGAAATAAATTATAGTTTACTCTCATTTTACCGAAATTCACCCTAGAAGTAAAAAAATATACCTATTTACCTCGTATATACCTGTCAGTTTTTGAGTGCTCATTATTAATAAGAATTAACCGTATTGGGAATACCTTACCATCTGCGCTAAGAATATTTCGTATTCATACTATAAAAAAAGATTTTAATATTATTAAAATTAAATGGTAACTCTTAGTTGGCTATATGATACATACATTTGCTGAAATGGAAAAATGCCTTGTAAAATCACTGGTCATTGGCGACTAGTATACTTACTTATTTATAGTATTGGTTGCATTTACATATATGGCTGGGGAGCCAATTGCAATTATTTTTGTTACAATTGTTATTTATTCTTTTAAATTTGAAATTTTAAAATAACGAATATTACATAAAAAGACATGGGTATTATGCTAACAATACATGGCCATTATGCTTTTTATGTACTGAATGGATAAATAAAATTTAAAATTTATAAACGGCCATGCACACCTCCAGCAGCTACGATTGTTTCCCCTGTTATATAACTTGAATCGTCCGAAACCAGAAATACAACTACTCCAGCAATTTCTTCAGGCATTCCCAAACGTTTCATTGGTATATGAGACATCGCATACTCATTGGCTTCTCCTTCGTAAAGCTGAAGTATTTATTACATCTTTAATAGTAAAAACATTACAAGATATAAAATATTTACATGCGATGAAAATTTAGTTTTAATTATTCCAGGTGCCACACAATTGACACGAATTCCCTCAGGAGCCAGATCTTTGGCAACAACTTTAGTTAGACCGATTAAAGCAAGTTTACTTACAGCATATACACCTAAGTTCGGAAACTATTAATTTATTAATTAAATTTATTAACCAAGTATGACTTAAATAAATGATTGAAATTTATTTTTCATATACATATATAAACACAAATCCATTTACATATCGTTAGTTGAAATTCAAAACGACGTAAGTAACAACAATTTCGAAATAGATTTTTTGATTATTTATAATGCAAATCAGAAAAATGCATGTTTTCACAAATTTTAAGATCTGTATAATAAAAGTAAACTTTTTGATAAGCGAAAAATCAAAAGAATGTAAAAAGTAAAAATGTTAGTTACGTGGTTTTGCTTTTCATTTAACGATATGTACATACAAACATAAATTTCTACGTACCTCAAATTTATCATAGGCCGCAGCAGATGATATAAAAGTTATATTGGAATTCTTTTCTTTACGTAAATGCGGTAAAGCCTCCTTCGCTAATAAATAAGATGATTTTACATTCACATCAAAAATTTTATCCCAAGCTCTTTCTTCACAATCTAAAACATCTCCAACTGCCGGATTTATAGCGGCATTAGAAACTAAAATATTTATTTTGCCATAATTTCGTATAGTCTCTTCAAATAGTTTTTTGCGATCTTCGCTTTTACTAACGTGACATGTCAAACCTAAAACATTTAAATTAAGTTTCTGCAACTCTTCAACAGCTTTATCCACGTTATCCTGCTTTCGGCTACTAATAACGACACGTGCACCCTCTTGAGCCAAACGTTTGGCAATCGAGAGACCAATACTGAACAAGGTTTATAACCACAAAATAAATTTACCGACATAGTATATGTACTTATTTTCTTATAACTTACCCATCTGTGGAAGCTGTAACTATAGCAACTTTACCTTGTAGACGCTTCATATTTCTCTAATAGAATCACTTTTAAGCCGCTCTAACCAAAATTATGAATGATCTAAGTATTTGAAAGAGTATGAATACTTATAAACACATTTACATTTATATATAATATAAATTTTAAAATATTTTTTAAAAATATTTTTATAGCTGATAATAAATGTAAATATATACATATGTCTATACAGGGTGGCCGAAAATGAGCGACGGTGTATGGATTCCTTATAACCTTTTTATCATAATTTTCTTTGTTTTGTTTTCAGTATTTTTTAAAGAAGACTTAGGGAATTTAAAATGGAACAGTACATAATTGAACAACGTGCCGAAATCGTTGAATAAAAGAAAATATTTGAGGGTGGCGATGACACGATGGATGGTAGTCTGCACGTTTACTACAAAATCAAAAACAGAACTGCGTTCAACTCCAGTTATTACTAAAGTAATAATAAAAAAATGGCTACTGAACCGAAGCTTCAGCACTGCTACGAGTATAAAAACAAAGAACGTGCAAAAGCAGTGCTGTAAAATAATTAATTAAGCTTCACCTCCTGTCGTTGCTACTACTATCTCTTTCCTATAGTTCCAGCACAATGCTTCGCATGTGTAGGAGTCATCTCCTAAGTGCTGGTCCCAGATAAAAAATAAAAAAAATAACAAATCATGATTTTATTCATAATTTAATTATGAGCGAGGAAGTACATTTCCAATTGAATAGTCGTTAAAAAGGAAAACTGCAGGATATGGGCTACGGAAAAACCAAGAGTAGTTCAAAAGCGATAATTACACCCACTTAAGTGTACCGTTTGGTGCCGTGTTTCGTCGCAAAGGATAATTGTCCCATATTTTTTTGAAAATTAACACGGTGTCGCCGTTTCCATCGCTGGTATTAATGGTTTTCTCGCCTATAAACTCGTGTCGCTGCCTCAAAGCGCTGTGTGTGAATTGGGTATTAGTTTTTTTTTTTTGTCGTGGACCGGCACTCAGGGGATGACCCCTACACATGCGATGCATTGTGCTGGAACTAGGAAATTTTGATGCACATATTTTTATATTTAACGTAAAGGCAACGTGCAGTAAACGGCTCTCAGTGAACTTTTATAGTAAATTTTTGCAAGTCCTTTGCTGTCTGTTTTAAGTGAGCTCAATATTTTTCGAATACGGCAAATTTATTTCCGGTCTTTCCCCCGTTCTTAAGTTTTGAAATGTTTACACACATACATACATCTCCACGGACATCATCACAGAAACGTCTTCAAAACGTCGAAATACTATGAAATCCCGATGTTTTATAATTGAGGTCAAATCAGTTGAAAAACAGCCCAAAGTTTGTTTAACATTTACCGTATTCATGAATATATTTCTGGCTTTTTATACGGGAATTCTTTTTATAACTCCTCAATAAATCTGAATTTATTTTTATGAATAAGATCATAAAAGTTTACTTTTTTGCTCATTTAATTTTGCAGTTGGTCAGTTAAATAGTTTGTATTTTTTTATTAAATTTTAATATTTTTAAGGCACGATTAATTATATTACAGACTTCGTAATAATTAGTGAATAATTATTTAGCTATTTCCTCCACCCTTATTCGTGATAAATTAATAAAATCTGTTAATAAAATTAAATTTTTTAAATAAATTTTTATACTGAAGACAGTTGGAGTTAAAGAAAGTATACTTCGCTTCAATATGCAAAAGACAAACTGCAAAAATAGAAACACGTCTAAACGGTTCAAACCAAACTGGTGAATGAAATTTAAAATAACTTAAATCTTATTTATAATCAGTCATTTCTTCTTCGACAATCATTTATTTTTCTTATCTTTATCTAAAAATTTTTTACAAATTCAAAATGTGAAATAAATTTAAATTGCTACTTTTCTTAATCCTTTTTAAATAATCTGACATACCTGTTCACCCGAACAGAATATAAATATCCATATCTGCGGACCTTTAACAAAACAACATAAGTCAAATTAAGAACATTTTCCTAGTTTTTTATCATAAAGGTAAATTTTCAAGACGTTTTTTCGTATAATCGCTATGTTTTTACAGAAATACTGTATATAAAAAATCAACTTGTCTCGAGATTTAGCCAATGATTTACGTTTGACAAACCAACTTATGTTCAATACT
This sequence comes from Dexiosoma caninum, assembly GCA_963924685.1. Taxonomy (NCBI): domain Eukaryota; kingdom Metazoa; phylum Arthropoda; class Insecta; order Diptera; family Tachinidae; genus Dexiosoma; species Dexiosoma caninum. The sequence continues at coordinate 16,171,571 of OZ004729.1, read as the reverse complement.
ATTTTTTAATTTCTGTAAATGTATGTATACACACAAAGTTTTGTTTCGAATTTTAAAAGTATTTTTCGCTTCTGAAAGTTTTAAAAAATTTGATTTCGTCAAGTCGCGCAGATACAAAACCAACTGCTTTTTTTTAACAAAAATTTATTTTTGTTATGCGGTGGCAAATTATCAACGACAATTAAATTATAAAATATATGCATATTATAATAAAATAAAGGCAAGGGTATAAAAATTAAATAGTTTTTTTTGTTTCCATTAGTAAATCAAGCAGACGAGTTTCAATATTTATAGCGGTATTTATAGCGAGCTGTTACAAATAATACTCGTAATTATATAAATTAGAAATGTTTGTTTTTAAAAAATTTGTAAAATTGTTTAAAATGATGTAACTATTCGTTCCTTTATTTTACGTGCGTCAAACTTAATTACGATTATTTATCTATGTTTGTTATATGGTTTAGCATATAAATATGTTATATGTTTAAAAAAATCAATTATATTTAAATCGAATAAATATGTAAAAAGAAAATTTTTAAAGAATCTATTTGGTTTGTTTTGTTTTTATATTTCGTTATTCTCAAAGATTTTTTGGGAGTTCTCGTATAAACATGTGAAAAATTTTTTTTTTTTTATCTTGGACCAGCACTCAGGGATGACCCCTGACCCCATGCGATGCATTGTGCTGGGAATAGCTTTTTTCCAGAATTTGGTTAAAAGCATACTGAGAATTTTGGTATTAGCACCAAATCAAATGTGCATACCTATAGACCAGCTAAATCATATAATAGACATAGATAAATATTTGTTTAAAATGTTTTTTCAGTTAATGAAGTAATGAAGTTGGAAAAATAACATTTATTTTAAATAATTTTTTATGATTTGGACGCATTGAAGTCAACTGTTTTAACTTTTTTTAGTATACATAATAAATAAATTTAAATAGAATTTTAAATAATCAAGAAGTAAAGTTATGGCACTTATATCAGATAACCTAAAAGCGAAATACCTACATATAATTATAATTTTTTATTTCTCTTTATTCTTATAGATTTTGATTTAAAAATTATTAATTTTTAGCAGTTTTCCAACTTTCCATATTGAATCGTTTTTGCATTGAGAATAAAAAAATAATTATCAAATGCCAAATAGCAAAACAATATTGTTAGCTAAATATTATATCTAAATATATGTTAATTAAATATAAAAATTGAAACCATGTTGCAGACATAGTTAGATAAGTGCATATAATTTTATTTAGAAAATAGTATGTAGTTTTATATCTATTAGCCAAGAATAAATATAGAACGAAAACTGAGTGCAAAATAATATTTTTATACAACACATATGCATGCATATGTACATATATATATATGTACAATTATGTATATGTATATATCGTTATTACCGGAATATTGTTATTTTGACGATTTGTTACACAAAAGGTATTTTCAATTTGGTTCAAAAACAATTTTCAATACCAAATCAAATTTTTATACTTATTTAAAATCTAGAATATATTTTTATGAATATATAATATATTTATTTTCAATTTATAGAATATGAATTGTATTTGAATTGTTTTATTGGCAAAATGTTTTTTTGATTTCATATGATTCTTATTTCAAATTTGTGGTATTCTTAAATAACTTATTATATTCTAATAAAATATTTCTCAAAAAATAAACTCAACAAAATTGATTATTGAATTATTATTATTTTGAATTTTTTAAAAATATTTTTGAGTTATAAACAAAAATTTCCAAAAATAAATAATTAAAAAAAAAACAAAAAGACCTTAAGTTAAGAAAATTTAGTAATAATTATTATAAAGTTTCCTGTTTGATTTCTTATTATTATACTCGTACATACTTCTTTTACATTCATTTATATTTTATTAATTAATAATTTTTTTTCTGGGATATTAAAAATCCCAGCAAGTGCACAAACCCTATACGTAATCTACTAACTTTGCATTTTAGTACATACATACATACTATTTATACATATTTCATGTAGAACTCATTTTAACAATTTTAGTATATTATCAATACTCTATTATACTCAATAGTATTGTAGAAATATATGCAATTATTTTCATTTTGCCCTCTAAACCCCGTTTGTGCGTTAGTTAATTTATTATTCAGATAATGTGATAATTTGAACTATGGAAAAATAAAATCTTTTAATACCTTTATCGAGAGCAGAAGAGAATAAATAAATAGACAGTAGAGTAACAAATAATTAACGCTTTTTCGTTTGATGCCAACTTTACAATTATTAGCGCATAACATTAGCCTGAAAGCAGTTAGTTAAAGCAATATACGGGTCTTTCGCACAGAGTGTGTTTAAAAGTGTTCAAAAATCTTGAGAAATGACTGAAAACAATCCACATTTTCATCACACGCCTCCAGTGCCATCTTTAAAGGATTTTAAAGCACCCAGTTTTAAAGGAGATGAATTAGTTTTATACTTTCATCCCTATAACTTCCATTCCCAAAAAGTATGTTGAAAATTTTGTGTAAATTAAAATTTAGTTTGAAAAAAAAGTTATCATGTGACCTTATTTGACTAACAAAATTATAATAATTACAATAACAACAAACAATGTTTTAAATTGAGAATTACTATCCATAAACAAATAAAATTATTTAAATTATTTATATAATAAAATTTTATATATTAATTGTTAATTACACTAAATATTCGAGAAATTGATTAAAACTTGAAAATTAAATGGATTAAAAAAGATTCGAAACAGGGTAAATTTAACGACAAGTTAATACAAATTTAAGGTAAATTCATAAATATCCAAACATGGGAAAATGATACGTATTAATGCATAAAATAGTTTTGTATATAAATATGTATATATCGCTAGTTGAAATGTAAAACGACGTTACTAACAAAAGCTTAAAAATTAATTTTTCGATTGGAAGTACCATAGATAACGAGGGGATGGTCCTCTTACGAGGAGGTAATGTGAAGTGGCCACCGACATCGTGCAATTTCACTCCGTTGACATCGGTAAAATTCACACTAATTTAGTAAGCTGTGGCGAACATTTGTCATATTCCACTCATAATGGCATCAATAAGTCTTTCTTTCATTTCGATGATATCTTAGACGCACTTTGTTTTATTTAAATTTAATTTTATATTAAATATATATATTATATTTAAAGCGCTTAATGAAAGACCCTTTATAATACAATTAGCTATTTTAAGAGTGAAAACCAATAAATAGAATGTAACTACAAATATGTGTATTATATTAAAAAATGTTTTCTTCCTCCTTTAAAAAAGTAAATATCTTAGTTACGTCAGTTTACATTTCACCTAAGGTTATAACTAACTCATTTATTAAAACAACCCAATTTTTAGGTTAATAAAGCAAAATAATTCGTTATATCCCTTTTTATCTTACGTAAAAAATTCATAGAAATACTATCCTGCTTCTAGAATAATATTATTTTGTATGTCCATAAATTTTTGCATAAATTGAAAAGTTTAAACAAATTTTGTTTTACAAAACTAGCTTTTTGAGTTATGACATCGTTTGAGTAAATTGACGATATATGTACATATCGATATTGATATATACAAAACTGGGACGAACTACGAATTTTTCATAACGAATATTCGTCGGAACGTATGACGAAATTCGTCGTGCGTAACGACCTTTGTGATATATTTATTTCTAAGTTTTACGTCGCCGAACGACGAAAAATTGGTATACACACTCCGTTTTTATATTTTTGATTTTATATTTTTTAAGTAAGCAAAGTTATATTTAGTTTTAAAAATTGTTTTCCTTTTTTATTTAAAGCATATGAATTCACTAATCACTTGTTTTACATATAAACCGTTTGTTCTTAAGATTAGATAAATTCTTAATTATATTTATTTTTGAGCGATGGTCTTTTTTATGAAAAGTTTTTTAATTATTATTTATTTCTCAATATTTCGCTACCAAATAGGTAGCATCGTCAGGAAATAATAATTTGTATTAACAAAAATATTTTTTTAAAATAAGGAAAAGAAAATATTTTTGAAAGGAAATGAAAATTTTTTGTCATTAATATTAAGAATATTCTTTATACACATGTATAAATGTGTGTACATGTATACATAAATAAACAAGTTTTCAAAATTATTTTCTTTTGTACATATGTATATACATGTATGTAAAATAACATATTTCTACAATGTAATAATAACATATATCTATTAGAATATAAAAGTATGTCGTGCTGTGAGAAATTTGTCGTTCCAATTATGTTAAACCATCATCCTTACTTTATTCTTCACACTAAAGTGGGGAACAGAATAGTCGCTGTAGTAGAACGTAATGAGTAGCGCTACACGCTCTCAAAAGTTAAGAATGGTTGTTTTAAATGAGAGCGAACAGAATGTGTACATACAGTAGTCGTTGACGTAGATGGTGAAATGCAAGGTTCGAACTCTTGAACTTTGTAGTGCAACAGTATATTGTAAGCCGATTGTCAATAACTAATTTTCATAAAAGTATAGAATATGTTATTGGAAATGCATTTGTTGCAAATTCACATATTATTTTCGTATAATTTATTAATATTTTTATAGAGTATTTGGTAACCATGTAGTATTTCAGTATTCTGTTCGCTTTTTTCGTGCTGCGCTACTAGTTACAACGCCAGCTTTAGCTACTATTACAACTTCGTTATTCCGTTCCAGCCTTAATTACAGGGACAAGCAAAACTGACTGAATACATATTTATTAAAATTTTTAGCTTAAAATGTTACTTTGAGCTAAAAATGGAAAGTGTGTAATTGTAAATTAGTTGATTCCTTTGTATATCACCTGAAAAAAACTTGTGTTAGTGTCACTCGTTTATGAGTTCAACGAAAATAAATAACGAAAAAGTAAACAAATGGAACTGTTTATTCTCTGTTCAAATTAATAAAGTATTAAATTTACTATAGTATTATTTGATGTACTCGTAAATCTTACTCGTTCGATTTTATATACTCAATAAAACAAGCACAAATTAACATTTACAATGACGTGCCACTACTAATTATAAAATGGCGCTTCACAAAATACATAAACTTATTGAAAAATGGCGCGAATATAAATTAAATTTATTTACCTGATTATTTAAAAAATATTTGCCAGCAATTCAAAAGCAAGTTTAATAATTATTCCTAGACCACCGAAATATTAAAAAAATAGTTTGGTGAAATATGACATATGGCACTTTATAAATATAATTTCAATTTAACTTCCAGTATATCTGTATATGAATGAAAATTTCCTTTTTTTAATTGTATTGAAAAGAAAGCAATTTTTTATTGTGTTTAATATAAATGTTCTTACGAAATTTTCATTTATATTTATGTAGATAAACTGACTGTTAGACCCTGGTATGGACATGCCTTCTATATAATGAAAATTATGAGTTTCAGATTCTTTTACAATTATATGAGAAAAATATTGAGTTTACACCATACATAGTAGACTTGGTTAATGGCGAGCAATACTCAAACTGGTACTTAAATTTAAATCCTAAGGGCGATGTACCTGTTTTACAAGATGCAACATTTACAGTACACGATTCTGTACATATAATAAATTATATCGAAAATAAATTTCGAGGAGGTAAGTTTATACAAATATACATACATACACACATTCATATACATATGCATCATTAATATATTTTATTTTCAGGTGATTATAAATCATTAAGGCCGAATAATTTTAATTCTTTGGAGTATGAGAAAATGCAATTATATGATGAAATCTTGGCTCATGTGCCAGTGGGTGCATTTAGTTTGGGTTCATTTATACATGATGATCTAAAACTGGTGCCAAAACCACCATTTATTGGTCCCATAAGAAAGACTTGCTTGAGTGAGTTGAATTATTAAGTCAAGATAAAAAAAATTTTAAATTCAATTGAAACTTTGTCTCACCATTTTCGAAATTATTTAATTTTTATTTTACTTGGCATAAATTTAAAGCGCTATTATGAATACATACACAGATAATTAATTTCATTCTTTCTTAAAATCTTAATTTGTTATAAAAACATATTTCTCATTTGATACTTCTAGGAAATAACGAAAAAGTTTACAAGTTACTAAAAGAATCTATTGATAAAGTAGAAGATCGTAACACAGCTCTATTGCACAAATTAGAGTTACAGGAGCGACGAAAATCTATTGTTTATTCACGTTTAGAATACCAAAAAATTTTAGATGCCCTACACAATGTTTTGCGTTTTGCTGAAAATGATTTAGTTGCTCATCCAGCCAGGGAATGGTTAGTATCAAGTGACTTTTGTATGGCGGATATATGTTTTGGATTATTATTATTGCGCCTATATCAATTAGGATTCGAAAATTACTTTTGGTCGTACGGCAAACTACCACATGTCGAAAGTTATTTTTTACGTTTCAAAAAACGACCTTCTTACGCAAAATTGATGCCATCACATTTTGAAGTACTCAAAGACATGTGGCAAATGACACCTTCCAATTACATAATAGGAGCTGGTGCAGGTGTTTTAGGAATGGCCGTATTTGCTGCCATTGCACATAAATAAAATGAAAAATAACGAATAAAACACAAAGTAATATATTATAAAAAAGGAGAACTTGTAACAATCATTTTAATATAACATAAATAAGTAGAAAGTACATTTCGCAAATAAAAATCTAATGAAAAAAATTAAATTAAACATATTCTAAAATATATAAAATAACCTCTACACAAAAACAAAATTACACTAAGAACACATGAACTTAACTATAACAAAAAAATATCATACAGACCTGTTCTGTGAATCGAAGTAGTTCCAATTTACCACTTTCGAAAAGCACAGAATGGTCAAAATAGTGTATTTTAAAGTCGAAAATTTAAGAACAGGTGTGATACTCGTAAATTCCAAATAAAACGATTTAAGGTATGCAAAAAATAAACCTTTAACTTGGTTGCCCAACTCATAGCACTTTTATATTTATTAATCGATTATCGTGAATTATCTATCATTGCCATTACTACTATTCGTTAATTGCGAATTAGATACTTTTGAACTTGTATAAAGCGGCATACCCATAAATTTAGGTATTTGTGGTTGATTGGTGGCAGTTGTAGCGGTCCTGAAACCACTACTTGTCGACGGGATATTTACTGGTATGGAAGTCATACTATTTTGTCGCTTAAACACAAATGCATCCTTATTATCTTTCTGATAGAAAAATGAAGCAGTTCCGGCTGGATCAGGTAATATATTTGATCGATACCAAAATCGATAAGTAAAATACCAAGTGAAGATTGCAATAATGCCACTTACAAATTTCTCGATCATACGATGATAATACAACATTGTGCCGACCAACATAACATCCCACAGCAGCTGTAAAGCGGTCATACCTATAAACAATGTGCGTATTATCGGTGTAAGGCGTTCATAAAGAAATTTTAAATTTCGCATTTGTTCCTCGTTTAGATTCCTTAAAGGATTTGTGCTCGATGTTTCGGATATTGAACGATCGTATAGTTCGTTGCGCAAATGTTCCTTAATCGTTTCCCATTTTATAATTGGTCTTGCTTCCTCTATTAATACTAGACTTGAGTGTATTAAAATGAAAGCATGACCAGATATATCAAAACCATTCCATAAATGACCAGCTCTAAGACAACTCGACTTTGAAGAAAATCCTTTAATAGAAATAATTCAATAAGTTTATGAAATATGCCGCAATTTGATAAAAATTCTGATGAGAAATACTGACCTTTAGAGGTGCATTTTCCGTACGAAGTTTCGATAACATTAAATAATTTTGTCCAAAAGAACCAAAAGAAAGTGGCAACTGCAATACGCGGAGCGTGATGGCGCAATAATTTCTTCATGTCGCCGCAGCATAATGTATACGAAGTCATTACGCTAAATGGAACCATAAATAAAAGTGTCCAGCCCCAACCAACTTTTACGAAGTAAACATTAAAGAGATTATCAGAACGAGCGAAATAGGTTTTTGGAAAGGGTATAAAATCACCGATCAAAGATATTAAAAACAAACTACCCAGATAAAGTGCTACTTTCAGATTTGTATCAAAAAATATTGTCTTTTTACAAATGTGCATTATCATCATAACTAAAATTTCCCTAATACTCGTCGGTGGAGCTGTAGGGCGAGTACCTTTCGCATCAGCCCTTGTTATATCGGGACCACGACGAAAATTCATTTGGGGTCCAGCATAAAGAGTTGGTCTTATTGGTTTTCTTTTAGAAGCCATTTAATGCGTAATATTTAAAACTTTTAGTACTGCGGTATTGCTATTGTAATTTAGTAAATCAAAGTTCAACTGGTTTTAGTGCATTAATATTTGAATGAAAGACACATATATTTTATATTTCAACTTGAAATAAAACATTAAGTAAACAAGTTATTATTAAATATTTAATTTCTGATTATTAAATCCGCTCTGTTGTTTTCACATTTAATTAAATATTTAACAAAAATTATAAAGTAACTTCCTTGCTGAAGCAAAAAATAGCAAAACACTTCACCTGTAAAATCATATTTTGATTTATTTTGGGAATTTAAGCTGTCAATTTTAGAAAAAGAAATCGTGCCAGTAATTTGAAGGTACCAGACACACTTTATTATCGACAATTTCATGATGCAAATACAAGGTGTCAGCGTAAAAAGTAGTTTTGTAATTTTACAACAACAAAGATGTTAGCACCTCATAAAGTCTTTCAGTTATATTTTGTTTGCACAGCCATACCTAAGTGATGCAATTTACAAGGTGGCATTATTTTTGTTTCTGTAAATACACGGCTGATGTTGAAAATTATAGAGAATTCTACACGATCAATGTTCAGGTTCAATATTTGTCATTGTGTGCGTTATTTTATAAAAAATAGTCAGCCACATAGATAAATATTGGAACTGAACATTGATCGTGTAGCCTTCGCTTAAAAATGAATTGCCCAAAGGACGCACATATATTACCTAAAATTCGCTGTTTTTTGCACACCCCGAATTAAAGAATATAAAACTAGTGAACTTTTGACATAAGCTTATGTACACAATGCTAGAGCAAAAAACATCATTCGTAGTAATGCCACCTAGATATTGTATCATCTACAGTACACAACCTGGATTTCGATGATTTTATGAAAACGCAAAGTTAGCAGTACGTATATATATATATATATACAAAAAATAATGTTTTTCGATAAGTTGTCTTATTAAAACTAAAATAAATCCAATATAATTAAATGCTTATCTTGGTGTAAAAATTACATTAGAAAATATTAATATACGTGTTAAATATCTTACAACTAAAAGAAATTGTAATAACTCCAATAGACATATGTATATAAAAAAGTCTTATCATTACTGAAAAAGTTTTCGCTCTTAAGAAAATGTAAGTAACAACCAACCTACGCAGTAACAAAAAAAGTTGCTATCAATAGCTGAAATATTAAATATCGTACAGTAACCTGTAATATAATAACTAATATTACAATGTATTTGAAAATAATTGACTACGTGTATGAAAAGATTTTAAAAGCAATATCTTAGATACATTAAGATTTTTATCAGGGCGTGTATTTCAGTTGGTGTAGTCAAAGTGTCAACAAAAACAAACTAAACCTGCAAAAAAAATAGATGCGTTTGCTGATTTTCTTTCTGAAGAAAAATTTTGCCCTTTCGACGATAACACTTTCTACAGTTTGCCAATACCTTTAAAAAGTGGTAAATTTTTTATTACCACAATAGTACAAAGTATTTGAGACATTCTACGGTTTTTAGCATAATTTTGTCAATAATAATGATTTTTTTATAAATCTCCCGCTTTGTAATAAAACAAGAAGAATTAAATTATTTGTATAAAAATGTATTAATGAAATATTTAAACCAGTTGAGTATCTTACCCTACTTGCGAGTAAAGGGTCAAAGATGTTGCATATTTTGTCGGTTGTTAGTGCAACATATTTACAAAGGAAAGTGATCACTTTACATAATGTTAAATTCCTTTTAGAATGGAACACGAGTAGTCACGACATGTAGCATATACATATGTAACACTTGTCAGAAAGGAAAACACTATTATGATTTGGTATTTTCATAATTTTTTAAGCACTTTATCTAAATTTACTTGGATGACATTTTAAATGGTAACAAGTTTATTAATTTTGAATGTTTCGAGTTATGGACCTATGAAGTTTTCATATAACAATTTGAACTACATTTTTAAACGTATTGTGTCCATATTAGCTTAAATAAAATTAAACAATCTAATATTTTCGTATAAAAATCGTACATTGACAAAATTAATCCTTGAGATAAATTGCACGTAATTTTTTCTGCATGCATATTTTTATACACACTTTTACAATCTTTTGCAATTAAAACACATGGAAATTTAATTTCATAAATTATTTTTAATTATAAATTAATTTTCATTGCACTCGACTGACACGAGACCGAAATGATCATCTGTTGATGTAAAACAAAACCAATTAAAGACCAGCAGCTCTAAGATGACTAATTTTAAAATCAGCTGTTTTTTATATTATTCTTAAGTTATGCTGCAAAATGTTAATTAAGAAACTTTTCTGAGATTAAAGGTCTAGTTAGTAAAAAGGTATCGTCCAACGTTAGACTAGTCACTTTTGCTTTATATGTTTTATATGTAAGTAATGCGAAGTTGACGTTTGCAAGGTAAAAATCTATTTTCTGTATATTTTCGAAGTGACAATGTCAACGATACGATTTTAGTAAACAGAAACGAGCGTTACTTATGTACAGCTTTTGCCAGGTGATCGCAGCGAAAGTTTACGTTTTTACTAACTGTGGCTTAACTACGAAATTTCTTCATTAAAATTTTGCAGCATAACTTATGGGTGATCGAAAACAACTGTTTTATAAAGGTTAATAATCTTAGAGCGCCTGTTCATTACTTCTTTTTTTTTTGTTTTACTTCAACAGTTGATCAAGTCGGTCGTGTGTAAATCGTACGGTATTAAATTTAATTTAGTAGTGTAAATAATCGATGAAATTAAGTTTTAATGCCAAAAATTGAGAAAGTATGCAGTGAAATGTTCAAGGATAAAATATGTATATAAAAATAGGCATGCATAATAAAATATGTGCATAAAAATATGTATACAATGTATCAAATGAAATATTGGAATGGCAACTGTAATTTGTCAGAAGGGCTGTCTGTGTCAAAGTAAGATTTTACCCCACACCAACTTATCTAATCTCGTCCACTTTTGTATAGATATTGTTACGGTTAGCAATCTGCATCAAATTTGGATACCTTTACTGTTATATCAACAGTCCCTTTTCAAAAAAATAAAAAGGTATCCTTTTCAAAACGCAGTTTTATTGAAAAGTGCCCATTTCACTTTATTTTAGGTTTTCTTCTCAACAGTTTTCTTTATTTGGTACCCATATCATTGAAGTAGATCAAAAATAGTCGTCCGCCATATTGTGTTTGCAGAGATTTCATTATATTTTATGCTCCCTTCAAAAATCCCTTTAATTTTATATCCATATGCAAAAATAATTGTGAAAAAAGATCCACAAATGGCGAAGTTATTTGATAATCAATTTCAGAAATTTCTAGTTTTTCTTTTTGTTGCATGGCTATTACTCCACAAAAAAAAATGTTTTTTTAGATTACAGAAACGTTAACAGTCCGGACAATTAGAAATTCGTTATTAAAGTTAAGAAAATATTTTTTGCTATATTATTAAAAACTTTTATATTGATTTTATAAAGTTAATATTTAATTATAGTATTGTTTGCTGCGTCTATATGTTAATATATTATATGTTTGAACTGATTTATCGTAATATTACATCATGGACCAGAGGAATATGAATATATTACGGTTCCCAGGTAATTTTTATTTCTTTTCTTACAAATTGTTTAAATTATACTAATTATATGTGTAGGCATATAGAGTGTATTATTATATATTGCATGTATATAAAGCTCCCAATTTCTTCAAACGGTTTTTATTAAATTTGTAGAAAGTTTTTGATTTTATATATAACTAGCTTTTACCCGCGGCTTCGCTCCCGTTATTATCTCCATCGGTTTCGGAAGGGCATATCTTACCCCTACGTCGCCCCCTGGTTCTATTTAAAAAATATATATGTATGTAGCATTATTTTTTTTTTAATACTTGTTTTTTAACCTTTTTTATTATAATAACAATTTATATATTTAAGATCAAATGTTTTTATTTTTCTATATATATGTCGATATTTCGTTGACCTTCGGTTAACATCTTCAAGAAATTTTTTATTTATTTTTTTTTTTTAATGAAAAATTTTCTAAATTTATGAAATATTTATTATAAATTTATAAATATTTGAAGTTTTTGCAGAATTTTTAATGCGTTGCTAATGGCAAAAAATCCCTTAACATTCTCCACATTTGTAATTTTAATATTCAAAATAACACCTCCTTTAAAATGTATTGAATTGAATCAAAGAAGACATATTACTTAACAAAATCTGTACTATAAATTTTATTATATAAGTTTCGCTTATAGGCTTGTCTTTCAGTATGCGCTTCTTTCTACTTTTTTCCTTTTTAATAAATGTTGTATTACTGTGTATGTAGAATTTCTTTAATATATCAGCCATTTACTTCAAGAACGTCGTTAGTCAAAAAATGTAATTTTTGAGCTCATAATGTTAAATAATTAGTCTATAAAAAATATACCTATGTACATCTACATATGTATGTATAAGCCTCTATATATATTGTGTTAAAAATTCTATTAAATTGCTTGTACAGGAATATCTTTTGAGAACAAAATTATTTTTCTAAATTCTATGTAAGTTTAAATTCTTGAATTCTTTTCCAGTTAAACTACGTTTTTTGAATTATAACGTTGTTGAAGGAAATGATCTATATGTATTTAAGTTACCGATAGTAATAATAATATTGAAATAAAATTTTTTCTTTACACCAACATTTGATTTATTTGCGAAATAAAATAAATTAAAAGAAATCACAAAAACTAAAACTGCCAAATATATAAACAGGCGTTATTACTAATTGAATTATTAGTATGTACTTATGCACTTTCTATATTTGAATTTAAATTTTGGATATAATGAGTTTCGTGTTAATCATCTAGGACCGCATATAAATTCAGTAGTAGAAAATTCTGATGAACCACAGCCCAGTCTATCGGACTTGCATGATTTTGAACCCAAACTCGAATTTGATGATACAGAGTTATTAGCCACCCCAATAACACCACAAAGTGAGTAGAAGTCTAAAGAAAGAAAGAAAGCTCACATCTTTAAACTTTTAACTTTACAATTGTGTAAATAATTTAATTTAGATGATGTTATGGATGAGGATTTTGTGGTTACTGAAGGTAAAAAAGAAAAACTGTTGATCGTTATATATAGAAGTATTTAAAAGAAAGTATTTCATACTTTAGATTGTAACGCTGATGATCCTGAGCAAATAATAAATCCGTTAGAAGATGATTTTGAAGATCAATTGAGAGAAGAAACGGAGAACTTTAGCATTTCTCCTAAACGTACGAATTGTGATTTCTTGGGTACCGATAAACAAGGACGTCACATATTTGCTATATATGCAACAAGATTTCCAGACAAATCACAAATGGAAGTATTTATAAGGTATTTATTGAATTAAAAATAAGAAATGTATAAACAACGTTAAATAATTTTGTTTTTTGTAGAGATATTATTAAAGAAATTGAGCCATTTGTTGAAAACGATTATATATTAGTATATTTTCATCAAGGTTTGAAAGAGGATAACAAACCCTCAGCCCAATTTCTTTGGAATTCATATAAGGAACTAGATCGGAATTTTCGCAAAAATTTAAAAAATCTTTATGTAGTTCATCCAACTTGGTTTATACGTGTCATATGGAACTTCTTTAGTCCATTTATTAGTGAAAAGTTTCGTAAAAAATTAGTTTACATTTCTAGTTTAGATGAACTACGACAAGCTTTGGGTTTATCAAAGCTTAAATTACCTGATAATATTTGTGACTTAGACGATCGTCTCAATCACAATCGCAAATACGCTGCCAGCAGCAATAACAATATTACAAGTTCACACATGGCAAAAACAGCACAATTTGGGGTAACCCTAAAATGTATTGTTACACATAGTCCATGTTTGAATTCTATACCACCAATTGTACGCAAATGTGTTGACTCTTTATCTATAACTGGTATGATTGACACGGAAGGGATATTCCGTCGTTCTGGTAATCACAGTGAAATAATTGCTCTTAAAGAACGAGTTAATCGCGGTGAAGATGTGGATCTTGAAGATGTCAACGTTCATGTTATAGCTGGTCTATTAAAAAGTTTTCTTAGAGATCTTTCTGAACCCTTATTAACATTTGAACTTTATGATGAAATTACCAGTTTCTTAGGTAAAGTAAATTGGCAATATTTCTGTTTTCATTTCAATTAATTCTGTTGATTTTTAGAATGGCCCAAAGAGGACAGGTCCCGTAATGTTACCCAGTTAATACGCGAAAGATTGCCAGAAGAGAATTATGAATTATTTAAATATATTGTGGAGTTTTTAGTCAGGGTAAGTATTAGGCATGCCAATTATTTAATTTGATTTTCTATTTTACAAATGCCTGGTGCATATTTGCGGTCGCTTTTCTCACTCAGTTATTATTAAAATTTATAAAATTATAATCGTAAATGGTCAATTAACACATTAAATTACAGGCAAATTCTTACAAATTCTAGAATTATATTACCAAAATTAGGAAATTGTACACATGTTCCTTTGACTTTAAAAATATCAAAGTAATTTTGTGTAATAACAGTACACCTTTGAGTGATTTCTAATGAATGAATTTTGTAGACTTATAATTGAATACAACACACTTGGATTAAGTGAAAAAATATCAAAAATATAAAATTACATATAGGTAGATGTGATTTAATTCGAAAGTCGTTTTCACATATGTAATTAATTAAAATTATCAAAAATTTACATTTTTCTATAAAACTCTTCGTATTAAATTAAAGGCAAAAACCTTCTAAAATGTTTCAGCAGTGATGGACATGAATCAATTTCAAAAAGAATAATTGTAGTGCAATGAAATATATTTCCAGCATCAATAGTTGAAAGAGTTAATTATTAGGATTATGTACGTGTCTATCCAGCCATTCATGACAATGTAAAATTGTCAGTTAGGTTAGGTTCCAAGGCTAGCTTCCTTCGGTCACATTGTGTTACCCTGGGAGCAACCGAGACCAGACCAGGGGTTTACTCTATATAGTAGTATATAAAACATAATTTTTGTATACGTATTTGATTACTTTTGCTTTCTTTATAGGTAATGGAATGTGAAGATCTGAATAAAATGACTTCATCTAATTTGGCCATAGTATTTGGTCCAAACTTTTTGTGGTCTGGTAAGAATACAACATCACTAGATGAAATTGCACCTATCAATGCGTTTGTAGATTATGTTTTACAAAACCATAGAGACATATATTTGGTCGATATAAATCATCGCCCAACGACTATCGACTAAGTGTGTATATTTACGTGTATGGAATTTATTCTAAATCATAATCGCGGCAATATAGTTTGTTAAAACAATTCACTCCAAAATATATACACATACCATGAATGAAAAATCAAAGTAAACTACAAGTACATATAAAAAATAACATTATGTAACTGTTCGTATATAATGAAGACTACAATATATTTGGAAACGCATGTTCATCCTCATCACATATATTTAATTATAATTATTTTAATTTTAATACGATACTGTTTAATAAATTGGTTCAGTCAAATATTCGAGTATTTCTTAACAGAGCGAACTGTCAAGTGAACCCAATTTTAAGAAAATTTCATGTTTAACCAAGCATTTCATTAAAGTAAAACTATATTTGTTGTATATTTGCTTACTCAAATTCAATACATTTATTTACCAAAGAACGTTAAATGAACAATTTTGGAAAATAAAACAGGAAGGTATTGTTTACTTTGTCAAAACAAACAATTTTAACATAAATAATTAACTACTAATTATACCTTAGCAGTAGCCCTTCATAAATCTAATGTCACAATAAGAATTTAATAGACTTACTTTTTTTTAATATTGTTGGATCATGCAATACGTAACATTCATGGCGATTATGTCCCAAATTTAATAAAACAAAAATTATCGCTTTTTAAATATGTTATTCAAATTTTATTTATCAAATATCAAAATTACCGAAAAGAAAAAGACATTTTGCACTGTGCTATACACATTAAATATCAATTTTTACTTATAAATAAATTAATACTTTTATAAACAAGTAATGGTTAACACGCACACCAAAAACAAATTGATAAGTTTTAAACTTTGTAATATTAATGTTTTTTAAATGTTATATTAAGGGGAAAAATAAACTAATATTTATAAAACACACAAATAACTAAGAAAAAAAAACACTAGAGCGGAATTCACAGTTCGTCGTTAATATCTTTTAGATTCTTGTACCTTTAATATAACACCTAAAACTAAAAGGGTTAACAGTTCTACAATAGTAATTTACTAAGAACCGTGAATTCCTCTTTTATTTTCAATGTTCGATTTAAGGTAAGATTGCAATTTATTAGTGTCACAAAGCCTTTAATTCCAGCGATTTACAACACTTGCAGCAAGTATAAAGTATAAGAGCGTTTAAATTCGTTCACTGAGGATCGATTTTTTCTAGTATCAGTTAGGGATGAATGCATTCTGTTAGAGATATCAACAACAATTTTATTCAGAGGTTGCCAAATTTAATATTAATATATTTACATTTTGTTTGTAACGTATGAGTTTAGAAAACATTTGGAGACAACGTATAAAAGTCCAATGCATCATAAAGTATTACCAAGCACTGCAAAGATATGCGCATCGGCATTTCAGAACATCGGAAATAGATTTACCTCGACAGCTTCGCATAAACGCGAATATGTATTAATGACCACACAGCACAAAAGTATGGAGAAGTTGAAGAAAAATATTTAATCTATCTGTCTTGCATAAAACCTTATAACCAATAACACAAATTAAATTTAGATTTTCGAAGCATCTTAACATGCTTCGTTAGTTATATTTTTAAAATTGAAAAATTCAAAGTTTAATGTTATATATAATTGTACAATACAAAATTAATCTTTTACCTTAGATTAAAAATTTAGATATTAATATTTTTTAATTTGCGATTTAAATCATTGAATTTTAAAATTTTGCGTACAAAGAAATCTCCATAACGATGCGAAACCTTGGTATCGGCGATATGAATCATATCATCATCAATATAGAAATCCAGCTGAAATAGTATTTTTATATAGTAAAATACAAAGTAACCGATTTAGAAAACTCACCTCAGAACCAGATTTGAATTTTCCCTCCAAACCGCTGGAACCCTTAGTCCACACTAAGTTTCGCATCTTATGCTTAAAGCACAACAAGCGAATCAATAATCTTGAAACATCGTCTTCACTGGCATTAAGATCAATGAATGAAGCCAATTTAGCCAATGGAAGAGTAGTATAAAGCTTTAAATATGAACGCGTGGTAGGCAAATCAGCTTGTTGTTGTACTTCGTCCATAAAGACTTGCAATTGATGTTCCATTGGGTCTTTAACATAATCCTCCATAGGTGCATCAGCAGCAGGTGGGCAGGGGCTGACAAAACGCGGGCAGGCAAACAAGAAAAATGATTTGAATACATCTAAGTCACCGCATTGCATTTTGAACATTGCATCATGATAGTTCTTTTCACGCAATACCTGTTGGATGGATTCATCAATACATTGTGGATGCAAAACCAAACAAATAGCCAACAAATGATACATTTGTTCGGCCTGTTTATTAATTTGATCGTTTTGATATGAGCGTGTGCTATACAATTGCTTTGTCCTTTGAATGTACAAAAGAATATCGGAGAATGTACGTATAGCATCACCATAACGACGCATCATCATGTACGCAAAGCCTACATAGTAAGATGTGGAGATTTGGCATGCAGGAATATGCGAATATTGAGACTTTTTATGAATTTCAATAGGTTCTAAGACCTTAATGGCCTGATAGTAATCCCCCAATAGAGAGTGTACACGCAATAATCCAACTAACGAAAAATATCCCAACATTTTGTAGAAGGATAATTCTCCGAATTCCCCAGCAACTGCTTGTGGTTCATTTCCTTGAGAAATGGCTTCCAATTGTTTTTTAATATTGGAAATATCAACCAATGAATGTAATACATTTAGAATGCATAAGATACTCCAGACATTGCTATGGGTTCCACATAATTGATGAATTTCTTCTTGAGTTTTATCGGTTAAACGAGCTCTAAAAAAAACGAAAATTATTTTTTCAATTAATTGCCCTCATATGCAAAAACTATTGTTAATGTTAAAGTGTATATTAAACTTTGTACTTCAAGCAGACATTAACTTTGACAATTGTTTTTGTATAAGGGTGGTAGTAAGACCATGTAATGTACATATTTTTTTTCGCCCACACAGGCTTTGTATTACTAGACTGATGAATAAATAAAAAAATAAAAACGTTTAATACAGAAAAAGACCTACCTATATTGAGCAAAGTTCTGAAATTGGTATACAAATTCATCGACCAATTCCCACAACCAAATATCGGGTAGTTCCAATAATACAGGGGTTTTAGCCGAAATTATTAAATTAAAAAAATCGCAATAATTGAAGAACGAGTGATTGCGTTGTTCCAATTTGGGACCACCAGGAATTCGTGCATGAATATGACGATAGTATAGTTCCTTGTATAAAATCAAAAACACTTTGTCATTATCGACCAAAGCGGCAACTTCTTGCTCATCAGGCCAAGCACTTTTATCGAAGTGATGGTCACTTATTTGTGGAAATGTGTTTTCGTACATGTTTTGAATGTCGAATAAGACTCCCTCCTTAATTGCTTGACAAAAGTTGATAATAAAATACTTAACATTGTCCGGCATACGATAATAGTTGCGTTCATATTCTAAATCCAATTGCGGGTCACCAGTATGAGCAAACTCATCATAGTACTCCTAAGAAAAGCGAATTCACAATTTTAAAAAACAAATATATAAAACAATTAAGGTTATGTTTCTGTATTTATTGCAGGAGCATTTGCTTCAAATCTCCATATTTTGAAACGATTATAATTAAAAAATAACTAACCGTATTCGCAAAATCTTCTCCGCTATACATTTTATTAATTTTTAAAATTAACACCAGGCAAATTTAATAATTTTTCACAAAAAAAATAAGCAGCACACGCCAGCAAGATTTCAAGCAATAATCACAAAGCCAAAAGGAAAATTTATGACATATTTTAAACTGGGTTGACGGCGGAGTTGAACCCGATCTGCTTAGCCGCCGCAGAAACATTCGCCGCCGCCCAAAACATATGGCAAACATAGGCCCATGGTTACTGGTACTTTAATTTACTTTGCGTCCTGCATTATCGATTGCCAATATATTTTTACAGTGGTTGTCTTCTAATTGGTTTAATCATAATTGTTTGTAAACTCGAAATGAAAAATTATTAAATACCTCTGATATAGTACTCAATTGTTGTATATCATGATGCAATTACATTATGGTTATATAAACAACTTAAAAAAAACATCAAAAGGCGTTTGCTTGTGTAAAATAGAATTACCGTTGTCATAAACTTCGCAGTAGAATTATAGCGCTAAATAAAAACGATAAATATACTAATTCTGACAGTAGATAAATTGAAGCCATAAAAAAATATAATGCGTCAAAAAATCAATTATTTACATTGAATAAAATGCATTAGTCAAGGAAATTTATTACCAGGTAAACATACTAGCAAATTCGCCGGTCAGCTGATACAAGAATTTGTGCCGAACGTCAAAGTTGGACGAATTCGCCTTGCGACAACCTTGTATTAATTAACCTTGGCATAAGCTTTTCTTCCGATGTCACCTAGTTGAATTTGCTTTGTTTTATTAACTTTACTTGAATCATACTTCTTAAAGAATAAACAAAACATTAACTATTTTTTTTACCAAAAAAAAAATTTAATTGAAATGGCTGATAATGAAAATGAAACATCGCAACCGCCAACAGATAAAGAAAAGGACAAGAGTGAGGAATTATATTAACTTTTATTAAAAAATATTAATCAATTACATTTTTTTGTGGTGATAGTTTGTATACTTCTAAATGCGACGGGAAATGTTCCAATAATAAAAAAACGCACCTGGACTGTAGATCCCTATAAAACTGTTAGCTGGATTCAAAAATTCATACATAAATACCTAAAATTAGATCCATCGGAACAAATTGTGAATATAGTGAACTACATACATAGATATATATATTTTCTTTTGTTGGTGTTAACTTTATGTTCCATTTCTTTCATTTCGTAGTTTCTGTATGTGAATCAAACTTTTGCTCCAGCTCCTGATCAAATCATTAAAAACTTGTATGATTGTCATGGTACCAATGGGAAGCTTGTGTTGTATTATTGTAAGAACCAAGCTTGGGGATAAATCAATATTCCGTCTACAAAGCACTACTTTTTTAACTTTAACATTACTATGTAACCATTTAACAAATACGAGTATATTTATTAAATACATAATAGAAAAAATTTTATCAAGGCATTCAACAATATCTTTTATTATATACCATTAAAATGGCATTTATTTGTGAATATGAATGTGAACATTTCAGAACTTTATTTTTAATCTCCCCGTAATTCTTCCAACTCGTCAGCAACTTCTTTAGAAATTCTGAGGTATTTGGCTGTAATGGGTCTATAATAATATGCTTTATAATCGTTACGCTCGCTCATTTTAACTCGTATTTTTTCTTCAAGTAGTCTGAAAACATGTTTTATTATTAACTTTAGTATTTTTTTTTTAAAGTTACCTTATTTTTGCTTTTTCATCTTCTTCGTACAAAAAATGCAAATATTTTTCATACTCCTGTTGTGGACTGGTAAAGATATAGCGCGAAATAAAACGAGAAATGGGGTGCTATAAAGATAAAACGAAATTAGTGACAAACTATTAGCAGATTGAAATTGGATTGAAAAAACAATTTCACTGGATCCAATTCTTCAAACTTGCCCTGTGATACTCCCAATGTTTTGGCTCATAATCCGCAGGAATTTCTTGTAATTGTGCTGGGCCAATAAATATGTTGCAGTACATTACAAGAGCAGTAATTGGAATAACACCCAACATTACATAGAAATGTAATAAATCTTTGAATTTATTCCACTGAAAACGAGATGGTTGGATTACCATGTGATGATGACCACCGCTCATTTCACGCACTTGTAATTGGACAACTTTTTAAAGAAATATTTTAATATGTAGTAAGTTGCGTAATGTATACTGCAAACAAATATAATATTTGGAATTTAAACTCACCATTTTTTACGGCTGGTGATTGAAAAATACCACAATATTTTGCTAATTGAGATGTTGGGCGTGTAAATGAGCTCCAACTGACCATTTTGGTAGGGTTTTGATAAGTTTTACTTGTCTTCAAAACGGGAATGCAAAACTTTTCTTCCGCAATGGCACAAAGTAATAAAAACAAAATGTCAAAAATTGCAACAATTCGATTTGATAATATTCGGTAAAACAGTTCACAGTAATGACAGCGTAAATTAGGCTCCAGATTTTTAATTTATTAAATATGATCTAACGACTAATAAAAATTAAAAGCGCCTCTAATCTTCTCAGAATGTTATATATTACAATCAAAAATAAATAGAAAGTGCCTTTAGTATAATAATATACTACTAATAGAATATTAAATGATAACTAAAAATATAATATTACCATCTCTGCTTAATTAACTTATAATTGTGGACTTCTTATTTGTTATCACCGATTATTATACAGGGCAATTTCCAATTTTTCGTAAAAATGTCTTGTCGCTTGCGCCATTTGAACCCCAAAAAGACTTTATTTCTTCTATGCGATATACAGGAGAAATTTGGTTCTGGCATGCCATTGTTTGCCAATTTTGTTCAAAATGCAAATAAACTAGTAAGTAAAGATTTCCAGCAACCGACCTTTATTATAAAAATTGCGTAAATTGGAATATGTGAATATACAATTGCATAATCTAATAATTTTTTTTTAAATTAAAAAAGACAAAAGCAGGAAAAGAGCTTGAAATTCCATTAATAGTTACTGAACATTATCCTGAGCGTTTGGGAAAAATAGTTAATGACATTGATGTTACCCATGCTGAAGCCGTGATAAGTAAAACGCATTTTAGTATGATGGTCCCTGCGGTGGAGTCTAAGATCAAAGCTATTTTTGGCGATAATCCGGAAGATGTGGTTCTGTACGGCTTAGAGGTTATTTTCAGCATATTTTAAAATTGTGTACGAGTATAGTGAAATATATAATTTTTAATTATAGTCTCATATTTGCGTGGAGCAAACTGCAATAGATCTTTTGGAAAAAAACATAAAAGTATTTTTGGTAGCTGACTGTTTGTGTTCCCGTCTCAATCAAGATCGAGATTTGGCTATAGAACGTTTGCGAGCGGCGGGCTGCATAGTGACAACTAGTGAAAGTGTAATTTTTGATTTAATGCGTGGTAAAGACCATCCAAAATTTGACACCGTGCGAAAACTTGTGAATGCTCCATCGGCAGATATGCAAATTGCCAATTCCTATTCTAAGTTATAAAATTGAAAAGTCAAATATGAAATGAAGATTGTAATTCCAATAAATTTTTTATGCATGTATGTATTTCATTTGGAATTTCTTTATTAATAAGATTTACATTGTCCTTTGTAAAAATATTTAAAAAAAAGGACCTAGGCTAATCGGCGCCACTATTCTACTCATTATTATTATACAATACGCCGAACATCGCGAATGTGGAACAAACTCCCTGCCGATGTCTTTCTTGTCACTTATGACGTGGGAAAATTCAAATCAAATGTCCATTCACACTACTCCCTCTACCTCCTTCCCATAACCTGATTCCCTAGTTCCAGCACAATACATCGCATGTGTAGGGGTCATCCCCTGAGTGCTGGTCCAAGATAGAAAAAAAAAATTATTAATTATGAGATAAATTATTCTGTCTGGTTGGCACTCCACCATAGATTGAATATATCGTGATATGATTTCAAAGCAGCCCTAAGTGAAAAAACTCCAAATTCGACTTGATTAATTATGATGCACAATTACAGAACACATATCTTCCAAAATTTTACACGCCTACAACTAGAAATAACGGGCTTATCAATAAAATTCTAAAAGGCCCAAATGAAAGCGTACAATCATGGAGTACTGATTCTACTCCAAGTAAATAAAAGTTTTATTAATACCTGTATTTATTTTGTATTATTATAATATAATAAAATTATTTATGTATCTACATATGTATGTTTGTTATATAGTTTAGCTGGTCTATATGCGGCATTTCATTTGGTGGTAATATTAAAATCTTCGGTAGACCTTTACCCAAATTCTGGAAAAAAAGCTAAGAAATTTCACATGTTTATACAAGAAGTCACAAAAATTATTTGAGAATACCGGAATATAAAACAAAATAAAAAAAAAGTTTTAAAAAAATTAAATAGATTTAAAATCAAATAATAAAATGTTTGTTGTATAAGGAAAATTTTTAAAGAATCTATTTGGTTTGTTTTGTTTGTCTATTTCGTAATTCTGGAAAAAAGCTAAGAAATTTTACATGTTTATACAAGTACTCCCTAAAAATATTTGAGAATAACTTTCTTACTTTTCATCTTTCGTGAAATTGTATATTTGTCTCTTTTCCCCCTATTTGGAGAAAAGCTGATTTAAAATTTTTTGAGACCCCCAGCTGACAGTTTTAGGTATTCTATGCTCTCTTTGGTGTTTACACAATTCATATATATCTTGTTGACGACATGTGCATATAGTTCGTATGTATATTCAAATTATGAATGAGAAAGCAAAACGTACAGACAGTACATGAACATGAGTACTCGTTACAATTCTCCACGCTAATGTCGCCATGTTTTTCTTGCTATTGTAGCGTGTGTGTGTTTACTTTTAAGAGTCTCTTTTGATGACATCCCAAAGTTAATTTACAGAAACATAATGCCCGTTGTTTTTCGTGCTGTTAATTGTTGGAGAGCTGCACAATAAATAGACCTTGATAAAAATTAAGCAAAAATAGAAACACGTGTAAAAATAAAAAGAATTTTAACATCATTTTATACAACCTAAGTATATATATTAAAAATGATTAGAAATCTTTTTCATGATAGCGATGATAATTTAAATGAATGCAATTTCGAAATAACGACAAATGAAAATTATGCTAGAACGTATAATAGTTTACGGAAAAAGGAATTGCTTCAAAAATGTAAGTTGAAATTCAATTGAATAATTTTCAGTACTATATATAAGTGCAAAAATTTTAGTTAAAGATACAGAATTAGATATATCAGAATCTGATGAATCCGACTCCTCGGAAGAAGACGAAATACTGGATCCATCATTTGATCAATATTTTTTAAAAACATTGGCTTCATTGAAGAGTAAAGATCCAACAATTTATGATAAGAATACAAAATTCTTTAAGTGTGCTGATAGTGATGATTCTTCAAATGGGAATGTCCAAAGCAGTATAAATAAAGAAAAAAAGTCCAAGCCAGTCACATTGAAGGATTATGAAAGAAAAATAATATTAGAGACAGGCGGAAAATTTGTAGATGGTAAAACTCATGGTATAAGTACTTATTAAAATTGTTGTGTTAAGTTGAAATATTTCAGATTCCGATATAGATGATGATGATGAAAGAAAAGCCATTCATCGTCCTATATCTCCAACTATTGCGGAAGAAGAACGTAATCTAAAAATTGAATTCAAAAATGTTTTGAATAAAGATGATTCAGCTGACGAAGAATTTGGTGGAATATTTAAAAAGCGTGAAAAGACTAAAGTTGAGGAAGATAAGGAGGAAGAAGATTATTTAAAATGGCTAGCGGGGAAAAAAGAGAACATTGGCAAAGAAGTACAAGAAAAATTGAAACCTTTAAAAAATTACTGGAGCAATGAAGAACTACCGCCAAGTGAAAAGTTTCTAAGAGACTATGTGTTGAATAAAGGATATTCAGATGCTAACAATTATGATGAAATTCCAACTTATGAAGAAATTGTCGGAGATCAAGCCCTATCAGAAGATGAACAGGAGTTGGAAAAGCAGGCTGAATTTGAGCAGAAGTACAATTTTCGTTATGAAGACCCAGATCAAGAATTTATTAAGAGATATCCGCGTACAATTGAAACTTCTCTAAGATCTACTGATGAGAAACGTAAAAAGAAGAGGCAAGAAATTAAAGAACGCAAGCTTCAAGAAAAGCAACAAAAAGTGAAAGAATTAGAAATGGTTAAGGAAATGAAGCGAAAAGAAATTGAAGAAAAAATAGAAAAATTAAAAATGATTACCGGCAACGACGAGTTGGGCTTCAATGATGCTGACTTGGAGGAGGACTTCGATCCCGAAGCTCACGATCGTAGAATGCAGGAAATTTTTAATGAGGACTACTATCAAGTGGACGAAGGGGAAGAGAAACCGGAATGCCCATCAGACATACATGAGTTAAAAGTTGAAGATTGGGATAACTATGACCCTCAACACGATTTTGAATCGTATGATTATGATGAGAATGAGCCTCATTGTGAAGATGAAGATTTCAATATGGATTGTGAGTATGACCACTCCAAAGCGAAAGTAGAATTGCAGAGAGAACTTGTAGCAAATACAAGAAAAAACAGAACCGGTCGTAAAGGTAGAAGGGATCGTTTCATGGAAATAATTAAGTCGGAAAAGCCCGTATTTGATCCAGAGGATGAAAAAACTTACGGAGAATATATCGATGAATACTATAAATTAGATTGCGAGGATATAATTGACGATATTCCCTGTCGTTTTAAGTATGTAGAAACCGCACCAAATGATTTCGGCTTAAGTATAGATGAGGTGAATTAATTAAAATTTATTACAAAATTTTAAATAAAATTAGAAATGCAATACATTTTACTTTAGATACTTTTGGCTAAAAATAAGGAGCTAAATCAGTGGGCCAGTCTCAAAAAAACTATACAAATAAAAACTGATCATGCTGAGAAGAAAGAGCAGAGACTATATAAATTAAAAGCTAAAAACGAAGAATTGAAGCGTAAAATTTTTAAAAGTTTATACGGAGAGGGGTAATTTTGGTTACCTTATTTTTTTAATTTAACATTTAAATATAGTCAATTTTATCCATTTATTTTAGTTCCGATAATGAAAATGAAGACTTGCAAACTGATCAAGCAAAGGAACAAACTGTTTCTCAAAATACAGAAACAAAGTCTGTATGTGCAAATACTCTGCAAGAAGTCTCTAAGAAGTCAAAAGGAGAAAACGTAAATCTCACAATGCTCAAGAAAGTTTACATTCTTTAAATGAACGAACGGATTTCAGTACAAAAAACAATGGAATAACTGAAGGTATTCCAACAAAGAAAGGTAAAATAGAGGAAGACAACCAAATTAATATTCCGACTGATGCCACTATAGGAACTGAAACAAACGCAGACGTTGGGAAAAAGAAAAAGAAGAGGAAAAATAAAGTTAAAAGCCAAACTCACATGGAAAACCTTACTACTAATGGAAATAATCAAAAAAATCCATTCAGTAATGGCCTATTAAAAAAACAAATATATAATGATGAAAAAATTAATAATAAATCAAAGGAAACAAATTCGACAAACCAAGACACTAAAGTAATTTCAAAAAAGAATCCATTTACGAAAGTTTTCCCGCAATTCAACAATTCTACAGAAAGTGGTTCTTCCTTACCTCCTTTACGCAAAAATCTACCTAAAGCAAAAATATTGCATGATATATCAAAAGTAAAGTTCAAATCTAAAATTAATACACAAAAGGCAATAGGCAGTAATGCCATAAGTGATGAACGCTTGAAAGCCTATGGCATAAATCCTAAAAAATTTCATAAGAAACAAAAGTATGGAAATGTAAATTAAAAATGCAATTACAAGTAATAAAAATGTTAATACAATAATAAATAGCATTCATTATGGATGTTTCAATAAAAATGAACTCCCATAGACTTCAATTCTAGAATAGTACGTTCATAGTGAAAATTACCGTTCAAATGCAGTGTTTATATTTTTAGAAAATTTTAAATGTTACATTGAGTCCAACTTATATGAAGATTTTTGAAAGCCATTTATGTGACTAATGATATTAAATTCTGATGATATTAGTATATACAATAATTTTAGTTGAGGCGCTATTATTCAAGCTTTCGTTTATTTTGTTTGGGATATCCTGGGAATATGCGCACAGAGGTTTTGATGTGTCGTGTCTAGTTAGCCTATGAATATGCGTACCAGCACCACCTAGTTAAAGATGGCTTGGTGCTACTTTGTGTTACTACTTGTTTACATAGATGCTAATATGTCAGTTGTTTTGTATTGTCTTTGGAGATTTGACTTTTTTTTTTTTTTTTTTTAAATAAACAGCATAGTTGCAAAAGCATATTTCGATAACTACCATCTTGATTGCCCCTACTATTTTCCTCATCTATAAACCACACATGGGATATTGCAGTATTCATTAAAAAAATAACAAATGAATAAATATAATTGACATACTTAAAATGTAAACATATTTCAACAATCAAGGCTCATAACATCAGCTGATTAGTGAATCTGACCGTATAATTGATAGCCCTTAGATTTTACATAAACAAAATACCTGTGGTTTCTGCATTGTTTCTTACGGATTGCTTTTACGTCAATAAATATGAGTTGTAATTCCCGAAGTCAAAAAAATAATTGTTAATAGGATTAAAAATATTAAGAAAATTCGTGATAGATATAAATATCAGTAGATTAATTAAAAACTTGTTAGTGCGATTATGATAAAATGAGTTCATTGCGTGATAGCTTAGCCAATATTCCGAGTACGCTTACAAATTTCATCAGTGACGCAGCGTCAGTAGCATCAAATTATATACCAGGAGCAGTTGGGTTTCAACCTCAAAATGATTCTATATCGACAGGGTCTACAACGGAATCGATTAATAGCCTAAACGAGTTAGAGAACAGCTCGAGTGGCGCGCTTCTCATAAGTGAAAAGTCTCTACCGATACCAGCAGCATTGGTTCAAGAACAATGGCGTTTAATATTTACCTCCGATGCTAGTATACAAGACTTGCAAGAAGCTATTAATCATTGTAAAGATTTGGTATTAATGTCAGAGGAGAATAGTGA
Organism: Dexiosoma caninum; assembly: GCA_963924685.1. NCBI lineage: Eukaryota > Metazoa > Arthropoda > Insecta > Diptera > Tachinidae > Dexiosoma > Dexiosoma caninum. The sequence continues at coordinate 16,143,212 of OZ004729.1, read as the reverse complement.
AGAACGACGTTGGTTGGTCAGGCATTTGGTTGATTTGAGATATTCTTTGGAGGAAATAGTGGAAGCTGAAAATGATAAAGTAGAACTGGGACCGCCAGTCAAAACTGTTGTAGGACACCATTTCACCACGCGGCAGAAGGGTGTTGGTAAAGGTTTACCATTGTCTACCACACGCCATCATTGTGACCATTGTACTCGTATAATTTGGAGCGTCGTTCAAGCGTCTTATCAGTGTACTGACTGTCGTTATATAGTTCATCAGAAATGTATAAATAATGTTGTCAGAGTATGTGCGCATGTTATAGTATCAGAAAGACAATATCCCATTCTGGATATTTGTCCAGAAATTGGTTTAGCTGCCCAGCGCTATAAGTGTCTCGAATGTAGCACACTACTAAATTTTAGTGAGTATAATTTTCGATTATTATTATTTTTTAATTGTGATTGTCCTTATATGTGTACATTTTTATTATTTTTTTAAGCTCCGCACTACATCATAAATTGCTTTAGTAAAAGAGTTACACATGGTTGGTACATTTAAATCAGCTTTTTAATTTTTTAACAAAATCATAACAAAACACCATCAAAAATATAAATATGTACTTGTAGCATTTCATTCTTGCCATCTAACTACTCCTTCCCATCAGTTCTAATATTCCTACGGAAAGTAAACTAAAATAATTTTGCGATATATTTTTCCATATTTACTATGCCATTTGAAACATCTTATTTATTAACTTTATTTTTTTCTATAAATTTCTAATATCTCATAAATAGAGCGAACAGTTTTCAGCACGAAACAAAGCGTTTTAAGCACTCTACTGAGACACTATCGTTCCAAGATGCAAGACGTGATCAGTGACCCAGTAGAGTTCACAATTTAAAAAAAAGCGCGGCAACATAGTTTATTGCGAACCGAATACATGGTATGGTATTGCATTTCCCTCGTATATGTTGAGAAGTACGTAGTAGTCACTTATTATTTTAAAGCACATAAAACGCTCTAACTCTTTAACGGCTGGAACAATTTTAATGGTTGTTTCACTATATATTTTTAAGTTGGCTATACTAGTTGGTATTTATATTTCAACATTTAAATTTATTCTTTCTTCAGAAAATTCTTGGGTTGAACCACGGTTATGTGATTATACTGGATTGTATTATTGTCCTTCATGCCATTGGAATGATGTATGTATTATTCCAGCACGTGTTGTTCACAATTGGGACTTCGTTCCTCGTAAAGTATCACGTTCAGCTTTACAAGAAATAACTTTATTTCTTGATAAACCCTTAATAAAACTTGAAGATGCCAATCCGAAATTATTTGTGTTCTTGGAGAAATTAGCCACACTTAAAAAATTGCGGCAAAATTTAGTTTATATGCGTAAATATTTATCAGAATGTCGCCAAGCAGTTGAAGAAAAAATTCTGGAATCACAAATTGGTAAGTAAATTTTAAATTTAATTTTTTTGAAATTAAAGAGTTGCAATCATATCGATAGCAGCGAATTTCAATTAATATATGAATTGATTTCTAAAAATTTTTTCAGTCGTTTTTATCGTATTCATTTTATGATTTCAAATTTTAATGCAATAAAAAAATTAGCAATCATTAACGCGAAACCTTGTGATTGCAATCTTTTTCGGCTATGGGATGTAGTTGCTTATATTTTTCTTCTTTAAAACAATAATGGTAGTACTGCTTGAATTGGAGAATAATGGTTCTCCTTAGCTTAAAAATAGTACGTCAAAATTAACAAAAAATACGCGGCATTATAAAATAAAATAAATAATTGAACAGCCACTAACTCCAGCCCTTGTCTTTGTTGAGAGAGGTTTAATAAAGCCTACTCAAGCACTCAATTAAAGTGAAAGGCAAAAGTTATACATAATGTGGCGTAAACAGTCAGATATACATATGTATGCATGTGGTATACAAAGTAAGGAAATCAGATAAGGTGAAATGTCTTACAGTGTCTTAAAAAGATGATTGACTTGAATTCTTTTTTTGAGACTTGAAAAATGTGACCATTCCATCGAACATCACATTGGATTTACATGCAAAGATTCAGCCAAAAAAGTAAATTAGGCTACTAGCTTGGAGAAAATTATTTGTGAAGTGGTGCGCTACTTATAATAATCATACTGTTTGCGTATAATTACGTGTAATTAGGAGGATTCAAATCTCAAAAGTAAATTGAAGAATGAGGTAGTGAGATCAATATTTAATTCCAATTATCCTTTTATTAGTTACTACCATTTTTTTATCCGGATTTTAAGTTGGCCAATTTTAATCCTGATTTTATATCACAAATGTATATTGAAAATTCTATTCTCATTTTGTTTCTAGGCCTTCATCGTCATCTTATACAATCAAATGAGTTTTATTCCATCAATAACATGGAGCAAACTGAAAGTGGTGTACTGTCCGACATGCTACATAAAGTTTTTAATTCTTTCGATAAGCATATTCGAAATTGTTCGCTATGTACTGCCAAGGCGTATATTTGTGAAGTTTGTGGTAATAACGAAGTAATTTTTCCATTTGATGATGGTTGCATTTTATGTGATAAATGTAATTCAATATATCACCGTATCTGTATGACTCGCAAAAATATGATTTGTCCTAAATGTGTACGAGTAGAAGAAAGACGATTACAAAGAGACTTAAGTTTTGAAAATCATAAAACTTCCACCGCCGAAAGTGACGACAGTGATGACCATTGATACTAAGTATTATTTTATTTAATTTTAATATCGTATACGTTTTTATGTAAATTATTTTTAGAAAAATATATTTTTAATAAATACATTTTTAAGGAAAACAAAAAGTTTTAATTATAAAGAATTCATAAGGAAAAATAGAAATCAAAAGTATTAATTAAGAAAAAGATATAAGTAATTAGTAAAACCTAATATAATTTAATTTTATGCAGAGGTTGTTCAGCAATAGCATCAGCTAAACATATCTAGAAAATAATTGCTGCAATCTCCATTCGTCAATTACTTTTTTTTCTTATTAAATTAATTCTTCTTGCTTTAGATCGTGTTTTCGTTGGAAGCATATGGTAATTAAAGTCAGATTGATCTATAAATATAATTTTTTCTCTCTCCTGAGGAAATTAATTGCATATACTTTTCCTCCAAATTTGATTTAATAATTGTACTAAAATGTAATACAGGGTTGGGCAGAATACATGCTATGCTGTATTTAAAATATAAAATAAAATATACACGAAAGTTGTGTATTTAAAATATAATGTATAAATACTTTTTATTCAAGTATTTAAAGGACAAAATACAGTATTCTATACAAATTTATTTAAAATACAAAATACTTTCAATCAATACAGTATTTATTTCCTTAAATAAACTCCAGTTTTCTAAATGTCGTATCAGAGAAGCAAACACTTGATGTGAAATAAATAAAAGACGCCAACAAATATAATCGTTCTACAGAACGAACGAACACAAACTGAATGCATTTTTTATATTTGGGTAACTGCCAAGAATCGTAAGATGATGAATTTACACATATCGCAAGATGTTTGAATGTGGTCTGTGTCGTTTTAGTAGTAGTAGTTTAGTTTTCACGTTAAAATAATTTTCTCGGATGAAAATTAATGGTATGCATGGTATCACGTCGCACTTCATTGCATTCAAAATGTAATGTGATCAATTTTATAAGAAAAATAAATTTTTTAAAGACGGATTTTGAGTGCACAAGTATTTGAAATACAAATTACAAATTGAATTCATAAAAACCTTAAGTTACATTGAAACAATTTTACAGATTATATATAATATTTTGAAATATCTTTTACGCTTGCACTTGGACGTTTTAGAATTTTTTTTCTATTTTAGATTTTGATACTGTGCAATCAATCAAAAAGTCGGTTTTAAATTTTGTATAATTTAGGACTTTTTTAATTTAATTTTAGAAATACAAATACATTTTTTAATAAAAATATTTTATTTTAAATAAAAAAATAAATTTTCTAATAAAAATATTTTATTTAAAATAAAAAAAATACATTTTTTACCTAAAAACTTTTTTCTATAAGTATCCAAAAAAGGAAAAAGAGACACAAATATATAGTTTGAATTCATTTTCAAGATAAACCAGTTTATTAATACTAATGTAATGAATTGGTAACATTTTAACACTAAATAACATTTTCATCATTAAATTTAAATTAATAAACAAAATTAATTAATTAAAAATTAATAAACAAAACTTAAAAATTTGCATGAAATTCAAAAAAACTTATTTTTAAAGTTAAAAACTTTAAAACGTTTTGGCATTTCACAAAACTTGGAAAAAAGGCCAAACTTGACATATGGTAACGCTGATTGTATTGTATGTATATATAAACTTCGAAAATAGGGTTTGTGTATATGATACCCCTTATGGCAAAAAGTTAGTGGTAAATTATCTAGGTCTTATTTATGTTTTTTGATAAAAGAATTTTTTAATATCTCTCAATAAGTGGGAAGAGGTTGTTATATTAACTAAAATGTTTTGTTAATTGTGAATCACAACCCATAATATAGGTTTCGACAACATTTTTATAGTGTTGCTTTTATTTTTCCTTAATTTTAGAAAATAATAATTAATATTAAAATAAAAAAAGCATTAAAGAAAAAAGAAAAAGGAAATTTAAACTAAATTTTATGAAATTAGATTCTGAAAAATTTTCAATTCCGAATTATCTTAAGAGTAGATTTAATTTATGAAAAAGTCATTAAATTATTAAAAATTAAAAAATAACTGCCGTATTCATAAAATTGTTTTTTATTTATAAAAGGTTTATTAGAAAAATTCTATATTTCCAAAAAATTTTTATGAAAACTGTAGTTAATATTTATTTTAATAATAAAAATAATAATTTCACCAAATTCAAGAAAACGATAAATTTTAAATAAAATTTCATAGCTGAAGCTCACTTAGTCGGATTGTTCAGATGTAAGTAATAAAAATAAAAGGATATTTGGAAGCAACTTTTCGAAATGAACATTTTGTCGTTTATTGTCAATTATTGACAAATTTTCGGTAAAATTAAATAAAAGTTAATGGATCGACAAGCTCTATACCACTTATTGCAAAACTCTATATACGATATACATACGATATCGAAATTTTATTCAATATATTATGCATTATTATTTATGTAAACTAAAATTTTGAAGTCATTAAATAATTTCTATTTTTTAATTTTTTATTTATTTGTGAAAAAAAGAACAAAATACTGATGTTACAGTAACAGAATATGGACACACGAGCGGAAAAAATTTTTAATTAAGACCAGATTTCTTTTATTGTATGAATGTTACTAAACGCCGTTTATATGCAAAATATTTGTGTGATTAACAGAGTTGACTTAAAAACTGCTTTGCATTGCATACGTTTAGGAACTCGGCATAATTCCAAATGAACTTAACAGTTGCGGTTAATGTGTTATACTCAAATAAGACTTAGTCCTGTATACAAAATGCGAATTCATTTTTATAACAAAATAACTTTTTCGCCCAAAGCTTCCATAAAAATAAATGCTTGTATTTTTCATAATAAAAAAATAATAAATTTGATAAAATAACGCTTGGGCCATAAATGGCAGTAACGCATTTTAGTCCATAAAAAGCTTCCGATAAGAATTTTAAATAAAACCAAGTTTTATTTCTTTCTATGGCTCTCTTTATTCAGCTAAATACAGGAAGAGTAAGGAAAATATTTCTTTACGCCGAATCCCTTTATGGCCTTATAGCCACATACACACATGCATATCCACTAAAAACCAAGAGATATCATAAATGTATCGTTAGTGTAGATATGTGAGAGAGAGTAGAGAGAGCATCCTTATAAAATGAAAAATTCGATACGACAAAATTTAATTGACACACTGAACTCGTCTCGTGTGACTGTTTCGTAGACAATTTATTGTACACAAATATGCATGTGCTTTGTTCGTTTGGATGTATTGTTGTTATTATTATTGTTATTGTTGTTATTCTTCAATTCGTTTTATGTTTTTTCTTGTTATTGTAGTTGTTGCGAAATTTTAATTTTCTTGTTTTCACTATAGCTGGGAAAATAACGTTTATAAGGGAAGTTTATGCTAAATATGCAGTAGTATTTGAATGAATTTCAAAAGCATAGCAATGTAGAGTAAACATATGTACGTATATATGTATGCACATACATACATAAAGACATACATACATACCTACCTGTCGACATATAAATGAACAATGAAACAATTTTAGCGAAATAATCTAGAAATAGAAAAAAATGGTAAAATTTAAGAAAATCACCTTGATATTTAGGCTTATGAAAACGACACCTGACCTAACACAATCTAACCTGTATGCTGATAGAAAGAAAGAAGTACTTGAGGGGAGTACAAGCCTTAACACGCACACTTGTGTTATGCTTTATTTGTTTTTTTTTGTTTTGGTGCCTTAGAGATATGTACCATAAAAGGCTGTTTAAAATTGCTTCATAGGCGCGTAAATATGAATATTTTTAATTTTTTCTGACATTTTGTTGCTGTCTGCTTGAGTTAGTTTACTGCTTTCATTTGGTGTGTTTACTTTAAATAATTTTGCTTGTTTAGCACAGAAAACGCAAAAAGAACAGATCTTCATATAGAATCATTAACGACCAGAGAATTGTTGTTGGCAGGCAGCAGGATCGGTGCCAAGTGGCGGATCCTCTCCGAAGGAGAACGCCCCACTTAGGCCAGAGCTTATGCCCATTGTGCTACTACAAGAAATACCCAGGGTATAGACATACATAGAAATACCCAGCCATGTACTACGCAGGCACCTCATGACAGCAATAACATTATAGTGATTTCGATTCTTGAAAAGTGCTTTGCATTTTCCAACTATTCTTTCAATTATTCAACGTTAGTCAAAATTCTTTACGATTATTTATCTATGTTTGTTATATGGTTTAGCTGGTCCATATGCGGCATTTCATTTGGTGCTAATACCTAAATCTTCAGTAGACCTTTAACAAAACTCTAGAGAAAAGCTAAGAAATTTCACCTGTTTATACAAGAACTCACAAAAATTATTTGAGAATTACAGAATATACAAAGAAAACAAACAAAAAAGTTTCAAAAAAATTAAATAGATTTAAAATCAAATAATAAAATATTTGTTGTATAAGGAAAATTTTTAAAGAAGCTATTATATTTTGTAATTCTCAGATCTAACTGCGAGACGAAGGTATGTTGATTTTGTGAAATTAGCACATTGTCCTGCTCTCGGCAGACTGAGGCTTCTCCACTTGGGTGAAACTGTGGTGCCTCCACACAACCTGTGGAACACCAGACCCTAAATAAGGCCAGGATTCCTTAGAAGTCTTAGGATTGGAGGCCTAATATGCTGGGCTTTGCACAATAGATCTTATCTTCAGGGTTGCGGTGCTTCCGGCCCCTAAGATAATAACATTATAATATGCAAAGGGCTAGGGCAATATAAAGGGAGCTATTCTTAAAACAACTTATTTCATTCTTTTATTTTTTGGGCTTTAAATTAAAGAAGTTTACGTTTTAAAGTGAGGTTAACGAATGACAAAAATATTATGTAAATCAAAAAACACAAAATATATGTTTTTTTTAGCAGACTCGTTATACATGGTGGGCCAAAAGAAATCACCCGATACTTTTTTGCCGTAATTTTTTATTTTCATGAAAAAGTTTGTTTCAACTTCTGATATCGGCCAAGTGGCTGCCGCTAGATTTGAAGGCCATCAAACAGAACCAAAGTTTGTCATTAAAAAAAATTACAGCAAAATAACATCGGGTGATGACTTTTGCCCCAGATGATTTCTTTTGGCCCGCCTTGTATTTTCACAATCTACAGACAATTGCTCATTCATTACATGATTTAAAATTTTATAACAATAAAGTTCTTATTTAACTTTGGTCTTCTTGAACGATGTTAAATGAATTTTACCCACATACTTAATTGTAGTTATGCTTGCAATTTTGTTTTGAAAATTAAGAAAACGCTCAAGTTACGAAATGCTGAATAGTTCAGTACGGTCTGTTTAGTGTTTTTTCGAGAAAAAATTAAATTAAAATTAAATTTTAGAAAGAAAATAATATTTTTTTTTAAATAATTTCATTGTTATGTGATTATTAAGAAAAATGCAGCTGAATTTTATTTTTTTTCGTGCTTGATGTACAAATATAACATCAAGAAACACTATAAATTAACTTTAAAATAATTTTGGCATATTCAAGATTATAAAATGCAGAAATTCGTTACGTAAATAAATCAGCCCAAATAAAAGTTGTAACCGGCAATTTCACTTAATAAACATAAACAATGTTGTTGAACTTTTATGCCCCATTGTATTTCTTTCTCAAATAATAAATCAATGGGTGAAGCAAAAAATAATATGAAGAACTGGAGGAATTGCCAAGATTATGAACATGATTTTATACATGACAAAAAAAAAACCAAAAAAAACAAAAAAGAATAAAAGAAAACGAATTGAGTGAAAATATGACGTTGTTTGAGCAAATATGTTAAACAAATATTCGTATATATTGCAATATTATAAATGTTTAAATAACATAGCCATTTTATCCTTGTCTTCCTATACAGAAGCTGAAGAACGATTGGAATTTCTTAATATTGAAGGGAATGCATCTAAAAAATTCAAATGCTACATTGATGTACATATTATGTTTATTTAGTATATATTGCATTATACTAAAACTTATATTCTAACTAACTTAATAATTAAGTATATGTATTTTACATCTTACGTCGTAATAAGTGAACATTTTTTGTCAACTTATTTGTTTTTTTTTTCTTTGAAATAAATAATTTAAAATTGGAATTTTTAGAATAAAAATGTCAACTAACAATTCTCTTCGGTCCTGGTACAGCTAATATTGGTATTCTAGCTGAAAAAGGGCGTAAGAAATATAAAACTTTCAAAAGTAGAATTTCATAATGGGGACACTAATTAATGTCTGTTCAAAGCAGAAAAAATTGCAGCAACAAAAATGGCAAGTCTGGAGAACGGATTTATAAAAATTAATTTATATATATATAAATAATATTTCCGAAACTGAGTTGTACAGCATATAAATATATCCAAATTGAAGGGCTGCACAAAATAAAAAGATAAAATAAACAGTTCACTACTGTCCAGTGGTTCCAAGCACTTTCTTTTACTTCAATCTTTACAATAAATTAAGGACTTCATAGAAAATTTCCAAAAAAAAAAACGAAAACACTATATAACATGAAAAGATTTTCGCTACAGTACTTGACAGTATTTGAGTTGTATTTTATAGTAAAAATCAAAACAAAATATCAGAATGAAACAAATAAACCGTTGACCATAACAAGAACATTGACAAAGAACAGTTGACGTTTTTTCTGTTCACATTTATATATTATATGCACAATAAATTATACAACGATAGTGAATATACAGTCGACTCTCGTTAATTGGGAAATTCAAGGCACGAGCGAAAAAGTTAAAACAACGAGAGTTTAAATTGAAAAGCATTTGATTAAAAAGAAAGTGCATGGCAAAAGCATTGCGAAACCAAAACCAAACTTATAGCTCATACATGCATATGTATGTACAGATATCTTCGCAACCGTTTGGTATATTTTTATGAATTTTTTTTTGTGGAAAGACAAAATCTTAGTTTAATTGCGAATGTATTTAGTTTTGCACAATAAAAATTTCATCTAACAACCAATATTAGTCCATTTAAATTTTCGCCCCTTTTTAAACAACAAAGAGGGCGTGGCGAAAAAAAATTTGGCTGTAAAATATTCGTCACTCTGAACACTACCTGCCTACCAAATTTCATAGAATTCAATTCAAAAACAACGGAGATAATTTAATATACAGAAATTTTGGAAGTAGAGCACTAAATTATTTAAATATATTTTCCATAGCATACTTGTCAGGGCAACGACCAAAATGTTCAGATCAGAATTCATGATTTTTGCAAATTTTCATGTTTTTTTGCGCTTTTCTCGGAAATTTGTGGGCGGATTTGGCTGAAAACGCCTGCTAACCACAATTCCACCCGCTGAATCCGAAAATCACCATTAAAATTAAAAAAATTTTTTTTTTCAAAAAATAGAGTTTCTGTCTTAAGTCTTTTGATAATTTCTAGTAGTAAATACATGCAAAGACTTAAGACACAAACTTTAAATTTGAAGATTTTTCGTAGAAAGAAGCGTCGAAATGAAATTTTATGCTCAAATTTGGGTTAAGCTAATGGAAATTATACCACTATAATGTTTTCAGCTTCATCGCTTTTATAGTTTTCCAGATAGAAGCAATTTTTATTAGAGTAGCTTTGGGGCGGGCAATGTGAACGCCCCTTTATTTGTTTAAAAACTCTTGTTGTATATAAATATAGTTTGCAAAAAAATATTAACATTATGCGCTTGTCTATGAATAGTCGGCGAGCAAGATATAATTTTTATGTATCGAGCAATGAATGTGAGGTAAAATAAATGATTACTTTATGTTTATTTTCTTTAAAAAAGCATCAACAAGTTGAGTGCAATTTGTTCGGTTATTGAAATTATAAAAAAAAACTTTTGTTGTATATATGAGACTTATGATCATTCTCTATTACGAGAACCCGCATATTTATATTAAGTATACGCATGTTGATCATTAATTTAATTAGAAATATTTCGGGAAAAGCACAGTTTAAAATTAAAATAAAAAAATTTTTTATGAATAGGCAGCTGATGTATGTAAGGTATGTTAACGATGAACTATTCCCCATACATATACTATAGAATACATAGTTCACCAAATTGTCGTCATATACAGTTTATAGTTTATATAGGTTAGACTATAATAATATGAGTTACCAGTTTAATAACAACAGCTCGACCAGCAGCACCATCTTAATAGGCCAACATGACAATAATCATGATTCGTTATCATAAATCATATGATTTTAAAAGGCTTAATAATTGAGAGTGATGAAGTTTAAAATGTCAAAGTCATAATGAATTAAACTGAGTTCATTCAGCATCACTGCAGTGTAGATAGAAATTTGCATGTACCTTCGAAAACTTTACCAGGGTTGCTTTTAGTTCAGATTTTTTTTTCAGATTTAGCCCTAAGAATTTCCAAAAAAGTGCTAAATGTTAGTTCCCTGGTCTTTCACAAAAACAACCGTTTTTATTTTTCACATTTATAAATTTTTTCAGTCAAAGAATGCTTTTGCCTTTTCCTTAATAAATCGCATGTTTTTCAAAATAATTAAACGAAAATTGGTAGGGCGATAGAGTACATGATCGGAAATAACTTGAAATTAAAATTGTGCCACGCCCACTTTGGGTTAACCGTTATATAAAACGTCTCACTCTACTAATGTTTTTGTTGCTTTTCACATGCAAAGTTTGAATCGTATCAAAGTAGAACTTAACGTCTTTCATGTGAAAAAAATTTCATCCAACTGTATTGAACGGTTTCTTTCGAATAATATACGTTTTAAAAATAGGTCAACCACTTTGAAATTTTTGAAGATAGGAAAATGATATTTGGCACGTTACTAGAATGGGATATTAACCAAAATAGATTTTATATATATATTTTACAACAAAAGAAATTTTTGATTATTAATAAAAACAAATGTTACAAAAACTAGCACTGGAAAAATATTTAGCACTTGTTTTTGTCTTCTTCTGGCAACCCTGACCTTTACAAATGTTTGTATATTAAAAAACAAAGTGAGATAGAGATATTGAGTGTAAGGGAGAGAGAGTAAAAAAGGAATTAAATAAAGAAAACAAACTAAGAAGAAAAACTTTAAAAAACAAGTTGAATTGAGTTAAACTGAAATAAGTTCATTTGAGCTGAACTGAATTGCGTTAAGCGTACTGATGCTATGAGATATAAGAGCTTGAAGTAAAATGAAAACGAAAATAATAAAATCCAAAGCACGTAACGTAAACATAGAACATTATACCGTATAAACAGACTTCATTACGGCATTTAAACAGAAATTTCTGCCAATACTCGTACAACACGTAATAGCTGACTGACAGTCAATGCAACTCAGGGATGCACTGTTGTGATGTTTGTATTGCTTCCTCATTTTATTTTCTTTCTTTTTCGTAAGGCCTTTGATTCGGTAGTTTTGTTTCTCTGTCGATACGTTTTAGTGAGTGAACATGCTTCATATTTGTATGAGAAATAAATGTGTGATTATATTTAACACTATCATAACACATATGTACATATATACCATATGGTATGGCAGATATAGTATATTTTTACTTCTTATACTTATACGTGCCCTTGTCTATAATATTGTGTTTGGCAATTGCCAAAATCTCGATGCTATATACATACATACATGCTCGTACATATGTATATTGAAAAGCTGAATATGAATATTGTGACTTTGAGTTGAGCACAAAAAACAAAGTTTTAATTTGTGAAAATGTGTAAGTATATTGATATAGAGGTAGAAGTAAGTTAATCCATTTTCTGCAACTAAAAAGTTCCTGTTGGTAAGTTATTACTTGATCACGCGTTCATAGGCAATTTTATCTAAAAATATCAAATAGTTTCCGAGATATGGGACTCAGTGGAACTCTTGGCGCTAAATCGTTGAAATCTTGTAAACACTTTTTTTAAAGAAAATAATGAAGATTTTCATGTCACGCTAGGATAAATAGGATTCCCGACCCAGACTTTTTATTAAGATTTAAATGCAACTAAAATTTTTGCAACGCCACATTTGTTACACGCAATAATAAAGCAAAATTTTTCTATAATAATATTTTGAATTTTAGTAGAGTTCATGATCGAGAATAACATGGCGGCAATTATATTAAAACTAATGCATTCCATTACAATACTTTCGATGAGACAAATTAAGTCTCCTCAAATAAAATGATTTTTGTTGGAAAATTATCAACTACAACGAGTACGCACGGTGCGTGTGTTAATTGCACATATTTTTTAATTAAAACAATTTCGTTTATATTTTTTATTAATTAATTTTTTTTAGTTTCTTTTACAATTGTTTTAAAGCTAAAATATTGAATATGATTTTTATCATTAAAATGCATAATTTATTTATGTATATTTTCTTTAATTTTGAATAACCATAGATTACAGTGATACTTCTAAATACATAAAATAATATATTCGCAATTGAAATTTTTAATCTGAAGAGTCAAAGAGTTTTTTTTTTTAATATTGTAATTAGAAAGATATTAAAATCGTTTGTCTGAAACACTCGAAGTACTTTTACCCGCTATTAACTGCTTAATATCTACAACTAGTTAGATGCATGCATTTTATAAAAAAATACATAACAGTATGATTACATTATTTTAATGAAACACAAGATATTTATTAATATATTTTTAATGCACATTTAAATAAAGAAATAATTACACTTGGATATGTGCTGTGAGTGTGCATGTGTGCAATATGTATATAAATTTGAGAGTAAATATGTTTGTATGTCTATTAATTACGTTTGTAAAACTTCCTCGTTCGTTTTATTAGTATCATACATTTCAGTTTAATTTTCGTTTTGTTAATTAATTATAAGATACAATATGCGATTGTGCTCATATTGATTCCCTTAACTGCGCGTTAGCATGCCATTGATCATAATGTTGGCCAAAGCATTACGTCTTTTACGCCAGGCGCCCATACCCTGAGCATGATATTGCAACTGTGTGTACCATTGCTTAGTGCGTGCATTATCTTCAGCCTAAGGAAATAAAAATACAGAAATTTTAAAATCAGTCGAAAACAAATGTGTAGACAAAATAGTTACTAATTTATTAGCAATATTGATTATTGATATTTAGATAAGCAAAACCAAGATTAGATACATGTTAAATTAGTTAATTTTTAGTTATGTTATTTTGTTAGGGCAGCCACTCCAGAGAGGCGGCTCACTTGAATCTCATCGTTCGGTCTTTTTGTGATACCCCGTGAGCAGTAGATACCAAGAACCAAGATCAGTCCACATGACCGTTGGCCCTTAAAACAACAAAATTCCCTTAGAAAACCGAACAACATATTCAGGCCCACCAGTGATAGCTCATCCATTATATCTAAAATGTAGGAGCAAAAGTACATCCTGCGAGCATCGGAACATCGAACATCCTGTAATAATCATTGAAACTCACACTCATCCTCGAAACGATAGACCAGTGCACCATTAGTATCGCCAAGCAACGTTTGCTTTTGACCGCTTTCAAAAGAGGAATTATATCTTCCCTATTTTCAACAGATGTTCGTTCCCCATTTTAAGATAAAATATCAAGCTGCGCCTTCTGTTTGCCTTCAACAATTAATTGTAAGTGATTGTAAAAAATACTTCGGGCAAACATTTAATATTATTATATATATTATATTATTATTATTATTATTATTATTATTATTATATTGCATGCGTTGTAAAATTAACTAATGAGTAACTGATAAATGTGGCGTGGTTCGAAAACTTGAATTTAAATTTAATTTAACATCACAATTCCTTTTGTTTTATAGAAACTTCTAAAATTTTCAAATGTATAATCCAATTTCCATACAAATATGTGGTGCAGGCATGCAAATGTTAATTTGATTTCTTTCTGAAACTTAAAATAAATTAAACATTTTCATTTACCTTAAAGATGAATGTATCCTTGGAAGAAATCTCTTGTATTTCAAAATATTCATCCCAATCGGCTTCACTGCATACCACACAACGGTCTAAATACAATGGCTCACGTATCAGTGTATAACGTCCGCACTTCTCCTTGACCACCAACAATGAAGCTTCTCGTATTCCGGTATGTTTCGGAAAATTCAGTTTATCTGACATGACTTTTTCTGCTTTATAATTGGTACTTGGCTGCATTCATACACACAAACGTGCATTGTCATGCAGTGAGTTGATTGTGCAGTTTGTTGGTTGGTTTCGTTGTTGTGTTCAAAGTGAATATGAAATGAATTTGGTTTTGTTTTTTTACGTTCGATGTTATTTTTTTTAGCCGGATGTAGAAGTGTTGATAAAATATAAAAGAAGTAGAAGAAATGATAAAAAAATATATTGAAAAGATAACAAAAGATTGAAAATGTTGTCAAACTCTAGAACAAAAAAGTTACGTGTGTTCTGGTTAAAAGGCTTTTCTCGAATTTTATATTGTGCTTTCAATTTGTTTGATTCATTTATTATTGTTTTTTTTTTCGCAGCGGCGAAAGGTTTCCAGTTTGCTATTCTATTTTAAACGCACTGCTTTTGCAAACGGAAGTGGACATTTAAAGTTATTTTTTCACGGTTTAACGAAACGTTTGTATAGTGTTTTAGAACTTAGTTTTAATAAAAAAAAATGTATAGATTTTAAAGGTAATTACAATGGAATAAAAAGGAATTTTGCAACTCAAATACAGCCGAACTTCCGTATAACGAATTTGAGACGATGGATGGATTATTCAGGACTAGGGGCTGGTTATTGCGTTAGCGCTAACACCCTTCGTCGCACCCATCGACCACTTCGTCTTATTTATCGCTTTTTTTCCTCTAACATTACTTCTTTTTTAAACTAACCCTCTAAAGGAAGTTCCTGAATTTATCCCAATTCTCGAAAATCGAGTTCTCATTATATGTATGTCCACGTTTTGAGTTCCTGCGATTCGTTCAATTTTTCTTTTTTCGATTCGTTCTGACTTTCTTGGCGATGATGTCCTATGGATGTGTGCATGTGTATGTGCGTGCTTGTGTGTGTATATAACTTGAGAACGGTCCAAAAGAACGGAACCCATCATTTATATGTCGAGATATAATGAATCGATTCGGTTAAGTAGATTTCGAAAAAGTAAACTACTTAGCCGATCAAGCTCAATATCAAATACGCTTTTAACATCAAGAAGAGATGTCGATTG
This sequence comes from Dexiosoma caninum, assembly GCA_963924685.1. Taxonomy (NCBI): domain Eukaryota; kingdom Metazoa; phylum Arthropoda; class Insecta; order Diptera; family Tachinidae; genus Dexiosoma; species Dexiosoma caninum. The sequence goes on along the minus strand of OZ004729.1, from coordinate 16,127,293 downwards.
CCGCCAATTTTCTCATACGTTCTTGAGATATCGTTGACGAAAAAGTTCGAAAAAACCTTTTTTTCTAATAACTCAAAAAGTCTTCGTCAAATCGAGTTTAGATATGTAAAGTGTTTCAAGGGATATCGAAGTCGAATATTTTTGAAACATTGATTGGTTTTAGTTACTGTGCAAATCGATTTTCGATACGCATTAATTTTTCTGATCTTAAAAACTGTGTCGAATGCTGCCAGTTTGAATGATTTAAATTTCGTGTTAAGTTTGGAGGATGGACTGTAAGCTCTACCGATTCGCATACTTTTTATACCTCAATCTGCTCTATCCTCTTACTTTTGTTTCTTACATTTTTCTATGCAGGTGACAGAATAGGACCATGACGGAATTATACAAAACTGGGCTGGGCTCCACCAGCGACCTATCCACCTAACCTATCTTAACATATGACTGGCCACATTCTTTCAAATACCCAATATGTTTAAGATACGTTTGGACTGAGGCGGAATATTAAATATTTAAACCCTTATACAAAACGTATTGTTAAAATTAAAGTGTTACAAACTGTACAAAATTCTTAGTACAAGTAGACATTAATTTCAACAATCGTTTTTGCATGAGTTCGTACATGTTTTGATGCATTACGACTTCAAGTGAATTCGATACACGACCATATTTATGTGTTTATGTAACTTTTCAAACAAAAACAGCTCCTTAATCTGCAAGTGAACAATACACATACAGTATTGTTCCAAACATAAATCCGAAATGGCGCGATTTTTTAAAATCAATAGCAATTGGCATTCCTAGATCGTTTGCATAATTAACTAAAAAAAAAAACGAAAACTCTTAAGGTTAACGTATTGATTGCAAAACATTTAGCATTCTATTAAAAAGTCTTAATTAACCTTTGCAGTAGTTGTTCTTAAAGTGTATGAAAATATTTTTGAATTGTCTAAGTGTTATGTGAAACTAGATTTCTGTTTGGAATTTTTAGTTATTTTAATGTAATTTTTTTTTTCTGACTTTGATATTTTTACCTTTCCAGTTGTTACCAGTAAAGCATTGACTGTTGTCAGTTTAATGGTGCGAGCCTTTTTCCAATTACTATCTGTGGGTTGGGTGTACAGCAATTTGCCCTCCATGACAAAACGCACCTCATCGTGATTCCATTCAAGCACATCTATGGCCATTTTGCGTAGCTTTATATTTATCATATCAATTTCACAGGAAGCACGTCGATTGGGACTCGATGAAGAAATACGACGCCAGAGTTTTGTTGGTACATCTTTTGCTTCCTGATTGATATGATTCAAGTGTAATTCAATTTTTTCTTGTGCCTGTTTAAGTTGATCACGTCCCTCCAGATGTGCTGGTGTTACTTTATATAATCGAGCCAAGAGTAAAGGATATTTCGTGACGCGTTGCACAGGTACCTGTTTTTTTTTTGTTTTCGGAGAAGGAAAGACCATTGTTGAAATTAGAATATAAATGACATAGATTTATTTAACTAAAAGCTACTGAACCAAAATGTAAATATTTTTCATTGATTTATTTAATTATCATATTTGAAATTAAGAATTAATTTGTAAAAACTTTCTGTTAAAATATCAAAAAGCATATGCATACAGCTTACTATAAGGATGCTAAAGGAGAATAATATAAGGACTTACCATTAAAAATGAATTTAAGTTCATTCTCCTTAGCACGGCATTTTCCATTTGCGAAACCTTTAAAAATATACGCAATAATTCCTTTTCCTTCTCAAGATTGGCCAGCAAAAGACTGGCACCAGCTTGACGCACACAATAGCTTTCGAAGGCATGTAACATTTGTGTAGATTCCAAGAATATTTTACCAATGTTAACCGTTAGCAAGTCATCATCGCCCTGCTCCAAAGCGATATCGAGAGCGTCACGCATACGTTCGGCAAGAGTTTGATTATTCTCGAGCAATTCTTCGGTATTTAGGAAGATTGCAGAGAGTTGCTCTTGTGTTAGGAGACCGGCAACTAACATGGGATGACAAAATTCTTCTAAAATAATTTGAAGATCGCGGCCATATTTTTCTTCGGTCTCAACAACTTCTGTAATGATTTCTTTGCGTTCTATGCGCTTTTTTCCGCATTTGCGGCAAACTAAAGGTGCGAATATATGGCCATTATCGCCAATTTGGGTCTCTACAGGACCGTCACAGTCCTCACATAAATGTATGGGACTTGAACGCGCTTGCGACTGTTGATGTGTCATCTTGGAGGAAGATGTTGAGGAGGAGGAGGAGGAGGAGTTTGATGGGCATAAAGGCGACGTCATGGTGGGATTTAAAAATTTGCTGCGAGATGATTTGCTAGTTTCTGAACCTACACCAGAATCATTGCGTTCTATATCACTGGTAGTCTGCCTATTACGTACTATCATGAAGTTGTTGGAGGTAGGAGGTGACAACGAGCTCATTGTGCTTTGGTTATCGTCTGATGAATCACTCATTATCGATGATCTAGAGCTGATGGTATCTTTACGCTTGAGTTTGCTTAGTTTGCCCAAGTCGCTCAGAGTGTCTGTAGATTCCTCTTCTATAATGATGGGATTAGAAAAATTTACTGGAAAGTCGAAGGTCTCTTCTTTGACCAGCCCTCTTTCTTTGGCATCAACCAAGTAAGAAAGAATGTCATATTTGGAGGCTCCTTCAAAAATTGATCTCGCTGATTTCTTTTCTTGTTCGGGATCATTAAGGGGGGGAGCTGTTAGTGGCAAAGGTGGTGGTACATCACTGATTTCTTCATATATGGGGTCAATACTATGTCTTATTGATTCATACTGATGGTCGTCGTTCGTTAAGTCTTCGATATTTGTCGACAACTCTATTTCCTGCAAAGTGGCATCGACAAGCAATTGATAAAACTTTGATTTGGTTTCCGAAGATGGTACGTCTTCTTCCATACTGCAATTAATATCACTCGAACAACTTTGATAACAATCCGATTCATTGGCATCAAAGTCAAATAATTCATAGTTGTGAGCGGAAGCAAAACTATTCGCCGAACTAATACTACCACGATTTGAAGAGCGTTCTTCGTCCTTCGGAGGTACACTTAATAAATTTGGGTTCGAGGAAGTTTCCTTATTGGAATACATGCGCTCTTCTTGTATACGTCTTAGAGATATATCAATTAAGCGATTCATACCATCCTTGTCTTTGGTACTCGTCATATCAAGCGAACCTCTGGAATCTTGCAAACGCTTCAGAGAGTTTTCAATCAATTCGGCCACTGTATCCGTCTCCAGACCCTCAGCCACTTGCTGCAACATCGGATCTACCAATAGTTTGGCAATAAAAGTTGTCGATTCACTAGCTTTGTTTGCTGTTGGGTTGATTGGACTTTGCATTATATCCGAGTGCCTTTCATTCATCTTCTTTGACCGCTTGGCATCCTTTTGTGTATCGTTTTCGCGTAGTTTGCAAATATGAGGTACAAGGTTTCTCTTTACAGCTTCAACGGGATTTCTCAAAATTTTTAACAATTCCGTTTCATGAGGTAACCACTCTTCTGCAGTCTTTTCCTCTGGTACCTGTTCATTTATCATAGTAGATGAGATCATTGATTTATTACTTAAAGGCTTTTCCATTTCGTAGTCTAGACGTATTAAAGTTTTTCCTCTTTTTGAGATACCAGCACTACTAGAGCTAGAATTAGACGAGCAGGAACTAGTTATGGAAGATGTTGATGTTGACGAGGTCGATGAAGCAGATCTTTGCAAGTTAATGTCAATCGTGCCACGTATGGGTATTATGGCACGTATACTACTACTTGCTGAGGAAGATTTCGCTTGGCGCTTTAAAAGAGTGTTCAATTGATTGTGCTGAAGTATTACTTCATCCTCTGAACTACGTGGACTGCTGACATTAATGGTAACCGTGTTGTAAGCATTTGTTACTCTTAAACCTTGCAGATCATTTTCAGTTTTGGTCGAACCATCTGTAACCACTACAGAGGATTGATAGAGTGGTGTACAGGAATCATCACAGCTTAAGTTCATGGTGCTATAACAATCATCACCATTAATTAAAATTGAAGTTTTCTTTTGGCCATATTCGTTGGACATGTTTAATGTACTCAAATCTGTAACGCTATAGTGCGAAGAGTTCGAAAACGGTGACGAAGGTGTTGAATTCGGTGTGTTGGGGGTTTTAGGCGATTGTGCTGTACAGAAATCAACATTGTCGGTATGGGAAATTTTCAAGCGATGTATTTCAGAAAAATTTTTATTAAATGGAGCAACTCTAACAACAGTCTTTTGTCGGTTTTGTTGCTGGTGGTCTTTATTGTTGCCAATGGTTATTGTTGGCAATAATTTTTGATTTTCTTTGCTTTTATGCAAAGCATTCGTTTTTTCTCTGTTTGTCAATTCTGTTAAGATTTTTGTAGCGCCAGTCAATTGTTGGTGCTGTTGTGTTGTTCCTTCGATTAAAGTACTTTCAATGATTTCTTTACAAAATATTGTTGCATTGTTGTTTATTGGCTTAAGCTCATGGCCAATCGTTAACTTTTGTTCCAGATGCTGTTGTTGTTGATGCTGCTGTTTGTTCTCTAATCCGTTAAGAGTTTGCTGTTGCTGAAGCTGAAAATTGTCCACTATGTCTGTTGCCAAGGTAGTGGATTTACTTGACTCTATCAACTCCGCAGCCTTAGGCAATTGAGATGTTATTGTATTAGCTACATCCACTGCTTCAGTTGTAGCTGATTGTATTGGTGGTGCTGTTCGTGAAGATTGTGGCATAAGGGATGGTGGTGGAGGTGGTGGTTCTCTGGGTCTTTCTAAAAGTGCCATCGAAAATAAATCCCTTGCATCGTTGCGGTTATAACGGTTGCGCAATGCCATTGTATCCTGAAAATGTAATGCAGTTTTGTTACTCGAACCCCCCCTTAACCCTACGTTTCGTCTTATCGTGCCTAAACTAGTGCAATCAGCATTTCTGCTGTCATTTATATTATTTGGTATATTTTCTATGTCCTTAAAGCTATTCCTTGTATTTGGAATAATATTTTCGTTGCTGCCACCATTATCAGCAGTGTCGTGGTTCAACAGTTGCTCTTTCTTTTTACTGTAGCTGCTGTTATTGTTATTGTTGTAGTAACTGATATTGCCATTGTGATATGTCAACGACGTTCGCATACTTGGTGCTGTATTTGTTGGCTGTCTTTCACTTTGTGAACGTCTGATAGGATTTCGTGATTGTGTCTCTTTTGTTGATATTTTTGTATTTCTACTGCCCCTGCCAGAAGTAATTGAACTACTATTGCAGCTACTACTACTACTACTACTCGTACTAGTGCTACTACAATCAGCAACTGCCGCAAGAGCTTCCATATCCATTTTAGTCTTCTTGCTATATTTTTCCTGCTGTTCATGCTGTTGTTGTGGCTGTTTAGATTTTGCATCATCATCATAATCGCTTGTTGTTGACTCTTTAGCTCCTGAAAATAAATACAACAGCACTCGATAAGTATGTACGTACATCATGTTAACTTACTATATATATATATATGTATATACTATGTATGTATGTATATATATGTACTACACCCATATGTATTTATATGGCGGTTAAATAGAAAACGATGATAATGAACACACGTATAGTGTATAGAGTGAACTGTATAGTGTTGACTTTGTTGAAGTATAAGTGTTATTTAGATGCAATTTTCTTTACTTGACATTAAAAATTCAAATAAAACTATCATTTTTAGTTTAAAATAAAATTTGATTTCGGGAGAGATAAACATAAATATTAAATTTTATTTTAAGAGCAAATCGTTAAAAAGTGAATGAGAAAATTTTAGAATAGAATTAATTTTGTATAAATTAAATTTAACTTTAAAATGGTAAAAATAATTTGCAAAGTTTAAATGAAATTAACTCTTGCGATTTTTAGGGTTATAAAGTTGAATGGGAGTTTTATTTAGAATATTTGTCACTTACTATACTATGTCATATGTTCGAGCACATATTCGCTCTATGTATGTATGTGTGTAAAATTCTCTAGAGGTCAAACACATATGTAGTTAATCTAATTTAAATTGAAAACATAACTAATGATTTAAGTATTTGTTAGAGAAGGCGTTGAATCGTGGAGAAATAAAAAAAACTCAAATTGTTTTTGTGGCTGAACGGTTATTTTCACTCGGCTTCTATGAGCAGTAAATGTTTTGTTACGATAGATTTCTTAACATTCAGGGCGCTTCTAATTGCATTTCTGTCTTTACGATTCAACGAAAATTTTAAGACTTCTCTTTTTTTTTTCTATCTTGGACCAGCACTCAGGCGATGACCCCTACACATGCGATACATTGTGCTAGAACTAGAAACTAAGAATTACTTAAATCATAATGTTATGTTTTCATTTTAAATTTTTAACAAAAATACCGAAATTTCCTTAAAGAAAAAAAGTCTTGGCAAAATTTTATGAAAATAGTTTTGCTTTCCAAATAATTTCTTTTTGACACATAAAGCTAATTACATGTACACTTCACTAAGCACAATTAATACTGTTCACATGAGAGAGTTGGTAACGTTTTAGAATTATATAACAGCTCAAAAAGACAATGAAATCACAATATCAATTAAAATTTCAATTATCGACACGATTGTGGTTGAATTTCATTTAGAAGAAAAGTAATATCTACTACATATTAAGAAGATTTGCAAAGAGTGTGAAATAAAATGCTTTTTCAAAATAAGCAGCAAGAGTAGACAAATTGAAGCTACAGCGAATAAAATTTTCTATATAAAAACTTGCTTATTTTCATCAAACTTTCTTTGTATCAGTTTCTTTGGTAAAAAACAATTTTAATTAAATCGTTTGAAAATGACAATAAGATCACACTAATATGTGAGAAATGTATTTCATACATGTATTTAAAAAAAAAATAAAAGGGTGTGTTCTCTAATTTGCAGTTTGTTTTAAAAGTGTCAACTACAATAATTTTTTTAGCATCTGCTTAAATAGTTAAAGCATTTCCGTAAAACCAGAGATGGTCCAACTCTGTTTTAAAAATTAACGAAACGCTTAACAACAGCGTCACTTATTTTTTTTTGATCTTGTACCAGCACTCAGTAGATGACCCCTACACATGCGATGTATACAACTTTATTAAATTTTGCTTATAAACCGTCTATAAACCTGTTGAACCTTTTTAATAATTACGGCTGTAAACCTTTAATTGCCGAGCGTTACTTCTACTGAAAACTAAAGTAATAGAATACAGGGGACCGCCGTTCTCTGTATAGATTGGATATAATTTTAATAAAATAAAATTGTTATTAAAATTTGAATCTTTCATGCTGGGTAAATGGTGAAGTGTTTACACTAACGATATCAATATGAACATGTTTGCCAAACTCTCATTATCAAAATGTGATGAATCTTTTTCATCTTTTCTAATATAAAATCTAATAAACAAATAAAACAATAATAATTGATTAGACATTAATGTAATGAAAAAATACCTTAAATAATACAATGTGTAATATTTTTTATTAAAATAAAATTGGAATTTGTTTATCACCGATTTCCTTTTACTACAGCAACAAAAAAACCACGTATATATATATATAGACATACATACATAGTAGTACATATTTATTGAATAAAAATTACTCAATGTTTCGTTTGTTTGTCAGTTTTTATATTCGAACAATGATTATCATTTCGTTTTTTAAAAAAATTATACCAAATTGTACGATTGTACGTACGCGCTTGCATTTAATAGAAATTCGAATTAAGAATGCACGAATTAATTTTTATTACATTTTCTCCAAATTTTTCCATCAATAAAATGGGAATACGGACATGAGAAACGAGAAAAAAGGATAAGAAATATGAGGAGTGCCAATGTTGTGTTGTACTCTATTGATTAAATGTAATATTGGATTTTTTTCTTATCACTTTATTTCTGCTTGTTTTTTTTTTGTTGTAATTGCGCTTCGATTCTCAATATTGAGATAATAATAAAAAAAAGAAAAGGAAAATAATAAAATTTTAGTGCAAAGAATGTGAAGACAACAAAGTTTTATTAAATTAACAAACAAATTTTCTTGAAGCAAGAAAAATACACAATGAAAGAACAAAGTAAAATACAAATTTTATTTAAATTAAATTTTGAATGTGTAGTATTCGTCGTAGCTTTTGCTATCAACATGCCAGTGCATGTAATCTTATACAAACACAAATGCACAGGAAACGGAAACCAGTTTGTACATTCAAATAAATAAATGTGCTTAATCGTATTTTTAGTTAAAGGCTAAAATAATATTTTCTTAGTTATTGTCTTGTGTATAGTAAAACATACATGCATATGTATGTATATTGTTCGAGTATATTAACAAGTAGCACATTTTGTAACATAAAAATGTTTTTTATACCTTTTTGCAACACAAGATTCTGTAACGGGAAATCTGAATGCACACAAACGTTATGCATCCTATTTTATTCATTATACGAACCTGTAAGTTGTATCAACCCAAGCAGAAAACAGAAAAATAATTGTAAAATTTTTTTTGGAGCGGTTCTACTTTCTTCGTTTTCTTATGCTGCAAAATTTCGGTATAAAATAAAGGGCCCGTCCGTAAATATATCAAAGGACTATATAATATGAGCATCACGTTCATAAATGCAAACACAGACAATTCTGCAAATGTTAAATGTTGGTTAATGCAACATTACAAAATATTTTGCGAAAATAAACACTAATGAATAGTTTTATAAGTATTAAGGTTTTAATTTAATTAATTAATTTATAGTGAAATTATAAAGGATTTAGGAGGACGGAAAGCTTCGCAAAATAAGAATAAGGTCAGGCGTTCATATACTTCAATAATATTTTTTCTTTTCTTGGACCAGCACTCAGTAGATGACCCGTACACATGCGATGCATTGTGCTGGAACTACAGGAAAGGTATGGTTAGAGAAATGACAGGAAGTGAAGCTTGACTACCTGATTTTGCACGGACTTTGTTTTATAGCAGTGTTGAAGCGCCTTTGATGTCAAGGAGACGTATTAAGTTTTAAAGCTTCATTTTAGTAGCATTTTATAGTAATTTTTTTTTTATCTGGGACCAGCATTCAGGAGGTGACTCCTACACATGCGAAGCATTGTGCTGGGACTATAGGAAAGGCATAGTAGGAGAAACAACAGGAGGTGAAGCTTAATTTAATTATTTTGCACCTCTGATTTTTGCACGTTCTTTGTTTATACTCGTAGCAGTGCTGAAGCTTCGATTTAGTAGCTATTTTTATTATTATTTTACTTTGCCGGTGCTACACAATACCGACCAAGGAGGGCGCTCTGATGTGCCTGTGGAATGGTTACAGCTGAAGCGGATGCTTTTTCAGTGACCAGTAACTATGCCTTCGCCAGTGAAACCTTCCGACAACAACTGACATAAAAACGCACTAGTACATCAGAAAAGATGAGATGTTTTTTTTTGTAAATTAATCTGAAACTGGTATTGAACACAGGACTTTTTGGTTTTCTTCTCAACGTGAAGACAACGTGTAAGATATCGAAGATTATTCTATTTACAATTTAAAATTTTTAATTAATAAAATGAGACTCGAAAACTGTTGCTTCTAAATGATTAGAACGTTTAGTTGCATTGATGTCCCTAGTTTGTTTTCATTGCATTTAGATAAAACAGACAATAACGCGCTGAAGCAAAAGACGCTGTTGTAGACTTAAAATAAATATAAATATGCTATCAAAAGGGAAAACTGGTACTAAAACTGCAACTGAGGTGCAGATTATAATGCAACAGATGTCTTTATTACCATGTGGCAAACCAGCGGAATTTATATTGTTTAAAATCTTTAATCGGACTCCAAATTTCATTATAAATTTTATAAATAATTTTTCGTTTGTATTAAATGACAGTAAGTTCTTCAGTCATTTTTTATTTTTATAAAATTAATCTGAGTTTCGCAATAGAGTTGAAATTTAGGGTTTTAATGGGTTCGTTAAGACTGGCTTTTAGTCTTTTACAAATTTTTCGTTTTCATTAAACTTTAAAATTGGCTCGTTGTTTGCTCGTTAGTTATTTATTTAATAAAAATTGTAATCAAATAACAAATCGTATTCCACAGAAGTGCTTTGAAACTCGCATTTCAATGTTTTTCCTAATTTTTTTTTATTATTATTTCAGCACAACTGCATATGAGTCCTGCTCATATTCGTGTTCAGTGTGCTTCATATTGTAAAAGTAATACACCGTTTAAAAAAAAATTTACTTAATAAATAAAAGACTTTCTAGATGGTAAATAAAAGGTTGGAAAAGCAATATATTGTACATAAAAAAATTTCAGAGCTATTTTTATTGCATACTTTGTTTTATATAATTTTTTAATCGAATTTTTGCGGTTCAAGTTTTTGCACTCGATACACATGCTATTGAAGTTCTAAGCAATAAATAACATTTTTGAATTGAATAAAAGTGACGGTTAAAAAGGAGAGAAGATGCCCCACATATCGCGCATTTACTTCAACTACGTCATAACTCAAAAAACCAAGATCAATTCAGGGGTACGTACCACAAGGCTCCATTCTTTCTCCTACTCTATTTCTTATTTTTCTTAATGACCTCCTATGTCATACCTCAAACCCTATCCACTCTTTCGCAGATGACAGCAGTATCTGCCATTCATATTCATTTGATCGTAGGCCGACATCAACTATGATCGCGGCGACGCGGCAGAATACGAGTGATTCGCTAACAGGTGACCTCACGAGAATATTAGAATGGGGTCACGCGAACAGGGTCGATTTCAATTCCCAAAAGACCCAATCCATTTGTGGTCGATTTGGCGGCGACTCCACTACACATTACAGGGAGAATTCGCTTTTTGGCCGAACAGCACTTATGTGGAATTGACTACCCGCAGAGGACGTGGGAAAATTTAAATCAAATGTCAATAAACACTACTCCCTCTATCCTCCTTCCCATAACCTAATTTCCTAGTTCCAGCACAATGCATCGCATGTATAGGGGTCATCTCCTGAGTGCCGGTCCAAGAAAAAAAAAAAAACTAGTTTCAAAGAAAATCTGCATAATTTTTTCAATGGTAAAATGAAATAATTTTCTGTATTAATTAAAAATGCAAATTTTTTGACTTATGATGTTGTTGAAGTAAATGAACAAAACGCTGGTATAGCACGTGGAGTTGTTTTCCATTTGAGCCAAAAAGTAAAATTTTTGATATGTCGTATATGTGACTACCACTTCAATACAACATTTGTGCATTCTACTGAACTTATTAGTAGACTCAAAATTTGTGGTTCAATTTTGATGAGACATTGCTCGTTATATTTGTAAAATATCTACTTTTGCTTCTATAAAATAGGAAATTTATTTTTTTGAAAACTACTTTCTAAAAAAATGTTTTTCAAAAGATAATTTTTTAAAGGATCCGCCCGTCGCCCAAGATGTTATTAACATTGACTGATTTGAAACGAACTATATCTTCGTATAGAAAATAGCAGCGTTGTTAATAGTGAGAATTCTGAAAGAACCACAAATGGTATACATAGTTAGACGTGGTAAATCTATTAATTAGTGCGAGGGAGACGCAAAAATATCGAATGCTAAACAACAAACAGAAGACTGACTGCACTTAAAAAGTAATCACGATGGTGCCAGGGCTGTTCTTTACTCCAGATTTAGAAAAAAAAATATTTTTAAAATATGTTTATTGAAAAATACTTTTTTGCAAGCTACTTTTGTTAAAGATTAATTTTTCAAAATATAGCATTTTGAACGTTGCCTTGTTCAGAGATATGTAGTTCTTTAAAGAACACTTTTTTAAATAGTTTTCGTTAAGGGGCGTTCTCCTTCGCGGAGGGCCCTCCACCTAACCTGAGTTTTTTTTAAAGATATTTCTCTGAAAGATATTTTTTATAGGTACTTTTTTGAATGTACTATTTTTTAAAGCTACTCTTTTTTTTCCAGGTACTATGTTCAAGATGCGTTCTTAAAGAGTAAATTTTTCGAAGGTCCTCCGTTTAGGTTAGGTACATTTTATTATAGAGATATTTTTCCAGAGGTCCTTTTTTTTAACAGATATTTAATAGAAATATAAATCCCGTAAATGTACTTAAGTAAACGTAGTTTTTCAATATTTTTTGTTTTTAAAAATAACCTCTCCAAAGCTGCTTTCTTTAAAAGTACGTTCGCCAAAAGTACTTTATTTAAAAGTACTTTCTTTAAAGGTGCTTTCTTTAAACAAATGCTTTTAAAAGGTAATTTTCTACGAACGCATTTCTGAAAAGGTTATTTTCAGAAGCTAAATAAACAAAAATTTATAATACACAAAAAAAAAGTGAAATATCATATATTACTATTTTCGAAAGTAAACTGCGTTTTCGCCAATTGAACTGAACGCTGAGATTGTGGAGTGTTACATTTTATTCGGGCGCCTTTAAATGCTTTCTATATTTAATGCAGAAACATGGAAAGATATCGTGACATTAAAAAATAAAATCTGTTGCTTAACAATTTCACGATTTAATTACATTTACATTTTAGTTTTAATTAAAAAGCAAACAAACTTTTCCAAACCAAAACGAAATTGGCTTATTATTTCAAAATGCAAGAAAAAGAATAATAAATAAATATATTTTTTATAATCCGTAATTATATCTTCATGGCATGAATGCATGTCGGTTAAATAATTTTTATTCCTACTTTAAATTAAAAGTGGATTTATTTTGTTATTTAATTGTATCTCTGCCTGAATAGTTGGTAGCTGTTTGTGAAGAACAGCATATAATATAAGATAAAGGGTGCCGCCAAAAGATATATATTTTTCCAAATAAAAACACAACGATTAAACTCAATTTTATTTGTTATATTATGACTTCTTGCCTTAAATGTCAACTAGGATGTTGGAAAGTCGAATGTCCTTGTAAAGAGGGTGGCAATAACTGAAGTAGTCTGCACGTTGACTACAAAAGGAAAATGTTCTGGCTTCGACCCCTGTTTCAGACTGTCATAAAAACAGTAAAATAATTACAAAAAATGGCTACTAAAGCAAGGCTTCAAAATTTAATACGCCTGCTTGACATCGGAGGCGCTGCAATACAGCTATAAAACAAAAAACGTGCAAAAGGGAGTTGTAAGATGGTGAAGCTTCACCACCTACCATCTCCCTTTCTTCTAGTTCGTTCCAGGACAATGCATCGCATGTGTAGGAGTCATCTCCTGAGTGATGGTGCAAGATAAAAAAAATACTACTCCCTGTGATCCTCTTGCCAAAACCGTTTATTCTTGTCCCAGTGAAATGCATGTGTTTTGCTTACATAGGAAATCCCCTTCAGCGAAAGTGCAAGAAAAGAACAACAAATGTGCACATTATTTGTGGCCTGTTAGTTCAATTGTTCACAACATTTTTGATGATTTTTGGTTTTCTGATGAATAGTTTGTAGATAATTCCATAACATTGTCAAATATCACTTGCGATGCTGTCAATTGCCACTGAAACTATTTAAATTTATATCTCGCATTTCAGGCTTTGAAAACTCCACAATCAAGACTCTGTAGCACTCACTCAAATATCCTACCAGCAGCTTTTTGGAAAAAGCAAAATGGAATACTGATGTCCCCACTCCAAAAGCCTAACCTAACTTTTGCTGGCTGTATGATTTATTGGCTTTTCGATAATAAAGGCAGGTTTCTAAAGCTCCTCCACATAAAGAAGTTTTCTTTATTGACATAATCGCGAGATGGTAATGAGCCTGGAACTAAGTTTGTAATATTTCAAAGTCGTTCCAGTGGAGTAATCATATTGATTGATAGTCCGAAAAAATATATCAGTGAGAAACAGTGGATATAATTTAAAAATATACTGGCATTTCGACCACTCTTTTTATTTTGTTTATAGATTATAAGTTTTACACTACACGACTGAACATGCACAAAAGGGTAAACATTTTTCCTTTTCCTCTCTTCATGTCCACTCTTAGATTTTTTTTATTTAAAATTAACAAAATTATTACAGAACTTTGTCTGTTGCACTTCAAATATGTTTCTACGTTTATAGTTACTACAGTTTGTTGTTACTTTATTTCTTTTTTTGGCGTTAAATGGATAAAACTTTAGATATTAAAAAATTATTTAACAAAATGTGCCAAGGATATTTTTATTTTTCCCAGTAAGTTGAATTTCCATCAGTAGACGAGAGCAATGTGAAATTTCATGTGCATATGCATGCACGTACGTTTGTGTTTATTGGGTCTTACTACAGGATTTATTAAATTTCTATTTAAATAGTTGATGACAAGATGTGTTAAATTTTTGTAATGTGTGAGAAACATAAGGTCTGTGCAGTTGGTTGAGTAGTTAGTACGTTGACTCTACATACCAAATGGGATCATGCGATTTTAACGCCCGTAAGACTCAATGTTGTATCTTTACGCATAAACGCATAACCGGAAATGCAGCTTCATTTGAGGTTATGGATGGTATAGATCTTAAGGGATCAGAAGTTCTTAAAGATCTTGGCATTGAAATCAGCGTGACGTTCGCTGAACTTGCTGCTTTTTCGTTCCTCAAAAGAAGCATTCAAGCCAATGTAAAATAACGCGATCTGATCTTTTTATTATATACATCAGCTATATATGACGCAGAATGAAGTATAATTCTATTGTAGTATATTTTGAACGTACTTGACCGTGTATACGGTACATAAACTTAAAACAGAACTTTATCCAAGCCGCTGCTTTACTGGAGTCAAAAAGCTTCCGTTAAAGTTAGAACTTATTTTATTTTTTTTACTTTAAATAAAAAAAATGTTTTGGGCAAATACTTTAGTTTGGGAGACTAAAATACTGGTCAACTTATTAGAAATACCTACTAAACAAAATGATAATATTGGGAAAGCACTTAATTTTTCGTTCACACCATGCCTGATCTGTGTTATCGGGCAAATCAATTAAAAAAGTTGAAAGCCATAAACGGCTCACACATTTGCAATATAATTGTGCAATTTTTCGCATTGTACTATTGTCCATTATATACGATATTATTATATCGCCTATGTGTTTGTAATATTCGAAGATTGCACAATATCAAAATATTTTTTATTTTTATTGTACAACGAAAAGAAGTGTAATGTACTGAGAAATGTGTTGGCAACATTGTAAAATAGGTTAAGGCCGTGTCAGATTCAACTTTTTCGCTTTGCGTAACGTTTTTAACTTTGGTAGAAAAGTGTAAAGCAAAAGGTGTATGTCACAAAATAAAAACTTTGACAATACTGGCGCTTCGTTTGTTTACCAAAGAAAGTGGTTGATAATTTTGTTACTTATTTTTTTATTATAAAAATAAAATTCAATAATGTTATTTGACGATATCTTTTACAATGTTATTCTGTTTTAAGAGAAAAAAAATAGAAAGGAAGACACGGGTAAAGAAAATTATTCAAACTGATTGTCGAAGCACGCAAAAATATGAGAGTTGCCGAACTCTTTGCTTCACTTCATTTCTTATTGATGCTCTAGCGTCATGAAAAATTGAACATTTCGCATGCGGTGCACCCAGAGAAGCCGTGGCAGACATTTGAACGATGTTATATTCCCCACATAATGACATCAATAGGTCTTTCAAACACAATACAAAATTTCGATGATATCTCACACACACTTTATTTTATTTAAATTTAAAGATAGGAATTACTTAATGAAAAACCCTACATATGGCAAAATGGAAATAATATGACGAATAACATTAACAACAATATTGTGTAATGGATGAAGAGACTCGTTATATCTTGCCAACGTTCGATTCACCTTATAAAACGATTTCCCACCGTTGGATGGAATGCATTTTCCTGCTTGGAATTTTCTATATTTAATTCCATTTATTGTTCTATGCATATGTACAATTTTGTTTGTAAATATGTTTTGCCAAAGTACTGCTCGCATATCCATGTCTATTAAATAGAAAACCTCATGTAACTATTCATATTTGGTTTTAAGGTTGAAGTTTTAACTTTTTTTTTTTGAAAGTATTCACAGCTTGTTTTAATTTTTATTTTTATTTTCTTGCTAATAAAATGAAAATGTAGATGAAAAACTATAAATAAAAAAAGTTGCTACCGAAACAGGTGCAAACGATTTAGTTTTTCAAATTAAAATAGAAAATGATGAAAATAATTATTAAAGTATAAAATTTTATTATTATTATTATTATTTTTATTTTTAAACTAATATTTTATTGAAGTAATTTTTTTTAAACATTTGGCTTTAAATACTTTTCATAACATGGCCACAATTTGTTTTACTAACTTTATTTCCATCATGTACAACAATTAAGCTTTCAAAACTTCATTCACTATTTAAATCTATTTTATTATGTATGCAAATACCTACAAACTTTAGGTTATCCTAACTTTGCCACATTTAAAAAGTTATAATGATTTTATTTCCAAAGAAATGCGCGCCTAATGGTCTCGTATGCATAATGATCATGTAGTTTGTCATTTATACCCACCGCACTCAGATGCACAGAAATTAGTGCTGTCGATTATTCGATATTTCATTATAGAGATAATTCTTTGACTAGATGTTATGACGAGTTTTTGGCAAGCATTCAGCCCACAAACTCTATATGCATTTAATTTGTTTTATTCGAAGTAATGCAGTGAGGGCTGACTAGTAAGCGTGTTGGCATTGCAACGACAGGGACCGCATCGGTCAAGTCTGATTTTTTTAATGCTACAGCAATCTCCTTCGTCGGTATTTAAGCAATGAAACGTCGGCCAAGTAAAATAATAAATAAAATGGCTACAAGTAATGCTTCAAAATTAACATCAGAGACGCCGCAAATCTGCTTTGTAATTAACATATCGCTCATTTACTTTAATAACGTCATAATCCAAAAATACACTTTGTGAGTCAATAATGCAGAATAATTCTTCATATCGACATTTATCTTGTGTAAAAAATTAATGCAAATAGCTTCAGAACTCACCTTATGACAGAAGAATATTTCTTCATTTTCCCATTAAGAAACATGTAAATTGAAAATTTAAAGTACGTTTTTTACAAAACTAGTCTTTTTGAGTTGTGTCAGTATTGAAGTAAAAGAGCAAAATATGCAATGCATTGCATTTTCAGGTATTTGCTCTAAGCACTGGCCCAAGATAGAAAAAGTCAAGTAAAAATAGCCTCATTGAAATGCATAGATTTTCTCGTCAAGTCACTAGGCAATCGATTAGTAGGTGTACAATTAAAAACAAACTTTAACGAATTTGATCAAACGTAATTGGTATTTGCTATATCTATATTGCATTGTTATTATGACGGAACGTCAGATTAACATCTGTTGTTTACGAAATGCGTTGATATCACTACGCATTTTGGGAATAGAAGAAGATGAGGATTTCTACCGAAATATAATTTTTCCAACAAAGACAATAAGCTATCGAAATTGCGACTCAGAAAATCCACACGTAGTGATAGCAAGGTATAAACTTTTGTGAATTTGTAAAACAGAGTTGCTGCCATTTTTAGTCTGAATTTTGTATATATTTGTGGAAAACCACTAAAGAAAAATTGAAGAAAAATCTTTCAGCAGCAATTGAGAGCGAAATTAGAAAGGCCATCGATCAAATACAGTTCTACACTCGAAAATGCCGTGAAAAATATATTTTATCCTGTCAGCTGAATAGTCATTTGAATGAAATGGATTTCCTTAATTAATTAAAAAAACTTGTACTGGAAAAGTAATTCATTTCCTATTGAAAGCTATTTCAAGTTCGTCGGCTACCTCGATAATAGTATTTTAAATTAGATTTATATGAAAGCTAAAGTAAAATTTTTCGGTACCTGCGAAATGCCGTTCAAATTACTCGATATTTTGTAACAACACTAACGGAATTGCGTGTCTTTATGGCTGTTTGTCATTGCTGCTTGTTGTTATTGTGGCCTTCTATTGTCTGTTGTAGGTTGATTGTGAGTCTAAGAAAATAATTTGACATACGTACATACAAACAATTACTAGAAAGGCAACAATAGCAGCAGGAACTTAGTAAGAAAGACGCATATAGAGTCAGTGTTGCAAAAGTTGCTCCTTGTGTGGCAAATTTGTTACAGAATAATGTTTCGGTGTGCGGCTAAATGAATTAGTGTGTGTCAGTTCATGTGGAAATAAATTTATGCGTGATGTATTTTTGAGCCAGAAGTTTTAAATTGAAAATCTTGTTATTTTAAAGTACGATTTGTGTTAGCAAATGCTATAAATAATTCTTACATTGGAGTTTCAAACTTAAGAATTAGATACTTCAGTCGAAACTTTTTGAGTAGGTACAAAACTTGAATTCTTCTTTTGCAATGGGATAATTGCAGATTTCCATTTTGTTTATGTATAATTCATTAGCCATTACGCGGTCATTATAGCAAAAATGTACTTTCGCATATTGGTGGTTGATGCACAAACATCGTGAGTGCAATTTAAACGCTTTTAAAGCCTTTTGGTGTATATAATTTTATAATGAGTATGTTTTTTTAATTTTCACAGCTATGATTTAGTAGCACTGCACTTTGTTTAGTTTGATTTGTCATTTCATCCTCGATAGGATTGCATAAGAGCAACGCAGCAAATTATGGAAAAGATTCTGTTTGTCAAACTTTTCTTCTACTTCGTCGGTAGTCATAATCGTCCATTAGAGCGCATTATTTGAATACCTGACACTCATTTTTTTAGGATTAAGGCCAAAAGATCATCGTATGCCAAAAACCGAAAATGGTGCAAAATGTATCTCCAAGTGAGCTACGTTCATAAAACTTAATGAAGAGGTCCCTGTTGTTAAAGAAAGCATTTTAAAAAACATTGACAATAATGCTATCCACGTCCAATTTTTTTTTTATCCCCTTATCACTTATTCATCAAATTAAAATTTTTATTTTGATGGCACTTTTCAGAAAAAGCATTTCCGCCAAGGCGAATTCCTACCAAGTAAACTTACTAGTCAGACAACCACAAAAATCATTGTACGTTGTCAAATAATTCATACAATTTTGACATCAAACAGTGATAAATAGTCGCCACTTGGGCTAGTATGTTCACCTATTTCTGTTTTCTTAAAGGCTCCACTATAAGAACATTTTGGGTATGTCTTTGGCCACATGTCCGAAAGCATATTTGAATATAAATTCCATAAAATTATCTATCCAATAAAGCCTGTTTAATAGATATTAAAAATATTTTCCTTTCCTTTCTTTTCTAATAAAGTCCTGTAATACTAAAACAACACCTTTCAAACGATTTAATTTCGACGATTTAATTCAGTCTTTTAGACTTTTTACTAATTTAATGTTAGAAATCAGTCAACCTGAAATATTTTTTTAAAATTATATTGCTTTCTTTGGACATTTTCGATAATTTCTAATTCTTTTAAATTGCTGCGTTCATATTATATGACATAAGATTTTTTTCTTTAAACTTTCAGCTAATTTTTTTCGTTGCTAATTCTGAGAGAAAAAAACTTTTGGCATTTTCTTAGAAGAAAATATTTTTACATAAAACTGTTTTTGACCAGGATTTTGCGTTTTTATTGCTTTTTTTGCAAAGCTTGTTTGCTACTTGAACGGAAATATGCCAGCGAGTTAAAAATTTTTTCCATAATACAGTAATAAAAATTTAGGAAATGCATTTGTGTGTTTGTAATTTTATTTGCAGTTTGATTTATGGCGCACGTGTTGCATTTCGTAGGTGTTTATTGCTTTCGCCTACTTTAAATAACATCTTATTGTCAAAAGTTTCTACAAATAGTTCTGTAGAAAAGTTCTTCATATTACAGGAGTTTTTTTCTTATTCTTATTACCATTTTTTGCAGTGTGGAAAGTTGAGAAAAAAGAAGTCTTTTTAAGTTTAATTAGAATTTATTTGAATGTGAAAAAAACCAGAATAAAAAAACTTAAATAAAAAAATAGTAAAAAGATTTTTTTTTCCTATAATTGTCTGAATATTATTGAAAATTATTGTAAAAAAGAAAACATCTTCAAATCTTTTCAATGTTATCGTTTCAGCTTTTTCGATTAAAACACAGTATTTTCTTTGTTCGTCACTGAATTTATTTATACAGTCAATGCAGAAAAAAACGAACAAACATTTTTAGAAATTCATTTAATTCGCAATTATATTTTGAGTTTTATTTTAAATGTAGGGCGGTTGATGAAACGCGCTACTACATTATTTAAATTTTTTTTTATAATTTTATATGTTGTGTAAATTGAGTCAC
Organism: Dexiosoma caninum; assembly: GCA_963924685.1. NCBI lineage: Eukaryota > Metazoa > Arthropoda > Insecta > Diptera > Tachinidae > Dexiosoma > Dexiosoma caninum. The sequence goes on along the minus strand of OZ004729.1, from coordinate 16,107,010 downwards.
CAAGTTGACAAGTCATACGTAAAAAACATGTCGTTAAATGGAGGCTTAAAAAAATTTTCCAGATTTTTTTATCATAAAGATAAATTTTTTTGCAATATATTTATTAAGCTTGAGGTCTTTTTCTTTTATTTTATTTGGTTTTATTATTCGATATTTCGTTAACAGCTTGTTAACATCATCATCATCATCAAATAAAATAAAAAGACCTCAAGCTTAGTAAATATATTGCAAAAAATATAATAAAAAAGGTCAATTAATAATATAATTAAAAAATAAAGATAAATTTTCAAGCCGGGGGTTTTAGTCTAATTGGTATGTTTTTACGACATATACATGGTTCTAGAAATATTATATATAACAAATCAGCTTAAGTCGATTTTTAGCTGATTTGCATTTAACAAAACAACTTGTCTTCAATACTTTTTACTTTTCTTATAATTTATACACCAACAGTTTTGTTCAGCATTTTAAAAGTATTTTCGCACTCCTAAAAAATTTTACAATTAGACTTAAAATTTTTTGTCACAAGACCGCAAAAATAATAAACGAGCGGGCGCTTCTATAACAAAAAACTTCGTTGAATTTTTGTTTTTGTTTTGTTTGTAGTTCCTCTTGCCATATAGAACTTTATGGCCACAATTAAAAATTAACAATGTCAAACATGATATGGCCGTTAAATGTAGCCTTCTGTATGCATTGTCTGTCGTAATTATTTTTGCACAGAAAACATGTATCACTTCTTAATAAGTAGAATATAATAACCATGACTAACTACTCACCATTCTGTTGAACTTTCGATACTGGTAACAATGGCGAGGATATATTAACAATGTCATCGTCATCGTCATCCTGAGAATGATTGTTATCATTGTGGTGGCATGCGGGTGGTTTGTTCACGTATGGGCTGCCTTCGCCATTACCATCTTTTACATCAGCCAAGAGAAATACATCAGGAAAGTGTTGATCATCTACGGTTACGTCTACATCGTCAGCATCATCATCGTCAGCATTGCCGGCATCGTTCTTATGAGGGCCAACATTACTGTCACAATTATTGCTGACATTATTGTTTCCATCATCACAATCCTTAAAGCCACTGACGATGATAACGTTCCCTTCGTCGTCATCATTGTTGTTTATATATGACAAACACTTATAATTATTTGTGTCAGTGTTTCTGCAACCCATATTGTCATTCTGCGTTGCTAGCTTCGGAAGAGCACTGTTCTTGTTGCTGAGTGCACTGGTAACAAAGGATTGTGTGTTTAGCGCAGTCGTTTCTGTTGGTATTGTATCTTGAAATATTTGTTCGTTGGCTGATAAAGTTGTTGTTGATAGTGGCAATGATGTTTTAGATTTGCCTAGATTTTCACTAATATTATGTTTATGATACTCATCCCTCTGAGTTTCTAATTCATTTAAACTTTCCTCCTCTTCGTAACCAGTTTTAATGTTATTTGCTGTGAATGGTGTTGCTTCATCATCGTTTTGGTCTTGATTGCTGATGGGTCTCTTTGTTACCAACTCCGAGTCTAATTGCAGTTTCTCTAGTAACATGGCTTGTATAAATTGTTCATCGTACGTAACGATTTCAGTTTCAGATTCATCTGAACTGTTTCCGCGCTGTTCGTTGGCAGTCGATAGTTTCTTCAGACTCTTCTTCTTGTTGTAGTATTCATAGTTGGCTTTACGGTTGTCTTCTAGAAATATTGACGAGGGTGATGAAGAATTGTCATCAAAAGAAACCTCATCATCACCAATATCATCATCAGCATCCTCATAATCGTGGTCTTCAGATCCAGTAAGTTCGGTATCTTCTACTAAAAACTGAACCTTCTTACGTGCCTGAGGCAGGGGTATATAAAATTGTGAGTTGGCTGTGGGAGAGCTAATGGTCACAAAACTACGTCTATTGCTGGTGGGCGTGACATTCTTTGCGTCGTTGCTAATATCTTTCGGTTTTGATGTAGTTGATGGTGTAGAAGCATTTTTTGGTGCAACGTCCGTTTGCGTGCTATCACTTACTTCGGGTGTCTTAGTGGGAGGTCTCTTTAAAATGGACTTTATATTGTAAGTAGGAGTCACAGTTACTGTAACCATAAGTTCTTCCTCTTCTTCAGTGCTTTCTTTGCTGTTCAAAGATTCCTCAGCTTCATTAATATGTTGTTTCGCTGCTCTTTGTGGTCTCTTCGGATCGCCTAATGGCACTTGCAGTGTATCTGGCCTCGTTTTATTTGATTTTTCCACTTCTTTGGATGTATTTTGCGATACGCTTTCAATGGGAAAGCTTTCATAAGTGGTAATACCATCAGCAGTTTGTTGTAACAGAGACTTGGGACCTTGTTGCTCTTCTCCGAGACTGATGCGTTGCCCAGCTATAGCTTGCACATTAATATAATTAGGTTTTTTATTTTGTGGAGGTGTGCTTGGGGGAGGAGGTTCTTCTATTGCCTTTTTGCTATTGTCAGGCTTGGAAGTTTCAGCTCTAACTTTAGTAATTTTTTGTATAAAAGGTGACTCATCTTCTGTTAGGGCAGCGTCTTGTACATTGAAGTCATCATTAGGTGGCATAAACTCATTTTTTGAAAATTGTAGTTTTTGTTTTCTACTTGATTTCTTGGCCATTTCCTTTGAATCAGATATGATGGAAGGGTTATGGCCGGTTGCTTGCTTATTAATTGAGATCAAATCATATGGATTAACATTACAACGAAGTATAGATCTGCTGCTGGAAGGGGAAGGAACCGAAGATGAGGCAGATTGGGCTAAGTCTTCGCTTTCAGTTAACCAAGTATCTTCAAAGGTTGCTGTAGGGGTAGAGCTTTCCTTTGAATTCATACTGCTTGTTAAGACTTTGTGCTGACGAGTACGAGAACGTCCTCTCACGGGGCTGGCACTTTTTCCCCTCTGCCGAGATTTTTCTCTGCTAGATGTACCGCCAGAAGAAGGACCAGCAATTCCCCCAGGTTCTGGCGAAATTAGACGAGTTCTTCTCATTAAATCATAAGGATCCTTCTGGGGATCTAATATGGTAGGTCGTAGTTTCTTACTCGAACTGACAACTCTCACTGTTGAGGCTGCTCCCACAGGTCTTAACTTAGGGCTAGGCAAGTTTGTCGGCAATCTTACGGTTCCGCCAATATTGTGCAAAGGCAAGCGAGTACCTTTACATTTCTTACATATACTCGGTTTTTTCAAAGTGCGACCTTTGGTGCCGCTCAGGTACTCGTGACATGAACACAGTACTACAGCCAACGCTGTGGCAGTTGTAGCTCCTGTTGCTATATCGGTGGTGGGTGCAGCAAATATTGTAGTGGCATGAGGTGGTCCAGCATAGTGTATATAAGCTGGATGATACATGCCAGCAGGACGAGCGGGTATGCCCCTTACCGTGCCATATAGCCACGGTTCAGCATATTTGATAGAACGGCCCATATGATTCGGCATATACTCGTAGGAATGGCTTGCTGCGCTTGCATGGTAATCACTTATAGTAGGTAAATGCATGATTCCAGTTGGAGCTATTTGATACTGTTGCATAGATGCTCTATTACTGCTACTGCTACTATTGCAACTAACATTATGAGCAACGTGGAATGTCGCTTCTAAAGCGTAAGGAATTTTCGTTGGTGTTGTTTCTGCAAATGCTTTTGGAGATTGCGAATTAGTTGCAGCAGTTGTTGCTATCGATGTGCTGTTGTTTCCCGTTGTTTCTTGTGATTTTTCGTTCTTATGTATTTTGAGCCTTTGACTCCAGGTTTTCTTTGATTTGTCGTACATGGGAATAACCTGAAAATAATAAAGAAGCTGCGCTAAAGTTTTTCTTCGTTATTTTATCATAAACAAGAGCACACAAACATGTGTAAATAAATAAAATCTTATTAACTTCGTTGTTATTACCTTAAATTACTTTTTGCATACATAATCTCTATAGAGATTTGCTTAAATGCTTCTTTTGCCCGTTACGCAAGAGTTGCGGCGTTGAATAGAATTTGTTTTTTTCATAACCTGCAAAGGAAAGAGCAAATAAAAATGTTATTAAATGTTAAAGAATGGTGTTTTAAAAAATATTTCATGAATTTTATTTTAATATATATGATTCTAATTGTGCTTTTTCCCCTATAAACTATATGTGAAATTTATTATTACATACCTTATGATATTCTCATACAGTATGAAAAATATCATAAAGCATTTTATTACAAAAGCAACTCAATAATTGAGGAGGAAAGCATATCCATATAGTACTATTTCGCTAATGCTTACTTAGCTCATCAGTGGATTTTTCCTAATTTTTGAATACAAACCCAAGATCTATATGTTTAAAATTCAATTAATCAATCGAGAATTGAATTCAATATCAAACATACAAACCAAAAAATCTATAAACAAAAACCTAACAATCCATGAGTTTACTTTTATAACACACACATATTTCTATTTTTAGTTATTTATTCTCATCTATTTATTATTATTATTTTTTTAATATTATTATTTATTATTTCAATAATTATATCTATAAAAATTCAATGGTGCAGCTAAGTAATCGCATCACTTGATAACGACTGGATCAATTTGATTGAATTTTTTTTTGTAGGTTTGAAATTTTCAGGAGCTGGTTTGTATGACAAAAAAAAATTATAAAATTTACGGGAAAAGTCGGAAAATTGAACAATTGTAATTGATTTTTTTCCCATGTAAAAAACTTAGTTATTTAAAGATTGCATCCAAAGGCTGAAGCTACAGGGTTGAGATTAGGTATGTAAACTCTTCTTTCGATCCTTAGATCCAGTAAGAAGGCCTTCTGGATATTATAATGCTAAAGGGGTAAACAAGGGTAAAAGTGGGTAAAATCGATAACCTATTATCTCAGAAAGTACGGAAAAAGCATATAAATGCTGCTGAAAAATTTGCTTGGAAAGTTTTACAAAACGAATTTTTTAAAAAAATGTACTTTTTGGAAAACGTTCTGTTTGAAAAAGATACTTATTGGAAAAAGTACTTTTTGGAAATGTACTTTTTATAAATATGAATATCTATAAAAAAAGGGCGATAAGTTGGTGGGAAGTAGCGCAGCGGCTGTTTTCTTTATAACTTGCAATTTTTCTGGTTAGTGGTTTACAGATTTTATATTGTTAAAAATTTTTTTTGAGAAAGTATTGTTTATGTTCACGAAACCCTGCTTGTACGACGTCCATTTTGCTGTCGTGATAATTGTCTATCATAAAGTCTAATTCAATTGATTGAATCGCTGATAAATTACTACGGGGTTATATTTAATCTCTTGCTTTAGTATACCATACGATTCGATAACATGCATAGAGCCTTTGCTTTCTTGTACGTATTATATTATTTTATTTAAACGAAGAACTGTAAAAGTTCGGAATTCGCCTTAGTCTATGTATGTTCTGCTGTGAATCAATTGGGTGTTTCTTTTTGTAATACAAAAACTGTTGCAATTCAATTTGTGAAAATCCAAAAATTCGTTAAGTTATATAAGTGACAGCAATATACATCTGATGCAAATTGTATAAAAACATATTAAGAGTCCCCATGAAAATGCTTAAAAGTTCTGCAGACTGTGCACTTCTATACACTCGCAAATGAACTGTCAAAAAATGTAAGGAAGTTTATTTGCACAAGCTTTGTAAAGTTCCCCAACAATTTTGCTTCGTAAATTTGCGCTGTTGAAAACAGCATGCCGTCCCAATTTTCCCAAAAAAATTCTAGTGTTAATTTATCACAAACAGCAACTTCTGCAAATAATCCGAGCAAATGTTTCTTTCGCCTATCTTAAGGAATTTTTAAAAACAAATTACAATTTTTAGACACAAATTTTAATTTTTTCTATTTAATTTAATTTATTTTTATATTGACGTTTGCTAAAAATGGTTATACATGTAATACAGATTAACCCTACATTATCCCTATTACATTTTCATGATTTTCTGACAAGTTTAAAAGGGCCTTCCTGATACACGTCTCGCAAATATGCACAATTGCGTAAATAACAATTTTAAACCACTTCATGAGTGCCCTTCTTGAAATTGTGATTTACTTTTAGAATTTATAATTATACTATTGGATGATGTTTTGTGGAAAACTAAATAAAAATAATTGCATCTTTACCATCTGAATCTTCAAATTCACAATCTGATGCGTAATTATATTGTTGCCGCTAATTTATTTTTAGATAATTATTAATTTGTTTTTAAGAATAACTGATAAGTTAGGTTAGGTCGGCAGGTTGCTCAATGTAAATGTAAAGAAAGGTGACAGCCCACTTAGGTCCAATTTATTATGGTACCATTGTGATACATGTTGTGAAAAAACTTTCAGCCCTAGTGCGCCCCACTAGACTACCGCGGTACCGAACTGATAAGTTACTACAAAAAAGTAACAAGATGTATTTATTTTTTCTTTCGGTTCACCAAACTTGGTAAAGTAAATTGAGCGAAACTTCAATATTTTATATTTTATTTATATTTTTTCCATATTTAAATGAAAATCGCGACTTATTGATTACCTCACTTGTTCCAAATAACGTTTGAAAGCAAGCTAATAGGCAAATATATTACTTTAAATCGTCCTAAGTTATTTAGTGTTAGGAACCTAGTTCTAACAATGAACCCGTCGCTGTTCTTACTCCCACTGTGTCCAACCATCTTAAATCAACATTCTTTACAATAAGTTTTCTTAAGAAAAACTAAACAATTTTTTTTAGGTTATTTCGCTCCCATTTTAATTTTTTTTTCTAAAAAAATGTGCAGGGATGTTGTATAGAAATATATGATTTTGTTAAAATCTTCATGGGACATTAATCAAATAACAGAGTTGTCTTATGGTCTTTCAACAGCAACAGTGGGCCACCAATTTGGTTGTTAAAAGAATATAAATTCAATATATATCGGGTGATTCTTTTTGGGATTTGGTTATCACCAACCAGTATCCGAAGAGTGCGTATGGAGAAAACCATTGCTGCTGTATCGACAATTATTAATGAGCATCGCCATGTGTCAATCCGTCGTTCTTGGCTACAATTGAGCTGGTGTTATTCGATGACCGGGAAAATTTTCCATAAGGAGCTCGGTACAAAATACAGATGATGCAAGAACTGAAGACAGCTGACATACCACAACATTTGGGGCGCAGTTGAATGAATGACGATTCAATTTTCTCTGGAAATATTTTGTTCAGTGATGAAGCTCATTTTTGACTCAATAGGTATGTCAACAATCAAAATTACCGAATTTGGTGTGAACAGTTGCCAATGTACCCCGAAAGATGCAATGCATGGTACGGATATAACCGCTCTAGATTCTTTTTTGTGGAGATACGTGAAGTCTATGACGTACAGGTAAAAGCTATCCATAATTCCAGACCTGAAATACAACATTGCAGCTGCCTTTATAAAGATAAAAAAATGGATGCAATTTATAAAACTGAACAAAATTGGAACACGGTATGAAAATTTGTCAAAAATCCATGCAATAGCAAATAAGGATAAGAGTGTGGAAAGAATCCCTTTAAAAGCTGAAGTCACCGGAAGACGCAGAGGTAGCAATTAGTAATTTTGATTTTCAAATACTGATTCATATCATTTTGAATAATCACTGAGAATAATCTAAGAAAGTTGCCCGCCCGTAAGATGGATACCCCTAACAAATGCAATCGTGTGACAACTTCGCAGGGTGTTTAACCACTTTGCTTCACTTTTTTAAACTTTCTCTGCTATGAATGGCTTTCAAAAATAAATTTCGACAGCAGTGAACTGGGAGACGACAGTTGACAGAAGTAGTGTTGGAATTCAACAATCGCGGTGTTATTGACCCAACCTCGTATGACGCTTGCCGTTGACAGTAACATAGCTCGAACAGAACTGCTATTTTGATAAAACTATTTCATTTCATTTACACGTTTTGTTGAAATCTATAACCGTCAATGGTAATTTGTCACAGCAGAGAGAATAAATGACAGTCAATTCGACAGATGCAGCTAGAACAAATATGTGCGCTATAAATTGTTGAAATCGTGCGGTCCCTATTGGAAGACACGTTATTTAAATGATTAAAGAAATAACATCATTTTATGAAGACAATAAATATATGTGGCAATTTATTAAAATCATTAAAAAATTTCTTTCATCTCTCAATAACAGATGGTCCACTGTCTTCCCGATAGACGTTATTTTAGGTTACTGGCTATTTTTTTTTTGTCGTTTTGGGTTTCTTTCCCTTTATTTTGGTGTGATAATATTGTTTGGTAAGAATTTTTTTTTGTATTGTGTATTGTTTTCTTAAGGTGTGCGGTGGGTTGGTTAAATTTCTTTTTTCTTTGTATGTATTTTTAGGTGGCTGCAAGTATGTTTGTATGTGTTTTGCTAAAAGTGGCAATTGTTGCACTTTTTTGTTGGTTCAAATTGTTGGCCATTGTTGTTTGCACTTTTGGTCCATATACTTTATTTTCATGGATTTTTTTGTTTGTTGGTTTGCTGATTTACTTTTCTCTTCCTGAGGAAAAAAGTTCTAAACAATTTTTGATAAATGTTGACACTTTTTTCCGTCAACCACGCCTGATAAATATAAATAAACTTTAGAAAAAAAAACAGACTAAACTAGTTGTGCTCAAATTGCACTCACTGTCTTGCGAAAAAAAAATAAATAAAAATAAATAACAAATATACAACCATCCCATTTGTAATTTATTAAGGTTTTTAAACTTTTCTTATTTAATTTTGTGTTTTAAAATAAGAAATAAATATTACAGAATTTTTCTTTATTGTATCGTTGGGACTTCAAAGCAAAGAAATTTATTTGGTTTCTTTAAATTATTTAAAATTTGTTTCTATGCTACTTAAGCATTTTAATATATAAAATTAAAAATTAAAAATAAATAAAAACAAACACAAAATGTATTTGAAGGTAGTTTTTCCAACACTTTCATTTCAGAAGCCCAGAGCGTTGCAGTAGATGTTGGTGAAACAAAATATACATAATTTAATTATTAATTAATTAAATAAATGTACTAAGGAACAGTATTTATTTTAAACGCATCAATAGAAACGAACAATTATTTTATAGCCAATACAAATTTATTTCTATTTGACTTTATTGTCACTCTTACTTAACTGTGGAACAACATGGTGCTCAATAATTAAAAAAAAAACAAAAACGGAAATTATTTAAGCTTTTGTTGATATTTGTATATTATTTTTTTAATATGGCAACCCATATATTGCAAATGATACGAGAACATTATACAGTGCGCTCGGGATAGCATCAACTAATTAAAACCGCTGGTGTTGACGTTTATGAATGTGCATATCAAAATATCATTGATACTGTAGTTTAAGGCGTTTTTATTTATTTAAATTAAAAACAAAAAAAACTTTTTATAGAGTAAAACTAAGTAAAAATTAAAACTATACAAATCCAAAAAATAACAAAAATAGATTCCCAACCTAAATAAAAGCAACAAAAATATTTGTCTTGGGACCATGCCCCCTATTTCCGTGAAAATTTTGTTTTTTTTTTTTTTATCTTGGACCAGTGCTCAGGGGATATCCCCTACATATGCAATGCATTGCACTGGAACTAGAGAGAAGGATAGGGAAGAAATAGACAGGTGGTGAAAGTGGTAGGAAGATAGAGCTTAATTCTTGCACAACTCTGCAGTTGCGTGTAAATTTATAAAGCAAAGTTGCAGCGTCTCTGATGTTTTTTGACGCATTATTTTTAAGCTAAATGGAGCCATTTTATTTATTATTTTACTTCGCCGACGTTTTATTGCTCAAATACCGACGAAGGAGGATGCTGTAGCACAGAAAACACAGAAAAAACTTTTTTCTGATTTGACCCGGCTGGGAATCGAACCTGGGTCTTTCTGGTTGCAGAGCCAACATGCTGACTACTCGCCATCAGCACCATCAGTTATTTTTATTTTATTTTTATATGTATATAAATATATTAAATTGAGTGCCAATTATCAACAGCTTAAAGCAAACACAAATAAACATTAAACAAAACACCAATTTAATTCCGGCGGCTGCCAGCTGATCGGAATATTTCTGACAAAAAATCGATAACATTGAATTCTATAACAAGTTCTGACAATAATTCTGATTCGAACAAGAAAACGAAATATCGATTTCTATAACACCAACAATTTTATTGTCGATTTAAACTCTGATTCTGACAGCAATCGGATTTCATAACAACCCTGCTAAGCGCACATTCTCAAATTTTCTGTTCAAACTATCGGCATCTGAAAGGTGACACGCAAATTGAAGAACTTTTGAAGTATTATTTTAGGTTGCTGATGGATAAATTAGTCTGCACGTGCACTGTACTGGGTTCGATCCTAGTTTCAGACTAAGTCATAAAAATATTTCGCATTTTTTCTGATGTGCATTAGTGTGTCTTTGTGTCAGATGTTGTCGGTAGATTTTAGTGGCGGAAGCATAGTCACTGGTAACTGAACAGTATCGACTTCAGCGGCAACCTATCCAAGGGCACATCAGAGCGCCCTCCTTCGTCGGCATTGTGTAGCACCAGCCAAGTAAAATAATTAATAAAAATTGATACTAAAAACAGATTTTCTATATTTAATACGTCTCCTTGAGATCGGAGGAGCTGCAATACTGCTATAAAGAAACACAAACGTGCAAAAGCGGAGTTGTATGTTATCTCTCTCACTAACCTTTCTTATAGTTGTAGAGGTAAAAAGAAATTTTCCAAATACATTCCTAACTGATGAAGTTTCGGGTTACGTTTTCCGTAGGCCTAACAGAAAGGAGAACACAGTTTTTGTAAATTTCATCAATAAATAACACGTGTAACAGTTCTTAACTAAGTAACAGAATAAGCCACCAAAAAATCACAATTTTCTTAACCCGAACCATATAAATTGTAATGTTAAGCTTCCAAACTGGCAACCTGGACTACACATGAATTTCTCCACAAACACACACTTACACACCGTTACACTTTTAAATCTGTAATCACTTGAAAACATTTTGTTGTTGCTTTTCTTTTCGTAACATATTTTTTCCAATGTTGTTAAAGTTAAAGCCTTGAGCAACATTGTTGCTAATGACCAGCACCACAATTACCAAACAAAAAAGATACAACTTCCAACTATTGCCATGTTGGGCCATGTACAACATACAATAGGAGCAACAACATTTATAATACAGAAAGACCCAAAAAACTAAACTTTTTTTTACTTGTATTGCCTTAAGTTTGCATCTTCTAGGGTTACACGCATTACAAAATGCAACAAGAAATAACAAGAAGGAAAAAAAACTAGTTAAAAAACAAATAACAATTTAAAGAAAAAGTGTAAACAATTTTTACATTTCATAGGGTCTTACAGTGCCATTTTATCAGATACTACAAGCAATACAACTGGCAGCAATTCCTTAAAGCACTATTTATTCCTATTCCATGCATTACCCGATCCGCCATCACATCCGTGCTCTTTGAGTCGCTGTATCAACATTAATATTTCCTCCTGCAGCAGCATGCCTTTCACTTCTTTCCCTGGTCATTTGCCAAAACTGTTGCCTTGTTTGCATGGGGATGCAAGTGATTGAGTGAGATTTGAGTGTTTGAAAGTGTATCTGGGCCTGGGTGTGTGTTTGTGTTTTTTGGGGGCAAATGAACATTACGCTACAAGCAAGAGTTTATTTTCGGCTCATATTCTTGGGATAGATCTCTGTGTGTGTGTGTGTTTGTGTGTTTATGTAAAACTTGCAACTTGTGCAATTTCTGTTAACCAGGCAAAATAAACTGCATAAAATTCAAATAAGTAGAATGGCAAGCAGGCATACAGCGCAAACTGCACCATTTCTACGGGAATGTTAAATTATGTTATTTTTTATTTACACACGCTTTGCCTGTGCACCCAGTTTTCGAGAGTGCTTTCTCATTTGAAATAAATACATAATTAATTTTTTTTAACTGAAACCTTCTACACAACATTTCCCAGACAGAAATTCAAGCCCGACACTGGTTGGATTAAGTTTTCGATGATCTTTTATTACATTCAAAATCCGTTTAATTCATTCCAAATATATTTTTTATTTAATGATAGGTTACGTTAGATTTGCTGCCTGTTAATTCTACGAGGTAGCGTGGTGAGGTCTAAACGGTATGCAGAGTAACGTATGAGGTTACCCATCATCATTTTCCGACAACAACTGACACAAAGACACACTAATGCACATCAGAAATAATGCAAAATGTTTTTATGACATAGTCTGAAACTGGGGTCGAACCCAGGACTTTTTGGTTTTATGTCAGCAGACTACTTCTGACATCGCCAACCTCGGAATAAAATTTTATACCAAAAATTAATTTAAAACCTATTCCTCCAGCTTTACTTAGCATTGTTAAGCTATATTTCTTAAAGGTATATAATTAAACGATTGTTAGCTTAACATGCCTTTAATAAAGCATTATTAACTTTTCTAAACTTAAAATTGGTTCGACCGTACTTTAAAGTTACTTTAAAGTGACATTTTTATTCGTTTCGTTTTGTTTGCTTGCTCGTGAAAAATGAAAGCTTATTTGTGAATAAATTAATATAATCAATGACTTCAAGTTAATAAGCGAATTACTAAACTGTGAAAAATTTTCTTCACAAAGCAACATATTACATGAAATCTTATTTGTGAATAAATGACTAGAATGAATGACTTAAATTTAATAAGAGAATTACTAAGAGTATTGATTTCATTTTTTTTGATAGAATATATTGTCCAAATTGTCTTGTTCTTCAATTCAATGAAATGGCATCATTCTTTGACAATCCTTTTTATCCATAATTTTTGTTTTATTGAAGTCATTCAGTTTATTAAAACAATATATCAAATAATGCTTGTACCGACTAAGAGAAAAAAATCTACTGTTGTGAAATTTTGTTTTTTGCTCTAAGTCTATTTGACGTAAATCGATGGCTGAGTGAAATGAATACTTCAATGAATTAACATTTTGAGTAGGTGAGTTAATTAAAACTTTCGTAGGGAAATGGTGTACTTTAAAATATATTTAAAGCACATATACAAATTAGTTGATGAGTAGTAAACTGAATTTAAGTAACAAAATTTAAAACTTAAAACAAAACAAAACAAAACTTTACTTTTCATTTATTTCAAAACTAATTAAAACTAATTTCTTCATGTATGTATGGATACACACATACATATCTATGTATGTATATATTTAGTTTTGTCTTTCTATTGTTTTTCGAACTTCTGGTATTTGCCCAGAATTTACATTGGTTTGAAAATAAAATAAAATAAAATAAAAGAAATCAACGAATAAAAAGAATTGTATTTTGCATATGTACAATTATATTTCAATATAAATTTCTAGCACATTGTTAATTATATTGTGCTCTTTGACAAAAATTGTTTCGATGCAGCGGAAACTATCGGCTTTTATCTTTAACCAACTTTAATAAATCATATTCTGGTAAAGAAAAACAACAACAACAAGAACGGAGGAAACAAATTATTAAAAAGTTCAAAAGGATTTTTTGGCGTGTAACATGCAGCTCAAAACTTGCTCTGCATAAACAGAAGGAAACTAGAACGTTCGTTTGTTCGTTGCCTTGCTTGGTACACAAATAAAATGACTACTAAAACATGTTGCATGCACTTTCTTAAGAAGTTGCCATAATCCCAGTGATTAATTTTTGTTCCAATAAATTTTTTTTTAACGATTTTAAACACTACAGCATTATTGTGGGTTCATTATGAACAGTAAACATTCAGCGGTTGCATTGTTAGTTGGCAATCGAAATTTGTAAAATATTATTTTATATAAATCATATGGAAACATTTGCTGGGAAACGTACAGTTATCAGAGCATCCGCATTTACATTGTATTGTACGAGGCCCACTATTTATATTCGCACCTTATGCAACTACGTTATTTGTTAGATTGCAGATGAATAACATGGGGAACCTAATGTCTTGCCTGTCCGCAAATAATGATTACACTTTATGAAGAGAGGTACTGAAAGTAAAACAAATCATTAAGGATATGCATGAGGTTTAGTAAAGTTTTAGATTCCAATATAATGAAAAAATTTAAATGGGGCATATTTCAATATTTTGACATACATTCAAATAAAAAAAAGTTGAAACTTTAATTTCTCCATAAATAATTCAAATGGCATAGAACAATTTATATGATTTAATAATCATCTCGAAATATAACGCCATGGTATGAAGGCTTAACGCAGAGACCTCTAGCACCACGACCACTCTGATCTCTCGTGCACGCCATACCGTCTATGGACCATTAAACACACTTATGAATTGGACCAGCTCCTTCTGGGCAAGAGTCCAAGCGTGAACTTGTCCAATAATCTCCTCCTACTATTCGTCATCAACAGACTGTTGGTAATAAGATGTTCCATAGATGTAGATGGTTGTATCAGCAATTCCTATTTTATTCAAATGCCGCTGCAGGTAAAATAGCTAGTAAGAGTACTTGTGAGTATACAGATGATTTCCTATCCAGTTTAATACCAAATTTCTTGGAGTGTCTCGATAACTCCACGTTGTTCCATTATTGGGTCACCTCGATCTGAATAGAGTCCTTCACCATATTTTTTAAATTGAATCCAAATATAGGGTTGGGTCCAGTTCTGTTCTGTTCCTATTTCCGTCTGCGCCCTCATATTCAAATCAGTGAAACACTGTTCATGGTTCGCAGTGAATGTAGAAAAGGGAAGACGATTTGAAAAACATAAAAAGTAATTAAAATTAATTCAAATTTAAATTTTACACAGAAATAAAAATTCATGGGTTTACAAATCTTTTACTGATAACTTGTGCTTTTAAATGTTCAGCGGTCGGGGAATTCGTCGCCAAGAATGGTGCATTTGAACAATTAAAGTCTCGGAATGCAAGAATTAACAAAAATTTAAAAAATAAAGAATTTAAGAAATAAAATAAAAATAGAGTACTCCAAAAAATTTAATAAAATGCTTAGACTTGGAATTATGATGTTAATTCCAAAACTCGACCGTCATGTCTTTGTATAATTTGACAAAACACACTCAATTGATCTGTCGGTTTGCATTTTATTTATTATTTTATTATTTATGTATCTTTGTACTATAATAACTGATAAAGAATTACATTTATTAAAATATATAAATAAAGCAAGAAATTGTTTACATATTTCATGCAATTCCCCAGCAAAAATCAATTGAAAAAATCAAAGGTAAAAGAGAAAAAATTTGAGGGGGAACATCGTTCACAATAAGGAGAATTTTGTTTAGCATTCACGGGAAATGATTCATGATTGTAATTTTGGCAAAAGGGAATATAATTTGAGAAAAAAGTATTCACGATAGGGGTGAAGATGTCTGATGCATGAAAATATAAAATAAAATCTGAAAGAAGAAACATAGTATTGTCAGTTAAAGGGTAGATGCTTTCTTTACAAAGTCACCAAATTAGCTGACACAAGCGGTAACTTTTTTTTTTATCTTGGACCAATAGTCAGGAGATGATCCCCACACATGCGGTGCATTGTGCAGAGGAAAGGGATATTAAGAGAAATGCTAGGAGGTGAAGCTTCACAATCTTACAACACTGCTTTTTGCACTTTATTTGTGTTTTATAGCAGTGTTGTAGCGTCTCTAATGTCAAGGAGACATATTAAAATTTGAAGATTCGTTTTTAGTAGTTATTTTTAGTAATTATTTTACTTCGCCGATGCTATACAATACCGAAGAAAGAGGGCGTTCTGATGTGCCTGTGGATTGGATACATTTGACCACAGAATTCTTTCAGCGTAAATATAAATTAATTTCTACACAAAATCAGGTGAACACATATGTACACATGTATTACACTTTGAAATTATAAATATTCGCAAGTAGCAGTGTTCACATTGAGTAGTATTTTATCTCGGATCAGTACTTCTCTACTTATCCATTGCATTGCGGCGGAACTACAATACTTATGATGTGATTACAATAATTAGATATTTAGATATTAAGTAATTTTTCGGAAGTCTGCTTAATGTCATTTGACACAACGGATTATTATTATTATTAATGAATTCGAAAAAGTATATAGTCGGACAGTATCCCTCGTACGCTTGCCCGCACTCTTCTTTACTTATCAAATATTTAGAGCATAATCTTTTAAAACTCTTAATAAGATTTTTTAGTCAAACACTTTGAAAATAATTTAATCTTTATGCCTGAATATTAAAATAAACTTAGTTAAATAATTGAAATATGTTTTTGTAATTAGTTAGCATCATGTATGATTTCGAAAAATGCATAAAAGTGATTTCGAATCAGTACGCCTTCAACCAAATATTTGAAAAATCTAAATCTCACTTTGTTATATAAAATAATTTTTTTTAAAAGCTACTTAGTTTATTTTGTTTTCTCTTTATGCAATTCTCAAACATAGTTTGAGAGTTTTTTTTTTTTAAATGTGTGCTTTTGAGCTTTGCCAAAAATTTGGTTGAATGATGAGTTGACATTAGCACCACAAACGAGCTTAACCATACAACAAGTGTATACAAATAATCGTTATTTGGAATTTTATTTATTAGAAATTAATTTTGTGCCAGAACCCTTAAGAAGATCAAAAGTGTTTAACATTACATTACGCATCTAATTTGCATAATAAAGAACAAGATATACCTCAGATTTACATCTGAAGAGATTTTGTGAAAATTGCAACTATCGCTAATCGAAATAGAAAAAGTTAAAATTTAGTATTTTATGTAATATTTTATGCTTTCAGGTTCAATTATACGTGACCACACAAAACAGCTGTTCGTCACTTACAACTTTTCCAGAATCATAACCATATCCATAGATATAATTTGAACAAAATAGCTCTAAGCTTAGCTAATGTTTGTGAACAACTATTTCGAAAAATATCGAATCGGTAAATTCGGTAACCGCATAAAAAAGAGAAAGTAAAGGGAAAGTATATTTTGGTTCTATTCTCGTTAAAGATTTAATACGAATAATCTCCACAGTCAAACTCCATTTGAAAATTTCTGTATTCTTTGAAATCTCTTTAACAATTCATAGAAAAAGTATAAAACAAATCTGCTTACAGAATAATTGAAAGAATGAATGAATGAATGACCAACGAATGTCGGTGACCACAGACCATAACCGTTGAAATATTGCAATCAACAGAAAAATTACAATTCAAACAGCATGTCAGTTTGCCAACAGCAGTCTGAAATTTCAAAGCATGGAAGAGAAATGAAGAGTGTGACCAGATGCAAGATAAAACTGACAGTTAAATCCACTTTCGACACAATCCACATGTAGTCGACAAGTGTTCGTGCTTTTCTTCGCATTTACTATTATTCTGCCGTATTAAAATTACTCTCTCAGGTGCTTCCTGAATTAGTTGCATGGAGTACTTTTTGGGTTAGTCGGATGGGTTATATGGTCGTAATGTTACATATACCATACATTATTAGATTAGTCTTGGACTAGTCTCAGGTCTTCGTACACTACTACACTACTGATGTGCATATCAGAAAAGTTTTTGAAGGCTGTGAACTCACCAAGTTCGCGGTGTATAGTGAATGCTGCAACTACTCCGCTCACAGTATTTTTATTGTTTGGACCAGTGCTCAGCGGACGTCCTCTATGCATATAATGAACGAATTGGAAAGAGTAATGCAGTAGAAAAGAAAGAGAAAATTAATTGATAAGAAGGAGAGAGTTTATTTCTTGCGCTACTCTGCAGATACGCGTTTTTTGAGACTTGTTAAGCAGAGTTTCTGTGTCTTTGAAGTCATTTTGATGTATTCATTTATTTATGCATGCGCCGGAACTAGTTGGAAGGGGATAGTGTAGAGAAGAAACAGATGGTGAAGTGATGTAATGGTAGAGAGCTTAAGTCTTGGACAACTGTAGGAATTTGTAATGCAGAGATGCTGCGTCTCTGATGTTACGTTGACACATTAATTTAAGCTAGATAAAAACAAAATTGATTTATTAATTTACTTCGCTAATGTCCAATTGAGCAGAGAATATTATAGTTCTAGTTCTGGCTACATCATTCATATGAGCTTAATAACAGCAATTTATTCTTCTAAATCTAAATATTTCTTGAGGATGTGAAATCTGTAAATTAATGTGGTGAACTCTTTTGATTCTAAATTAAAATAAAAATATATATTTTGTGTTTTATTGTGATTTTCATTACAAATTGTGGAACAAAATCTCTATTCCATGAATTTCAATTCTTTTTACAACATGCAGTAAATTCAGAACCAAAAGACTCAAACGCACAAAGCACAACTTTTAAGCGAAATGGAAGCCAAGTGGCATCCAAATAAAAATCTTAAATTTAGCTACAAAAAGAGGAAAACGGTCACACTGGATACAAGAGAAGAAAAATGAAAAGTAGGAAGTAAAGTGCGACAATGTAAACCAGTGTAAATAATTCTGCATATAAAAACAAATTAATAGGAGAAAATAAAGTTGTGGAGATGCATTGGAAGCTCTGAATTCTTACAAGTAAAATTTAACAACAACTACAACAACTTTTGATTTTATAAAAACAATTCAAATTGCATGCTTTAAATCGTTGAGCATGCACGTGGCGGAGTTGACTGGACATTTTTTTGCTTGTTCTATTGGTTGCTGGCTTTAATTGTTGGGATACGATAGAAGAGTTGAAAAATCAGAAATTTAAATTTAATCGGAGATAAAATGCGATATTAAGGTTTTAATTACAAATATGTATAAAGGAGTTCATTTTGATTGGTTAACACACAAAAGACTAATGTGGTGTATATATCAGAGTTTATGCGAAAAAAATTATGAAATTACGAATACGAAAATAAAACCAATAAAGAAGCATTTAGCTGTATTATGATGTGCAAGGGAAATAAAATAGTTTATACGCGCATATTTTAAGGCTGAAATAAAATTTAAATAGTAACATGCATGCATTAACTTTTCCGAAAATTAAATTGCTCCTTTAAAAGACTTTTTGTTTATTGAACTTTAAAAGAAAGTGTTCCGTATTCTTCATCCACAACCAATGCACATCAATTTCAATATAATTCATTATTTTCACTTATTAATATTCTTATACGAATATAAAAGCAACTTATAATTTAAATATCAATTTTCTATAAGCTGTGGAGAAAAGAAAAATCCTTTGAAAATCATCTTTGAGGATTAAAGGAAAATGCCAAAAGTTATTAAAATATTTACCATGACTTTAAAGTTTGCTTCCGAAAAAGCTCTCTTTTTTTCATAATAAATTATTGCATAATTTTTTCCTTTTTTTCTGTTGCTCTTGCATCGGTGATTTTCAGCTAATTTTCATGCCATGATGCAAAAGTATATTCTGAAATAATATTAATAACTTTATCCTTAAATAAACTTGAGCAAAGTAAAAGTTATTGTCATTCGTTATCGACAAGAGTGCTTTTTAATCAGCATAATAATTTGACGTCGGGTGTTTGTTGCACTTCTTTCTTTGCAGTTGTCCTTTTGTGTTTGATATTTCATGTTAAATCACAATATCTGTCGTTTTTTGCTACTTCTCTCTGTCCCATTCCATTTTTTTTTTCATGAAAACTGTATTTAAAGATTCTTGGCTTGGTAAAGTTTTTTTCTTAGTTTTTGTTGTTGTTCATTTGGTACATATCCGCTCATCGTTTACCATTTCATGATTTAAGCAGTTCAGCTCAGTTTTGGAGTTTTTCTATTTGACTTTTACAATACTAACAAAGTTTTTCCTGT
Organism: Dexiosoma caninum; assembly: GCA_963924685.1. Classification (NCBI taxonomy): domain Eukaryota; kingdom Metazoa; phylum Arthropoda; class Insecta; order Diptera; family Tachinidae; genus Dexiosoma; species Dexiosoma caninum. The sequence goes on along the minus strand of OZ004729.1, from coordinate 16,087,237 downwards.
TAAAAACGTACACATTGCACTGGGAAAAATGTAAGTAACACTTTTAATAGCTTTTTGCATTTCCGTTTTCTGTTTGTCGAGAAATCCAACACTTTTATTGCATTTCCTTCACCAGGTAGATGGTCTTCCACTACACTACACTGCGTGCTTTGCATTTTGTATATATGCAAACTGAAGTTAATTGTTGTTTAACATCGTGACCCCCTTATTTGAAGTTCAGCAGATTATTTGTTGCAACTAAACCTTTATTCTTTTGTTTTTTTTTCTTCGGAAACAATTTAGATGTTTTATACTTTTAATACAATTGTTTGTTTGTTTTACAAACAGTGAAATATTGTGTGCAAAAATTGCTATAATGTATTCAAGCTGATCTGTTAAAATAAGGACAATTAAAAATTAACTCTAAACCGCCTTGGCCATAATACATCAAACTGTTTCGATCAAATTTATCCATGTGTTGCTAAAATTCTGTTGAAACGATTAAAAATCGGTGGCGAACAACAAAAAAAATATCTAAAAAAGGGTGAAACAGAAAGTGTTTTCTTTAAAGTGCATACGGAACGAAATGATGCAATAAAAAAATTTAAAGAAATTAACAAAAATTTGTTCAGGGTTACGATGTGAAAAAATATGATCCATTGCTCCAATACCGACAAAAGTTATAAATAATCATGTGCAACAGAAAAAGTTTTGGTGACAGGAGTTGCGTTTGAACTCACGACTTTCGGGATCAATCAACTTAAGCCAACAGCAATATTATTAATGAAAACAAATTTACGAAAACTTTGTGCGTCTGTTTTCGGTAACAATATAACGTATGAACTGAACAAATATGGGGCCCGACTGGCGGACTGTCATATCAATCGATTGGTTGGTTTTCCACTTGCATGTTTCAAGACACGTAGAGCTAATGCTATTGGGGATTGCGCAGACTAGGTGGTCACTTGTTCGACCTCCAGATTAAAATGGCTGAGATATGATACTAGACTGTTCGGCATCCTGAGAGAAATGCCAAAGAATCAGATCCGTATGTCAGTGGCGGTAAATATGGGTCATAGCCATATGGTTTCGCAAGCTTGGAGATTGAATCTTCCGTATCACGATTTCTGTTCTCTGTCTTTCATTGGCATTCCAGTATACGAAACCTTGCTGTAATATAAGAGTGTAATGTGGGGAGGATAGGTTTATTTATCGGTGGCTCAGGCTGGTTTAGCACTGTTTGATTAAGGCGACGAATGGTAAAACACATGTTTTCTCCCTTCATCCCGTCCGGACGGCACACATGGACCTAAAGAAGTAATTGCAAGTAACTGCAAGCCTAACCCAATCTCACTTACATAAGCTGTACTATTGAGTGATTGTTTGCTGCAAACTGATGTATGACATGCCGACCATCATCATTCTTCTTTCATCATTTATGTAAAAGGTTATTTTGTGACATTGCACTATATTAATTCAAAAAATTATTATACTTCAAACTATATATAAAAAAAATATACATTATAATGAGAATAATAAAAAAATAACGGAAATTAGTGATGGTAAATTTAAACTTTACAAACTCTGTTGGCTACAATTGCGTATGTTGGAATTAATGACTCCCGTATTCATTTTCGACAAAAGCCTTCTAACATATTTTCAAAGTTACGTACAACCGAAGCCACCTGCCAAGTTGTGAAATGTATAAAAAATACGCAAGCTCAGTGATGATGGAAGTTTGCACAGCTCGGAAAACGTATTCTGTTTATCCTGTGTAGATTGGTATTGATTGATGTTGCTTTTCCCCTTGTTCCCTGGGAATGCTGTGTCTCATGACTAATTCTTTGGGACTTAAAACGTTACGAACTTTAACCTGATCTCGATTTATTAAAGAGAAATATTTTAAATAAATTATTAAATTTCTCCACGCGCCCAATGTGCAATTGCATTACAAAGTTGTTGTAGTTGGCTTTATTCATTAGTAGATTTTCGTTTTTACTGTTTGTTTTGCTGTAGTTTCTGTTCCAACTTTAAACAGCCAGAGATTTCCTCGGGGGATGGAGAAAAAGTTGTTGCCATGGTTAAATTGCAACTCGGTTGCAGCATTTAAACAACCACATCAATGATGTGTCAACACTTTTTTTTTATACTTAAAACCACTTTCTTATTTTTGCTCTCGTACAAAAAGTTCTAAAACTTTTCCAATCGCATAAGTTACGGATTGAAGCGAAACATATCGTTAGATTTTTAGGGAATTTTAATGATTTATTGGTTTAACACTTTATTCAGCTAAAGCTGAAGCGAATGAACGACGATGGAAGAACTGAAATGAAAACACGTTGGAAAATTTTTCATCATTTGTCACAGTTGGATAAAGGAAAACTTATTAAGAAAATGAAAATGATTCTTGGAAAACCAGGTGATTACAGAATTCGCAGATACCACAAACACACACACTCATACACACTGTGTCGTTGCGATGTTAAGAAATTAAAAAAAAGAAAATCGAACTTGCAAAATATTGAAAAGTGAACAAAGTTCTTTGGCAATATTAGCTGTCTGAATTGTATGAATGAAAGAGTGGAAAAAATGCATGAATGTGTTGTTTTGTGTTCTTGATGACAGTGCAGTGTAGAAAATGAAATAGAAAAACATTTTCTTGAAAAAACACAAAACAAAGTTTAACACGATTTTTTTGTGTATTATTTTTTTTTTGCATATACAATTTGCAATCGAAAATTCCATTTAATAATAATAATGATTTTCAAATTAAATGCAATTGACATTCACCCCTATCGCGAATAAGAAGTGAAATTGTTGTTTCCATGAAATTTTCATTCCCCCCGAGGGGAAAATTATTATCGTGGAGTTAATATGGAATTTTTTCGCGTTATCAGTTCTCAGTCAATGTAGAAAAGGGAAACCGTTATGAAAAACATAAAAATTAATTAAAAATCAAACCAATTTAAATTTATTACAAAAATAAAAATTCGTTCGTATTTTTAAATATTTAAGGGCGAATTCGTCACACACATAAACAGCAGTGCATGTGAACAATAAAAGCACATGAATGCAAGAATTAACAACAATTAATTAATTAATGAGTACTGCAAAAATTTAAATAAAATATTTTGACATGGAACTATGATATACCAGTAGTTTCAGTTCATATGAAAACAGATACGACTCTGATGAAATTTAAAACATGAATATACCCGAGACACAAAGAATATAATTAAAAAAAAACTTAAAAACATAAAAACATAGGACCAGGAATAGAATATAAATAACAATTAACGAACTTCTGAATAGATTTCGATTATTTTTCCTGTTTATTGCTTAAAATAATTCTATAATGATTTATAGGGAGAGAAAAGTTGAAGGTACAAAAAGACGCATGTAAAAGCAAGTATTATAAAATATTTCACTGACATGTTACTAAAATAAAAATGCTCATATTTTAAGATTTAAACACTTATTGTCGGTTCATAGAGTTAAAAAAAATTACCTGGTAAACCAATTGTAATTGATACAAAAAACATACCTGAAATTAAAAAAAGAAAATTGTGAAATTTTTTATTCAAAATATTAAACACTTGATTGAATATAAAAATAAATAAAAATAAATTATTCGTATATCTTTAACATTTCTCAACCAAGAAAAATTTAACTTAATCACACGTACAAACAAACTATTTCAGTTAAAAAAGTCTTTGATTTGCAAAAAAAGAAACGCAAAAAAATGAATGAAAATATGCTCTAAAAATTGCAACGCATTGCTGCGAAGAGGAAAACACAAAAATCAAAGACCTTATCGCTTGCAGTCTAAAAATTTATGTGTTAAAATAATTTAACTATTCCACACGACTGCAAAATTACTAAATGAACACGTAAATGTTAAACAACCGTTGAACGAAATAAACAAAAAACGTAACACAAATATTCAAATTTATATGGGGAAATAAAAAAATCTCGGGGAAAAATGTTCAGATAGAATATTATTTTGTAGGTAGAAGTACAAACAGAAAATTACGGCAATTAATAGTGATGCACAACAGCAAAGAAAAAAAGAAAAAGAAAAACTTTTTTCCAAACAGTCGAATGAACAGTTTTACCAAATTCTGACAGCCACTAAAAAAAACTTGTAAAATAAACACAGTGTTTGAGTGGAAGTATAAAATGTTTAATATCGAGGGCACAGTGTTTAAGACTAATGAAAATGCAGGGTGCTCCTATAAGATGTTGCATTACAATAGCCCGCCATTGTAACAGTTGTCGTAACTCAAGCTATAACTAGTTGCTAAATGACGACTACGAACTAATACAATTCGCTCAAGAAGAACTGATAATATTGCTGCTGTTATCCATACGGTTGAGAGCATCCCCGGTTTGTCAACTTCTCGTCAATGTTTAGAATTAGTCACTTTGTGTGGGCGGAATTGGAAGACATTGAAGTGGACGACTTTTATTTTCAACAAGTCGGCCACACAAGTAATGGTACACCATCGATCACAGTTGGCCGATCTCCTAGATGCTGTGATTTAAAACCTTTAGAATTTTTGCTTTGGGGCCCGCAATTGATGCAAGATCTCGGAGATAGAATTCGTGAAGTTATTGAGGACACAAAGCCGCAAAGTGACTACAAAACCAAAAAAAGCCTTGTTTCGACCCCAGTTTCAGACAAATTTATAAAAAAAAAACATTTTGCATCTCTTCTGATGTGCATTAGTGTGTCTTTGTGTCAGTTGTTGTCGAAAGGTTTTAGTGGCGAAGGCATACTCACTGGTTACTGAACAGCTGATACCAATCCATAGGCATATCAGAGTGTCCTCCTTCGTTGGTATTTTGTAGCACCGGCGAAGTAAAATACTTACTAAAATTTAATACGTCTCCTTGACATCAGATACTCTTCAATACTGCTATAAAACAAAGAAATTGTACAGTAGAGGTCATCCTCTGAGTGCTGGTCCAAGTTAAAAAAAATGTGCCTAGCCGTGGCGGCCATTTGTCTGATTATACCCAGTTCCTTAATATTCAAGAAACATTCGATGCGTTTGCATGAGAATACTCTTTTTTTCACGTAAAACTACAAACTCTTATTATGATTATGGTAGTGTCAAAGGGCAGCGCTTCAGCGAGATGGGTCCCTATGTGAATCACTGAAAGCAGCAGGGACCGGACCAGTATCTCTGCACACGGTTATGTGGGGAACTAACCATCTAGATTTCCTTAAAAATCTAAACATCCTGGTCAGCGTCACCTCTAATTGTTCAACCAACACCGCCAGGGTATATTAGCCCAAGTTCCTCCTACGAACATCAAACAAGTAAATGACAAAGTAAAATGGCAAATAAGGTAAAGCCTAGTCTCTATCGCCTCCTCTTTCTTCACATAATTATAGATTCTACTATAGTCGATACAACTCGTCAGAGTAAGGCCATAGGGTTCTGTAGGTGAAACAAGGCCCGTGGCTCATCCAAATTTGATACTGGTCTCAGTTCTGATGAAAAAAACACAGCTTACATGCGCTCCTAGATGTTGATCGATATTTGAAAATCCTTCGAAATCGGTTCGCTAATTTTTGGGGGTAGAAATCGTCTCCGAACTAGGCTCTCAGTCTAAGTTTTCAAAGAGTTATTTTTAGATACAGATATGCAATAAATATTTTCTGAGTATTGGAGGAGGGCAGCCCCTCGAGGCCCCTCAATCATATCACAAGAATTTTAAAAGAACAGTGTGTAGACTATATGTCCGTTAGAAAGTAAGTTTGGTATTTCCAGTTTACGACTCCCAATACGAGTATGTTGAGCTAACAATTTTTCCCCTGTTTTATTTTATACATTTCATACCACGGTGCAAAAAAACCAATACCACTGAATAAGACAAAAAAAATTAAAGTTCAATTACATATTTGTATCGAGCAAATGTGTACGTTTGTGTTTTGCTTTTTTTTTTATTTAATGAAATGATGAGAATTGAGTTCGAATGCATTTTATTTTAAACGTTTTTATAATTTTGTTATTTAAACTACACTTTCAATAGTTTGAAAATTGTTTCCTTCAAGAAAATTGTTTGTGTTTGCCAGCACCATTTTATTGATTGCAATTTTCGCAATGTTTATTTATTTTATATCGTTAATTTGAATACAAGTCACTGAAAGTTATTGAAGTGTAAATAAAATATTTTCAGTGCAATTGATGCTGCGTGTTTCTTCTGTGCCGTGTGGTTACAACAGAACAAAAAACAAACAAAACAAAAATTAAATAAAAATACTGTTGCAAATGCACTGTTGTACCGTTGAGTGCACAAGGAAATGTAATTTAAGCGATTATCACTACTTTTATTGCGGTGTGGTAAAAAGGATACAATTACGGATTGTTTTGTTTTTTTCCTTCAAATTATCATTCGCTTTGCGAGCACTGCTAGAATTATTTAAAAAAAGGTTTAACTAAAAATATGTATAAGTAAAAACGACCGCTAAAATGTATACGAGAAGGATAGAGAGAGAAACAAGATAAACTGAGATAGTACGGTTTAACTCCTACACAACTCTGCAGAGTTGCTGTACTTCTCGTGTTGACACATTAATTTTTTTAAGCCATTTTATTATTTCACTTGATTGTCGGTCAAATAGCCGCGAAGGAGCATGGACACATCAGATTTTTTTCGCTGCACAAGGGATTGAACCCGTGACCTTCTGGATGTAAAGTCACGGTTGGACGAAATTCTTCAATTCTTGAGTAAAAAATTTGCGACCAAATAACGCTATTCCATTCGAACCGGAATTTCGAACAAAGGGTTGGAGTTCGAGCACCGGTTTTGGGTTTCGGTTCGTGGTGGTTGTGATTACTACCTAAAGTCACGCGGGGAGAATAGTTTTTGGTCTGCTCGGAACATTTAGCCATATTTATGATATTTGCCCTGATTCGACTCGATACTAGTCTAGGTGCTGTTGCCATTCAGCAGTAGTGATCGGAGGGTATCCGGTCGTATAGAACTAAGATTCTGCATTAATGGCCGAGGTGCGTAATATCTGATGTGACATTGAGTTCACGAACTTATTGATTTGGGAATACAACAATGGATTCTGTATGGTGATGGTGTAGTATCCTTTGTTTTGCCAAGTTCCACATCCATTTTGGAACCACCCTCGTAAAAATATGCAAGTACACTTTATTTCAAAGTACATATTGATAACTGCTAAATTACATTATTGGCATAGTTAGTTTTAATGATGTGGGTTACTTAACGAGATAAATATTGTCGTTTGAAAGTTTTAAACCAAAAAGAGTACCACTTTCCACTTTTAGAGTAAACAAAACCGAAAGTGATGTTCTCACTTAAATTTCCATTTAATTATATGAACCAGGCATAAGAAAACGCAACTTTTCCTTGTTAAAAAATTGTTATTTGCTTAATAAATCTCATTAATTTTACTCCTTTTGGAGTGTGTGTGTTTATACATATATACATATACAAGGTATGTACGTCTCCAAAAAAATGTGTTTTAAGTGTAAAATGTTACTAATACAGTATTTAGCAAGAAATTAGAGAAAATAGTAATTTGAAAATTAAGTGGTAATTTTCATGTAATAAAATACTCATTTCATTTCTACAATAATTAACCAACATCTAATAATGTTTTTCTATACACTTAATTGCGAGTGTATCTGTATCAACATCCATATACAAACAGAAACACACACACACACACACACAAACCCATGTAAAACGAATTTATATGAATAACCGATGCATAAAAAGTGAACTGAATTTAAAACTCTTCAAATAGCACGAGCAACAACACCAAATGTAATCACAGTAAATATATTTATGTGGGTTGGAATAAAATGAAGAAGAAAAAAAAAAGAAACGAAAAACAGACTTTGAGGTGAAACTTACTGAAAGAGTCAGTCTCAGCGGGGGGCAAGGGCGGTTGCTTACTGATATACAATGTACTACGTGTTTGAAAAGTGAATCAAATCACCCGTTGCCATAAACAGTTTAACGAGTGCAAAGAAAACTTGCACTTAAAAGGGTATATAAATGGTGGAGCAGATGATGAATAAAATTCCTAAAAAGCTGCAGTACTAAAGCATTCAGAGATACAAAATTTGTATCTTTTATACACACTTTGGTTTGTACGAGTATATCAGTGCAAACATCTACTGCAACTGTGAGTTACATTTCTACTGCCGTAGGAATGTTTGTGAGTTTATGAATTTACAGACATTTCATAAATTTTACATTTGAAATTAATTTTTACAAAATTAAATACTTTCACAACTGCAGTGCACAATTTTCACTCTAAAGTCTAATAAAAAAATAAAAAAAATATGAAGTTGAACTAAAAAAAAATTATGTATCGCAGAGCAAATATGAAAGGGTCATAACTAACAGCCAAACTTAAATCAACGCCTCAAGCGCATCTTTTTCTACCTCTTAGGTTTAACGCCACAAAGACCTCTTAATTCAATTAAAGCATTAACGTAATGACATAAACAGTAATGTTAACTAACCCGCTAAATATAAATAGTAAATAGAGATACAACGCTAGATTGACCTGAAAACAACTAAATTGTCATTACTTTTCAACAATGTCAGTTTTCTTGCACACAACTTCACCGTCTTACGCGTTGGCAATGCTTAGCGCGCTGATTTAGCCTTGGCTGTAAACTGATAATTTCAATAGAATAAAACCGATTTTATATAAGCATTTCAGATTCATAGAAAAATATATGTATCTTTGGTCACATGTAGCATAATTTTAATGATCAATAACATTTATAGACCGTACAACGTGTCGGCAAATGAATTAATTTCGGGATTTGCATACATTTTCTATTCCTCTAAATTAGGTCATTTAACCTCATTGCGCTGAAATTAAATATACTACAACTATACCTATTCCTTTTTTGCTAAAGACTAATTTTTCCAGCCGTTCTTATATTCGCAAGCTTGAGACGTTAAAAAAAATTTTATTTTTAAATTAAATGTTAAAAGACTTCGAGAGAAACTCTTCGTTCAGACTTATGCTGGGCACCTAATTGGGACGAACAACGAATTTCGTATAGCACGTCGAATTCGTCGGTAAAAGTTCGTTGTGTAAATTCCCAGTCTGGCGCACAATTAAGATGACAAAAATTTCAGCTTTCATAATCATCAAAGTTGTTTACTGTCTGTTCTGTTATTTCTATTTTGGGGACTTAGTGCATGACGGTGTTTCTAGATGTACAACAGCTCTTTATTTTAATACAATGGAATCCCCATGACCACGCATCGAAGGGGCCGCAGAGAGGCGTAGGTGCAACAGAAAATGGAATGCTGTCAGAACCAAGCAACAACGTCCGCCTAAAAGCAGTGTAGTTTTTCTCATGGAATATCCTCTACGTATTTAATACATTGCACCGAAACTAATTGAGAAGCGATAGTGTGAAGAAGAACCAGTAGGTGAAGTGATAGAAAGGAATGGAACTTATTTCATGCACAACTCTGTAGTTGGGCGTTTTTTTTTTCGAGAACTTGAACTAGAATTGCTGCGTATCTGGTATTATAGTAACGCATTCATTTTAAAGATAGAAGGCATTCAAATAAAAAATTTGGCCGTGTCCGGTTATCGGAATTAATTTTGTATTTAACAACTAATGAACAGATTAAATCTGCGATTATGTGATCTATGCTGTCATTTTATGAGAGAATTTTGTTGTACCGGAATGGGAGACTGTTGCACATTCTTCTCTTTTATGATTTTCTAAAACAGAGTTACTGTTTTGAAAACTTTTTCGCATTTTTTCTAATTTTTTTCCAAAATTCTTACCATTAAGAATGTAATTTTTGATTATTATTTTTTCCCTCATTGTAGTTGTATATTAAATTTAAACTTAAATATTATATGATATGAATGACTGTATGCAATCATAGTTCTTGTTAATAATATTTATCGGAAATAGTAGAAACATTAACTTGCATTTATCCATCTAATATTTATGCAAATTTATGAGACGAAATATTTAATTTTTATGGTAAAAATGCCTGAATTGAGAACTGTGTGTAGTAAGTGATGGTGTATATAAGTAATAAATAGAATTGTATTGCAATCCAATCATGATAAAAGCAGATAAAAATATCTTGATTTTCATTGTGGACCAAAAATTTAACGAAGCATAAACTTTCATCATTTTCATCATATTGAGAAAAGAATAAAGTAAACAAAAACTATAAGAAAAAAAAACACATTTTCGAAAACCACTATCGTTCTCTATCTCCCTGCTATCTTTTTGATAGTTTGTAGACAAATGGACTGACTGACATTCAAATATGTAAATAGACAGACGCCTGGGCAGACAAACGCATGGTTAGTCAGTTGGATGGATACTTGAACTGAATTACATTTGTAATTTAAAAATTTATTTTCTTTAATTTTTGTGGTAGATTTTACCCGTAAATACAGTATTAGTTGTAGGTTTTTGTTTTCGTTTTCTCTTCGATTCAACAGTTTAATAATGAATTTAAGAGATTCTAGTTGCTTGCGTTAGAAAAAAAATTACTAAAAAAAAGAAAACAATTACAACAACAACCAATAGCCGTGTGGTGCTAAAAGTGAAAGGAGAATTTGTTCAATCAATAGTTTTTTGTTTATAGGAAAATTCAATATTTAATTATACGAGTATATTTGAATTTTATTTTTACTGCAGTTAAACATTGAATACACAGTTCAATTTGATTTTTATAGAGAAAGTATTGTTTTTAAATCAACAAATAGTCGAAGTTTGATTTAAAATGTTTTTTTTAATTTTTAAAAATTTTGTTAAAAGCTTTGCTTTCGTATTGTTGTTGAAAGTTTCCAGTAAATAATACTTTTTAACTTTATCTTGTAAGCGAAATACGAGTATTTGCAATTTAATACAAATAAAAAATGTAACGACACGTTCTCCGCTGGTTGATGGGCGGTACAACGCAGTGTGCTTAGTTGTATTCAGGGTCGTTAGAAAAATGAATAAAAAACGGAATTATTTTATTAAAAGCAAATAATAATACATAATAATGATAATAGTAATGACCTTTATTCTATATTGTTTTAGTTAATACAGTGAATACGACATCTTAAGCCCTTAAAATTTTGGAGACTAGCGGAATTATATTGTAATGTTAAAATTATTCAGATGCAAAGAGTACAACAATATAAATGCAAAAACGTCAAATCGTCCACTACTGTTATCGATAAAAAATAAATAATTGTCAAAAAAAAATTTAAAAATTTCAACTTAAAATCTTTTATATGGTGACAACTTAGCGATTTTTTTTTTTGACCGGCACTCATGGGATGACCTCTACACATGTGATGCATTGTGCTGGAACTAAGAAATTAGGTTATGAGTATTTGTTTCATTCTGGCTTTTCTGTCCCTTTCTATCAAGGAGAATTCATACCAAGTGGCTGCATTAGCTAAAATTCTCATCAGCTGTTTTCTGTTTAGTTGTCAAAGTTGAGTTCAACTAAAAGCTTTTTAATACGTAAACTGTTTTGTCAACTTGAATCAAGTAGGGTATATGGTATGAATGGTATGAATTCGCCTAGATTAATAAAAAATAAATGTAGTGTCATACGATCTTTAACTCTTTAAACACATAGCCCACCACAGCGGCCTACACAGATACACGATTACATATGTTTTTGATGCATGCGTCGCCCCTGGTGCCGGCCACTTACTTATTTTGAAGACACTTGCTACATCGTAACAAACTGAAAACTGAGAACTATTTGTTGTAGAAATACATATTTCAGTACAGTAGATTTAGGGTAGAGGGAACTATTCGATAGAACGGCAGATTAAATTCTTTCATTTGTTACTCTATGGAAGAAACCTTCGATGTAATTGGTATTGTGCAGAGGGAACCCTATATCAAACCTTAGTATCGGCGAACTTAGAGGAAAGGACAATTACATATGGCGGTTGTGCTGATGATGTTGAAGATCATCCTTATCAAGTTGTTGTGGATTTTGGCAAGCATAACGAAACAAATATAAACAATAATAACGTATTCGAATACATCATTGTTTTTGAAAATATCAGGGATATTGTTCTACAGGATGGCCCAAAAGGAGCGAAGATTTTTGAATGCCTCATAACTTTTTTAAAATATTTTTTCTTGTTTTCAGTAGGTTGTAAAGAAGACTTGGGGAATTTAAAATGGAACAGTACACAATAGAACAATGTGCCAAAATCGTTGAACTTTATTTCAGAAGAAAATCATGATTTTATTCATAATTTAATTATGAGCGACGAAACCCAATTCCAATTGAATGGGTTCGTTAATAGACAAAAAGGGCTACGGAAAATACATAAATAGTTCAACAGCGAGAAATAGACATACTTATGTATACCGTTTGGAGCGGTGTTTCTTCGGAAAGCAAGATTTTTTTTGAAAATGAACAAGATGAGGCCGTTTCCAAAACTGGTGTTAGATATCGGACAATGTTGGAAATGTTTTTATCGCCAGATGTGGAAAAGCATTCGTAAATATGGTTACAAGAGAATGGAGCCACAGCCCACACTACGAGGCTGAGTCATAAAACCAATTCGGATTTTTCTGATGTGCAATAGTCTGATTTTGCGTCGTTGTTGTCGGAGTGTTTCCGTGGCGAAGGCATGGTCACTGGTCCAGTATCAGCTTCACCTGATACGAATCCACAAGTAACATCAGAGCGCCATCCTTCGTCGGTGCTGTGTAGCATTATCGGCGAAGTAAAATAATTAATAAAATGTCTACCAAATACAGCTTCAAAAATTTAATGCGTTTCATTGATATCAGAGGCGCTGCAACGCTGCTATAAAACAAGAAACGTGCAAAAGCAGTATTGTAAACATTATGAGTAGTAGGCAATTATTGCCTGAGTATTACTTGTCTTTTTTTTTTTTTTTTTTTAAAGCAATCGATTTGAATACAAATATTTTTTTGCTATTAAAAATTTGTTTGAAATTTTCAAAATATTTAATTAAATTTTTAATTATTACAACAAAATATTTAATTGAAAATTAATTCAATTAAATCAACAACAATAATTGATACTAATAATTTCTTTACATCTGAAAAGCTAATTAATTTTTTTCTTTAGAAGTGAAGTGATTAAGAATTATTTTCATTCCTTATAAAATTAAAGAAATTTTTTTAAAACGTAAAAATATGTATGAAATCTTCACGATTTATTAGTAAATTCAAACTGCAGTGAATACAACTTATTTTATTGAACAAAGTCTGGTTTTCATTATGGGTGATATTCGGGTTACTACTGTATTAATAAATGTAAGGTGAAATGAAATTGATAATAAACTATTTAGTCAAATTATTACGCAATTTTAATTAATTTTATTTATGTTAAATTTTCATTTAAAAATTACAAATTCTCCAATTCGATGTTATAATCAATCAATCAATCGAACATGTTGGAAAACTAACAATCCTTTTTCAACATCGTTGTCAGTTTAATAACTGATTGTGTAAAAGAGAAACTTAGCAAACACTGTATTAATTTTAAAATTAATTTTAATTAATGTTTTCAAGCTTTTGCGTGAAAATGATTAATATTGCATTATTTCATGGATAATTGACTGTAAAAAGTTTAAATCGAATGACCAAAACAATAAGTTGATAAGTAATTAGATTAAAATATATAAATTAAAGAATATGACAGGCTATAATGAAAACTAGCGGTTTTAATTTTATACCATTTTCGTATTCAATTCAATATTAATTCCAAAATAATTTCCATTTTAAACCGATAACATATAAAATTAATGTTTTTACTTGTTTTTTTTATCTCGAACCAGCCCTTAGGAGATAACCTCTACACATGCCGACCTAACCTATGCCATGTATATTTGGGAGATCAATCCAGTTTTCCCAATGGCTGTCGGTTTTTTATAATGTTAATTTCTCGATTTGTTATCTCGACAAATAACAGAAAAGCAAACTTTTGATCAGTAAAATTTTTTTAAGGCTTCTGTTTTGAGTTTCAACTAATTTTTCCAGTGTAAAAGCGTAAGATGTTTCATGAGTGTGGCAATATTTATTGAAACATATTTGTGTAGCATAGTGGTAGTTGTATAACAACAGTTGTTGCTTAATGTGCATATGGTGACTGTCAAAACTGATACATAAAATTTATTTCGTGTGTTGTTGAGATCATTTTCTATAAAATGTGGTGTTTGCATTGCTGATAATTAAGAACAACAAATAATATATGTTAATCTGTTTTTAATGGCACCTAGAAACATATTTATTTTAAATACGTGAAAGGAGGATCTTCAAAATTGAATTGTGTAAATTTGTATTAAATATTTACATTTAAAGTAAAATGGGTTTCTTTTTAGAAGACATCATGAAAGTTCTTTAAACTTTTTTTTTTTATACAAAAACCGGTCAGCGATTTTTTCTGAATTTGCAAAAACGGGTTTCTTAAATATTATAATATTCGAAAAACTTGAAAACCGGTTAGTTAAAAATGTCCAATAATTGGTCGTTATAATGTATATACTCGTACACACCGGCTTGTGTTAAAATTAATCAAAAAACTTTTATCGTGAAGTCAAAAACAGTGAAAGGTTATATAAATTCGTCCATCCATAACATCAACGGCACGAAAAGCATTGCGCAAAAGGATTAGCAATGCAACACCCATAACCAATACAAAGGTCGCAATTATAAATTTATATGAAATACAATTTGGGAATTAATAAGAGATCAAAAAGCCATTAAAAATTATTCCGGTATTTGTATTTGGTTTGCGGTTGGGATTATAAAGGATAAACGGATACGTATAGCTTTGTGATCACATCTTTACCAAAAGAATTGATTTGAAAATTGAAATATTTTAAAAGCTGGCAAAATCTGCAAAGAATTTTATTACCTTATTTATGAAATTCGACCCTGAAATGAATCAAAAAATTTTCCTAATTTTTTTGTATTTTATATATATTAATATGTCCAATTCACAAAATGCGCAATTGCGGAGTTGTGCAAGAATTATTCGTCGACTTCACACCCTGTTCTACATTATACCTTTGTAACTACAGTAGAATCCCGCTAATTCGTAAATGAAGGAGCCAGTTATTTTCTCGAAATAAATGGACTTCAATTGCAGCGTTAAAAGCAACTTCAATTTCTTTTTTTCCATTATCAATTTTTTTTTAGTAATCTAAAGAAGCACGAAAATTTTCGGTTATCGTTAAAAAAGCTTTTGAAAAACATTGCTTTTGTACTTTTACTTATTTTTCTCATTGGATTTTATTACGAATTACGGTTTTTAAGAATTAAGTACGATTTATAGGGGTTTACGTAGACTTTCAACTGTTAAAAAACTACGAATAAACAAAGAGACCAAAATAGGTGGAATTTTTACGAATTAAAAAGTTTTTCTCAAGTGAGCAGCCGTTTATTTTGAATTGTTGAGGTTTTCGAATTAACGGGATACGAATTATAGCGCTTAGACTGTAGTTCCGATGCAATGCATTGCATGCGTAGGGGACATCAGCTGAGCACTGCTACAAGAAATAAAAACCATCATATCCTGTGCTGTCTACATTACAACAGAGTGCCAGATACTGAAATGCCAATAGTTTTACGTGGGGCAATCTAGTGTGAAACGGTGTGAATTAGGGCACATTAACCCCAAAAATATATATGAATATTTTAAACAAGAAGTAATATATTTTCGAAATTAATTTAAAATTATCCCAAAAAATCATAAAGTGCTTCTTATTATTAAACAAAATGACGAACTTTATTGCCGCTTTTAATTTATAAAAAAAATATAATTTAAGAAATATTTT
The DNA here is from genome assembly GCA_963924685.1 of Dexiosoma caninum. Lineage (NCBI taxonomy): Eukaryota > Metazoa > Arthropoda > Insecta > Diptera > Tachinidae > Dexiosoma > Dexiosoma caninum. The sequence continues at coordinate 16,071,429 of OZ004729.1, read as the reverse complement.
TGTTGCCATACAAAATTTATTTTTTAAACATTTTGTCAATCAAAAATATTTAGTGAAAAATAGCAACAACCAGGCAAGAAAAAACATCTGTTTAACAACATTAATCTCAGCAGCATTTGGTTTTTTTTTCTATTTTATTGTTATTGTCTCAAGTCGTAACTGATATCGAACTATAATCAGACACTGAAATCTATTAATGAAATTTAAGCATGTGAACTTGTTATGGCAACTTTTTGTTATTTATGTTGTTGTTGCTGTATGCAAGTGTGGCATAAAGCGAGACACAATATTGCTGACGATTATGATGTTGATGCTGATGATTATGATGCCTCTTGGCATCATGACAATAAAATAAATGTGGTGAAACCCCGCCAAAAAGAAAAAAATCCTGATAGCAACAACGGCAACAAACACCAGCATTAAATTTATGAGAAGCAACAAATGTATAGTGTCTGCCAATATTTTCTTGTTTTTTTAAATGTAATGCTACTGACCGATACTTTTTTTTTGTTAAAATTAAAAAAAAAATCATACCGGACCGGCTTCTTCTTCTAAGATGAACAGCAAACATATGTCCACATTTTTTGTCTGTACATTTATTCGATGTTGCCACCTGCATATAACAAGAATTTGTTGATGTTGTTGTCATTAAATTTATGTATAAAGAAATAACATTTTACTTTCATATTGTTTATGCTCGTACAGTGGCACTACAGTCAACATTTGCCTCATAATGTGCCTAGAGGTGTTTTTTGAACTAAACGATTTTTTTTATTTCTTATTTAATTTTGTTTCTTTCATTGTGTATTTTAAAACAATTACATACATGTTTCAGTTGCTGTTTTTTGTTTTCGATTTTTTTTTCTGGAACTGTTGGAATAACTTGTTCTTTACTTGTTATCGTTAATAATATCGTTTTTATTTTTGTTGCATTCGAGTGTGATAAATCCCAGTAGCAAAAAAAAGTTGTTTTGTTAAAAAAAAACTTGTTTTAGTATCTGTTTTTAGGCCTTGAAATCAACAGTATTTGGAACTAAAAAAAAATAAAATAAAATAAAATGACTAAAACAAAGCTTTCGTTTAAAACACTAAAACATATTTAATACAGATTTGCAAAATTGTATTAGCCGTATTTTAGGTGAATGTGTCTATGGGAAGAGCTTAGCAAATCATAAAATCCAAACGTTGATAATGTATTGATATTACCAAAGAACAGACTTTTCAACAATAGAGTACAACATACCGTTTGCACCCTGGTATAATAATCGGCCAAATAACCCATCAGTCAAGAAACGTCCAAAAATTGTTGTAAGAAAAGTTGGGTAATTGTTCACTGACTTTGGGCGAAATAACTAGCTAGGTAGGTATCACGGGACATCATATGGCTTATTTAACATTTCGAAATTTTGTGTGGCGATTATTCATTTGGAATTTGAGTGATTTTTCACAGTGAACAATTAAAGAGCAGCTAAGCAATATGTATATGATTCGTCAGTGAAGTCGCTATTCGCCATATGCGGAGACGAAAATCTTTCATCCGCGGGGCTGCTATTTAGCATTCCAGCACAAGTAATTTTTTAAGGCCAGCTATGTAGATAATCTTTAATCCGCGAAGCCGGTACGGTGACCGCTAGGTAGAAAATCTTTAATCTGTGAAACCGATATTTGACATATGCATGGCATGAAAGATTAAAAAAAATTTTCTGCATAACCAGCCTTTGGAATGGCTTAACTGCTTTGCAGATTAAAGGTTTTCTGAAAATAAATATTTTGGGTATTCTTCATTCGGAATCTGAACGTGTTCCATAATGCTTAATCACTCAAAATGTTGGGCTATTGTTCACATTTTATAGGCGATTAGGCACAATTATAATTTTTTAAACAACATAAACTCTACGAAGCTCTTTTTTATAGCTTAGCTGTCTAGGCGGGAATTGAACCCGGACGTCCAGATTGAAAGCACTAGACCACGCAATAGGCTACGGAGGCAACTATTTGAGCAATTATTCATTCAATTCAATTATTATTCAGGCCTGTCTGCATTGCTAGGAAGTAGTCAAGCACTGATTTAATTATTAACTGTGGGAAATAAATTACTATAATGATGTCATATGAATTCAAATGCAAAACTCCTGTCTTAAATTTAATTTAATTAAAATTATTATATAAACTTTATTGAAACTTGTTCAAACCTGATGCATATATTTGCCAACTTGTCCAGAAGGGCGTCACGGGTAAATTGTTATTTTTTAATAACATTCTCAAGTCGTTATTTGCAAGAGGAAGTGGTAAGTGGCTGCCTCCAATGATGTCACCATGTTAAAATAATTAATTAAGATGCCAAAGTACCCATTAGGCCGAGAGGCCTTGCAAAGAGCGGCAAGCGGTAAAAAAATTAAAAATATCAAATACCAAAGAAGTAACCACGCAATGAGCGATATCGCTCCCACATACAATTTGTTTTAATTATGAGCGGCACCGTTTAGACCTAGATGTCGGATCTCAACTTTATAAAATCAAGTAATTGTGGCTGCACATATGCATCTGTAAATGTCTATAGAAAATATTTCTTTAAATAAAATTATTATTACATGTTATTCTAAAAACTGCTCTCATTGTCAAGTTTCTCCAATAATAGTTAGTTGATTTCTGACGGACAAAGGGTAAAATTTAATGTAGAGATATTAATTCCTTCTGTACATGTCAGCCGCTGTTAAATCAATAACGATTGTCAATATTCTTTCCTTCAATGAATTTTTTTATAAGCATAAATACGATTTTTGGCCAAAGTATTAAGCAAACCGCTCTTGACAGTCGCATTTTAACAAATAACCTCTCAGAAAAGCCGCACAGTAATAAGAGACTTGCCGCTCTGCCGCTCATCGCTTTTCCGATCTTTGCATGGCCTTAAGCATTACTTTCCCATCAAAGTTTTTGCTGGTGAATTGTTGTGCTTGATTATGAAAACATATATCTATCTGTCATACATTTTCAAATAGTTCACCTTTTGCCACTGTTCGACAAAATGTTCTAGGTATCACTCACCATAATATTTTTACTGACAGCTTACAAAAATTAAGAAAATTTTTCGACTTTTTTTTTTGATTTTTTGAAGTAATAAACATCTTATCTGCTTTGCATACATGCTGCATTTTATTGTGTAACTTGATTAATCCATTTGCAGTTGCTGTTGCACTTAGTAGCTGTCAATGACACCTTAATTTAACACACACACCACATACATGTGTATGTAATTACAGTGTGCGTATGTGTTTCAATCTCTGCTCATAAAAACAATTTCAAGTTTTTTAATCCCCATGTAGTTGAAAATATGTGTGTGTGTATTTTTTTAAATTTTAATTATGCAGTTGTGAAGTCTTATTTTCACAAATAATTTTACTGGTAAAAGGATTACAAAAAGAAAAGCAAAGATTTTTATATCTGCCAGAAAATAAAAATTTCAGATAATTTAATGGGGATTTCTTAGAAATGCTCTGCCAAAATTTCAAATACTTTTGTTGTTGGTGGATGCAATTTTCAGCAATATTCAATCACCCAGCAAACAATTAATAACATTATTCAAAGAACCATGACTGACTGACATTGATTAAAATGGTCAGAGAAATGGGTATTAATGGAATAAATTTTTTTATTATTGGGCCATTCAAAGCGGCACGTTCAGTGAAACACTGAAATAAAAAATAAATGAACACAGCCTTTGAAAAAAAAATCAAACCTGTGTTTCAAATCTTTTCGAATATGTTTTGGAGTTAAATATGTTTAACTTTACGTGTTTTGAAAACAACTCAATGTACTGGAAAATATATAAAATTAAAGATGTTTAGCTCCAAAGACACTATAACTTGTTAAAACTCGGTAGTGTAAATACCATATAACTCACTCTTTGTGGCAGAGTTGCAGTTTTAGCAAACTTTTATTAGCCATAATTTTGTGCAAAAAATTGTGAATGGCTTTTTTAAGTGTTTAGAAAATTTTTTTATATGACAGCTGTCTTTTCAAATATTGAATAAGCAAAAAAATTTATTTAGTTTATCTTCAAAACCACCTATTCTGAAAACTGGTCTTATTTTAGCCGTTACTTAATATGACCCTCACGAATATTAAAAAAGAGATAGAATTTCCAACAAAGTGTTGGCAGAAAATCTAAAAAAATTTATTCATCATCCGATAATCTATCTGTGAAATGTTGCTCAATCTAAAATTGTGTAAATATACTAATAAAGCCCAACTAGTCCTCGCTTAAACCTTCAATATTGGTGCAAAAATAACTTAAGCTACGTGCAGACTTGTGAAATAATAGGTGCTGTATAGCAACTTTGTTTTTGGCAACACTGTTGGCGCCGTTCGCATCAATTGGACGTCTGTTACTCTACTACAGAAGAGCTCGACTTGGGTGAGATGTGGTTTCAGCTAGACGGTGCCACAAGCCACACAGCACGCGAAACAATAGTGCAATTGACACGCGAGTTCGGTGAACAATTTATTTAGCGTTTGGCTACGGTCGATTGGCCTCCTAGATCGTGCGATTTAACACGTCTAGATTTTTTTTGTGGGCTTATGTTAAGGGTCATGTGTATAGAGACAAGCTCGGAACGGTTGACGCACTGGAAGCCAATATAGAAGAATTTAGTAGTGAGATACCGCGCGATATATTGGAGATAGTATGCTAAACTTGTACCCAGCGTATGAACGATTTGAGGTGTAGCCGCGGTCAACATTTACATGAAATCATCTTCAAACATTGAATTATAATGAAAACTTATGGCATTTTATTTAAGATAAAGACTTGTTTCAAATAAAAAATATTTTTAAATAATAAATAAATTGTACATAATTTAGTGGTTTCGCTTTTCTGGTCAACTATTTGCAAAGACTGAATGTACCATTGTTAAAAATTTTTTTGTCCACAATGTTCAAATTAATCGTATTTTATCGATAATTTTCGATTTAGAGTGTATAATACAATTTCTAAAAATGACAAAATTATCTACTCAAGTCGGCCTATAATATACACCAGGTATATCGAAAGGTATCTGAAGCTTTTTTTCGATTTCATCACGTAGTGCTGTTAAAACTATTCTTGAGCAGCGTCGCAACGTGGGGTGCGTTTCGTTGTTCTATCGATACTATAATGGGAGGTGTTCTAATGAAATCAGGGAACTTGTTCCCGAAACCCGGATATTCGCACGCACGACGCGATCATCATTAAGAGCCCATCCATTTGTGGTCGATTTGACGGCGACTCGCACTACGCATTACAGGGAAAATTCGTTTTTTGGCCGAACGGCACGTATGTGGAATAGACTACCCGCAGAGGTGTTTCCTGTCACTTTTAGCTTGGGAAGATTTAAATCAAATGTCAATAAACACTACTCCCTTTATCCTCCTTCCCATAACCTAATTTCCTAGTTCCAGCACAATGCATCGCATGTGTAGGGGTCATCCCCTGAGTGCCGGTCCAAGTCAAAAAAAAAAAAAAAAAAAAACTATTCAAGTTTAATTTAGTATCAATAAAAGTCAATGTACTTCTTAACGTCTATTTTAAAATATTAAAAATTCAATAGTGATTTGGATACACAATTTAATTGAAATGTGTTATAATCTTTCATCTAATTGTCAAATAAACTGCATGCAAATTACGAAACACTGTGCATGCACAGTATATTGCATAAAATAATAATTGCAACAGTTTCGTTTCCAGACAAAGTGATCTCTTTTGTCATTTTTACATCTAAATGAAAGTACAATTTTCATATTGCTTGTCCAGCATCGACCACGTGTGTATATGTATGTATGTGTATGTGTGAATGACCCGAAAAATCACATAATTGAACAAGTTACAAGGCATTTTAAATGCGATAGTATTATTTGTAGCACTTGTATTTGCAACGCTTTAAACTATAGACAATATTAACGATATTTGTTTTTGCAAGTTGACTTTAAACAATGCAGTGCGTTGTTGTTTGTTTTTTTTTGCTTTCGTATCCATAGTAAAAAAGTGTTGGGGCCTAGTGTAGCAAGTCAGATATGTATGTATGTATATGGCTGGCTACTTGGTCACTGTGGGGTTACTGCATATACATTTATACATATATTTTGTTTTAATGTTAACGAGCATCAAAACATTTCGATATAAAGATTTGAACTGGTTCCTAGTGTAACGCGCTCCCTCTATTACTGCAGCGTTAATCACGTCAGCAATAAAGACCATTTTTATGGCCGCTGTTGATTTCTTCGTTGTTCATAAATGAAAGGAAAAGTTGTTTTTGAAACTTTTTCTATTATCACGTCTTAACAACAAACAAACTATTCACTACTATTATTTCAATAAAAAATATATAAATGAATTACAAAGATAACAGCGAACCGTGGGGCAGCCGCCATAGCAACAACAACTGCAACAAGCTTCAAAATTACATATGAAAACTCAATGTAGTATACTTGAGTAACTTGCCATTTGTAACTTGAAACTATTGCCCAATATTTGTACAACCACTCTATAAAATCACTCAATGAACAAAAAAAGAAAAAAAACAAACATTAAAAATCAAACTCTTAATATGTGGGTTAACGACATTTGAACATTTCAACGTGCTTTTCAAATTTATAAATATAAACAGAAAAAATTTTTTTTTGCCGGTGCCGTAATCAGATGAGTGTGAGAGAGGGATAGAGGAAAAAGAGTTCGTAGAGGCCGACATTTATGAACTGATAGGTTTCATTATAAACAAATTTATTTTTTATTGAAAAGTGTTTGAACTTTCTTTGTTGCATTTACGTATAGAGGCAGAGAAAACGCCGAAAAAACAAACAAACAAACAAACAAACAAACAAACAAACACACAACATGACCGACCAGACAGACGGAATTTAATTGTCAGCTGTATTTTTGCAATATAATTTTGGTAATGGAACTCCGCCTGAAGGCTTTTCCTTTTCCTTTTTCTTTTTTCTTTCGTTTATTTGTTTTTGAAGTGAAATTTTCCTTTCCAATGATCAAAATTATAATAGTTGAGTCACACTATATTCGGCAACTATTTACTAGTTAAACTGGTAAAATTTTCCATATACATATTTTATTTGTGTAAAATTATGAAACGCGTGCATAGAAAACAAAATATATGGAAAATTTTACCAATTTAATGAGTAAACAGTTCCCGAATGCAGCCTGAACTCAACTATATTTAATATCCAATTGGAGATTTTGTCACCACTATCGCTGTTTGCAAGTTCCAGTTTTTTTTCAACGTAACCATTTGAACAGACTTTCGTTTAAAAACGAAAATTGGCTAAAAACGAACAATTTGGAAATATATTGGAGAAAATTTGAAATAAAAAAAACCCAGATCATTTTGTAACTTAGGGGTTACACGATCAAGTTTGGCCTATCAAGTTTTAAAACTGTAATACACTTATACTTTTTAAAATGTGATGCGCACTTGCCTTAAAATTCTGTAGCCAGTTTTACTTCAGCTTATTACTATTCTTGTGAACAGCAAAGTCATCTTAATAAATCAACTTCCTTTTAAATTGCTCAAAATTTGCGTGCAGCCTACGTCACAGCTATCAATTCACGTGAATTTTTGAGAGAGAGAGAGAGAGAGTAAAAACCTTAATAGAAAAACTTGAGCGTGTGGCTGAGTCGTAAATCGTTTTCTGCAATCTTATGCGTTAAACACATAGACAGCAGCAGATTACAAATGGAGTTATTCGCTGTTATCGCCTCGTTGTCGTCTACTTTATTATATTGACAGCAGGGATATCGTAAGCAACAGATGTTGTAGACTAACGTAGCCAAACTTCCCTTCAAATAAAGTGACTAGTCCACACATGTACGTATAGTGTGGTTCACAGAGGACTTAATCAAGGCTAACCCAAATATATGAAGAAAACATGGTATATTTAACATTACAAAATCCTAGGGGTGGACCATATAAACGCTCGGACTAACCCAAAAAGTACCCCATATAAGCACCTCAGAGAGTAATTTTAATGCGACGAAGTAATCGTAAATAAGTAAATAAGATTGTTATATTGTTGTTGCTTTTGTTTTCAATGACACGGTTCACGGAGGCATTACAGAGGACCATGCTTGTAACTAGTCCACTTCAAATTTCAAAATTGAACACGTAGTTCAATATTATTCGCATTATTTATATATACATATTTGTGTTGCGAAATTAATAACTGTGGAATATTTAGTATATTGCTTATTAAAAGCCTGTACATGAAGGTGCTGATGGCTGAGTAATTACCGTATTGGCCCTGCAACCAGAATCCGACGTGTTCTATTCGCAGCCCAGTCAAGTGAAGAAAAGTTTTTTTCTGAGTTTTCTGTGTTAGCGCACCCTCCTTCGTCGGTATTTGAGTAATACAACATCGGAGAAGTAAAATAATAAATGAAAAATGGCTTCTTTAGCTTAAAAATGATACTACAAAATTAACATCAGAGGTGCAGCAATTTTTCTTTATAATTAACATGTAACTGCAGAGCAGAAGCTCTATCTTCCTACCACTTCCCCCACTGTCTATACTCTTCACTATCCCTCTCTTTATCTAGTTTTACAACAATACATTTTATATGTAGGCCATTTCCCCTGAGCACTGCTCCAAGAGAAAAAAAATTTTCGATTAACACCAACAATAACAATCAACAATTAAAAATGTGAACAACTGTTTTATGTAGTGATAAATATTTCATTGTTGCCACATTGAAACACGTGTTTAATTTTCGTAAAAATTAAATTTGTTATTCAAAATATAATTGTATCTCTAAAAGTGTAAAAGTACGACATTTAATTAGTTTAAACCTCTGGTATATTTTTTTACATTTGCGGTGTATTTTGCTCTTTTGTAAAATATAATAAAAGGTTAAAATTTCTTACTATATTGTCACAAATTGCCCCAAAAATATAAATTGTCATAAATAGACTACAGCAATGGTGGTCGTGTAGCCATTCAGCGCACAAACGTGCAACGAAAAGTGTACAAAAAGTGTAAAAACAGCGGTATTATCGAATGTTTGGTGAAGTGGGTATGCTGGAATACAAACGTATATATGTGTGTGTATTGATGTGCGGAGTTCTGTTGGGAGTTCAGAGCAGAGCACTGCGGCGAGTAAAAAGTTTCAGCGGTGATAGACCAGCGCATTACTCACTCAGCTATCGGGTCACAATAAATTTTTAATTTAAACCGGTTTTCTGGTTTTTATGCATATGGTCATGCATGGTCATGTGATTTAGCAATGATCTTAAAGATTAATTCATTTACTATTACGAGTAATAAAAACTTGCAATATTTTTTTTTTAATAATATTTCGGCTTTTATGTTTTTACTTGCAATTATTGCTAATCGCAAAAATTTTATTTTACTTTATAAAACATTTATCAACACATTTAATAATTTAATTCTTTTTTTTCGCACTACTCGTACGTCAGCACGCCTATAGAAAACTAGATAGAACGTGAATGATGTCAATGTCATGTTAACGAAATGTACAGTCGATTTCTAGTCTGATTTTTTTTCATGTCCAGTGTTTAGCATTACGATTTAGCCTTGTATATATTATTTTCATATTTACAATTGATATCATAGTTTGTGCTCAAATCCAGAAAATAATACGATTAATTAATAAAAAATTAAATAATGGGACAATCAGAGCTGCGACAAATGCATTTGTATAGCAAGTAATCGTAATTTGTCTTCTTTTCAACCAAAAAAGGCACTGCATTTCTTGCTCAATTTTGCCCTATTAATTTAAAACTCTTAAAGTGATTTTACAGCACTTAGAAAGATTACAATAAAGTGCAAGTAGATAAAGTGCAAATAGATAAAAAAGATATTCGAAAATACTTTTTCAAATAGAAGGATTTGCATAAAAACCGCAGCATATTTTGTTAAAAGCGCATATTTGTAGATATTTTATTATAAGTGTATAATTTAAGTGCATATTTTGTAACAAATGCATGCAAATATGTATTTGATTGTGCACATTTTGTGATGAGTATTCCACATACCTTATTAGTCAACTTTTATTGCTTTTATTTACATAAAGCCACCTAAAATGGAAAAGGAAGTAACAACTAAAAAACTCAAAAGTGAGTTTATAATATTGCTACAGCACATCGAGGTTTTCTATTTTTAAAAATAACGACTTTATTAAGGAAATTCAAAATTCCTAAGTATTTCTTGCTGTTGATAAATAATAAAACAATGGAAAAATGTTACCAGCTTACTCTTTTTGAGACATAATTTTTAACGTTGTAAATAAACTCTGCATTTTATTTGAATGATATTGCGAAAAATTCATATTTGTAATCACAACTGTTTTCATTTTATTAAGTTTTTTTGTGACTCCTGTAAAATTTCTAAAAGTGTTGATACAACCTTTTGTATTTTAGGTAAGGATAAGATTTATTAAACTAATTTTTGAATTTACGATTATTTGTTTCTACCATAAAGTACAGCTTTGAAATTAAATCTAAAGAGAGAATTCTTTTTAGTATTCAATCCAAACATCATAAACATCCATAAGTACATATATTGCTTTAAATGCATATTTTAGCTGCATATTACATGAATATTTGGTAATATATTAATAGGGAACTCTAAAGATGCAGAAACCGGTCTGATTACCAACCAAATTTGACATGGAAAACTCAAAATTCCTATCATCTTCTTGGATAAAATATATTAGTATGTATACAGAAATACTCCCTTATATGACAACAGCATTTAAAACATCACACATATTTTATTTTCTTCACTCAGGATTGCAGTTGAAAAAAAAAATCAAAATCGTTCGGCCAACATATTCAATATGTCATGCTGTCAGCCAGTGCATCAGTCCTCTACTGTTGGTTAAATCATGGAGGCTTTAAATATAATTAAATTACATAATTGATAAACAATTATGTATTATTTTTAAATGTACTTCAGCAATTTAATAACAAAAGCAGCAAATAAATGAACAACAGCCCAGAACACTATTGCTACCGTAGCAGATGTTTGGACAGTACGTGACAAAAAAAACCCGACGTTTTTAAATTTTAAATAAAAGTACATTTGTAAAGTTTAATTTTAAACATAATTTTATTCAAATGCTTGCCCCAACTACACGGAAGGTAAACATTTTTTGTAATTCCTTTCAGCATTGGTACTCTATTTGTGAAATTAAGCAATTGATATTGGCACAGCGACAAATAATTTTCAGTTCACATAAATCCAGAGAAAAAATCCATGGCTTTAGGATAGCAGTTGACGAGTACGATAGGTAAATTAATCAGTTATAACAATACAGTATTGGCCACACGGCGTGGGATCACTTGGTCACCGTCTTCATGCACACTCCACCCCACTACAGCCCTAATGTTAATTATCATCCTATATACATATGTATGTACATAATTTGCTCAAAGTGGAAATATGGTTGTACAATTTTGAAACTTTCTTGAGTTTTGAATCAGGTTATAAATATTTGCTAATTTCTTTGTGGGCGTGGTATCTCCCATACAAAGACAAAATTGATATTTTATATTTGAAGATCGGTACTAGTAAAAGTTTCCAAACATGATGCACATTATATGGTTAAGGGCGTTTCACACTATAATACTTTGTATTAAGATATGTCAAATATTCAAGCATTACTTGGTAGTGCGATAGCGTGAATTCAATGTGTTATGAAAGTGGCATACTCTGCTAATAATATTGGTGCATTTTAGCTGAAATGACTGGTTACAAATATGGTCTTAAATAATGTAGCCGCGGACCATGTCATTGAAAACAACAACTTATTGTTATACGACAAGTGTTCGTGCTTTTCTTCGTATTTACGATTACCCCGTCTCATTAATAGTCTAGTCACATTGTTTGCAGGGTATAATACGGTAATACATTTGACATCCCGAAAGAGTTCCACGTTTTTAAAACTTTTTCGAAAGAGCGTTTCAGGCTATAATACAAGTCTTACGACTTCAATAAGACAGCAATCTAATGAGATTTGGTGCTGCTGTCAAAAAATCTTAAGTAATATTACATTTTGTTTTCACACTACCACACTTCATATGAAATCAAAAGTGTAAGTAGAAAAAAAATTACTTTTTTGTTGTTTTGTTATTTTCTTTATTTGCTATTGTAATATTAAATCACTGAAGAAAATGAAAAATCTTATCTTATTGCATTTTTTTAACCGTCTTTCTGCAGCGATTTTCAATTCTGAATTGATATTGCGTTTATGGTTTACTTGTTCGTTGTAGTATTTGTGTCACAATATGCAACATGAATAATAAACGTGTTGCATAAACATGTTGCATTGTCTGTAGTGTACATTAAAATAAATTTGAATACAACATTTCTTTTGAAAACCATTTTATAAACGTTTAATAAGTTGCATATATCAGAGATCAACTGGTTTATTCATGAAATATGTTTTTGATTTGTGAAAGGTTGATAAATCAAATACGCATAGAATGTATGTGTATGTAAATATATATGTATACATGAATATATATTTTTATATTTTTGAAAATACTGCGTATAGAATTTAAACATCAGCATAAACCAAAGAACTATTAATAATACAGACTCTTTTTTTGTTCTCTGTGCGTCTGTCTGTTTTTAAACATATGTACAAAGCACACTAATAATTCTTGAATGCTTCTTTCGGCCAAAGAATATTAAATATTTTTAAAAGATTCACTTTATTGTCAGTCACAGTAATCTTGTTAATTTCCATAAATAAATATTAAATAAAAAAAATTGCTCGTGATGTCCTTTCATCATGTATTTTATATGGAAAAGCCATACATTCATTTCCATATGCATGTATGTATGTGTGCGTGCGTGAGTGTGAAAGTTTTTAAATGAGAAAGTTTATAATTCAAAATAACTTTCGTACAGACAGATAAATGAAAACTTCTCCAAACGCTTCAGTAAAACTCCATAAACATACAGACACGTTGGAATTAAACCGCACAAAATATTCACATGCCTACCCACTGTAGCAAGAACTCGCACATTCATATCAAATTTAATCCTGTTGGTTTGTTTGCTGCAAAAAAAACCGCACGCTGTATGCCTGCTGTTGCTGCTGTTGTCGTCCTTTGGCTCAGATTTGCTTGTTGTTTTTATTTCTTCTGGCTTTTTTTTTGTCTCTTCAAACCCCAAACAGATTTTTCATGAATGAATTAATGTATGGAAAGCAAGAACCAACGAATGAATGAAATGAAAGTGTCTGGATTCACGTGATTTATGAACAATTTACTACAATAACGCTGAGATTTAATTTTTTGTTTTATTGTTGACATTAAAGTTGTGTTGCTGCTGTTGCAGTTGCACGTAAAGAGTTTTGTAAGTAAGGGAATTTGGGGGGTGGATAACAGCATTAAAGAGAGCAAAAAAGGAGCAGAGGAAAATTATAAAACGGCTTCTTTCGCCGTTGTGTATTTGTTGTCGCTGATGTTAATGTTGCTATTATTGGTGTTGTTGTTATTTCAGTTCTGCCCGATGCGTGTTAGTTTTTAATGAGTTTTTTTTGTTTTGCTTAAAAACATAAACAACTGCGGCGTTGTTGTTTCTGCTGTTGCTGTGTTTGTTTTAATTGTATTTTAACGGGAAAACATCAACAAATTTTATTCCTGTGACAAGTTTGATGGCATCAGTTGCCAGCGTTAGAGATTGCAGGCAGACATCGTGAATGTTTTTTAAATTTGAAATAATGAATTTAATAATTCAATTCTGTCCTCAATACAAAGACCTGCCTTTGTGTAACACAAGGTCTCAAAATTCGTATCGTAAAAATTTAATTTACGTTTTCAAAAGTTGCACGTAAATTTTAATGTTTTGGAAAGATCAGCTTCCACAGAACAATGACCTGAACAATGATCAGTGAAGTACTAGAAATTCGGTTGAAATAGAATATTTGCCATAGAACTTTGATATGTTTAGAACCGAATTATGTACTCATATATTGAGTGTGTTGTTGGCTCAGTTGTCAGAGCTTTGACTAGCAGATCGTGGATTGAATCCCTCGTCAACTCAAAAGAAATGTTCATGCTTCGTTGGTATTTGAGTCAGAGATGCAAAATGGCTCTTATGTTTTTGTACGCATTTTGAAAACTAAATGTACTTTTTTATCCCTAACGGTACTATTTTATAATACATAATATTATTTATTAACAACAGAAACGTCTATACTAGAGATCAGTTATTAAACAAGATTTATTTTTAAAATGTTTTTGATAATAATTTTTTGTTCATTCATTTCAAAATTGAAGCACCACGAATTTGCCGACTTTAATAATCCTTTTGTTTCTCTCACATTAGCAACAGTAGAAACGTGTAGCCTATTTCGCATTATTGATAGTTTGCAAAGAGTAGACACGTTGCTTTGCTCTCTTTTTCCTTTTCTAAGCACACTTTACTTCCTTACGTTGGGTTAGTGCAGCTGGTTGCTGAATGTAAAAGTAAAGGTCCTAGCCCACTTTGGTCCAGTTCATTATACTCCCGGAATTGTTAAATATTTTTTGTATTATTTTGCCGTGGCACAAAATTCTAATATTCATTGATATAAATACATAAATATTTTTTTATTTCTGAAACCTTTTGATGAGAAGCAAGAAGAAAAGGCAGTAAATAATATTGAATTGATAGTCGATATGATAAACTTGAATGTACAGTTGGCCATGCTTTATTCCCGCAAGGAAATGGAGACTTCCATTCATGTTAGAAATCACTAAGCGCAGTGTACAATTGTTAATCGTTGAAACCGGGAGCATTCTGGAAAATTAAATTTTTCCGATTCATTGAGTAACAATTTTGAATATTTTTTTTTTATTAATTAATATCTTTTGTTTTATTTACACTTTTTCATAATTTATCTTATTATTATATTATTCCACATTGTAGAATTCTAGGTTAGCAATTCTTATATTTTTTACGTCTTTCTTTCACCTCAAATTGCAAGCTAAACAGTGAGAATTGCAAAGCAAAAGATAATTGCAGAACACATGAATCCGTTTACCCTCCTCATTCTTCTCTGCTCTTTCGCCAAAAAACTCAAAAATTGCTGCAACGAAAATTGCAAGTATGGACGGGGACTAACTGTAATTACCATTGCCCTAAAATTTTTTTGCCCCAGATAATAGATGTTGCCGCTTAATCGAAGGACGAATATAATGAAGGTCTCACTCTATTTCTATTTTTTTCAATAAAATAATTTAATTATGTGATATTCCTAAGATATGTGCATATTTCTATAATCCCGCCACAAAAGTCTCTTACATTAAGAAAAATTGCCAGTGCTGCATACAAATCAACAAAAATTGAGTTAAACGCTTCTCCATGAAAACCATTGAAATGTCATTAAACTGTAGACAGCATTAGCGATAATTTCTTTAACAACTATAGAATTTAGTGTTTTAACTAACACCAGCCAGCCATTTATATTTTTAAAGTCAATTATTTCGGTTAATAAAGACATTTTCCATTAGGAATCAAATTTATTTTATTTTTTTTTCTATTTTATTCGTATATTGTATGAACGAATGTAATTGAAATTCATAGCAAATATTTTCAAAATGACACAATTACAGGAGCTGGTTGGCTGTTTGTATGCCAGTGTTGCTCTCATTGAAATCGTTTTGGTTTAAAGTGGACTTAAGAATTTTGAAAAATAATTTATTTTATTTTTATATATTTTTTTAATACGCACGTACATATTTTGTCGTATAAATTAAAATGTATTTTCTTTTGAAAAGGAATCGAGTCGGTGCGAAACATTGCAAACGTTATTTTAGTGAATGATAACACAAAATTAAAGTTTAATTAATTAATTAAAGAAATTAATTGTTGCAAAAATAAAACTGAGTGCACAACAATATCGAACAGTGTAACAAATAGTACAAGTAGCAAAAGTCTTCAAATACCATTTCGACCTTAAATAACGAGATAAATATCTACAAAGCATGACTTGGACAATAATGACGAAGATTAAACTGCTACAGAAACTGTTGATCATAGAAATACTTTGAAATCCAACACTAAATCAATTTTCATTTCGATAACTTTCTTCAATACAACAATTAAATTTTTATAGACACCACATACATACATCTTATGTCTTAAACTTGGATATTTCCTTCAAAAATAAGTACTATTTTCTTAACGCTAATATACAGGCGTATGTATAAACGCTTAAAAAAGGCACAGAACAAAACCATTATCTGAAAAAGGCACAGCCAACCTGTCCAAAATTAAACGGAACGAAAACAAGTGATATGTCGAACACCTGTTTATTAGCAAGTTAAACTTTCATAAAATTCGGGTGCAATCATTTCTACCTGTACAATTGATTAACAGTTTTAATTGAAAAAATTCACAACTTTTCCTTCATTTGACCATTTCACAGTATTTTGATTGCGCTGTTTAGAGAGAACACAAAAATCAATTAAAATAATCGTAGATTCAATTAAATTATTAACTAAGAAAGAAACTTTGATTGAGCAAATTGACTTAATTGGGAAAAATTATGTGATTTTTATTTATAAACAAGTGAGATTTTATTTCTTTTATCCAAAAATTTCGTTGAATAGCTACCGCTATGAAAATGGAAAATTTCCAAAATTAACCCGTTGCTGTAATAAACATGTGCGAAACAAGTGTATGAATTTCTTTGCGTCATTTATTCAATTCGACCTTGAAGTCAAAATTTCTTAGCTGTGGTTTATTTTATTCTCTATAGTACTTGACTATATATACTTCTCTATAGTACTTTTCACAGACAATGTTTTCGCGACTCACCCTTAAATTGTTCGTGCGCATTATAATATTCGTGGGACCGATACGAAATGTACGAGCATCGAACACATGCCGAATAGGTACGAGTCAGGAATTCTATAAATGTTCCTGCGATGTTTGAAATATTATTAGTCTATCTTCGGAATTCGCAGCGATAACATCTCCAAAACACAGTTCAAATATTCTAAAAAACTTAAAAGACATTTCTACAATGGAAGAGCGCAAATTTAAACCGCAAACACCCACGGTCCAATTCCTATTATTTAATTACACCAATGCACTTAGAAGGCGCAAACGGGATAAATACAAAATCACAAAAAGCAAATGTGCTCTAACTAACATTTTGATAACGAATTCATATAAATGGATATCAGAACATCCACTCCATGAACTACAAATTATGGACAGGCAAATTTGTTATGAGGATCGCCTGAAAAGACGTTTGAAAAAATTGCGGAAGGGGCAAGTAAATTGAAAAGATTGGAGCAGTTATAAAGAAACTAAAATGAAATGCTATCCTTCGAAATCATCATCCTTCTAACCCCAATAGAAATATCGGTCTTTTTCAAGACTCATCAAGAACCATCGGTCCTTTTCAGGACCAACAAAAATATTCAAAGAGAGATTTTATAGTTTCTGCTAATAAAGAAATTAGGGAGAATCTAAAAAATTTAAGAATGTAAAATTGTCTACGGCATACGAGTAACTATTAATATTGAAAAAAAACAGCAAGCCAGTAATATAAAAATTCTTTTTAAATTTATTTATTTAACGCGATTAAAAATGAGTTACGATTATTAAAATATGTTTCCTGAATGTAGTTAGTAGACCTTCAACCAAATTTTTTGATGAAAAAATGAAATCTCACATGTTTATATAAAAGCTCGCGTTAATTAAATAAAAGAAATAAGTAAATTTATAAATAAATAATTTGCATCTACTGATGACCACATTTATGGACAAAAACACGAAGACGAAAGGGTAGCAGCCTTCGAAAACGGCATGTTGTTCCATTCTGCTAGTGTTTGTCAGTGTGATTTGTGTTTGAGTTAGTTTGTTCCTTAGCAACTCTCACATGTAATTTTTACTGCCTCTATGTTATCGATCAGTAGCCTATTTAAAGATGAAAAATTTTAACTAACGTATGTATAAACAGGGTTTCAAAATAAGGCACTGCATACATACATATGTATGCATCTAACAATTAATATACTCGTATAATTAAATTTATTTTGAGATTTTTATTGTGCAAAACACTTTCTCCGGCAAGATGAGTCTGATCATTATATGACAATGTTAGAGGCTTCGAGAAATATCAAAGCAGTAGTCTGACAGAAAAGTTTGATATTTCGTAATATTTAACTAATTTTCTATTTCTATATCCTTGAACCAAAGGACAGGGTTTAAAAATCAAATTCCAATGGTCAAAGTCCAAGTCATGGCACACTCAGAGTGAAAGGATACAAAATGCAACACATTTGTCTCTTACAAATTTATTTGTTCTCGCCATTTTGTATCCAATATATTTAGTTACGCTGTTGATGCAGGCGTACATGTTTCTTAAGTATTTCGTATAAATTATAATTTGTGTTGTAAAAAATGTTGATAGCAATTTTACAAACTAAATATGTTTGTTGCGAAATTATCTTAATGAACTAGTATTTAAGCGCCGAAGCCGTAATGCTGCAATGGTGTGTGTAGTCATATTAAACTTATAAAACCTAAAAAAAATTGTATTGAAAAAGTGCTGAACAAAATTATGGAAGAGAAATTGTCATCACTAAATGCGACATGGAATCCGCGACTGTCAATTAAATTAAAATATTAGCGAAAAGTTAAAAACAATTGTTTCATATTTCGTGTGGGATATACAGGGTGGCCCAGTGTGCGCTGTGGCTCCATCCAGTCCGAACCATACTTGCGGATGGTTTTCCAACATTGTTCGATATCAAACATCAGTGATGGAAACGGCGACACCGTGTTCATTTTCAAAAAAAAAAATATGTGCCAATTGTCCTTTCCGACGAAACACCGCATCAAACGGTACACTTAAGCGGCTGCAATTCTCGCTGTTGAACTACTCTTGGATTTTCCGTAGCCCTCTTTACCTATTAACGAACCCATTCAATTGGAAATCGGTATGGTCTTCGTCGCTCATAATTAAATTATGAATAAAATAATGATTTTCTTCTGAAATATTCGTAAAGTTGAACGCTTTTGGCACGTTGTTCTATTGAGCACTATTCCATTTCAAATTACCCAAGTCTGTTTTACAAAATACTGAAAACAAAAAAAAAAAAAAAGAAAAATTAAAATAAAAAAAATATAAGGAACTTAAACACATTCGCTTCTTTTGGGCCAACCTGTCGAACAACAGGTGGATTCACGCATTTGTTTCGGAAAATAACATTTGTTTTTATATTTAATTTGACGTTGCTCTCTTTGAGAGAGATAGATATGATTTTGTTGGCTTAATTTGCTTGAATTGGCTTAATTTTCTATTTTGTCCGCACAAAGTTACATTTGGTTGCCCCTCATCATATACATATACTGGAAATTAATGAAAAGTTCCACATCATTTAAATGCATTAGTGGATACAAGGCGAGTTAAGTACTGTTGTATGTTGTAGCGACGATGTCACCTGGTACTCAATTCGCAGTGATTGTAGTTCTCAATCAACTATGTATATTCCGTCGCGTACCCAATTAATTGCGGTTACATATGGCAGGTTTAATTTTTCGGAATAATTTTTCAAAATGGGTGAACCAAGCCGAATTGATTACCAGATGGGCTCATCGCTACAGCAATACAACAGTACTGTGCTACATTATCCAATCTCTAAAAATGTTGACTCGGTTATAAGCAATAGATGGCGCACCACAAATTTATATAAATAAATGATGAAAATAAACAAATGTGGTAGAACGTTTAAACAATTTTCTGTCGGTTATAATCAACAGATGGCGTGAACTAAATGTTTTACAGATTTGTACCTCAATACGCCTTGGGTGAATGGTGTTGCAAGAAACTCTCACTACAGCAATTTTGTGGGAACAACAATATTTGCCGAAACAGATTGCCTTTTAGAATAAATTTATTTTGATTCTAAATATAATATTTATGCAGAATTAATGAATTTTATTTACTAATTTTTAATTTAATTCATTACAACATGACTCATATCAAATACGTCCTGATTCAAATATTACTCGTAAATAGAATTTATTCGATTGTGCTTTCATTTGAGCAATGACATTCAACAATATATTTCTAAATGAATTTTTAAAGAAATTGGGCAAAATTAAGGGAAAAAAAACTAATAGAACACATTGCACAACATGCTTCGTAATGACTTTTGCTTTATAAACGAGAATATTCAGCGTAGATTTCGTCGAACAAATTCACAATTTTTAAAGCATCTGATGCACGAAGAGGAAAAATACAAGGGAATAAGAGCTCAAGAGATTCTTCTGACATGTGAAAACCCCATGATATGGGAACAGAAAAGAAGCGAAGTAGGGAATTGAAAGAGTTGCAGCAAGAAAAATTCCTTGAAGAAAAACGTAAAGCTCTGTTGCATCAAAATGAGGATCAAATTAAAAAATTGGACGTACAAATAAAGCGTGCCAACCAACGTACAAACCCAACTCTTTGAACAAAAAGCTTTCAAGGAGCTTAAAATCAAAGAAGACTTACAAGCTCGTTTGGAGGAAAATGAACGTTTCGCAGAGGAATGCAAACGAAATAAGAAAATTGCTTTTGAAGAGAAAAGGAAAAATGCAGAAAAGAAAGCAGTGTTGCGCCAAGAACTTTTAAAACAAATAGCAGAGAAAGACAAACAGCGTGACCAAAAAAAGCAAATAATTGAAAAAGAACGTACAAATTTACAGCAGTATTTGATGATCAAGATCAAGATGATCAAGAGGATCATAGAATATATTTGGAGTTTAGCAGACAAAGGGCAGAAGATAAGAGATTACGTTATGAAAGACGTAAACAAGCCGTGCAACAGCGAGCGGCTGTTAGTGAACGTATTGGCCAACACGTTTTAAATCTGCAATTCGAAAAACAAAACCACGATGACTTTTTATCAGAACTTTTAGTTGAAGAACGTTTGGCAAGAGATGAGAACATTTATAAAACAAATTTAGAAAAACAAAACCAAAGAGCGCGATCACTACGCAACGATTTCCAAAGGGTTTTTGTTGAAAGACAGCAACAAAAGCTGTCAAAATACGAGGAAGAAAAACACAGTACGCATGAAGAGCTTAAAGCATTAAGCAAATTAGAGCTTGAAGGAAATGCTAAAAAAAAATCTAAAGAATTAATAAAGCAGTATCGCCAAGATTTATTAAGTACTATTGCGGATAAAAAGCGAGTTCGTGACTTTGAAATTTCACAAAATAAAATACAGCGTGAACAACAATTGACATAGGAAAAGAAACGACAACAAGAAATCGAAGGAGAAAAATTGCGCGTATTAAAAGAAGTACCTTCAGAAAATTTAAAATTCTTACCAATTAGGGCCATAAGCGATGAACATCGTTCAATATTGGGTCTTACCTGTAAAGACAGTAAAGAAACGAAAAACTGTTTAAAGAAATTGTCAGAAAACTAAATAAAAACATACTGGTATAATTTTTAAATAAACAAAAATTATACATACAATTTTTGCAAAAACCTCAAAATCATTCTTTTACAGCTCGCAAGCGTTTCTTAAATTTCTTACGACTTTCAGCCGCATCATAAAGAAATCATTTCGCTTTAAAATAAAAAACAATAATTTTAAACCAAAAAAAGCTTGTATTTTAGTTTTTAATAGTATTTTGTAAAAAATGTTGAGCAACACCTTTGACTTGAAATTTTAAATTTGCTGTTGCCAGTTGCCAGTTGCCAGTTGCCACCCGCAATAATATATTTGACAACTGGCAACTCAACTGAGGTTCGGTTGTCATCCATAATCGAACCATCACAATCACATTATTTTCAATACCCAACGACTTAACCCTTAAATGTCTGGTATATCTTAACAGATACAACCATTCAAAAATCCCTCCGAACACAGCTTTGGCCTGATATTTTTAAAGCGATTCAATTTTATTGAGAACATTATACAGCGTGGCCCAAAGGGAGCTATGGTGTTTAAATCCTTATAACTTTTTTATTATAATTCTTTTTGTTTTCAGTATTTTGTAAAGAAGACTTGGAGAATTTAAAAAGGAACAGTACGCAATGGAACAACGTGCCAAAAGCGTTGAATTTTATTTCAGAAGAAAATAATTATTTTGTTCATAATTTTATTATGAGCGGCGAAGCCCATTTCCAATTGAATGGTTTCATTAAAAGGCCGACGGAAAATCCAAGAGTAGTTCAACATCGAGAATTAGACCCACTTAAGTGTGCCGTTTGGTGCGGTGTTTCCTCGGAAAGGATAATCATTCGAAAATGAACACGGTGTCGCCGTTCCCATCAGTAGTTTTAGATATCTGAAAACCGTCCGCAAGTATGGTTCCAACTGGATGAAGCCGCTGCGCACACTGCGGGGGAGACAAGGGGTCTTTGAACTCAAAACCCTTCGGTCGTTAGAGTTCGTTAGAGAAAAAATACTCTGCTCTCAAATCTACCAGAGAAAAAACAAAATATGCAGTCAAAGTACAAAATAACTTTCTTTTTCAAAAAAGAGTAACACTTTTTGTTTAAATATACATTACGGATGGTTTCAAAATATTTCTGTTAGTGAAATTAAATTTTGTATGAAAATATCTGATAGTCGGCCTTTAAGCTGTCTAAGTTTTCTTTGTTGTATTTTTAAAGACACATTGTACACTCCACGCATATTCTTGATTTTCGTTACGCATACTGTTCGTATTGCATTTTTGTTCCTTTTAATTGATATTTTATTGTATTTATTTATTTTGAATTTTTTTCACTGTTTTTGATTTTTAATTATTATTTTCAGTGTATCTTAAATACTGTTTTAACTTTTTAAAGTAATTAATTTAAATAAAATATCTAAAAAATCTTTTTGTGTATCTGTACAGCAATCTTACCTACTGCCTAAATGCACAGAGTATCTTTAAAGATAAAACATCTTTTTTATAAATAATTTTAAACATAATTTAAGGGTTAAGAACAAAGAGACAATACACCTGTTCATTGACAATTAATATTTCCATAATATTCCGGTTCAACCGTAGACTTCTGACGAAAATGCAATTTGGGAATTAAACGCAAAAACTCATGGTCATAATATTCATGTGGTATATTCCTACCGGTACGAAAAATATGTACAATATCACAAGAAGAAAATGGGCTCTAAATAACATTTTGATAACGAATTCATATAAATGGATATCAGAACATCCATCCAAAGTTGTCTACACAGAAAAATCGAAAATGAATTTCAATTAAAAAGTTTCTTAGTAAATTCTTCTTTCAATTAAAATGTTTACAAATTTTCAGTTTGCAAACAAATTGATTATACCAATTAATATACATATTTGTATTCATAAGGTTTTTCAACAATTAAAATTCAATTAAATTGCTACAAATTTATAAAATTTAGAATTTCTTTCAACTCAGGAATTTAATTGGCGCAATTAATTATTGTTTGGAAGAAAAGAGTGAAAATAATTTGCTTTTAATTGAATTAATTCCCGTGCAAATATTTTCTTTGTAAAGCAAACCAAAAAATACATAGAAAGAATAGATTCAAGATTCAATTAAAATAATAATTAGATTTCAACCTACCATGACTTATTATTCGAACGTCATTTTTACATATGTAATTAATTAACAGTGTTAGTTGAAAAAATTCACAACTTTTTCTCCATTTGACCATGTCACAGTATTTTGATTGCGCTGTTTAGAGAGAACACAAAAATCAATTAAAATAATCGTAGATTCAATTAAATTATTAACTAAGAAAGAAACTTTGATTGAGCAAATTGACTTAATTGGGAAAAATTATGTGATTTTTATTTATAAACATGTGGAATTTTATTTCTTTTATCCAAAAATTTCGTTGAATAGCTACAGGTATGAAAATGGAAAATTTCCAAAATTAACCCGTTGCTGTAATAAACATGTGCGAAACAAGTGTATGAATTTCTTTGCGTCATTTATTCAATTCGACCTTGAAGTCAAAATTTCTTAGCTGTGGTCTATTTTATTCTCTATAGTACTTTTCACAGACAATGTTTTCGCGACTCACCCTTAAATTGTTCGTGCGCGTTATAATATTCGTGGGACCAATACGAAATGTCCGAGCATCGAACACATGCCGAATAGGTACGAGTCACGAATTCTATAAATGTTCCTGCGATGTTTGAAATATTATTAGTCTATCTTCAGAATTCTCTGCGATAACATCTCCAAAATATAGTTAAAATATTCAAAAAAAAACTTAAAAGAAATTTCTACAATGGAAGAGCGCAATATTGAACCGCAAATACCGACGGTGCAATTTCTATTATTTAATTACACCAATGAACTTAGAAAGCGCAACAGGAATGAGTACAAAATCACGACAAGAAAATGTGCTCTAAATGACATTTTGATAACGAATTCATATATATGGATATTAGAAAATCCACTCCAAGGAATGCCAATTATGGACAGGCAAATGCGTTATGAGGTTCAACTGCAAAGTCGTTTGGAAGACTTGCGGAAGAGTAAAAAAAAAAAATAAAAAAAAAAAATAAAAAAAAGTAAAAAAAAAATAAAAAAAAAAAATAAAAATAAAATAAAGAAGTAAATTGAAAAGATTGGAACAGTTATAAAGAAACTAAAATGAAATGCTATCCTTCGAAATCATCATCCTTCTAACCCCAATAGAAATATCGGTCTTTTTCAAGACTCATCAAGAACCATCGGTCCTTTTCAGGACCAACGAAAAGATTCAAAAAGAGATTTTATAGTTTCTACTGATAAAAAAAAGAATGAAGAGTCCAAAAAATTATGAATGTAAAATTTTCTAAACAGAAAATTCGATAATGAACTTCAATTAAAAATTTTCTTAGTAAATTGTTCTTCCAATTAAAATATTTACGAATTTTCAACCTCCAAACAAATTGATCATATCAATTAACATACACATGTATTTGTATTCATGAGGTTTTTCAATATTAAAAATGCTACATATTCTGTAAAAGTTAGAATTTCTCCAACTAAGGAATTAATTTGTTGGAAAAGAAGACTGTAATAGTTTTTATTTAATTGAATTCATTTCCAGGAAACTTGTTCTGTGTAAGGTAAACGAGAAAGTACACAGAGCAAGATTCAATTAAAAGGAAAAGAAGATGCAGTTAAAATAATAATTAAATTTCAACTTATCACGAAAACTACAGGATCAATTAACGGTTTTAATTGAAAAAATTTCACAACTTTCTTCCATTTGATCATTTTATGGCATTTTAATTGCACTATTTTTGTGAGAAAACATCAAAATCAATTAAAATAAAGTTGGATTCAATTAAATTATTAATTGAGAAAAATTATTTGTTTGAGCAAATACTTAATTTAAAAAAATGTGATGTTTATTTGTGAGATTCATGTGAGATTTTATTTATTTTTTCCAAAAATTTCGTTGAATAGCTACCGCTATGAAAATGGAAAATTTCAAAAATTAACCCGTTGCTGTAATTATTTTGTTCAAAAACAGTGTAAAAGGCCAAAAACGTTATTTCCTTTCTTAATAAAAAAAAAATCATCCTTCAATGTTCAAAAGTATAGATAGTATATCAATTCATTTATTTGACAATTCTATCATAATAATTTCTATATTTTTCAGAGTGAAAATTTATAAACTAATGGTAACTAGTTAGTTTTTGTTGAACATAAACACAGGTATATTAAATATTTTAAAAAACATATAAATGAAATTTCCAACAGTCAGCTCGCAGTATACAGTCGAATGAAGGGAGCAGCACGTTTATGGTTGGATTCGCTTCTAATTTTACATTCAAAATGGAGTGATTTTGCAAGAGAATTGATGAATGAATTTACTTCTACCGAAGATGAAGCTGAAATACATTTCAAAATGATTAATACGGTGCGTAGAATTGATGAAAAGATTGCAGACTATTGTTTTCGAATATGTGCATTAGGAAACGTTATAAAATGAGTGAAAGAGCTATTGTCAAATATGCGAGAGAAGGATTGCAAAATCGTGAAATTCAAATCGCTATCGCTGCTCAGAAAATTGATTCAGTTAAAGAATTGCGTGATATATTGAGTGAGTATGAAAGAAACGTACCATTGAGACCAGTAACGAAAAATGTTGAATTCAGATAGAAAACGCACGATAAGTAACGCGAAATAAGTATTCCAACTCTAAAAATGCGAAAAAAAGATAGTTTAGTAAAATCTTGTTGAGAAATTAAATGTTTTAATTGTAATGAAATAGGTCATATTTCTACCAATTGTTTGAAACCTCAAAAACGTTCCCGTTGTGATAAATGCAATAAAGTTCATCATAGGAATGAAATGTCTATGTAAAAAAATTACTACTACGCGAAATACATATTGTAATAACGACGATATTTTTAAAATAAAAATTAATTTAAATAATACAGTTTTAACTGCTTTCAAAAAATCACTTTAGAACGTATTAAATGCGGAATGAGAATTACCGGTATTTGTGGAGGTATTCGTGTCGCAAATGAAAAGATATTGGTCAATCTAATTATTAACGATATTAATGTACCCGTAACTTTATATTTGATTGATGATGAACTCTTGTTATCAGATATTTTACTTGGTCAAGACGCATTTGTTGATGGTAATATAGTAATGGTAGTTGAAGGCAAGAAAATAACGATTATTGGTAAATCTGATAAAAAAAATACGAATTAATAGCAAAACTGAAGATGTATTAAAAAGAAATTGTAAGAAAGCACCGATTGAAGCAGATTTTGTTAAATGTGAGTTAAATGAAGAAAAATCTAAACTGCTAGATCTTCTCCATGAAAATAGAGATGTGTTTTCAAATAGTTTGAAAAATTTGGCAAAATCAGATTTAGTTAAAATGAAAATAAGTTTAACAGATTCTAAAATTGTCAAATAATCTCCATATCGTGTGCCAGAGTCGAAGAAAAATGTAATAGCAAAAATGGTCTTCATCTTTTATTGTATTGATTCCGATCCCACATCTGATCTAAAAGGCCAAAAACGTTATTTCCTTTCTTAATAAAAATAAGAGTCGTCCTTCAATGTTCAAAAGTATATATCAATATATCAATTCATTTATTTGACAATTCTATCATAATACAGTGGTACAAAATTGAATGAAGTAGAAAAACCTGGGACCGGATATTATTTTTCTTGTAGGTGTTGTCGAGTTAAAGAAGAATCCAATAGTGAAATATGCCGGACACCTCCAAAATCCGGTTTTACGGGTAAATAACCGGTTTTTGTACCTTTGCGCACTTATAAGCCTGTAATTTTGTTGATAATAATCCGATTTTCAATTTCTTACTAGATTTGGAAAGAAGTAACTGAGATCTTTCGAAAGATATATAATTTATCTAAGAAAACTTAAGAAATTTGGATGTTATTGTCGAGCAAACACAAATTTTGTAGATTTTTCAAAAATTTTTCAACTTTGGTGACGTTTTTATACATTATAATGTAATAAACTATAATACTATTGAATTTATTTAAAAAGTACGTTTGTTAACGATTACAACGCATATTTGGGGTTAAAAATAGATAAATAATTGACTGAGTTATTAAACTTTTCATGAAAACAAAATTTTTAACAAAATGCCTGCACAATGTTTTTGCTGTTGTTTCTATGCACTTTCTCTAAAATTACAAATCACTGTTAGCCTAAACACAACTTAGAATTACAACAAATATTTGTAATGAGAGCTTTACTCATGTTTGTTTGTCAATATTGCTGTAATACATTAAAAAAAGAGAAAATTCAACCTTCGTTTGTTTTGCCCTCTTCTACGCCTATGATTTGGCATAATCAGCCATATCATAAACCAAATCATTGCTACTTTTGTCAAACCGATGTTTTAGGTCACTGTTTTAAAACGCGCAAAAACATTAAGTACGCAAATGTTGTAACTGTTACAAAACCAATACCTCTAAGTAATGATCTACCGACAACGAGCAAATCTGACGATGTAACAGAAAAAGATTTTGAACAAGAAGAGTTCCTTCCATCCAGATCTACAACAACGGAGCTGCATTTTTTTGTCAAAAGCTGATTTCGACGATCTTGTTCGCGATTTACACTTGTCAAAGCGGCAATCTGAAGTCCTCGGGTCGCGATTAAAGCAGTGGAATTTGGTGGAAAAAGATTTCGTTATAACATCTGGTAGAAAGAGTGACCGGACTTGGTTACTTGAAGAAAATTTCAAGACTAGTTCCAATGACAGTGATCTCGTGTATTGCGTTGATGTACCAAAACTATTATCGGCATTAAATCACAATTATAATGCAGATAGTATGGCCATCTCGCGAGTCACATAGAATAGGCTGGAAAAACATTTTAAATGACCAATTAGTTACAGCTGAGGACGTTATTCTGCCACCACTGCATCTAAAACTGGGATACATGAAACAATTTGTAAAAAAATTAGATGTAAACGGCGACGCTTTTTGTCATCTCAAAGCGGTGTTCCCAAAACTAAGTGAAGCCTAAATAAAAGGAGGTATTAATTAATTTGTTTACATATCTAGTACGTTTTTATCTGTTTTGATAACTGTTAGGTATTTTTATTGGACCTCAAATTCGAAAAATTATGAGAGATGCAGATTTCATTAACAAGCTAAGTTCCGTTGAAAGACGTTCATGGAAGAGTTTTGTTGCGCTATGCGATAATTTCCTTGGAAATCACAGAAGCGACGACTATGTCACAGTTGTCAATGAGTTTTTAAGTGCGTATGGTGAAATGGGCTGCAACATGTCCATAAAAATTTATTTTCTGCATTCGCATTTGGACTTTTTCCCAGATAACCTGGGCCAGTTCAGTGATGAACAAGGCGAACATTTTCACCAGGAAATGGCAACTATTGAAAAACGCTTTGAAGGAAAAAATATAATAAAAATGATTTCAGAATATTGCTGACCAGCAACACTTAAACGAGAAACTGATGATGCTGATTTAAAAAAAAAACGGTCAAGCAAACACTTTTGAGTTAAATGACCCCAAAATAAAATTTGTATAAAATGTTTAAAAGTTTATTTTCATGAAAAGTTTAATAACTCAGTCAATTATTTATCTATTTTTAACCCCAAATATGCGTTGTAATCGTTAACAAACGTACTTTTTAAATAAATTCAATAGTATTATAGTTTATTACATTATAATGTATAAAAACGTCACCAAAGTTAAAAAATTTTTGAAAAATCTACAAAATTTGTGTTTGCTCGACAATAACACCCAAACTTCTCAAGTTTTCTTAGATAAATTATATATCATTCGAAAGATCTCAGTTACTTCTTTCCAAATCTAGTAAGAAATTGAAAATCGGATTATTATCAACAAAATTACAGGCTTATCAGTGCGCAAAGGTACAAAAACCGGTTTTTAACAGTAAAACCGGATTTTGAAGGTGTCCGGCATATTTCACTATTGTATTCTTCTTTAACTCAACAAGACCTACAAAAAAAATAATATCCGGTCTGAGGTTTTTTGGACTGTCACACCGTGTAATGTAATGGAATGTAATAAACATGTGCGAAACATGTGTAAGAATTTCTTAGCGGTGGTTTATTTTATTCTCTTCTTGAAGTACCTGTTCACAGACACCATTAAATTGTTTGTGGACGTTATAATATTCGTGCGAGCGATAAGAAAATGGAGAAAAAGTCTAAATCTAAAATTCACCATGACTAATGAGGATTTACATTTTTCTCGGAAATACCTTTTAAGAATTACAATGAAAATATGCAACACGCGGAAGGATTTGGGATTTAGTGTGCAAAATATGTGAAGTAGAACAGAATAATTACGAGTCACGAATTCTATAAATGTTCCTGCGATGTTTGAAATATTATTAGTCTATCTTCAGAATTCTCTGCGATAACATCTCCAAAAAATAGTTAAAATATTCAAAAAAATTTAAAAGAAATTTCTACAATGGAAGAAAACGCCGACCCAGACACACCCACTTGCCAATTCCTATTATTTACTTACATCAATGAACTTAAAAGGCGCAAAAAGGATATATATGAAATCACAAAATTAAAATGGGCTCTAAATAATACTCTGATAACAAATTCTTATGAATTGTTTTCCCAACGTTCATTGGAAGAACTACAAATTTTGGACAGGCAAATTAGTTATGAGGCTCGCCTGCAAAAGAGTTTGAAAAAATTGCGGAAGGGGCAAGTAAATTGAAAACATTGGAACAGTTATAAAGAAACTAAAATGAAATGCTATCCTTCGAAACCATCATCCTTCTAACCCCAATAGAAATATCGGTCTTTTTCAAGACTCATCAAGAATCATCGGTCCTTTTCAGGACCAACGAAAATATTCAAAGAGAGATTTTATAGTTTCTAATGATAAAAAAAAGAACGAAGAGTCGAGAAAATTAAGAATGCAAAGTTGTCTACACAGAAAATTCGAAAATGAACTTCAATTAAAAAGTTTCTTAGTAAATTGTTCTTCCAATTAAAATATTTACGAATTTTCTACCTCCAAACAAATTGATCATATCAATTAACATACACATGTATTTGTATTCATGAGGTTTTTCAATATTAAAAATGCTACATATTCTGTAAAAGTTAGAATTTCTCCAACAAAGGAATTAATTTGTTGGAAAAGAAGACTGACAATAGTTTTTATTTAATTGAATTCATTTCCAGGAAACTTGTTCTGTGTAAGGTAAACGAGAAAGTACACAGATCAAGATTCAATTAAAAGGAAAAGAAGATGCAATTAAAATAATAATTAGATTTCAACTTATCACGAAAACTACAGGATCAATTAACGGTTTTAATTGAAAAAATTTCACAACTTTCTTCCATTTGATCATTTTATGGCATTTTAATTGCACTATTTTTTTGAGAAAACATCAAAATCAATTAAAATAAAGTTGGATTCAATTAAATTATTAATTGAGAAAAATTATTTGTTTGAGCAAATACTTAATTTAAAAAAATGTGATGTTTATTTGTGAGATTCATGTGAGATTTTATTTCTTTTATCCAAAAATTTCGTTGAATAGCTACAGGTATGAAAATGGAAAATTTCCAAAATTAACCCGTTGCTGTAATAAACATGTGCGAAACAAGTGTATGAATTTCTTTGCGTCATTTATTCAATTCGACCTTGAAGTCAAAATTTCTTAGCTGTGGTCTATTTTATTCTCTATAGTACTTTTCACAGACAATTTTTTCGCGACTCACCCTTAAATTGTTCGTGCGAGTTTAATATTCGTGGGGCCGATACGAAATGTACGAGCATCGAACACATGCCGAATAGGTACGAGTCAGGAATTCTATAAATGTTCCTGCGAGGTTTGAAATATTATTAGTCTATCTTCGGAATTCGCAGCGATAACATCTCCAAAACACAGTTCAAATATTCTTAAATACTTAAAAGACATTTCGACAATGGAAGAGCGCAAATTTAAACCGCAAACACCCACGGTCCAATTACTATTATTTAAGTACACCAATGCAGTTAGAAGGCGCAACAGGAATAAGTACAAAATCACAAAAATCAAATGTGCTCTAAATGACATTTTGATAACGAAATCATCTAAATGGATATCAGAACATCCACTCCATGAACTACAAATTGAACGTTTCGCAGAGGAATGCAAACGAAATAAGAAAATTGCTTTTGAAGAGAAAAGGAAAAATGCAGAAAAGAAAGCAGTGTTGCGCCAAGAACTTTTAAAACAAATAGCAGAGAAAGACAAACAGCGTGACCAAAAAAAGCAAATAATTGAAAAAGAACGTACAAATGTACAGCAGTATTTGTACGGCATAAAGAAAGATATTGAATATGAGAAACAGCTCGCCCTCGAACTGAAAGCGAAGCAGAGAAAAGATAGAGACGACTATCTTCACGATGTCGAATTGTACCGAAATAAGAAAAAACTACAGTGGCCAAAAAAACTATTCGACATAGGCCGTAAATTTTATATATTTATCAAAAAAAAAATATGTAATGTTGTTTTTAACAAAATAAACTTATAAATGTCTTTATTAAGGAACACAAAGTTATATTCAATAAAAAAAATGAGATCTCAAAGTAAAAAAAGCAAAAAACACATGAATTAAAATATTATTAACAAAAAACAAGCAAAAAAAGTATTCGACATTGGTAACATTTTTAAAATACATGAATTGAAATACAAGCTTATTTCTACTTCAGTGGCGAGTTGCTTTTCCTTGCCTACGTATAACCTCTTTTAAACGATCTGGCATAGATTTTACCAACGTTTTGGTATATTCCGGATGAATTTGGCTCCATTCCTTCTGCAGGATAACTTCCATCTGGTGTTTGTGCGTAAATTCACGTTTTCTGATTTTTTTTTTCCAAGTGACCCCAAAGATGTTCAATTGGGTTAAGGTCTGGGGACTGTGGCGGCGTTTTTATTAATTTAGGACAATTATATAAAAGCCAAAGCTTTGTATTAGTGGTACAATGTTTGGGATCATTATCTTGATAAAACTGAAATCTATTTGCCAGACCCAATTTTCCAGCACTTGACCTCAAATTTTGCTTTAGGAGGTCAATGTAATTTCGGTGATCCATAATGCCATCAATCAACGCAATATTACACACGCCTGATGCCGCCATACATCCCCATACCATAACACCACTGCCACCATGTTTAACAGTTGGTACCATATTCCTTTCATCTAATTCTGTGTTAGGTTTGCGATGTACCAGAACTTTTCCATCACATCGAAAAAGGTTATATTTACTTTCGTCAGCAAAAATAAAATCCATCGAGAACTCCATTGGCTTATTTACATGCTCTTTCGCAAAATCTAATCTCAACTTTCTATTTTTCTTAGTAATGTGTGGCTCCTTCCTGGCTGATCGTGAATAGAAATCGTGCTTTTTTAAGACGTTTCTTATTGTTTGAGGTGTAACGGATATACCTAAGTGTTCCTCAGTGTTTTTAGCTAAAGTGTTAGCAGTAATTTTTGGACTTTTTCTTACTTCACGCACGATTCGCCGTTCATCTGAATCTGTAAGTTTGCAAGGTCGCCCAAGCCTTACCTTGTTTATCACAGTTTTACTTGATTTGTACTTTTTTATAATGTAATATACAGTAGTTCTTGACCTTTAAACGATTTCTGATGTAGTCTTTTCCGTTTTTCCTAATTTAAAATGATGTATTATTAAATTTCTTACATCAACAGAAGTTTCTTTCCCTTTACGTCCCATCGTCGCGATCACTTGCACAGAAATAAGAAAAAAGTTCTTGTAAATAATAAACAAGAAACATAGCGATATTTTTACCAACAATGACATGAAGTAATGAGAAATACACAATCAGAATAAGGGAAAAACAATGCCAGTCGAATACTTTTTTGCTTTGCAATTTTTGTGTTTTCGTTCAAACAGATAGATGAGTTAAAAAATGTGAAATTTTTATTATTTTTAGGACCATAAATTATTAAATACATATAATACAATGTGATCTCACGTTTATACATATAAAAAACAAAAGGATACTAGCGTTTTGAATGAAATTTAAGAAAATAATTGCAATGTCGAATAGTTTTTTTGGCCACTGTAGATGATCAAGAGGATCATAGAATATATTTGGAGTTTAGCAGACAAAGGGCAGAAGATAAGAGATTACTTTATGAAAGACGTAAACAAGCCGTGCAACAGCGAGCGGCTGTTAGTGAACGTATTGGCCAACACGTTTTAAATCTGCAATTGGAAAAACAAAACCACGATGACTTTTTATCAGAACTTTTAGTTGAAGAACGTTTGGCAAGAGATGAGAACATTTATAAAACAAATTTAGAAAAACAAAACCAAAGAGCGCGATCACTACGCAACGATTTCCAAAGGGTTTTTGTTGAAAGACGGCAACAAAAGCTGTCAAAATACGAGGAAGAAAAGCACAGTACGCATGAAGAGCTTAAAGCATTAAGCAAATTAGAGCTTGAAGGAAATGCTAGAAAAAAATCTAAAGAATTAATAAAGCAGTATCGCCAAGATTTATTAAGTACTATTGCGGATAAAAAGCGAGTTCGTGACTTTGAAATTTCACAAAATAAAATACAGCGTGAACAACAATTGACATTGGAAAAGAAACGACAACAAGAAATCGAAGGAGAAAAATTGCGCGTATTAAAAGAAGTACCTTCAGAAAATTTAAAATTCTTACCAATTAGGGACATAAGCGATGAACATCGTTCAATATTGGGTCTTACCTGTAAAGACAGTAAAGAAACGAAAAACTGTTTAAAGAAATTGTCAGAAAACTAAATAAAAACATACTGGTATAATTTTTAAATAAACAAAAATTATACATACAATTTTTGCAAAAACCTCAAAATCATTCTTTTACAGCTCGCAAGCGTTTCTTAAATTTCTTACGACTTTCAGCCGCATCATAAAGAAATCATTTCGCTTTAAAATAAAAAACAATAATTTTAAACCAAAAAAAGCTTGTATTTTAGTTTTTAACTACTCAACTCAACTCAACTGAGGTTCGGTTGTCATCCATAATCGAACCATCACAATCACATTATTTTCAATACCCAACGACTTAACCCTTAAATGTCTGGTATATCTTAACAGATACAACCACTCAAAAATCCCTCCGAACACAGCTTTGGCCAGAATATTTTTAAAGCGATTCAATTTTATTGAGAACATTATACAGCGTGGCCCAAAGGGAGCTATGGTGTTTAAATCCTTATAACTTTTTTATTATAATTCTTTTTGTTTTCAGTATTTTGTAAAGAAGACTTGGAGAATTTAAAAAGGAACAGTACGCAATGGAACAACGTGCCAAAAGCGTTGAATTTTATTTCAGAAGAAAATAATTATTTTGTTCATAATTCTATTATGAGCGGCGAAGCCCATTTCCAATTGAATGGTTTCATTAAAAGGCCGACGGAAAATCCAAGAGTAGTTCAACATCGAGAATTAGACCCACTTAAGTGTGCCGTTTGGTGCGGTGTTTCCTCGGAAAGGATAATCATTCGAAAATGAACACGGTGTCGCCGTACCCATCAGTGGTTTTAGATATCGGAAAACCGTCCGCAAGTATGGTTCCAACTGGATGAAGCCGCTGCGCACACTGCGGGGGAGACAAGGGGTCTTTGAACTCAAAACCCTTCGGTCGTTAGAGTTCGTTAGAGAAAAAATACTCTGCTCTCATATCTACCAGAGAAAAAACAAAATATGCAGTCAAAGTACAAAATCGCTATCTTTTTCAAAAAAGAGTAACAGTTTTTGTTTAAATATACATTACGGATGGTTTCAAAATATTTCTGTTAGTGAAATTAAATTTTGTATGAAAATATCTGATAGTCGGCCTTTAAGCTGTCTAAGTTTTCTTTGTTGTATTTTTAAAGACACATTGTACACTCCACGCATATTCTTGATTTTCGTTACGCATACTGTTCGTATTGCATTTTTGTTCCTTTTAATTGATATTTTATTGTATTTATTTATTTTGAATTTTTTTCACTGTTTTTGATTTTTAATTATTATTTTCAGTGTATCTTAAATACTGTTTTAACTTTTTAAAGTAATTAATTTAAATAAAATATCTAAAAAATCTTTTTGTGTATCTGTACAGCAATCTTACCTACTGCCTAAATGCACAGAGTATCTTTAAAGATAAAACATCTTTTTTATAAATAATTTTAAACATAATTTAAGGGTTAAGAACAAAGAGACAATACACCTGTTCATTGACAATTAATATTTCCATAATATTCCGGTTCAACCGTAGACTTCTGACGAAAATGCAATTTGGGAATTAAACGCAAAAACTCATGGTCATAATATTCATGTGGTATATTCCTACCGGTACGAAAAATATGTACAATATCACAAGAAGAAAATGGGCTCTAAATAACATTTTGATAACGAATTCATATAAATGGATATCAGAACATCCATCCAAAGTTGTCTACACAGAAAAATCGAAAATGAATTTCAATTAAAAAGTTTCTTAGTAAATTCTTCTTTCAATTAAAATGTTTACACATTTTCAGTTTGCAAACAAATTGATTATACCAATTAATATACATATTTGTATTCATAAGGTTTTTCAACAATTAAAATTCAATTAAATTGCTACAAATTTATAAAATTTAGAATTTCTTTCAACTCAGGAATTTAATTGGCGCAATTAATTATTGTTTGGAAGAAAAGAGTGAAAATAATTTGCTTTTAATTGAATTAATTCTCGTGCAAATATTTTCTTTGTAAAGCAAACCAAAAAATACATAGAAAGAATAGATTCAAGATTCAATTAAAATAATAATTAGATTTCAACCTACCATGACTTATTATTCGAACGTCATTTTTACATATGTAATTAATTAACAGTGTTAGTTGAAAAAATTCACAACTTTTTCTCCATTTGACCATGTCACAGTATTTTGATTGCGCTGTTTAGAGAGAACACAAAAATCAATTAAAATAATCGTAGATTCAATTAAATTATTAACTAAGAAAGAAACTTTGATTGAGCAAATTGACTTAATTGGGAAAAATTATGTGATTTTTATTTATAAACATGTGGAATTTTATTTCTTTTATCCAAAAATTTCGTTGAATAGCTACAGGTATGAAAATGGAAAATTTCCAAAATTAACCCGTTGCTGTAATAAACATGTGCGAAACAAGTGTATGAATTTCTTTGCGTCATTTATTCAATTCGACCTTGAAGTCAAAATTTCTTAGCTGTGGTCTATTTTATTCTCTATAGTACTTTTCACAGACAATGTTTTCGCGACTCACCCTTAAATTGTTCGTGCGCGTTATAATATTCGTGGGACCAATACGAAATGTCCGAGCATCGAACACATGCCGAATAGGTACGAGTCACGAATTCTATAAATGTTCCTGCGATGTTTGAAATATTATTAGTCTATCTTCAGAATTCTCTGCGATAACATCTCCAAAATATAGTTAAAATATTCAAAAAAAAACTTAAAAGAAATTTCTACAATGGAAGAGCGCAATATTGAACCGCAAATACCGACGGTGCAATTTCTATTATTTAATTACACCAATGAACTTAGAAAGCGCAACAGGAATGAGTACAAAATCACGACAAGAAAATGTGCTCTAAATGACATTTTGATAACGAATTCATATATATGGATATTAGAAAATCCACTCCAAGGAATGCCAATTATGGACAGGCAAATGCGTTATGAGGTTCAACTGCAAAGTCGTTTGGAAGACTTGCGGAAGAGTAAAAAAAAAAAATAAAAAAAAAAAATAAAAAAAAGTAAAAAAAAAATAAAAAAAAAAAATAAAAATAAAATAAAGAAGTAAATTGAAAAGATTGGAACAGTTATAAAGAAACTAAAATGAAATGCTATCCTTCGAAATCATCATCCTTCTAACCCCAATAGAAATATCGGTCTTTTTCAAGACTCATCAAGAACCATCGGTCCTTTTCAGGACCAACGAAAAGATTCAAAAAGAGATTTTATAGTTTCTACTGATAAAAAAAAGAATGAAGAGTCCAAAAAATTATGAATGTAAAATTTTCTAAACAGAAAATTCGATAATGAACTTCAATTAAAAATTTTCTTAGTAAATTGTTCTTCCAATTAAAATATTTACGAATTTTCAACCTCCAAACAAATTGATCATATCAATTAACATACACATGTATTTGTATTCATGAGGTTTTTCAATATTAAAAATGCTACATATTCTGTAAAAGTTAGAATTTCTCCAACTAAGGAATTAATTTGTTGGAAAAGAAGACTGTAATAGTTTTTATTTAATTGAATTCATTTCCAGGAAACTTGTTCTGTGTAAGGTAAACGAGAAAGTACACAGAGCAAGATTCAATTAAAAGGAAAAGAAGATGCAGTTAAAATAATAATTAAATTTCAACTTATCACGAAAACTACAGGATCAATTAACGGTTTTAATTGAAAAAATTTCACAACTTTCTTCCATTTGATCATTTTATGGCATTTTAATTGCACTATTTTTTTGAGAAAACATCAAAATCAATTAAAATAAAGTTGGATTCAATTAAATTATTAATTGAGAAAAATTATTTGTTTGAGCAAATACTTAATTTAAAAAAATGTGATGTTTATTTGTGAGATTCATGTGAGATTTTATTTATTTTTTCCAAAAATTTCGTTGAATAGCTACCGCTATGAAAATGGAAAATTTCAAAAATTAACCCGTTGCTGTAATTATTTTGTTCAAAAACAGTGTAAAAGGCCAAAAACGTTATTTCCTTTCTTAATAAAAAAAAAATCATCCTTCAATGTTCAAAAGTATAGATAGTATATCAATTCATTTATTTGACAATTCTATCATAATAATTTCTATATTTTTCAGAGTGAAAATTTATAAACTAATGGTAACTAGTTAGTTTTTGTTGAACATAAACACAGGTATATTAAATATTTTAAAAAACATATAAATGAAATTTCCAACAGTCAGCTCGCAGTATACAGTCGAATGAAGGGAGCAGCACGTTTATGGTTGGATTCGCTTCTAATTTTACATTCAAAATGGAGTGATTTTGCAAGAGAATTGATGAATGAATTTACTTCTACCGAAGATGAAGCTGAAATACATTTGAAAATGATTAATACGGTGCGTAGAATTGATGAAAAGATTGCAGACTATTGTTTTCGAATATGTGCATTAGGAAACGTTATAAAATGAGTGAAAGAGCTATTGTCAAATATGCGAGAGAAGGATTGCAAAATCGTGAAATTCAAATCGCTATCGCTGCTCAGAAAATTGATTCAGTTAAAGAATTGCGTGATATATTGAGTGAGTATGAAAGAAACGTACCATTGAGACCAGTAACGAAAAATGTTGAATTCAGATAGAAAACGCACGATAAGTAACGCGAAATAAGTATTCCAACTCTAAAAATGCGAAAAAAAGATAGTTTAGTAAAATCTTGTTGAGAAATTAAATGTTTTAATTGTAATGAAATAGGTCATATTTCTACCAATTGTTTGAAACCTCAAAAACGTTCCCGTTGTGATAAATGCAATAAAGTTCATCATAGGAATGAAATGTCTATGTAAAAAAATTACTACTACGCGAAATACATATTGTAATAACGACGATATTTTTAAAATAAAAATTAATTTAAATAATACAGTTTTAACTGCTTTCAAAAAATCACTTTAGAACGTATTAAATGCGGAATGAGAATTACCGGTATTTGTGGAGGTATTCGTGTCGCAAATGAAAAGATATTGGTCAATCTAATTATTAACGATATTAATGTACCCGTAACTTTATATTTGATTGATGATGAACTCTTGTTATCAGATATTTTACTTGGTCAAGACGCATTTGTTGATGGTAATATAGTAATGGTAGTTGAAGGCAAGAAAATAACGATTATTGGTAAATCTGATAAAAAAAATACGAATTAATAGCAAAACTGAAGATGTATTAAAAAGAAATTGTAAGAAAGCACCGATTGAAGCAGATTTTGTTAAATGTGAGTTAAATGAAGAAAAATCTAAACTGCTAGATCTTCTCCATGAAAATAGAGATGTGTTTTCAAATAGTTTGAAAAATTTGGCAAAATCAGATTTAGTTAAAATGAAAATAAGTTTAACAGATTCTAAAATTGTCAAATAATCTCCATATCGTGTGCCAGAGTCGAAGAAAAATGTAATAGCAAAAATGGTCTTCATCTTTTATTGTATTGATTCCGATCCCACATCTGATCTAAAAGGCCAAAAACGTTATTTCCTTTCTTAATAAAAATAAGAGTCGTCCTTCAATGTTCAAAAGTATATATCAATATATCAATTCATTTATTTGACAATTCTATCATAATACAGTGGTACAAAATTGAATGAAGTAGAAAAACCTGGGACCGGATATT
This sequence comes from Dexiosoma caninum, assembly GCA_963924685.1. Lineage (NCBI taxonomy): Eukaryota > Metazoa > Arthropoda > Insecta > Diptera > Tachinidae > Dexiosoma > Dexiosoma caninum. Next base: position 16,031,579 of record OZ004729.1, on the reverse strand, counting down.
ATTTTTCTTGTAGGTGTTGTCGAGTTAAAGAAGAATCCAATAGTGAAATATGCCGGACACCTCCAAAATCCGGTTTTACGGGTAAATAACCGGTTTTTGTACCTTTGCGCACTTATAAGCCTGTAATTTTGTTGATAATAATCCGATTTTCAATTTCTTACTAGATTTGGAAAGAAGTAACTGAGATCTTTCGAAAGATATATAATTTATCTAAGAAAACTTAAGAAATTTGGATGTTATTGTCGAGCAAACACAAATTTTGTAGATTTTTCAAAAATTTTTCAACTTTGGTGACGTTTTTATACATTATAATGTAATAAACTATAATACTATTGAATTTATTTAAAAAGTACGTTTGTTAACGATTACAACGCATATTTGGGGTTAAAAATAGATAAATAATTGACTGAGTTATTAAACTTTTCATGAAAACAAAATTTTTAACAAAATGCCTGCACAATGTTTTTGCTGTTGTTTCTATGCACTTTCTCTAAAATTACAAATCACTGTTAGCCTAAACACAACTTAGAATTACAACAAATATTTGTAATGAGAGCTTTACTCATGTTTGTTTGTCAATATTGCTGTAATACATTAAAAAAAGAGAAAATTCAACCTTCGTTTGTTTTGCCCTCTTCTACGCCTATGATTTGGCATAATCAGCCATATCATAAACCAAATCATTGCTACTTTTGTCAAACCGATGTTTTAGGTCACTGTTTTAAAACGCGCAAAAACATTAAGTACGCAAATGTTGTAACTGTTACAAAACCAATACCTCTAAGTAATGATCTACCGACAACGAGCAAATCTGACGATGTAACAGAAAAAGATTTTGAACAAGAAGAGTTCCTTCCATCCAGATCTACAACAACGGAGCTGCATTTTTTTGTCAAAAGCTGATTTCGACGATCTTGTTCGCGATTTACACTTGTCAAAGCGGCAATCTGAAGTCCTCGGGTCGCGATTAAAGCAGTGGAATTTGGTGGAAAAAGATTTCGTTATAACATCTGGTAGAAAGAGTGACCGGACTTGGTTACTTGAAGAAAATTTCAAGACTAGTTCCAATGACAGTGATCTCGTGTATTGCGTTGATGTACCAAAACTATTATCGGCATTAAATCACAATTATAATGCAGATAGTATGGCCATCTCGCGAGTCACATAGAATAGGCTGGAAAAACATTTTAAATGACCAATTAGTTACAGCTGAGGACGTTATTCTGCCACCACTGCATCTAAAACTGGGATACATGAAACAATTTGTAAAAAAATTAGATGTAAACGGCGACGCTTTTTGTCATCTCAAAGCGGTGTTCCCAAAACTAAGTGAAGCCTAAATAAAAGGAGGTATTAATTAATTTGTTTACATATCTAGTACGTTTTTATCTGTTTTGATAACTGTTAGGTATTTTTATTGGACCTCAAATTCGAAAAATTATGAGAGATGCAGATTTCATTAACAAGCTAAGTTCCGTTGAAAGACGTTCATGGAAGAGTTTTGTTGCGCTATGCGATAATTTCCTTGGAAATCACAGAAGCGACGACTATGTCACAGTTGTCAATGAGTTTTTAAGTGCGTATGGTGAAATGGGCTGCAACATGTCCATAAAAATTTATTTTCTGCATTCGCATTTGGACTTTTTCCCAGATAACCTGGGCCAGTTCAGTGATGAACAAGGCGAACATTTTCACCAGGAAATGGCAACTATTGAAAAACGCTTTGAAGGAAAAAATATAATAAAAATGATTTCAGAATATTGCTGACCAGCAACACTTAAACGAGAAACTGATGATGCTGATTTAAAAAAAAAACGGTCAAGCAAACACTTTTGAGTTAAATGACCCCAAAATAAAATTTGTATAAAATGTTTAAAAGTTTATTTTCATGAAAAGTTTAATAACTCAGTCAATTATTTATCTATTTTTAACCCCAAATATGCGTTGTAATCGTTAACAAACGTACTTTTTAAATAAATTCAATAGTATTATAGTTTATTACATTATAATGTATAAAAACGTCACCAAAGTTAAAAAATTTTTGAAAAATCTACAAAATTTGTGTTTGCTCGACAATAACACCCAAACTTCTCAAGTTTTCTTAGATAAATTATATATCATTCGAAAGATCTCAGTTACTTCTTTCCAAATCTAGTAAGAAATTGAAAATCGGATTATTATCAACAAAATTACAGGCTTATCAGTGCGCAAAGGTACAAAAACCGGTTTTTTAACAGTAAATCCGGATTTTGAAGGTGTCCGGCATATTTCACTATTGTATTCTTCTTTAACTCAACAAGACCTACAAAAAAAATAATATCCGGTCTGAGGTTTTTTGGACTGTCACACCGTGTAATGTAATGGAATGTAATAAACATGTGCGAAACATGTGTAAGAATTTCTTAGCGGTGGTTTATTTTATTCTCTTCTTGAAGTACCTGTTCACAGACACCATTAAATTGTTTGTGGACGTTATAATATTCGTGCGAGCGATAAGAAAATGGAGAAAAAGTCTAAATCTAAAATTCACCATGACTAATGAGGATTTACATTTTTCTCGGAAATACCTTTTAAGAATTACAATGAAAATATGCAACACGCGGAAGGATTTGGGATTTAGTGTGCAAAATATGTGAAGTAGAACAGAATAATTACGAGTCACGAATTCTATAAATGTTCCTGCGATGTTTGAAATATTATTAGTCTATCTTCAGAATTCTCTGCGATAACATCTCCAAAAAATAGTTAAAATATTCAAAAAAATTTAAAAGAAATTTCTACAATGGAAGAAAACGCCGACCCAGACACACCCACTTGCCAATTCCTATTATTTACTTACATCAATGAACTTAAAAGGCGCAAAAAGGATATATATGAAATCACAAAATTAAAATGGGCTCTAAATAATACTCTGATAACAAATTCTTATGAATTGTTTTCCCAACGTTCATTGGAAGAACTACAAATTTTGGACAGGCAAATTAGTTATGAGGCTCGCCTGCAAAAGAGTTTGAAAAAATTGCGGAAGGGGCAAGTAAATTGAAAACATTGGAACAGTTATAAAGAAACTAAAATGAAATGCTATCCTTCGAAACCATCATCCTTCTAACCCCAATAGAAATATCGGTCTTTTTCAAGACTCATCAAGAATCATCGGTCCTTTTCAGGACCAACGAAAATATTCAAAGAGAGATTTTATAGTTTCTAATGATAAAAAAAAGAACGAAGAGTCGAGAAAATTAAGAATGCAAAGTTGTCTACACAGAAAATTCGAAAATGAACTTCAATTAAAAAGTTTCTTAGTAAATTGTTCTTCCAATTAAAATATTTACGAATTTTCTACCTCCAAACAAATTGATCATATCAATTAACATACACATGTATTTGTATTCATGAGGTTTTTCAATATTAAAAATGCTACATATTCTGTAAAAGTTAGAATTTCTCCAACAAAGGAATTAATTTGTTGGAAAAGAAGACTGACAATAGTTTTTATTTAATTGAATTCATTTCCAGGAAACTTGTTCTGTGTAAGGTAAACGAGAAAGTACACAGATCAAGATTCAATTAAAAGGAAAAGAAGATGCAATTAAAATAATAATTAGATTTCAACTTATCACGAAAACTACAGGATCAATTAACGGTTTTAATTGAAAAAATTTCACAACTTTCTTCCATTTGATCATTTTATGGCATTTTAATTGCACTATTTTTTTGAGAAAACATCAAAATCAATTAAAATAAAGTTGGATTCAATTAAATTATTAATTGAGAAAAATTATTTGTTTGAGCAAATACTTAATTTAAAAAAATGTGATGTTTATTTGTGAGATTCATGTGAGATTTTATTTCTTTTATCCAAAAATTTCGTTGAATAGCTACAGGTATGAAAATGGAAAATTTCCAAAATTAACCCGTTGCTGTAATAAACATGTGCGAAACAAGTGTATGAATTTCTTTGCGTCATTTATTCAATTCGACCTTGAAGTCAAAATTTCTTAGCTGTGGTCTATTTTATTCTCTATAGTACTTTTCACAGACAATTTTTTCGCGACTCACCCTTAAATTGTTCGTGCGAGTTTAATATTCGTGGGGCCGATACGAAATGTACGAGCATCGAACACATGCCGAATAGGTACGAGTCAGGAATTCTATAAATGTTCCTGCGAGGTTTGAAATATTATTAGTCTATCTTCGGAATTCGCAGCGATAACATCTCCAAAACACAGTTCAAATATTCTTAAATACTTAAAAGACATTTCGACAATGGAAGAGCGCAAATTTAAACCGCAAACACCCACGGTCCAATTACTATTATTTAAGTACACCAATGCAGTTAGAAGGCGCAACAGGAATAAGTACAAAATCACAAAAATCAAATGTGCTCTAAATGACATTTTGATAACGAAATCATCTAAATGGATATCAGAACATCCACTCCATGAACTACAAATTGAACGTTTCGCAGAGGAATGCAAACGAAATAAGAAAATTGCTTTTGAAGAGAAAAGGAAAAATGCAGAAAAGAAAGCAGTGTTGCGCCAAGAACTTTTAAAACAAATAGCAGAGAAAGACAAACAGCGTGACCAAAAAAAGCAAATAATTGAAAAAGAACGTACAAATGTACAGCAGTATTTGTACGGCATAAAGAAAGATATTGAATATGAGAAACAGCTCGCCCTCGAACTGAAAGCGAAGCAGAGAAAAGATAGAGACGACTATCTTCACGATGTCGAATTGTACCGAAATAAGAAAAAACTAGATGATCAAGAGGATCATAGAATATATTTGGAGTTTAGCAGACAAAGGGCAGAAGATAAGAGATTACGTTATGAAAGACGTAAACAAGCCGTGCAACAGCGAGCGGCTGTTAGTGAACGTATTGGCCAACACGTTTTAAATCTGCAATTGGAAAAACAAAACCACGATGACTTTTTATCAGAACTTTTAGTTGAAGAACGTTTGGCAAGAGATGAGAACATTTATAAAACAAATTTAGAAAAACAAAACCAAAGAGCGCGATCACTACGCAACGATTTCCAAAGGGTTTTTGTTGAAAGACGGCAACAAAAGCTGTCAAAATACGAGGAAGAAAAGCACAGTACGCATGAAGAGCTTAAAGCATTAAGCAAATTAGAGCTTGAAGGAAATGCTAGAAAAAAATCTAAAGAATTAATAAAGCAGTATCGCCAAGATTTATTAAGTACTATTGCGGATAAAAAGCGAGTTCGTGACTTTGAAATTTCACAAAATAAAATACAGCGTGAACAACAATTGACATTGGAAAAGAAACGACAACAAGAAATCGAAGGAGAAAAATTGCGCGTATTAAAAGAAGTACCTTCAGAAAATTTAAAATTCTTACCAATTAGGGCCATAAGCGATGAACATCGTTCAATATTGGGTCTTACCTGTAAAGACAGTAAAGAAACGAAAAACTGTTTAAAGAAATTGTCAGAAAACTAAATAAAAACATACTGGTATAATTTTTAAATAAACAAAAATTATACATACAATTTTTGCAAAAACCTCAAAATCATTCTTTTACAGCTCGCAAGCGTTTCTTAAATTTCTTACGACTTTCAGCCGCATCATAAAGAAATCATTTCGCTTTAAAATATAAAACAATAATTTTAAACCAAAAAAAGTTTGTATTTTAGTTTTTAATAGTATTTTGTAAAAAATGTTGAGCAACACCTTTGACTTGAAATTTTAAATTTGCTGTTGCCAGTTGCCATCCGCAATAATATATTTGACAACTGGCAACTCAACTGAGGTTCGGTTGTCATCCATAATCGAACCATCACAATCACATTATTTTCAATACCCAACGACTTAACCCTTAAATGTCTGGTATATCTTAACAGATACAACCACTCAAAAATCCCTCCGAACACAGCTTTGGCCAGAATATTTTTAAAGCGATTCAATTTTATTGAGAACATTATACAGCGTGGCCCAAAGGGAGCTATGGTGTTTAAACCTTATAACTTTTTTATTATAATTCTTTTTGTTTTCAGTATTTTGTAAAGAAGACTTGGAGAATTTAAAAAGGAACAGTACGCAATGGAACAACGTGCCAAAAGCGTTGAATTTTATTTCAGAAGAAAATAATTATTTTGTTCATAATTCTATTATGAGCGGCGAAGCCCATTTCCAATTGAATGGTTTCATTAAAAGGCCGACGGAAAATCCAAGAGTAGTTCAACATCGAGAATTAGACCCACTTAAGTGTGCCGTTTGGTGCGGTGTTTCCTCGGAAAGGATAATCATTCGAAAATGAACACGGTGTCGCCGTACCCATCAGTGGTTTTAGATATCGGAAAACCGTCCGCAAGTATGGTTCCAACTGGATGAAGCCGCTGCGCACACTGCGGGGGAGACAAGGGGTCTTTGAACTCAAAACCCTTCGGTCGTTAGAGTTCGTTAGAGAAAAAATACTCTGCTCTCAAATCTACCAGAGAAAAAACAAAATATGCAGTCAAAGTACAAAATCGCTATCTTTTTCAAAAAAGAGTAACAGTTTTTGTTTAAATATACATTACGGATGGTTTCAAAATATTTCTGTTAGTGAAATTAAATTTTGTATGAAAATATCTGATAGTCGGCCTTTAAGCTGTCTAAGTTTTCTTTGTTGTATTTTTAAAGACACATTGTACACTCCACGCATATTCTTGATTTTCGTTACGCATACTGTTCGTATTGCATTTTTGTTCCTTTTAATTGATATTTTATTGTATTTATTTATTTTGAATTTTTTTCACTGTTTTTGATTTTTAATTATTATTTTCAGTGTATCTTAAATACTGTTTTAACTTTTTAAAGTAATTAATTTAAATAAAATATCTAAAAAATCTTTTTGTGTATCTGTACAGCAATCTTACCTACTGCCTAAATGCACAGAGTATCTTTAAAGATAAAACATCTTTTTTATAAATAATTTTAAACATAATTTAAGGGTTAAGAACAAAGAGACAATACACCTGTTCATTGACAATTAATATTTCCATAATATTCCGGTTCAACCGAAGACTTCTGACGAAAATGCAATTTGGGAATTAAACGCAAAAACTCATGGTCATAATATTCATGTGGTATATTCCTACCGGTACGAAAAATATGTACAATATCACAAGAAGAAAATGGGCTCTAAATAACATTTTGATAACGAATTCATATAAATGGATATCAGAACATCCATCCAAAGTTGTCTACACAGAAAAATCGAAAATGAATTTCAATTAAAAAGTTTCTTAGTAAATTCTTCTTTCAATTAAAATGTTTACACATTTTCAGTTTGCAAACAAATTGATTATACCAATTAATATACATATTTGTATTCATAAGGTTTTTCAACAATTAAAATTCAATTAAATTGCTACAAATTTATAAAATTTAGAATTTCTTTCAACTCAGGAATTTAATTGGCGCAATTAATTATTGTTTGGAAGAAAAGAGTGAAAATAATTTGCTTTTAATTGAATTAATTCTCGTGCAAATATTTTCTTTGTAAAGCAAACCAAAAAATACATAGAAAGAATAGATTCAAGATTCAATTAAAATAATAATTAGATTTCAACCTACCATGACTTATTATTCGAACGTCATTTTTACATATGTAATTAATTAACAGTGTTAGTTGAAAAAATTCACAACTTTTTCTCCATTTGACCATGTCACAGTATTTTGATTGCGCTGTTTAGAGAGAACACAAAAATCAATTAAAATGATCGTAGATTCAATTAAATTATTAACTAAGAAAGAAACTTTGATTGAGCAAATTGACTTAATTGGGAAAAATTATGTGATTTTTATTTTTAAACATGTGAGATTTTATTTCTTTTATCCAAAAATTTCGTTGAATAGCTACCGCTATGAAAATGGAAAATTTCCAAAATTAACCCGTTGCTGTAATAAACATGTGCGAAACAAGTGTATGAATTTCTTTGCGTCATTTATTCAATTCGACCTTGAAGTCAAAATTTCTTAGCTGTGGTCTATTTTATTCTCTATAGTACTTTTCACAGACAATGTTTTCGCGACTCACCCTTAAATTGTTCGTGCGCGTTATAATATTCGTGGACCGATACAAAATGTACGAGCATCGAACACATGCCGAATAGGTACGAGTCAGGAATTCTATAAATGTTCCTGCGATGTTTGAAATATTATTAGTCTATCTTCGGAATTCGCAGCGATAACATCTCCAAAACACAGTTCAAATATTCTAAAAAACTTAAAAGACATTTCTACAATGGAAAAGCGCAAATTTAAACCGCAAACACCCACGGTCCAATTACTATTATTTAAGTACACCAATGAACTTAGAATGCGCAACAGGAATAAGTACAAAATCACAAAAATCAAATGTGCTCTAAATGACATTTTGATAACGAAATCATCTAAATGGTTATCAGAACATCCACTCCATGAACTAGAAATTCTGAAAAGTCAAATTCTGTATGACGTTCACCTGCAAAGACGTTTGAAAAAATTGCGGAAGAGTAAAAAAAAAATAAAAAAAAGTAAAAAAAAAAATAAAAATAAAATAAAGAAGTAAATTGAAAAGATTGGAACAGTTATAAAGAAACTAAAATGAAATGCTATCCTTCGAAATCATCATCCTTCTAACCCCAATAGAAATATCGGTCTTTTTCAAGACTCATCAAGAACCATCGGTCCTTTTCAGGACCAACGAAAATATTCAAAGAGAGATTTTATAGTTTCTAATGATAAAAAAAAGAACGAAGAGTCGAGAAAATTAAGAATGCAAAGTTGTCTACACAGAAAATTCGAAAATGAACTTCAATTAAAAAGTTTCTTAGTAAATTGTTCTTCCAATTAAAATATTTACGAATTTTCTACCTCCAAACAAATTGATCATATCAATTAACATACACATGTATTTGTATTCATGAGGTTTTTCAATATTAAAAATGCTACATATTCTGTAAAAGTTAGAATTTCTCCAACAAAGGAATTAATTTGTTGGAAAAGAAGACTGATAATAGTTTTTATTTAATTGAATTCATTTCCAGGAAACTTGTTCTGTGTAAGGTAAACGAGAAAGTACACAGAGCAAGATTCAATTAAAAGGAAAAGAAGATGCAATTAAAATAATAATTAGATTTCAACTTATCACGAAAACTACAGGATCAATTAACGGTTTTAATTGAAAAAATTTCACAACTTTCTTCCATTTGATCATTTTATGGCATTTTAATTGCACTATTTTTTTGAGAAAACATCAAAATCAATTAAAATAAAGTTGGATTCAATTAAATTATTAATTGAGAAAAATTATTTGTTTGAGCAAATACTTAATTTAAAAAAATGTGATGTTTATTTGTGAGATTCATGTGAGATTTTATTTATTTTTTCCAAAAATTTCGTTGAATAGCTACCGCTATGAAAATGGAAAATTTCAAAAATTAACCCGTTGCTGTAATTATTTTGTTCAAAAACAGTGTAAAAGGCCAAAAACGTTATTTCCTTTCTTAATAAAAAAAAAATCATCCTTCAATGTTCAAAAGTATAGATAGTATATCAATTCATTTATTTGACAATTCTATCATAATAATTTCTATATTTTTCAGAGTGAAAATTTATAAACTAATGGTAACTAGTTAGTTTTTGTTGAACATAAACACAGGTATATTAAATATTTTAAAAAACATATAAATGAAATTTCCAACAGTCAGCTCGCAGTATACAGTCGAATGAAGGGAGCAGCACGTTTATGGTTGGATTCGCTTCTAATTTTACATTCAAAATGGAGTGATTTTGCAAGAGAATTGATGAATGAATTTACTTCTACCGAAGATGAAGCTGAAATACATTTGAAAATGATTAATACGGTGCGTAGAATTGATGAAAAGATTGCAGACTATTGTTTTCGAATATGTGCATTAGGAAACGTTATAAAATGAGTGAAAGAGCTATTGTCAAATATGCGAGAGAAGGATTGCAAAATCGTGAAATTCAAATCGCTATCGCTGCTCAGAAAATTGATTCAGTTAAAGAATTGCGTGATATATTGAGTGAGTATGAAAGAAACGTACCATTGAGACCAGTAACGAAAAATGTTGAATTCAGATAGAAAACGCACGATAAGTAACGCGAAATAAGTATTCCAACTCTAAAAATGCGAAAAAAAGATAGTTTAGTAAAATCTTGTTGAGAAATTAAATGTTTTAATTGTAATGAAATAGGTCATATTTCTACCAATTGTTTGAAACCTCAAAAACGTTCCCGTTGTGATAAATGCAATAAAGTTCATCATAGGAATGAAATGTCTATGTAAAAAAATTACTACTACGCGAAATACATATTGTAATAACGACGATATTTTTAAAATAAAAATTAATTTAAATAATACAGTTTTAACTGCTTTCAAAAAATCACTTTAGAACGTATTAAATGCGGAATGAGAATTACCGGTATTTGTGGAGGTATTCGTGTCGCAAATGAAAAGATATTGGTCAATCTAATTATTAACGATATTAATGTACCCGTAACTTTATATTTGATTGATGATGAACTCTTGTTATCAGATATTTTACTTGGTCAAGACGCATTTGTTGATGGTAATATAGTAATGGTAGTTGAAGGCAAGAAAATAACGATTATTGGTAAATCTGATAAAAAAAATACGAATTAATAGCAAAACTGAAGATGTATTAAAAAGAAATTGTAAGAAAGCACCGATTGAAGCAGATTTTGTTAAATGTGAGTTAAATGAAGAAAAATCTAAACTGCTAGATCTTCTCCATGAAAATAGAGATGTGTTTTCAAATAGTTTGAAAAATTTGGCAAAATCAGATTTAGTTAAAATGAAAATAAGTTTAACAGATTCTAAAATTGTCAAATAATCTCCATATCGTGTGCCAGAGTCGAAGAAAAATGTAATAGCAAAAATGGTCTTCATCTTTTATTGTATTGATTCCGATCCCACATCTGATCTAAAAGGCCAAAAACGTTATTTCCTTTCTTAATAAAAATAAGAGTCGTCCTTCAATGTTCAAAAGTATATATCAATATATCAATTCATTTATTTGACAATTCTATCATAATACAGTGGTACAAAATTGAATGAAGTAGAAAAACCTGGGACCGGATATTATTTTTCTTGTAGGTGTTGTCGAGTTAAAGAAGAATCCAATAGTGAAATATGCCGGACACCTCCAAAATCCGGTTTTACGGGTAAATAACCGGTTTTTGTACCTTTGCGCACTTATAAGCCTGTAATTTTGTTGATAATAATCCGATTTTCAATTTCTTACTAGATTTGGAAAGAAGTAACTGAGATCTTTCGAAAGATATATAATTTATCTAAGAAAACTTAAGAAATTTGGATGTTATTGTCGAGCAAACACAAATTTTGTAGATTTTTCAAAAATTTTTCAACTTTGGTGACGTTTTTATACATTATAATGTAATAAACTATAATACTATTGAATTTATTTAAAAAGTACGTTTGTTAACGATTACAACGCATATTTGGGGTTAAAAATAGATAAATAATTGACTGAGTTATTAAACTTTTCATGAAAACAAAATTTTTAACAAAATGCCTGCACAATGTTTTTGCTGTTGTTTCTATGCACTTTCTCTAAAATTACAAATCACTGTTAGCCTAAACACAACTTAGAATTACAACAAATATTTGTAATGAGAGCTTTACTCATGTTTGTTTGTCAATATTGCTGTAATACATTAAAAAAAGAGAAAATTCAACCTTCGTTTGTTTTGCCCTCTTCTACGCCTATGATTTGGCATAATCAGCCATATCATAAACCAAATCATTGCTACTTTTGTCAAACCGATGTTTTAGGTCACTGTTTTAAAACGCGCAAAAACATTAAGTACGCAAATGTTGTAACTGTTACAAAACCAATACCTCTAAGTAATGATCTACCGACAACGAGCAAATCTGACGATGTAACAGAAAAAGATTTTGAACAAGAAGAGTTCCTTCCATCCAGATCTACAACAACGGAGCTGCATTTTTTTGTCAAAAGCTGATTTCGACGATCTTGTTCGCGATTTACACTTGTCAAAGCGGCAATCTGAAGTCCTCGGGTCGCGATTAAAGCAGTGGAATTTGGTGGAAAAAGATTTCGTTATAACATCTGGTAGAAAGAGTGACCGGACTTGGTTACTTGAAGAAAATTTCAAGACTAGTTCCAATGACAGTGATCTCGTGTATTGCGTTGATGTACCAAAACTATTATCGGCATTAAATCACAATTATAATGCAGATAGTATGGCCATCTCGCGAGTCACATAGAATAGGCTGGAAAAACATTTTAAATGACCAATTAGTTACAGCTGAGGACGTTATTCTGCCACCACTGCATCTAAAACTGGGATACATGAAACAATTTGTAAAAAAATTAGATGTAAACGGCGACGCTTTTTGTCATCTCAAAGCGGTGTTCCCAAAACTAAGTGAAGCCTAAATAAAAGGAGGTATTAATTAATTTGTTTACATATCTAGTACGTTTTTATCTGTTTTGATACGAGTCACGAATTCTATAAATGTTCCTGCGATGTTTGAAATATTATTAGTCTATCTTCAGAATTCTCTGCGATAACATCTCCAAAAAATAGTTAAAATATTCAAAAAAATTTAAAAGAAATTTCTACAATGGAAGAAAACGCCGACCCAGACACACCCACTTGCCAATTCCTATTATTTACTTACATCAATGAACTTAAAAGGCGCAAAAAGGATATATATGAAATCACAAAATTAAAATGGGCTCTAAATAATACTCTGATAACAAATTCTTATGAATTGTTTTCCCAACGTTCATTGGAAGAACTACAAATTTTGGACAGGCAAATTAGTTATGAGGCTCGCCTGCAAAAGAGTTTGAAAAAATTGCGGAAGGGGCAAGTAAATTGAAAACATTGGAACAGTTATAAAGAAACTAAAATGAAATGCTATCCTTCGAAACCATCATCCTTCTAACCCCAATAGAAATATCGGTCTTTTTCAAGACTCATCAAGAATCATCGGTCCTTTTCAGGACCAACGAAAATATTCAAAGAGAGATTTTATAGTTTCTAATGATAAAAAAAAGAACGAAGAGTCGAGAAAATTAAGAGTGCAAAGTTGTCTACACAGAAAATTCGAAAATGAACTTCAATTAAAAAGTTTCTTAGTAAATTGTTCTTCCAATTAAAATATTTACGAATTTTCTACCTCCAAACAAATTGATCATATCAATTAACATACACATGTATTTGTATTCATGAGGTTTTTCAATATTAAAAATGCTACATATTCTGTAAAAGTTAGAATTTCTCCAACAAAGGAATTAATTTGTTGGAAAAGAAGACTGATAATAGTTTTTATTTAATTGAATTCATTTCCAGGAAACTTGTTCTGTGTAAGGTAAACGAGAAAGTACACAGAGCAAGATTCAATTAAAAGGAAAAGAAGATGCAATTAAAATAATAATTAGATTTCAACTTATCACGAAAACTACAGGATCAATTAACGGTTTTAATTGAAAAAATTTCACAACTTTCTTCCATTTGATCATTTTATGGCATTTTAATTGCACTATTTTTTTGAGAAAACATCAAAATCAATTAAAATAAAGTTGGATTCAATTAAATTATTAATTGAGAAAAATTATTTGTTTGAGCAAATACTTAATTTAAAAAAATGTGATGTTTATTTGTGAGATTCATGTGAGATTTTATTTCTTTTATCCAATAATTTCGTTGAATAGCTACAGGTATGAAAATGGAAAATTTCCAAAATTAACCCGTTGCTGTAATAAACATGTGCGAAACAAGTGTATGAATTTCTTTGCGTCATTTATTCAATTCGACCTTGAAGTCAAAATTTCTTAGCTGTGGTCTATTTTATTCTCTATAGTACTTTTCACAGACAATTTTTTCGCGACTCACCCTTAAATTGTTCGTGCGAGTTTAATATTCGTGGGGCCGATACGAAATGTACGAGCATCGAACACATGCCGAATAGGTACGAGTCAGGAATTCTATAAATGTTCCTGCGAGGTTTGAAATATTATTAGTCTATCTTCGGAATTCGCAGCGATAACATCTCCAAAACACAGTTCAAATATTCTTAAATACTTAAAAGACATTTCGACAATGGAAGAGCGCAAATTTAAACCGCAAACACCCACGGTCCAATTACTATTATTTAAGTACACCAATGCAGTTAGAAGGCGCAACAGGAATAAGTACAAAATCACAAAAATCAAATGTGCTCTAAATGACATTTTGATAACGAAATCATCTAAATGGATATCAGAACATCCACTCCATGAACTACAAATTGAACGTTTCGCAGAGGAATGCAAACGAAATAAGAAAATTGCTTTTGAAGAGAAAAGGAAAAATGCAGAAAAGAAAGCAGTGTTGCGCCAAGAACTTTTAAAACAAATAGCAGAGAAAGACAAACAGCGTGACCAAAAAAAGCAAATAATTGAAAAAGAACGTACAAATGTACAGCAGTATTTGTACGGCATAAAGAAAGATATTGAATATGAGAAACAGCTCGCCCTCGAACTGAAAGCGAAGCAGAGAAAAGATAGAGACGACTATCTTCACGATGTCGAATTGTACCGAAATAAGAAAAAACTACAGTGGCCAAAAAAACTATTCGACATAGGCCGTAAATTTTATATATTTATCAAAAAAAAAATATGTAATGTTGTTTTTAACAAAATAAACTTATAAATGTCTTTATTAAGGAACACAAAGTTATATTCAGTAAATAAAATGAGATCTCAAAGTAAAAAAAGCAAAAAACACATGAATTAAAATATTATTAACAAAAAACAAGCAAAAAAAGTATTCGACATTGGTAACATTTTTAAAATACATGAATTGAAATACAAGCTTATTTCTACTTCAGTGGCGAGTTGCTTTTCCTTGCCTACGTATAACCTCTTTTAAACGATCTGGCATAGATTTTACCAACGTTTTGGTATATTCCGGATGAATTTGGCTCCATTCCTTCTGCAGGATAACTTCCATCTGGTGTTTGTGCGTAAATTCACGTTTTCTGATTTTTTTTTTCCAAGTGACCCCAAAGATGTTCAATTGGGTTAAGGTCTGGGGACTGTGGCGGCGTTTTTATTAATTTAGGACAATTATATAAAAGCCAAAGCTTTGTATTAGTGGTACAATGTTTGGGATCATTATCTTTATAAAACTGAAATCTATTTGCCAGACCCAATTTTCCAGCACTTGACCTCAAATTTTGCTTTAGGAGGTCAATGTAATTTCGGTGATCCATAATCCCATCAATCAACGCAATATTACACACGCCTGATGCGCCATACATCCCCATACCATAACACCACTGCCACCATGTTTAACAGTTGGTACCATATTCCTTTCATCTAATTCTGTGTTAGGCTTGCGATGTACCAGATCTTTTCCATCACATCGAAAAAGGTTATATTTACTTTCGTCAGCAAAAATAAAATCCATCGAGAACTCCATTGGCTTATTTACATGCTCTTTCGCAAAATCTAATCTCAACTTTCTATTTTTCTTAGTAATGTGTGGCTCCTTCCTGGCTGATCGTGAATAGAAATCGTGCTTTTTTAAGACGTTTCTTATTGTTTGAGGTGTAACGGATATACCTAAGTGTTCCTCAGTGTTTTTAGCTAAAGTGTTAGCAGTAATTTTTGGACTTTTTCTTACTTCACGCACGATTCGCCGTTCATCTGAATCTGTAAGTTTGCAAGGTCGCCCAAGCCTTACCTTGTTTATCACAGTTTTACTTGATTTGTACTTTTTTATAATGTAATATACAGTAGTTCTTGACCTTTAAACGATTTCTGATGTAGTCTTTTCCGTTTTTCCTAATTTAAAATGATGTATTATTAAATTTCTTACATCAACAGAAGTTTCTTTCCCTTTACGTCCCATCGTCGCGATCACTTGCACAGAAATAAGAAAAAAGTTCTTGTAAATAATAAACAAGAAACATAGCGATATTTTTACCAACAATGACATGAAGTAATGAGAAATACACAATCAGAATAAGGGAAAAACAATGCCAGTCGAATACTTTTTTGCTTTGCAATTTTTGTGTTTTCGTTCAAACAGATAGATGAGTTAAAAAATGTGAAATTTTTATTATTTTTAGGACCATAAATTATTAAATACATATAATACAATGTGATCTCACGTTTATACATATAAAAAACAAAAGGATACTAGCGTTTTCAATGAAATTTAAGAAAATAATTGCAATGTCGAATAGTTTTTTTGGCCACTGTAGATGATCAAGAGGATCATAGAATATATTTGGAGTTTAGCAGACAAAGGGCAGAAGATAAGAGATTACTTTATGAAAGACGTAAACAAGCCGTGCAACAGCGAGCGGCTGTTAGTGAACGTATTGGCCAACACGTTTTAAATCTGCAATTGGAAAAACAAAACCACGATGACTTTTTATCAGAACTTTTAGTTGAAGAACGTTTGGCAAGAGATGAGAAAATTTATAAAACAAATTTAGAAAAACAAAACCAAAGAGCGCGATCACTACGCAACGATTTCCAAAGGGTTTTTGTTGAAAGACAGCAACAAAAGCTGTCAAAATACGAGGAAGAAAAGCACAGTACGCATTAAGAGCTTAAAGCATTAAGCAAATTAGAGCTTGAAGGAAATGCTAGAAAAAAATCTAAAGAATTAATAAAGCAGTATCGCCAAGATTTACTAAGTACTATTGCGGATAAAAAGCGAGTTCGTGACTTTGAAATTTCACAAAATAAAATACAGCGTGAACAACAATTGACATTGGAAAAGAAACGACAACAAGAAATCGAAGGAGAAAAATTGCGCGTATTAAAAGAAGTACCTTCAGAAAATTTAAAATTCTTACCAATTAGGGCCATAAGCGATGAACATCGTTCAATATTGGGTCTTACCTGTAAAGACAGTAAAGAAACGAAAAACTGTTTAAAGAAATTGTCAGAAAACTAAATAAAAACATACTGGTATAATTTTTAAATAAACAAAAATTATACATACAATTTTTGCAAAAACCTCAAAATCATTCTTTTACAGCTCGCAAGCGTTTCTTAAATTTCTTACGACTTTCAGCCGCATCATAAAGAAATCATTTCGCTTTAAAATAAAAAACAATAATTTTAAACCAAAAAAAGCTTGTATTTTAGTTTTTAATAGTATTTTGTAAAAAATGTTGAGCAACACCTTTGACTTGAAATTTTAAATTTGCTGTTGCCAGTTGCCAGTTGCCACCCGCAATAATATATTTGACAACTGGCAACTCAACTGAGGTTCGGTTGTCATCCATAATCGAACCATCACAATCACATTATTTTCAATACCCAACGACTTAACCTAAGGGTATATCTTAACAGATACAACCATTCAAAAATCCCTCCGAACACAGCTTTGGCCTGATATTTTTAAAGCGATTCAATTTTATTGAGAACATTATACAGCGTGGCCCAAAGGGAGCTATGGTGTTTAAATCCTTATAACTTTTTTATTATAATTCTTTTTGTTTTCAGTATTTTGTAAAGAAGACTTGGAGAATTTAAAAAGGAACAGTACGCAATGGAACAACGTGCCAAAAGCGTTGAATTTTATTTCAGAAGAAAATAATTATTTTGTTCATAATTTTATTATGAGCGGCGAAGCCCATTTCCAATTGAATGGTTTCATTAAAAGGCCGACGGAAAATCCAAGAGTAGTTCAACATCGAGAATTAGACCCACTTAAGTGTGCCGTTTGGTGCGGTGTTTCCTCGGAAAGGATAATCATTCGAAAATGAACACGGTGTCGCCGTTCCCATCAGTGGTTTTAGATATCGGAAAACCGTCCGCAAGTATGGTTCCAACTGGATGAAGCCGCTGCGCACACTGCGGGGGAGACAAGGGGTCTTTGAACTCAAAACCCTTCGGTCGTTAGAGTTCGTTAGAGAAAAAATACTCTGCTCTCAAATCTACCAGAGAAAAAACAAAATATGCAGTCAAAGTAAAAAATAACTTTCTTTTTCAAAAAAGAGTAACAGTTTTTGTTTAAATATACATTACGGATGGTTTCAAAATATTTCTGTTAGTGAAATTAAATTTTGTATGAAAATATCTGATAGTCGGCCTTTAAGCTGTCTAAGTTTTCTTTGTTGTATTTTTAAAGACACATTGTACACTCCACGCATATTCTTGATTTTCGTTACGCATACTGTTCGTATTGCATTTTTGTTCCTTTTAATTGATATTTTATTGTATTTATTTATTTTGAATTTTTTTCACTGTTTTTGATTTTTAATTATTATTTTCAGTGTATCTTAAATACTGTTTTAACTTTTTAAAGTAATTAATTTAAATAAAATATCTAAAAAATCTTTTTGTGTATCTGTACAGCAATCGTACCTACTGCCTAAATGCACAGAGTATCTTTAAAGATAAAACATCTTTTTTATAAATAATTTTAAACATAATTTAAGGGTTAAGAACAAAGAGACAATACACCTGTTCATTGACAATTAATATTTCCATAATATTCCGGTTCAACCGTAGACTTCTGACGAAAATGCAATTTGGGAATTAAACGCAAAAACTCATGGTCATAATATTCATGTGGTATATTCCTACCGGTACGAAAAATATGTACAATATCACAAGAAGAAAATGGGCTCTAAATAACATTTTGATAACGAATTCATATAAATGGATATCAGAACATCCATCCAAAGTTGTCTACACAGAAAAATCGAAAATGAATTTCAATTAAAAAGTTTCTTAGTAAATTCTTCTTTCAATTAAAATGTTTACAAATTTTCAGTTTGCAAACAAATTGATTATACCAATTAATATACATATTTGTATTCATAAGGTTTTTCAACAATTAAAATTCAATTAAATTGCTACAAATTTATAAAATTTAGAATTTTTTTCAACTCAGGAATTTAATTGGCGAAATTAATTATTGTTTGGAAGAAAAGAGTGAAAATAATTTGCTTTTAATTGAATTAATTCTCGTGCAAATATTTTCTTTGTAAAGCAAACCAAAAAATACATAGAAAGAATAGATTCAAGATTCAATTAAAATAATAATTAGATTTCAACCTACCATGACTTATTATTCGAACGTCATTTTTACATATGTAATTAATTAACAGTGTTAGTTGAAAAAATTCACAACTTTTTCTCCATTTGACCATTTCACAGTATTTTGATTGCGCTGTTTAGAGAGAACACAAAAATCAATTAAAATAATCGTAGATTCAATTAAATTATTAACTAAGAAAGAAACTTTGATTGAGCAAATTGACTTAATTGGGAAAAATTATGTGATTTTTATTTATAAACATGTGAGATTTTATTTCTTTTATCCAAAAATTTCGTTGAATAGCTACAGGTATGAAAATGGAAAATTTCCAAAATTAACCCGTTGCTGTAATAAACATGTGCCAAACAAGTGTATGAATTTCTTTTCGCGTCATTTATTCAATTCGACCTTGAAATCAAAATTTCTTAGCTGTGGTCTATTTTATTCTCTATAGTACTTTTCACAGCCAATATTTTCGCGACTCACCCTTAAATTGTTCGTGCGCGTTTAATATTCGTGGGACCGAACCGAAATGTACGAGCATCGAACACATGCCGAATAGGTACGAGTCAGGAATTCTATAAATGTTCCTGCGATGTTTGAAATATTATTAGTCTATCTTCGGAATTCGCAGCGATAACATCTCCAAAACACAGTTAAAATATTCTAACAAACTTAAAGGAAATTTCTACAATGGAAGAAAACACCGACCCAGACACACCCACGGTGCAATTCCTATTATTTAATTACACCAATGCACTTAGAAGGCGCAGCAGGAATGAGTACGAAATCACAAAAAGCAAATGTGCTCTAACTAACATTTTGATAACGAATTCATATAAATGGATATTAGAAAATCCACTCCATGGACTACCAATTATGGACAGGCAAATTCGTTATGAGGTTCAACTGCAAAGACGTTTGCAAAAATTGCGGAAGGGGCAAGTAAATTGAAAAGATTGGAACAGTTATAAAGAAACTAAAATGAAATGCTATCCTTCGAAATCATCATCCTTCTAACCCCAATAGAAATATCGGTCTTTTTCAAGACTCATCAAGAACCATCGGTCCTTTTCAGGACCAACGAAAATATTCAAAGAGAGATTTTATAGTTTCTACTGATAAAAAAAAGAATGAAGAGTCCAAAAAATTATGAATGTAAAATTTTCTAAACAGAAAATTCGATAATGAACTTCAATTAAAAAGTTTCTTAGTAAATTGTTCTTCCAATTAAAATATTTACGAATTTTCAACCTCCAAACAAATTGATCATATCAATTAACATACACATTTATTTGTATTCATGAGGTTTTTCAATATTAAAAATGCTACATATTCTGAAAAATTTTGAATTTCTTCAACTAGGAATTTAATTGTTTGAAAAAAAGACTAAAAATAGTTTTTATTTAATTGAATTCATTCCCAGGAAATTTGTTCTGTGTAAGGCAAACGAGAAAGTATACAGAGAAACCTATAGCAAGATTCAATTAAAAAGAAACGAAGACTCAATTAAAACAATAATTAGATTTCAACCTATCACGAAAATTGCTAGAACAATTAACAGTTTTAATTGCAAAATGTTCGCAACTTTTTTCCATTTGACCAATTTATAGTATTTTGATTGCATTGTTTTGAGAGAACCCAAAAATCAATTAAAATAATGTGGATTCAATTAAACTATTAATTAAGAAACAAAATTTGATTGAGCAAACCATTTTCACTGGAAGAATTTAACTATTATTTTACCTTTGTATAACTATAAGAAAATCCAGCAGGCATAAGTAATATAAAAAAAGTTTTTAAATTTATTTATTCTTTCTTTCTTATTTATTTTATACGAATCAAAATTAGTTACGATTATTTATTTATGTTTGCTTTCCTATATGTACATTTCTTTGGTCCTAATGTCAACTCATTAGTAGACATTCAACCAAATTTAAAAAAAAAATACTAAGCAAACTCACTTTTTTATATAAAAACCCGCGTCAAATAAATAACAAAGAATAAGACTGAGTTTAGACGAGACAGCATTTGGAAGAAAAACATCTGGAATTCTCTTTTGTTTTTTTATTCGCGGCCATACAGACGAAAATATTGGCGGCGACTTTCCATTATTAATGTTAATATATTTTCCATTGTTATTGTTAGTTTTGTAAAAACTTTATTTAGTTTAGGCGTGTCGCCGAGCACCGAACACAAAAATGATACTCTCTTCCCCAGCCGTAATATGCCCACAAACTAAATGTTTCCTCGTCTAAAGTCGAAGCTGATTGAATTTTTATTTATAAACACGTGAGATTTTATTTATTTTTTTTTTCAAAAAATTTCGTTGAATAGCTACCGCTATGAAAATGGAAAATTTCAAAAATTAACCCGTTGCTGTAATAATTATGTGCAAAAACAGTGTAAAAGGCCAAAAACGTTATTTCCTTTCTTAATAAAAAAAAATCATCCTTCAATGTTCAAAAGTATAGATAGTATATCAATTCATTTATTTGACAATTCTATCATAATAATTTCTATATTTTTCAGAGTGAAAATTTATAAACTAATGGTAACTAGATAGTTTTTGTTGAACATAAACACAGGTATATTAAATATTTTAAAAAACATATAAATGAAGATTTCCAACAGTCAGCTCGCAGTATACAGTCGAATGAAGGGAGCAGCACGTTTATGGTTGGATTCGCTTCTAATTTTACATTCAAAATGGAGTGATTTTGCAAGAGAATTGATGAATGAATTTACTTCTACCGAAGATGAAGCTGAAATACATTTGAAAATGATAAATACGGTGCGTAGAATTGATGAAAAGATTGCAGACTATTGTTTTCGAATATGTGCATTAGGAAACGTTATAAAATGAGTGAAAGAGCTATTGTCAAATATGCGAGAGAAGGATTGCAAAATCGTGAAATTCAAATCGCTATCGCTGCTCAGAAAATTGATTCAGTTAAAGAATTGCGTGATATATTGAGTGAGTATGAAAGAAACGTACCATTGAGACCAGTAACGAAAAATGTTGAATTCAGATAGAAAACGCACGATAAGTAACGCGAAATAAGTATTCCAACTCTAAAAATGCGAAAAAAAGATAGTTTAGTAAAATCTTCTTGAGAAATTAAATGTTTTAATTGTAATGAAATACGTCATATGTCTACCAATTGTTTGAAACCTCAAAGACGTTCCCGTTGTGATAAATGCAATAAAGTTCATCATAGGAATGAAATGTCTATGTAAAAAAATTACTACTACGCGAAATACATATTGTAATAACGACGATATTTTTAAAATAAAAATTAATTTAAATAATACAGTTTTAACTGTTTTCATAGATACAGGAAGTCAATGCAGCTTTATAAAAAAATCTATTTGTAAACAAAAATCACTTTAGAACGTATTAAATGCGGAATGAGAATTACCGGTATTTGTGGAGGTATTCGTGTCGCAAATGAAAAGATATTGGTCAATCTAATTATTAACGATATTAATGTACCCGTAACTTTATATTTGATTGATGATGAACTCTTGTTATCAGATATTTTACTTGGTCAAGACGCATTTGTTGATGGTAATATAGTAATGGTAGTTGAAGGCAAGAAAATAACGATTATTGGTAAATCTGATAAAAAAAATACGAATTAATAGCAAAACTGAAGATGTATTAAAAAGAAATTGTAAGAAAGCACCGATTGAAGCAGATTTTGTTAAATGTGAGTTAAATGAAGAAAAATCTAAACTGCTAGATCTTCTCCATGAAAATAGAGATGTGTTTTCAAATAGTTTGAAAAATTTGGCAAAATCAGATTTAGTTAAAATGAAAATAAGTTTAACAGATTCTAAAATTGTCAAATAATCTCCATATCGTGTGCCAGAGTCGAAGAAAAATGTAATAGCAAAAATGGTCTTCATCTTTTATTGTATTGATTCCGATCCCACATCTGATCTAAAAGGCCAAAAACGTTATTTCCTTTCTTAATAAAAATAAGAGTCGTCCTTCAATGTTCAAAAGTATATATCAATATATCAATTCATTTATTTGACAATTCTATCATAATACAGTGGTACAAAATTGAATGAAGTAGAAAAACCTGGGACCGGATATTATTTTTCTTGTAGGTGTTGTCGAGTTAAAGAAGAATCCAATAGTGAAATATGCCGGACACCTCCAAAATCCGGATTTACGGGTAAAAAACCGGTTTTTGTACCTTTGCGCACTTATAAGCCTGTAATTTTGTTGATAATAATCCGATTTTCAATTTCTTACTAGATTTGGAAAGAACTAACTGAGATCTTTCGAATGGTATATAATTTATGTAAGAAAACTTGAGAAATTTGGGTGTTATTGTCGAGCAAACACAAATTTTGTAGATTTTTCAAAAATTTTTCAACTTTGGTGACGTTTTTATACATTATAATGTAATAAACTATAATACTATTGAATTTATTTAAAAAGTACGTTTGTTAACGATTACAACGCATATTTGGGGTTAAAAATAGATAAATAATTGACTGAGTTATTAAACTTTTCATGAAAACAAAATTTTTAACAAAATGCCTGCACAATGTTTTTGCTGTTGTTTCTATGCACTTTCTCTAAAATTACAAATCACTGTTAGCCTAAACACAACTTAGAATTACAACAAATATTTGTAATGAGAGCTTTACTCATGTTTGTTTGTCAATATTGCTGTAATACATTAAAAAAAGAGAACCTTCAACCTTCGTTTGTTTTGCCCTCTTCTACGCCTATGATTTGGCATCATCAGCCATATCATAAACCAAATGATTGCTACTTTTGTCAAACCGATGTTTTAGGTCACTGTTTTAAAACGCGCAAAAACATTAAGTACGCAAATGTTGTAACTGTTACAAAACCAATACCTCTAAGTAATGATCTACCGACAACGAGCAAATCTGACGATGTAACAGAAAAAGATTTTGAACAAGAAGAGTTCCTTCCATCCAGATCTACAACAACGGAGCTGCATTTTTTTGTCAAAAGCTGATTTCGACGATCTTGTTCGCGATTTACACTTGTCAAAGCGGCAATCTGAAGTCCTCGGGTCGCGATTAAAGCAGTGGAATTTGGTGGAAAAAGATTTCGTTATAACATCTGGTAGAAAGAGTGACCGGACTTGGTTACTTGAAGAAAATTTCAAGACTAGTTCCAATGACAGTGATCTCGTGTATTGCGTTGATGTACCAAAACTATTATCGGCATTAAATCACAATTATAATGCAGATAGTATGGCCATCTCGCGAGTCACATAGAATAGGCTGGAAAAACATTTTAAATGACCAATTAGTTACAGCTGAGGACGTTATTCTGCCACCACTGCATCTAAAACTGGGATACATGAAACAATTTGTAAAAAAATTAGATGTAAACGGCGACGCTTTTTGTCATCTCAAAGCGGTGTTCCCAAAACTAAGTGAAGCCTAAATAAAAGGAGGTATTAATTAATTTGTTTACATATCTAGTACGTTTTTATCTGTTTTGATACGAGTCACGAATTCTATAAATGTTCCTGCGATGTTTGAAATATTATTAGTCTATCTTCAGAATTCTCTGCGATAACATCTCCAAAAAATAGTTAAAATATTCAAAAAAATTTAAAAGAAATTTCTACAATGGAAGAAAACGCCGACCCAGACACACCCACTTGCCAATTCCTATTATTTACTTACATCAATGAACTTAAAAGGCGCAAAAAGGATATATATGAAATCACAAAATTAAAATGGGCTCTAAATAATACTCTGATAACAAATTCTTATGAATTGTTTTCCCAACGTTCATTGGAAGAACTACAAATTTTGGACAGGCAAATTAGTTATGAGGCTCGCCTGCAAAAGAGTTTGAAAAAATTGCGGAAGGGGCAAGTAAATTGAAAACATTGGAACAGTTATAAAGAAACTAAAATGAAATGCTATCCTTCGAAACCATCATCCTTCTAACCCCAATAGAAATATCGGTCTTTTTCAAGACTCATCAAGAATCATCGGTCCTTTTCAGGACCAACGAAAATATTCAAAGAGAGATTTTATAGTTTCTAATGATAAAAAAAAGAACGAAGAGTCGAGAAAATTAAGAGTGCAAAGTTGTCTACACAGAAAATTCGAAAATGAACTTCAATTAAAAAGTTTCTTAGTAAATTGTTCTTCCAATTAAAATATTTACGAATTTTCTACCTCCAAACAAATTGATCATATCAATTAACATACACATGTATTTGTATTCATGAGGTTTTTCAATATTAAAAATGCTACATATTCTGTAAAAGTTAGAATTTCTCCAACAAAGGAATTAATTTGTTGGAAAAGAAGACTGATAATAGTTTTTATTTAATTGAATTCATTTCCAGGAAACTTGTTCTGTGTAAGGTAAACGAGAAAGTACACAGAGCAAGATTCAATTAAAAGGAAAAGAAGATGCAATTAAAATAATAATTAGATTTCAACTTATCACGAAAACTACAGGATCAATTAAGGGTTTTAATTGAAAAAATTTCACAACTTTCTTCCATTTGATCATTTTATGGCATTTTAATTGCACTATTTTTTTGAGAAAACATCAAAATCAATTAAAATAAAGTTGGATTCAATTAAATTATTAATTGAGAAAAATTATTTGTTTGAGCAAATACTTAATTTAAAAAAATGTGATGTTTATTTGTGAGATTCATGTGAGATTTTATTTCTTTTATCCAATAATTTCGTTGAATAGCTACAGGTATGAAAATGGAAAATTTCCAAAATTAACCCGTTGCTGTAATAAACATGTGCGAAACAAGTGTATGAATTTCTTTGCGTCATTTATTCAATTCGACCTTGAAGTCAAAATTTCTTAGCTGTGGTCTATTTTATTCTCTATAGTACTTTTCACAGACAATTTTTTCGCGACTCACCCTTAAATTGTTCGTGCGCGTTATAATATTCGTGGGACCAATACGAAATGTCCGAGCATCGAACACATGCCGAATAGCTACGAGTTAGGAATTCTATAAATGTTCCTGCGATGTTTGAAATATTATTAGTCTATCTTCGGAATTCGCAGCGATAACATCTCCAAAACACAGTTCAAATATTCTAAAAAACTTAAAAGACATTTCTACAATGGAAAAGCGCAAATTTAAACCGCAAACACCCACGGTCCAATTACTATTATTTAAGTACACCAATGAACTTAGAATGCGCAACAGGAATAAGTACAAAATCACAAAAATCAAATGTGCTCTAAATGACATTTTGATAACGAAATCATCTAAATGGATATCAGAACATCCACTCCATGAACTACAAATTGAACGTTTCGCAGAGGAATGTAAACGAAATAAGAAAATTGCTTTTGAAGAGAAAAGGAAAAATGCAGAAAAGAAAGCAGTGTTGCGCCAAGAACTTTTAAAACAAATAGCAGAGAAAGACAAACAGCGTGACCAAAAAAAGCAAATAATTGAAAAAGAACGTACAAATGTACAGCAGTATTTGTACGGCATAAAGAAAGATATTGAATATGAGAAACAGCTCGCCCTCGAACTGAAAGCGAAGCAGAGAAAAGATAGAGACGACTATCTTCACGATGTCGAATTGTACCGAAATAAGAAAAAACTACAGTGGCCAAAAAAACTATTCGACATAGGCCGTAAATTTTATATATTTATCAAAAAAAAAATATGTAATGTTGTTTTTAACAAAATAAACTTATAAATGTCTTTATTAAGGAACACAAAGTTATATTCAGTAAATAAAATGAGATCTCAAAGTAAAAAAAGCAAAAAACACATGAATTAAAATATTATTAACAAAAAACAAGCAAAAAAAGTATTCGACATTGGTCACATTTTTAAAATACATGAATTGAAATACAAGCTTATTTCTACTTCAGTGGCGAGTTGCTTTTCCTTGCCTACGTATAACCTCTTTTAAACGATCTGGCATGGATTTTACCAACGTTTTGGTATATTCCGGATGAATTTGGCTCCATTCCTTCTGCAGGATAACTTCCATCTGGTGTTTGTGCGTAAATTCACGTTTTCTGATTTTTTTTTTCCAAGTGACCCCAAAGATGTTCAATTGGGTTAAGGTCTGGGGACTGTGGCGGCGTTTTTATTAATTTAGGACAATTATATAAAAGCCAAAGCTTTGTATTAGTGGTACAATGTTTGGGATCATTATCTTGATAAAACTGAAATCTATTTGCCAGACCCAATTTTCCAGCACTTGACCTCAAATTTTGCTTTAGGAGGTCAATGTAATTTCGGTCATCCATAATCCCATCAATCAACGCAATATTACACACGCCTGATGCCGCCATACATCCCCATACCATAACACCACTGCCACCATGTTTAACAGTTGGTACCATATTCCCTTCATCTAATTCTGTGTTAGGCTTGCGATGTACCAGAACTTTTCCATCACATCGAAAAAGGTTATATTTACTTTCGTCAGCAAAAATAAAATCCATCGAGAACTCCATTGGCTTATTTACATGCTCTTTCGCAAAATCTAATCTCAACTTTCTATTTTTCTTAGTAATGTGTGGCTCCTTCCTGGCTGATCGTGAATAGAAATCGTGCTTTTTTAAGACGTTTCTTATTTTTTGAGGTGTAACGGATATACCTAAGTGTTCCTCAGTGTTTTTAGCTAAAGTGTTAGCAGTAATTTTTGGACTTTTTCTTACTTCACGCACGATTCGCCGTTCATCTGAATCTGTAAGTTTGCAAGGTCGCCCAAGCCTTACCTTGTTTATCACAGTTTTACTTGATTTGTACTTTTTTATAATGTAATATACAGTAGTTCTTGACCTTTAAACGATTTCTGATGTAGTCTTTTCCGTTTTTCCTAATTTAAAATGATGTATTATTAAATTTCTTACATCAACAGAAGTTTCTTTCCCTTTACGTCCCATCGTCGCGATCACTTGCACAGAAATAAGAAAAAAGTTCTTGTAAATAATAAACAAGAAACATAGCGATATTTTTATCAACAATGACATGAAGTAATGAGAAATACACAATCAGAATAAGGGAAAAACAATGCCAGTCGAATACTTTTTTGCTTTGCAATTTTTGTGTTTTCGTTCAAACAGATAGATGAGTTAAAAAATGTGAAATTTTTATTATTTTTAGGACCATAAATTATTAAATACATATAATACAATGTGATCTCACGTTTATACATATAAAAAACAAAAGGATACTAGCGTTTTGAATGAAATTTAAGAAAATAATTGCAATGTCGAATAGTTTTTTTGGCCACTGTAGATGATCAAGAGGATCATAGAATATATTTGGAGTTTAGCAGACAAAGGGCAGAAGATAAGAGATTACTTTATGAAAGACGTAAACAAGCCGTGCAACAGCGAGCGGCTGTTAGTGAACGTATTGGCTAACACGTTTTAAATCTGCAATTGGAAAAACAAAACCACGATGACTTTTTATCAGAACTTTTAGTTGAAGAACGTTTGGCAAGAGATGAGAAAATTTATAAAACAAATTTAGAAAAACAAAACCAAAGAGCGCGATCACTACGCAACGATTTCCAAAGGGTTTTTGTTGAAAGACAGCAACAAAAGCTGTCAAAATACGAGGAAGAAAAGCACAGTACGCATGAAGAGCTTAAAGCATTAAGCAAATTAGAGCTTGAAGGAAATGCTAGAAAAAAATCTAAAGAATTAATAAAGCAGTATCGCCAAGATTTATTAAGTACTATTGCGGATAAAAAGCGAGTTCGTGACTTTGAAATTTCACAAAATAAAATACAGCGTGAACAACAATTGACATTGGAAAAGAAACGACAACAAGAAATCGAAGGAGAAAAATTGCGCGTATTAAAAGAAGTACCTTCAGAAAATTTAAAATTCTTACCAATTAGGGCCATAAGCGATGAACATCGTTCAATATTGGGTCTTACCTGTAAAGACAGTAAAGAAACGAAAAACTGTTTAAAGAAATTGTCAGAAAACTAAATAAAAACATACTGGTATAATTTTTAAATAAACAAAAATTATACATACAATTTTTGCAAAAACCTCAAAATCATTCTTTTACAGCTCGCAAGCGTTTCTTAAATTTCTTACGACTTTCAGCCGCATCATAAAGAAATCATTTCGCTTTAAAATAAAAAACAATAATTTTAAACCAAAAAAACCTTGTATTTTAGTTTTTAATAGTATTTTGTAAAAAATGTTGAGCAACACCTTTGACTTGAAATTTTAAATTTGCTGTTGCCAGTTGCCAGTTGCCAGTTGCCAGTTGCCATTCGCAATAATATATTTGACAACTGGCAACTCAACTGAGGTTCGGTTGTCATCCATAATCGAACCATCACAATCACATTATTTTCAATACCCAACGACTTAACCCTTAAATGTCTGGTATATCTTACCAGATACAACCATTCAAAAATCCCTCCGAACACAGCTTTGGCCTGATATTTTTAAAGCGATTCAATTTTATTGAGAACATTATACAGCGTGGCCCAAAGGGAGCTATGGTGTTTAAATCCTTATAACTTTTTTATTATAATTCTTTTTGTTTTCAGTATTTTGTAAAGAAGACTTGGAGAATTTAAAAAGGAACAGTACGCAATGGAACAACGTGCCAAAAGCGTTGAATTTTATTTCAGAAGAAAATAATTATTTTGTTCATAATTTTATTATGAGCGGCGAAGCCCATTTCCAATTGAATGGTTTCATTAAAAGGCCGACGGAAAATCCAAGAGTAGTTCAACATCGAGAATTAGACCCACTTAAGTGTGCCGTTTGGTGCGGTGTTTCCTCGGAAAGGATAATCATTCGAAAATGAACACGGTGTCGCCGTTCCCATCAGTGGTTTTAGATATCGGAAAACCGTCCGCAAGTATGGTTCCAACTGGATGAAGCCGCTGCGCACACTGCGGGGGAGACAAGGGGTCTTTGAACTCAAAACCCTTCGGTCGTTAGAGTTCGTTAGAGAAAAAATACTCTGCTCTCATATCTACCAGAGAAAAAACAAAATATGCAGTCAAAGTACAAAATCGCTATCTTTTTCAAAAAAGAGTAACAGTTTTTGTTTAAATATACATTACGGATGGTTTCAAAATATTTCTGTTAGTGAAATTAAATTTTGTATGAAAATATCTGATAGTCGGCCTTTAAGCTGTCTAAGTTTTCTTTGTTGTATTTTTAAAGACACATTGTACACTCCACGCATATTCGTAATTTTCGTTACGCATACTGTTCGTATTGCATTTTTGTTCCTTTTAATTGATATTTTATTGTATTTATTTATTTTGAATTTTTTTCACTGTTTTTGATTTTTAATTATTATTTTCAGTGTATCTTAAATACTGTTTTAACTTTTTAAAGTAATTAATTTAAATAAAATATCTAAAAAATCTTTTTGTGTATCTGTACAGCAATCGTACCTACTGCCTAAATGCACAGAGTATCTTTAAAGATAAAACATCTTTTTTATAAATAATTTTAAACATAATTTAAGGGTTAAGAACAAAGAGACAATACACCTGTTCATTGAAAATTAATATTTCCATAATATTCCGGTTCAACCGTTGACTTCTGACGAAAATGCAATTTGGGAATTAAACGCAAAAACTCATGGTCATAATATTCATGTGGTATATTCCTACCGGTACGAAAAATATGTACAATATCACAAGAAGAAAATGGGCTCTAAATAACATTTTGATAACGAATTCATATAAATGGATATCAGAACATCCATCCAAAGTTGTCTACACAGAAAAATCGAAAATGAATTTCAATTAAAAAGTTTCTTAGTAAATTCTTCTTTCAATTAAAATGTTTACAAATTTTCAGTTTGCAAACAAATTGATTATACCAATTAATATACATATTTGTATTCATAAGGTTTTTCAACAATTAAAATTCAATTAAATTGCTACAAATTTATAAAATTTAGAATTTTTTTCAACTCAGGAATTTAATTGGCGCAATTAATTATTGTTTGGAAGAAAAGAGTGAAAATAATTTGCTTTTAATTGAATTAATTCTCGTGCAAATATTTTCTTTGTAAAGCAAACCAAAAAATACATAGAAAGAATAGATTCAAGATTCAATTAAAATAATAATTAGATTTCAACCTACCATGACTTATTATTCGAACGTCATTTTTACATATGTAATTAATTAACAGTGTTAGTTGAAAAAATTCACAACTTTTTCTCCATTTGACCATTTCACAGTATTTTGATTGCGCTGTTTAGAGAGAACACAAAAATCAATTAAAATAATCGTAGATTCAATTAAATTATTAACTAAGAAAGAAACTTTGATTGAGCAAATTGACTTAATTGGGAAAAATTATGTGATTTTTATTTATAAACATGTGAGATTTTATTTCTTTTATCCAAAAATTTCGTTGAATAGCTACCGCTATGAAAATGGAAAATTTCCAAAATTAACCCGTTGCTGTAATAAACATGTGCGAAACAAGTGTATGAATTTCTTTGCGTCATTTATTCAATTCGACCTTGAAGTCAAAATTTCTTAACTGTGGTCTATTTTATTCTCTATAGTACTTTTCACAGACAATGTTTTCGCGACTCACCCTTAAATTGTTCGTGCGCGTTTAATATTCGTGGGACCGATACGAAATGTACGAGCATCGAACACATGCCGAATAGGTACGAGTCACGAATTCTATAAATGTTCCTGCGATGTTTGAAATATTATTAGTCTATCTTCGGAATTCGCAGCGATAACATCTCCAAAACACAGTTCAAATATTCTTAAATACTTAAATCTCCAAAATATAGTTAAAATATTCAAAAAAAAACTTAAAAGAAATTTCTACAATGGAAGAGCGCAATATTGAACCGCAAATACCGACGGTGCAATTTCTATTATTTAATTACACCAATGAACTTAGAAAGCGCAACAGGAATGAGTACAAAATCACAAAAAGCAAATGTGCTCTAACTAACATTTTGATAACGAATTCATATAAATGGATATTAGAAAATCCACTCCATGGACTACCAATTATGGACAGGCAAATTCGTTATGAGGTTCAACTGCAAAGACGTTTGCAAAAATTGCGGAAGGGGCAAGTAAATTGAAAAGATTGGAACAGTTATAAAGAAACTAAAATGAAATGCTATCCTTCGAAATCATCATCCTTCTAACCCCAATAGAAATATCGGTCTTTTTCAAGACTCATCAAGAACCATCGGTCCTTTTCAGGACCAACGAAAAGATTCAAAGAGAGATTTTATAGTTTCTACTGATAAAAAAAAGAATGAAGAGTCCAAAAAATTATGAATGTAAAATTTTCTAAACAGAAAATTCGATAATGAACTTCAATTAAAAAGTTTCTTAGTAAATTGTTCTTCCAATTAAAATATTTACAAATTTTCAACCTCCAAACAAATTGATCATATCAATTAACATACACATTTATTTGTATTCATGAGGTTTTTCAATATTAAAAATGCTACATATTCTGAAAAATTTTGAATTTCTTCAACTAGGAATTTAATTGTTTGAAAAAAAGACTAAAAATAGTTTTTATTTAATTGAATTCATTCCCAGGAAATTTGTTCTGTGTAAGGCAAACGAGAAAGTATACAGAGAAACCTATAGCTAGATTCAATTAAAAAGAAACGAAGACTCAATTAAAACAATAATTAGATTTCAACCTATCACGAAAATTGCTAGAACAATTAACAGTTTTAATTGCAAAATGTTCGCAACTTTTTTCCATTTGACCAATTTATAGTATTTTGATTGCATTGTTTTGAGAGAACCCAAAAATCAATTAAAATAATGTGGATTCAATTAAACTATTAATTAAGAAACAAAATTTGATTGAGCAAACCATTTTCACTGGAAGAATTTAACTATTATTTTACCTTTGTATAACTATAAGAAAATCCAGCAGACATAAGTAATATAAAAAAAGTTTTTAAATTTATTTATTCTTTCTTTCTTATTTATTTTATACGAATCAAAATTAGTTACGATTATTTATTTATGTTTGCTTTCCTATATGTACATTTCTTTGGTCCTAATGTCAACTCATTAGTAGACATTCAACCAAATTTAAAAAAAAAATACTAAGCAAACTCACTTTTTTATATAAAAACCCGCGTCAATAAATAACAAAGAATAATACTGAGTTTAGACGAGACAGCATTTGGAAGAAAACCATATGGAATTCCTATTTGTTTTTTTATTCGCGGACATACAGACGAAAATATTGGCGGCGACTTTCCATTATTAATGTTAATATATTTTCCATTGTTATTGTTAGTTTTGTAAAAACTTTATTTAGTTTAGGCGTGTCGCCGAGCACCGAACACAAAAATGATACTCTCTTCCCCAGCCGTAATATGCCCACAAACTAAATGTTTCCTCGTCTAAAGTCGAAGCTGATTGAATTTTTATTTATAAACACGTGAGATTTTATTTATTTTTTCCAAAAATTTCGTTGAATAGCTACCGCTATGAAAATGGAAAATTTCAAAAATTAACCCGTTGCTGTAATAATTATGTGCAAAAACAGTGTAAAAGGCCAAAAACGTTATTTCCTTTCTTAATAAAAAAAAATCATCCTTCAATGTTCAAAAGTATAGATAGTATATCAATTCATTTATTTGACAATTCTATCATAATAATTTCTATATTTTTCAGAGTGAAAATTTATAAACTAATGGTAACTAGATAGTTTTTGTTGAACATAAACACAGGTATATTAAATATTTTAAAAAACATATAAATGAAGATTTCCAACAGTGAGCTCGCAGTATACAGTCGAATGAAGGGAGCAGCACGTTTATGGTTGGATTCGCTTCTAATTTTACATTCAAAATGGAGTGATTTTGCAAGAGAATTGATGAATGAATTTACTTCTACCGAAGATGAAGCTGAAATACATTTGAAAATGATAAATACGGTGCGTAGAATTGATGAAAAGATTGCAGACTATTGTTTTCGAATATGTGCATTAGGAAACGTTATAAAATGAGTGAAAGAGCTATTGTCAAATATGCGAGAGAAGGATTGCAAAATCGTGAAATTCAAATCGCTATCGCTGCTCAGAAAATTGATTCAGTTAAAGAATTGCGTGATATATTGAGTGAGTATGAAAGAAACGTACCATTGAGACCAGTAACGAAAAATGTTGAATTCAGATAGAAAACGCACGATAAGTAACGCGAAATAAGTATTCCAACTCTAAAAATGCGAAAAAAAGATAGTTTAGTAAAATCTTGTTGAGAAATTAAATGTTTTAATTGTAATGAAATAGGTCATATGTCTACCAATTGTTTGAAACCTCAAAGACGTTCCCGTTGTGATAAATGCAATAAAGTTCATCATAGGAATGAAATGTCTATGTAAAAAAATTACTACTACGCGAAATACATATTGTAATAACGACGATATTTTTAAAATAAAAATTAATTTAAATAATACAGTTTTAACTGTTTTCATAGATACAGGAAGTCAATGCAGCTTTATAAAAAAATCTATTTGTAAACAAAAATCACTTTAGAACGTATTAAATGCGGAATGAGAATTACCGGTATTTGTGGAGGTATTCGTGTCGCAAATGAAAAGATATTGGTCAATCTAATTATTAACGATATTAATGTACCCGTAACTTTATATTTGATTGATGATGAACTCTTGTTATCAGATATTTTACTTGGTCAAGACGCATTTGTTGATGGTAATATAGTAATGGTAGTTGAAGGCAAGAAAATAACGATTATTGGTAAATCTGATAAAAAAAATACGAATTAATAGCAAAACTGAAGATGTATTAAAAAGAAATTGTAAGAAAGCACCGATTGAAGCAGATTTTGTTAAATGTGAGTTAAATGAAGAAAAATCTAAACTGCTAGATGTGATAGAGATGTGTTTTCAAATAGTTTGAAAAATTTGGCAAAATCAGATTTAGTTAAAATGAAAATAAGTTTAACAGATTCTAAAATTGTCAAATAATCTCCATATCGTGTGCCAGAGTCGAAGAAAAATGTAATAGCAAAAATGGTCTTCATCTTTTATTGTATTGATTCCGATCCCACATCTGATCTAAAAGGCCAAAAACGTTATTTCCTTTCTTAATAAAAATAAGAGTCGTCCTTCAATGTTCAAAAGTATATATCAATATATCAATTCATTTATTTGACAATTCTATCATAATACAGTGGTACAAAATTGAATGAAGTAGAAAAACCTGGGACCGGATATTATTTTTCTTGTAGGTGTTGTCGAGTTAAAGAAGAATCCAATAGTGAAATATGCCGGACACCTCCAAAATCCGGATTTACGGGTAAAAAACCGGTTTTTGTACCTTTGCGCACTTATAAGCCTGTAATTTTGTTGATAATAATCCGATTTTCAATTTCTTACTAGATTTGGAAAGAAGTAACTGAGATCTTTCGAAAGATATATAATTTATCTAAGAAAACTTAAGAAATTTGGATGTTATTGTCGAGCAAACACAAATTTTGTAGATTTTTCAAAAATTTTTCAACTTTGGTGACGTTTTTATACATTATAATGTAATAAACTATAATACTATTGAATTTATTTAAAAAGTACGTTTGTTAACGATTACAACGCATATTTGGGGTTAAAAATAGATAAATAATTGACTGAGTTATTAAAATTTTTCATGAAAACAAAATTTTTAACAAAATGCCTGCACAATGTTTTTGCTGTTGTTTCTATGCACTTTCTCTAAAATTACAAATCACTGTTAGCCTAAACACAACTTAGAATTACAACAAATATTTGTAATGAGAGCTTTACTCATGTTTGTTTGTCAATATTGCTGTAATACATTAAAAAAAGAGAAAATTCAACCTTCGTTTGTTTTGCCCTCTTCTACGCCTATGATTTGGCATCATCAGCCATATCATAAACCAAATGATTGCTACTTTTGTCAAACCGATGTTTTAGGTCACTGTTTTAAAACGCGCAAAAACATTAAGTACGCAAATGTTGTAACTGTTACAAAACCAATACCTCTAAGTAATGATCTACCGACAACGAGCAAATCTGACGATGTAACAGAAAAAGATTTTGAACAAGAAGAGTTCCTTCCATCCAGATCTACAACAACGGAGCTGCATTTTTTTGTCAAAAGCTGATTTCGACGATCTTGTTCGCGATTTACACTTGTCAAAGCGGCAATCTGAAGTCCTCGGGTCGCGATTAAAGCAGTGGAATTTGGTGGAAAAAGATTTCGTTATAACATCTGGTAGAAAGAGTGACCGGACTTGGTTACTTGAAGAAAATTTCAAGACTAGTTCCAATGACAGTGATCTCGTGTATTGCGTTGATGTACCAAAACTATTATCGGCATTAAATCACAATTATAATGCAGATAGTATGGCCATCTCGCGAGTCACATAGAATAGGCTGGAAAAACATTTTAAATGACCAATTAGTTACAGCTGAGGACGTTATTCTGCCACCACTGCATCTAAAACTGGGATACATGAAACAATTTGTAAAAAAATTAGATGTAAACGGCGACGCTTTTTGTCATCTCAAAGCGGTGTTCCCAAAACTAAGTGAAGCCTAAATAAAAGGAGGTATTAATTAATTTGTTTACATATCTAGTACGTTTTTATCTGTTTTGATAACTGTTAGGTATTTTTATTGGACCTCAAATTCGAAAAATTATGAGAGATGCAGATTTCATTAACAAGCTAAGTTCCGTTGAAAGACGTTCATGGAAGAGTTTTGTTGCGCTATGCGATAATTTCCTTGGAAATCACAGAAGCGACGACTATGTCACAGTTGTCAATGAGTTTTTAAGTGCGTATGGTGAAATGGGCTGCAACATGTCCATAAAAATTTATTTTCTGCATTCGCATTTGGACTTTTTCCCAGATAACCTGGGCCAGTTCAGTGATGAACAAGGCGAACATTTTCACCAGGAAATGGCAACTATTGAAAAACGCTTTGAAGGAAAAAATATAATAAAAATGATTTCAGAATATTGCTGACCAGCAACACTTAAACGAGAAACTGATGATGCTGATTTAAAAAAAAAAACGGTCAAGCAAACACTTTTGAGTTAAATGACCCCAAAATAAAATTTGTATAAAATGTTTAAAAGTTTATTTTCATGAAAAGTTTAATAACTCAGTCAATTATTTATCTATTTTTAACCCCAAATATGCGTTGTAATCGTTAACAAACGTACTTTTTAAATAAATTCAATAGTATTATAGTTTATTACATTATAATGTATAAAAACGTCACCAAAGTTAAAAAATTTTTGAAAAATCTACAAAATTTGTGTTTGCTCGACAATAACACCCAAACTTCTCAAGTTTTCTTAGATAAATTATATATCATTCGAAAGATCTCAGTTACTTCTTTCCAAATCTAGTAAGAAATTGAAAATCGGATTATTATCAACAAAATTACAGGCTTATCAGTGCGCAAAGGTACAAAAACCGGTTTTTTAACAGTAAATCCGGATTTTGAAGGTGTCCGGCATATTTCACTATTGTATTCTTCTTTAACTCAACAAGACCTACAAAAAAAATAATATCCGGTCTGAGGTTTTTTGGACTGTCACACCGTGTAATGTAATGGAATGTAATAAACATGTGCGAAACATGTGTAAGAATTTCTTAGCGGTGGTTTATTTTATTCTCTTCTTGAAGTACCTGTTCACAGACACCATTAAATTGTTTGTGGACGTTATAATATTCGTGCGAGCGATAAGAAAATGGAGAAAAAGTCTAAATCTAAAATTCACCATGACTAATGAGGATTTACATTTTTCTCGGAAATACCTTTTAAGAATTACAATGAAAATATGCAACACGCGGAAGGATTTGGGATTTAGTGTGCAAAATATGTGAAGTAGAACAGAATAATTACGAGTCACGAATTCTATAAATGTTCCTGCGATGTTTGAAATATTATTAGTCTATCTTCAGAATTCTCTGCGATAACATCTCCAAAAAATAGTTAAAATATTCAAAAAAATTTAAAAGAAATTTCT
Source organism: Dexiosoma caninum (assembly GCA_963924685.1). NCBI lineage: Eukaryota > Metazoa > Arthropoda > Insecta > Diptera > Tachinidae > Dexiosoma > Dexiosoma caninum. Next base: position 15,993,492 of record OZ004729.1, on the reverse strand, counting down.
ACAATGGAAGAAAACGCCGACCCAGACACACCCACTTGCCAATTCCTATTATTTACTTACATCAATGAACTTAAAAGGCGCAAAAAGGATATATATGAAATCACAAAATTAAAATGGGCTCTAAATAATACTCTGATAACAAATTCTTATGAATTGTTTTCCCAACGTTCATTGGAAGAACTACAAATTTTGGACAGGCAAATTAGTTATGAGGCTCGCCTGCAAAAACGTTTGAAAAAATTGCGGAAGGGGCAAGTAAATTGAAAACATTGGAACAGTTATAAAGAAACTAAAATGAAATGCTATCCTTCGAAACCATCATCCTTCTAACCCCAATAGAAATATCGGTCTTTTTCAAGACTCATCAAGAACCATCGGTCCTTTTCAGGACCAACGAAAATATTCAAAGAGAGATTTTATAGTTTCTAATGATAAAAAAAAGAACGAAGAGTCGAGAAAATTAAGAGTGCAAAGTTGTCTACACAGAAAATTCGAAAATGAACTTCAATTAAAAAGTTTCTTAGTAAATTGTTCTTCCAATTAAAATATTTACGAATTTTCAACCTCCAAACAAATTGATCATATCAATTAACATACACATGTATTTGTATTCATGAGGTTTTTCAATATTAAAAATGCTACATATTCTGTAAAAGTTAGAATTTCTCCAACTAAGGAATTAATTTGTTGGAAAAGAAGACTGATAATAGTTTTTATTTAATTGAATTCATTTCCAGGAAACTTGTTCTGTGTAAGGTAAACGAGAAAGTACACAGAGCAAGATTCAATTAAAAGGAAAAGAAGATGCAATTAAAATAATAATTAGATTTCAACTTATCACGAAAACTACAGGATCAATTAACGGTTTTAATTGAAAAAATTTCACAACTTTCTTCCATTTGATCATTTTATGGCATTTTAATTGCACTATTTTTTTGAGAAAACATCAAAATCAATTAAAATAAAGTTGGATTCAATTAAATTATTAATTGAGAAAAATTATTTGTTTGAGCAAATACTTAATTTAAAAAAATGTGATGTTTATTTGTGAGATTCATGTGAGATTTTATTTCTTTTATCCAAAAATTTCGTTGAATAGCTACAGGTATGAAAATGGAAAATTTCCAAAATTAACCCGTTGCTGTAATAAACATGTGCGAAACAAGTGTATGAATTTCTTTGCGTCATTTATTCAATTCGACCTTGAAGTCAAAATTTCTTAGCTGTGGTCTATTTTATTCTCTATAGTACTTTTCACAGACAATGTTTTCGCGACTCACCCTTAAATTGTTCGTGCGCGTTTAATATTCGTGGGACCGATACGAAATGTACGAGCATCGAACACATGCCGAATAGGTACGAGTCAGGAATTCTATAAATGTTCCTGCGATGTTTGAAATATTATTAGTCTATCTTCGGAATTCGCAGCGATAACATCTCCAAAACACAGTTCAAATATTCTTAAATACTTAAAAGACATTTCGACAATGGAAGAGCGCAAATTTAAACCGCAAACACCCACGGTCCAATTCCTATTATTTAATTGCACCAATGAACTTAGAAGGCGCAAAAGGGATAAATACGAAATCACAAAAAGCAAATGTGCTCTAACTAACATTTTGATAACGAATTCATATAAATGGATATCAGAACATCCACTCCATGAACTACAAATTATGGACAGGCAAATTTGTTATGAGGATCGCCTGAAAAGACGTTTGAAAAAATTGCGGAAGGGGCAAGTAAATTGAAAAGATTGGAACAGTTATAAAGAAACTAAAATGAAATGCTATCCTTCTAACCCCAATAGAAATATCGGTCTTTTTCAAGACTCATCAAGAACCATCGGTCCTTTTCAGGACCAACGAAAATATTCAAAGAGAGATTTTATAGTTTCTGCTAATAAAGAAATTAGGGAGAATCTAAAAAATTTAAGAATGTAAAATTGTCTACGGCATACGAGTAACTATTAATATTGAAAAAAAACAGCAAGCCAGTAATATAAAAATTATTTTTAAATTTATTTATTTAACGCGATTAAAAATGAGTTACGATTATTAAAATATGTTTGCTGAATGTAGTTAGTAGACCTTCAACCAAATTTTTTGATGAACAAATGAAATCTCACATGTTTATATAAAAGCTCGCGTTAATTAAATAAAAGAAATAAGTAAATTTATAAATAAATAATTTACATCTACTGATGACCACATTTATGGACAAAAACACGAAGACGAAAGGGTAGCAGCTTTCGAAAACGGCATGTTGTTCCTTTCTGCTAGTGTTTGTCAGTGTGATTTGTCTTTGAGTTAGTTTGTTCCTTAGCAACTCTCACATTTAATTTTTACTGCCTCTATGTTATCGATCAGTAGCCTATTTAAAGATGAAAAATTTTAACTAACGTATGTATAAACAGGGTTTCGAAATAAGGCACTGCATACATACATATATATGCATCTAACAATTAATATACTCGTATAATTAAATTTATTTTGAGATTTTTATTGTGCAAAACACTTTCTCCGGCATGATGAGTCTGACCATTATATGACAATGTTAGAGGCTTCGAGAAATATCAAAGCAGTAGTCTGACAGAAAAGTTTGATATTTCGTAATATTTAACTAATTTTCAATTTCTATATCTATCCTTGAACCAAAGGACAGGGTTTTTATAAATCAAATTCCAATGGTCAAAGTCCAAGTCATGGCACACTCAGAGTCAAAGGATACAAAATGCAACACATTTGTCTCTTACAAATTTATTTGTTCTCGCCATTTTGTATCCAATATATTTAGTTACGCTGTTGATGCAGGCGTACATGTTTCTTAAGTATTTCGTATAAATTATAATTTGTGTTGTAAAAAATGTTGATAGCAATTTTACAAACTAAATATGTTTGTTGCGAAATTATCTTAATGAACTAGTATTTAAGCGCCGAAGCCGTAATGCTGCAATGGTGTAGTCATATTAAACTTATAAAACCTAAAAAAAATTGTATTGAAAAAGTGCTGAACAAAATTATGGAAGAGAAATTGTCATCACTAAATGCGACATGGAACCCGCGACTGTCAATTAAATTAAAATATTAGCGAAAAGTTAAAAACAATTGTTTCATATTTCGTGTGGGATATACAGGGTGGCCCAGTGTGCGCTGTGGCTCCATCCAGTCCGAACCATACTTGCGGATGGTTTTCCAACATTGTTCGATATCAATCATCAGTGATGGAAACGGCGACACCGTGTTCATTTTCAAAAAAAAAAATATGTGCCAATTGTCCTTTCCGACGAAACACCGCATCAAACGGTACACTTAAGCGGCTGCAATTCTCGCTGTTGAGCTACTCTTGGATTTTCCGTAGCCCTCTTTGCCTATTAACGAACCCATTCAATTGGAAATCGGTATGGTCTTCGTCGCTCATAATTAAATTATGAATAAAATAATGATTTTCTTCTGAAATATTCGTAAAGTTGAACGCTTTTGGCACGTTGTTCTATTGAGCACTATTCCATTTCAAATTACCCAAGTCTGTTTTACAAAATACTGAAAACAAAAAAAAAAAAAAGAAAAATTAAAATAAAAAAAATATAAGGAACTTAAACACATTCGCTTCTTTTGGGCCAACCTGTCGAACAACAGGTGGATTCACGCATTTGTTTCGGAAAATAACATTTGTTTTTATATTTAATTTGACGTTGCTCTCTTTGAGAGAGATAGATATGATTTTGTTGGCTTAATTTGCTTGAATTGGCTTAATTTTCTATTTTGTCCGCACAAAGTTACATTTGGTTGCCCCTCATCATATACATATACTGGAAATTAATGAAAAGTTCCACATCATTTAAATGCATTAGTGGATACAAGGCGAGTTAAGTACTGTTGTATGTTGTAGCGACGATGTCACCTGGTACTCAATTCGCAGTGATTGTAGTTCTCAATCAACTATATTCCGTCGCGTACCCAATTAATTGCGGTTACATATGGCAGGTTTAATTTTTCGGAATAATTTTTCAAAATGGGTGAACCAAGCCGAATTGATTACCAGATGGGCTCATCGCTACAGCAATACTACAGTACTGTGCTACATTATCCAATCTCTAAAAATGTTGACTCGGTTATAAGCAATAGATGGCGCGCCTCAATTTTATATAAAAAAGTGATGAAAATAAACAAATGTGGTAGAACGTTTAGACAATTTTCAGTCGGTTATAATCAACAGATGGCGTGAACTAAATTTTTACAGATTTGTACCTCAATACGCCTTGGGTGAATGGTGTTGCAAGAAACTCTCACTTTTGATTCTAAATATAATATTTATGCAGAATTAATGAATTTTTTTTACTAATTTTTAATTTAATTCATTACAACATGACTCATATCAAATACGTCCTGATTCAAATATTACTCGTAAATAGAATTTATTCGATTGTGCTTTCATTTGAGCAATGACATTCAACAATATATTTCTAAATGAATTTTTAAAGAAATTGGGCAAAATTAAGGGAAAAAAAACTAATAGAACACATTGCACAACATGCTTCGTAATGACTTTTGCTTTATAAACGAGAATATTCAGCGTAGATTTCGTCGAACAAATTCACAATTTTTAAAGCATCTGATGCACGAAGAGGAAAAATACAAGAGAATAAGAGCTCAAGAGATTCTTCTGACATGTGAAAACCCCATGATATGGGAACAGAAAAGAAGCGAACAGTTTTGTAGGGAATTGAAAGAGTTGCAGCAAGAAAAATTCCTTGAAGAAAAACGTAAAGCTCTGTTGCATCAAAATGAGGATCAAATTAAAAAATTGGACGTACAAATAAAGCGTGCCAACGTACAAACCCAACTCTTTGAACAAAAAGCTTTCAAGGAGCTTAAAATCAAAGAAGACTTGCAAGCTCGTTTGGAGGAAAATTAACGTTTCGCAGAGGAATGCAAACGAAATAATAAAATTGCTTTTGAAGAGAAAAGGAAAAATGCAGAAAAGAAAGCAGTGTTGCGCCAAGAACTTTTAAAACAAATAGCAGAGAAAGACAAACAGCGTGACCAAAAAAAGCAAATAATTGAAAAAGAACGTACAAATTTACAGCAGTATTTGTACGGCATAAAGAAAGATATTGAATATGAGAAACAGCTCGCCCTCGAACTGAAAGCGAAGCAGAGAAAAGATAGAGACGACTATCTTCACGATGTCGAATTGTACCGAAATAAGAAAAAACTAGATGATCAAGAGGATCATAGAATATATTTGGAGTTTAGCAGACAAAGGGCAGAAGATAAGAGATTACGTTATGAAAGACGTAAACAAGCCGTGCAACAGCGAGCGGCTGTTAGTGAACGTATTGGCCAACACGTTTTAAATCTGCAATTGGAAAAACAAAACCACGATGACTTTTTATCAGAACTTTTAGTTGAAGAACGTTTGGCAAGAGATGAGAAAATTTATAAAACAAATTTAGAAAAACAAAACCAAAGAGCGCGATCACTACGCAACGATTTCCAAAGGGTTTTTGTTGAAAGACAGCAACAAAAGCTGTCAAAATACGAGGAAGAAAAACACAGTACGCATGAAGAGCTTAAAGCATTAAGCAAATTAGAGCTTGAAGGAAATGCTAGAAAAAAATCTAAAGAATTAATAAAGCAGTATCGCCAAGATTTATTAAGTACTATTGCGGATAAAAAGCGAGTTCGTGACTTTGAAATTTCACAAAATAAAATACAGCGTGAACAACAATTGACATTGGAAAAGAAACGACAACAAGAAATCGAAGGAGAAAAATTGCGCGTATTAAAAGAAGTACCTTCAGAAAATTTAAAATTCTTACCAATTAGGGCCATAAGCGATGAACATCGTTCAATATTGGGTCTTACCTGTAAAGACAGTAAAGAAACGAAAAACTGTTTAAAGAAATTGTCAGAAAACTAAATAAAAACATACTGGTATAATTTTTAAATAAACAAAAATTATACATACAATTTTTGCAAAAACCTCAAAATCATTCTTTTACAGCTCGCAAGCGTTTCTTAAATTTCTTACGACTTTCAGCCGCATCATAAAGAAATCATTTCGCTTTAAAATAAAAAACAATAATTTTAAACCAAAAAAAGCTTGTATTTTAGTTTTTAATAGTATTTTGTAAAAAATGTTGAGCAACACCTTTGACTTGAAATTTTAAATTTGCTGTTGCCAGTTGCCAGTTGCCACCCGCAATAATATATTTGACAACTGGCAACTCAACTGAGGTTCGGTTGTCATCCATAATCGAACCATCACAATCACATTATTTTCAATACCCAACGACTTAACCTAAGGGTATATCTTAACAGATACAACCATTCAAAAATCCCTCCGAACACAGCTTTGGCCTGATATTTTTAAAGCGATTCAATTTTATTGAGAACATTATACAGCGTGGCCCAAAGGGAGCTATGGTGTTTAAATCCTTATAACTTTTTTATTATAATTCTTTTTGTTTTCAGTATTTTGTAAAGAAGACTTGGAGAATTTAAAAAGGAACAGTACGCAATGGAACAACGTGCCAAAAGCGTTGAATTTTATTTCAGAAGAAAATAATTATTTTGTTCATAATTTTATTATGAGCGGCGAAGCCCATTTCCAATTGAATGGTTTCATTAAAAGGCCGACGGAAAATCCAAGAGTAGTTCAACATCGAGAATTAGACCCACTTAAGTGTGCCGTTTGGTGCGGTGTTTCCTCGGAAAGGATAATCATTCGAAAATGAACACGGTGTCGCCGTTCCCATCAGTGGTTTTAGATATCGGACAATGTTGGAAAATGTTTTAAGGCCTTCTGTGGAAAACCGTCCGCAAGTATGGTTCCAACTGGATGAAGCCGCTGCGCACACTGCGGTGGAGACAAGGGGTCTTTGAACTCAAAACCCTTCGGTCGTTAGAGTTCGTTAGAGAAAAAATACTCTGCTCTCATATCTACCAGAGAAAAAACAAAATATGCAGTCAAAGTAAAAAATCGCTTTGTTTTTCAAAAAAGAGTAACAGTTTTTGTTTAAATATACATTACGGATGGTTTCAAAATATTTCTGTTAGTGAAATTAAATTTTGTATGAAAATATCTGATAGTCGGCCTTTAAGCTGTCTAAGTTTTCTTTGTTGTATTTTTAAAGACACATTGTACACTCCACGCATATTCGTAATTTTCGTTACGCATACTGTTCGTATTGCATTTTTGTTGCTTTTAATTGATATTTTATTGTTTTTATTTATTTTGAATTTTTTTCACTGTTTTTGATTTTTAATTATTATTTTCAGTGTATCTTAAATACTGTTTTAACTTTTTAAAGTAATTAATTTAAATAAAATATCTAAAAAATCTTTTTGTGTATCTGTACAGCAATCGTACCTACTGCCTAAATGCACAGAGTATCTTTAAAGATAAAACATCTTTTTTATAAATAATTTTAAACATAATTTAAGGGTTAAGAACAAAGAGACAATACACCTGTTCATTGACAATTAATATTTCCATAATATTCCGGTTCAACCGTAGACTTCTGACGAAAATGCAATTTGGGAATTAAACGCAAAAACTCATGGTCATAATATTCATGTGGTATATTCCTACCGGTACGAAAAATATGTACAATATCACAAGAAGAAAATGGGCTCTAAATAACATTTTGATAACGAATTCATATAAATGGATATCAGAACATCCATCCAAAGTTGTCTACACAGAAAAATCGAAAATGAATTTCAATTAAAAAGTTTCTTAGTAAATTCTTCTTTCAATTAAAATGTTTACAAATTTTCAGTTTGCAAACAAATTGATTATACCAATTAATATACATATTTGTATTCATAAGGTTTTTCAACAATTAAAATTCAATTAAATTGCTACAAATTTATAAAATTTAGAATTTTTTTCAACTCAGGAATTTAATTGGCGCAATTAATTATTGTTTGGAAGAAAAGAGTGAAAATAATTTGCTTTTAATTGAATTAATTCCCGTGCAAATATTTTCTTTGATAAGCAAACCAAAAAATACATAGAAAGAATAGATTCAAGATTCAATTAAAATAATAATTAGATTTCAACCTACCATGACTTATTATTCGAACGTCATTTTTACATATGTAATTAATTAACAGTGTTAGTTGAAAAAATTCACAACTTTTTCTCCATTTGACCATTTCACAGTATTTTGATTGCGCTGTTTAGAGAGAACACAAAAATCAATTAAAATAATCGTAGATTCAATTAAATTATTAACTAAGAAAGAAACTTTGATTGAGCAAATTGACTTAATTGGGAAAAATTATGTGATTTTTATTTATAAACATGTGAGATTTTATTTCTTTTATCCAAAAATTTCGTTGAATAGCTACCGCTATGAAAATGGAAAATTTCCAAAATTAACCCGTTGCTGTAATAAACATGTGCCAAACAAGTGTATGAATTTCTTTTCGCGTCATTTATTCAATTCGACCTTGAAGTCAAAATTTCTTAACTGTGGTCTATTTTATTCTCTATAGTACTTTTCACAGACAATATTTTGGCGACTCACCCTTAAATTGTTCGTGCGCGTTATAATATTCGTGGGACCAATACGAAATGTCCGAGCATCGAACACATGCCGAATAGGTACGAGTCACGAATTCTATAAATGTTCCTGCGATGTTTGAAATATTATTAGTCTATCTTCGGAATTCGCAGCGATAACATCTCCAAAACACAGTTCAAATATTCTTAAATACTTAAATCTCCAAAATATAGTTAAAATATTCAAAAAAAAACTTAAAAGAAATTTCTACAATGGAAGAGCGCAATATTGAACCGCAAATACCGACGGTGCAATTTCTATTATTTAATTACACCAATGAACTTAGAAAGCGCAACAGGAATGAGTACAAAATCACAAAAAGCAAATGTGCTCTAACTAACATTTTGATAACGAATTCATATAAATGGATATTAGAAAATCCACTCCATGGACTACCAATTATGGACAGGCAAATTCGTTATGAGGTTCAACTGCAAAGACGTTTGCAAAAATTGCGGAAGGGGCAAGTAAATTGAAAAGATTGGAACAGTTATAAAGAAACTAAAATGAAATGCTATCCTTCGAAATCATCATCCTTCTAACCCCAATAGAAATATCGGTCTTTTTCAAGACTCATCAAGAACCATCGGTCCTTTTCAGGACCAACGAAAAGATTCAAAGAGAGATTTTATAGTTTCTACTGATAAAAAAAAGAATGAAGAGTCCAAAAAATTATGAATGTAAAATTTTCTAAACAGAAAATTCGATAATGAACTTCAATTAAAAAGTTTCTTAGTAAATTGTTCTTCCAATTAAAATATTTACAAATTTTCAACCTCCAAACAAATTGATCATATCAATTAACATACACATTTATTTGTATTCATGAGGTTTTTCAATATTAAAAATGCTACATATTCTGAAAAATTTTGAATTTCTTCAACTAGGAATTTAATTGTTTGAAAAAAAGACTAAAAATAGTTTTTATTTAATTGAATTCATTCCCAGGAAATTTGTTCTGTGTAAGGCAAACGAGAAAGTATACAGAGAAACCTATAGCAAGATTCAATTAAAAAGAAACGAAGACTCAATTAAAACAATAATTAGATTTCAACCTATCACGAAAATTGCTAGAACAATTAACAGTTTTAATTGCAAAATGTTCGCAACTTTTTTCCATTTGACCAATTTATAGTATTTTGATTGCATTGTTTTGAGAGAACCCAAAAATCAATTAAAATAATGTGGATTCAATTAAACTATTAATTAAGAAACAAAATTTGATTGAGCAAACCATTTTCACTGGAAGAATTTAACTATTATTTTACCTTTGTATAACTATAAGAAAATCCAGCAGGCATAAGTAATATAAAAAAAGTTTTTAAATTTATTTATTCTTTCTTTCTTATTTATTTTATACGAATCAAAATTAGTTACGATTATTTATTTATGTTTGCTTTCCTATATGTACATTTCTTTGGTCCTAATGTCAACTCATTAGTAGACATTCAACCAAATTTAAAAAAAAAATACTAAGCAAACTCACTTTTTTATATAAAAACCCGCGTCAAATAAATAACAAAGAATAAGACTGAGTTTAGACGAGACAGCATTTGGAAGAAAAACATCTGGAATTCTCTTTTGTTTTTTTATTCGCGGCCATACAGACGAAAATATTGGCGGCGACTTTCCATTATTAATGTTAATATATTTTCCATTGTTATTGTTAGTTTTGTAAAAACTTTATTTAGTTTAGGCGTGTCGCCGAGCACCGAACACAAAAATGATACTCTCTTCCCCAGCCGTAATATGCCCACAAACTAAATGTTTCCTCGTCTAAAGTCGAAGCTGATTGAATTTTTATTTATAAACACGTGAGATTTTATTTATTTTTTCCAAAAATTTCGTTGAATAGCTACCGCTATGAAAATGGAAAATTTAAAAAATTAACCCGTTGCTGTAATAATTATGTGCAAAAACAGTGTAAAAGGCCAAAAACGTTATTTCCTTTCTTAATAAAAAAAAATCATCCTTCAATGTTCAAAAGTATAGATAGTATATCAATTCATTTATTTGACAATTGTATCATAATAATTTCTATATTTTTCAGAGTGAAAATTTATAAACTAATGGTAACTAGATAGTTTTTGTTGAACATAAACACAGGTATATTAAATATTTTAAAAAACATATAAATGAAGATTTCCAACAGTGAGCTCGCAGTATACAGTCGAATGAAGGGAGCAGCACGTTTATGGTTGGATTCGCTTCTAATTTTACATTCAAAATGGAGTGATTTTGCAAGAGAATTGATGAATGAATTTACTTCTACCGAAGATGAAGCTGAAATACATTTGAAAATGATAAATACGGTGCGTAGAATTGATGAAAAGATTGCAGACTATTGTTTTCGAATATGTGCATTAGGAAACGTTATAAAATGAGTGAAAGAGCTATTGTCAAATATGCGAGAGAAGGATTGCAAAATCGTGAAATTCAAATCGCTATCGCTGCTCAGAAAATTGATTCAGTTAAAGAATTGCGTGATATATTGAGTGAGTATGAAAGAAACGTACCATTGAGACCAGTAACGAAAAATGTTGAATTCAGATAGAAAACGCACGATAAGTAACGCGAAATAAGTATTCCAACTCTAAAAATGCGAAAAAAAGATAGTTTAGTAAAATCTTGTTGAGAAATTAAATGTTTTAATTGTAATGAAATAGGTCATATGTCTACCAATTGTTTGAAACCTCAAAGACGTTCCCGTTGTGATAAATGCAATAAAGTTCATCATAGGAATGAAATGTCTATGTAAAAAAATTACTACTACGCGAAATACATATTGTAATAACGACGATATTTTTAAAATCAAAATTAATTTAAATAATACAGTTTTAACTGTTTTCATAGATACAGGAAGTCAATGCAGCTTTATAAAAAAATCTATTTGTAAACAAAAATCACTTTAGAACGTATTAAATGCGGAATGAGAATTACCGGTATTTGTGGAGGTATTCGTGTCGCAAATGAAAAGATATTGGTCAATCTAATTATTAACGATATTAATGTACCCGTAACTTTATATTTGATTGATGATGAACTCTTGTTATCAGATATTTTACTTGGTCAAGACGCATTTGTTGATGGTAATATAGTAATGGTAGTTGAAGGCAAGAAAATAACGATTATTGGTAAATCTGATAAAAAAAATACGAATTAATAGCAAAACTGAAGATGTATTAAAAAGAAATTGTAAGAAAGCACCGATTGAAGCAGATTTTGTTAAATGTGAGTTAAATGAAGAAAAATCTAAACTGCTAGATCTTCTCCATGAAAATAGAGATGTGTTTTCAAATAGTTTGAAAAATTTGGCAAAATCAGATTTAGTTAAAATGAAAATAAGTTTAACAGATTCTAAAATTGTCAAATAATCTCCATAACGTGTGCCAGAGTCGAAGAAAAATGTAATAGCAAAAATGGTCTTCATCTTTTATTGTATTGATTCCGATCCCACATCTGATCTAAAAGGCCAAAAACGTTATTTCCTTTCTTAATAAAAATAAGAGTCGTCCTTCAATGTTCAAAAGTATATATCAATATATCAATTCATTTATTTGACAATTCTATCATAATACAGTGGTACAAAATTGAATGAAGTAGAAAAACCTGGGACCGGATATTATTTTTCTTGTAGGTGTTGTCGAGTTAAAGAAGAATCCAATAGTGAAATATGCCGGACACCTCCAAAATCCGGATTTACGGGTAAAAAACCGGTTTTTGTGCCTTTGCGCACTTATAAGCCTGTAATTTTGTTGATAATAATCCGATTTTCAATTTCTTACTAGATTTGGAAAGAAGTAACTGAGATCTTTCGAAAGATATATAATTTATCTAAGAAAACTTAAGAAATTTGGATGTTATTGTCGAGCAAACACAAATTTTGTAGATTTTTCAAAAATTTTTCAACTTTGGTGACGTTTTTATACATTATAATGTAATAAACTATAATACTATTGAATTTATTTAAAAAGTACGTTTGTTAACGATTACAACGCATATTTGGGGTTAAAAATAGATAAATAATTGACTGAGTTATTAAACTTTTCATGAAAACAAAATTTTTAACAAAATGCCTGCACAATGTTTTTGCTGTTGTTTCTATGCACTTTCTCTAAAATTACAAATCACTGTTAGCCTAAACACAACTTAGAATTACAACAAATATTTGTAATGAGAGCTTTACTCATGTTTGTTTGTCAATATTGCTGTAATACATTAAAAAAAGAGAAAATTCAACCTTCGTTTGTTTTGCCCTCTTCTACGCCTATGATTTGGCATCATCAGCCATATCATAAACCAAATGATTGCTACTTTTGTCAAACCGATGTTTTAGGTCACTGTTTTAAAACGCGCAAAAACATTAAGTACGCAAATGTTGTAACTGTTACAAAACCAATACCTCTAAGTAATGATCTACCGACAACGAGCAAATCTGACGATGTAACAGAAAAAGATTTTGAACAAGAAGAGTTCCTTCCATCCAGATCTACAACAACGGAGCTGCATTTTTTTGTCAAAAGCTGATTTCGACGATCTTGTTCGCGATTTACACTTGTCAAAGCGGCAATCTGAAGTCCTCGGGTCGCGATTAAAGCAGTGGAATTTGGTGGAAAAAGATTTCGTTATAACATCTGGTAGAAAGAGTGACCGGACTTGGTTACTTGAAGAAAATTTCAAGACTAGTTCCAATGACAGTGATCTCGTGTATTGCGTTGATGTACCAAAACTATTATCGGCATTAAATCACAATTATAATGCAGATAGTATGGCCATCTCGCGAGTCACATAGAATAGGCTGGAAAAACATTTTAAATGACCAATTAGTTACAGCTGAGGACGTTATTCTGCCACCACTGCATCTAAAACTGGGATACATGAAACAATTTGTAAAAAAATTAGATGTAAACGGCGACGCTTTTTGTCATCTCAAAGCGGTGTTCCCAAAACTAAGTGAAGCCTAAATAAAAGGAGGTATTAATTAATTTGTTTACATATCTAGTACGTTTTTATCTGTTTTGATAACTGTTAGGTATTTTTATTGGACCTCAAATTCGAAAAATTATGAGAGATGCAGATTTCATTAACAAGCTAAGTTCCGTTGAAAGACGTTCATGGAAGAGTTTTGTTGCGCTATGCGATAATTGCCTTGGAAATCACAGAAGCGACGACTATGTCACAGTTGTCAATGAGTTTTTAAGTGCGTATGGTGAAATGGGCTGCAACATGTCCATAAAAATTTATTTTCTGCATTCGCATTTGGACTTTTTCCCAGATAACCTGGGCCAGTTCAGTGATGAACAAGGCGAACATTTTCACCAGGAAATGGCAACTATTGAAAAACGCTTTGAAGGAAAAAATATAATAAAAATGATTTCAGAATATTGCTGACCAGCAACACTTAAACGAGAAACTGATGATGCTGATTTAAAAAAAAAACGGTCAAGCAAACACTTTTGAGTTAAATGACCCCAAAATAAAATTTGTATAAAATGTTTAAAAGTTTATTTTCATGAAAAGTTTAATAACTCAGTCAATTATTTATCTATTTTTAACCCCAAATATGCGTTGTAATCGTTAACAAACGTACTTTTTAAATAAATTCAATAGTATTATAGTTTATTACATTATAATGTATAAAAACGTCACCAAAGTTAAAAAATTTTTGAAAAATCTACAAAATTTGTGTTTGCTCGACAATAACACCCAAACTTCTCAAGTTTTCTTAGATAAATTATATATCATTCGAAAGATCTCAGTTACTTCTTTCCAAATGTAGTAAGAAATTGAAAATCGGATTATTATCAACAAAATTACAGGCTTATCAGTGCGCAAAGGAAAACCGGTTTTTTAACTGTAAAACCGGATTTTGAAGGTGTCCGGCATATTTCACTATTGTATTCTTCTTTAACTCAACAAGACCTACAAAAAAAATAATATCCGGTCTGAGGTTTTTTGGACTGTCACACCGTGTAATGTAATGGAATGTAATAAACATGTGCGAAACATGTGTAAGAATTTCTTAGCGGTGGTTTATTTTATTCTCTTCTTGAAGTACCTGTTCACAGACACCATTAAATTGTTTGTGGACGTTATAATATTCGTGCGAGCGATAAGAAAATGGAGAAAAAGTCTAAATCTAAAATTCACCATGACTAATGAGGATTTACATTTTTCTCGGAAATACCTTTTAAGAATTACAATGAAAATATGCAACACGCGGAAGGATTTGGGATTTAGTGTGCAAAATATGTGAAGTAGAACAGAATAATTACGAGTCACGAATTCTATAAATGTTCCTGCGATGTTTGAAATATTATTAGTCTATCTTCAGAATTCTCTGCGATAACATCTCCAAAAAATAGTTAAAATATTCAAAAAAATTTAAAAGAAATTTCTACAATGGAAGAAAACGCCGACCCAGACACACCCACTTGCCAATTCCTATTATTTACTTACATCAATGAACTTAAAAGGCGCAAAAAGGATATATATGAAATCACAAAATTAAAATGGGCTCTAAATAATACTCTGATAACAAATTCTTATGAATTGTTTTCCCAACGTTCATTGGAAGAACTACAAATTTTGGACAGGCAAATTAGTTATGAGGCTCGCCTGCAAAAACGTTTGAAAAAATTGCGGAAGGGGCAAGTAAATTGAAAACATTGGAACAGTTATAAAGAAACTAAAATGAAATGCTATCCTTCGAAACCATCATCCTTCTAACCCCAATAGAAATATCGGTCTTTTTCAAGACTCATCAAGAACCATCGGTCCTTTTCAGGACCAACGAAAATATTCAAAGAGAGATTTTATAGTTTCTAATGATAAAAAAAAGAACGAAGAGTCGAGAAAATTAAGAGTGCAAAGTTGTCTACACAGAAAATTCGAAAATGAACTTCAATTAAAAAGTTTCTTAGTAAATTGTTCTTCCAATTAAAATATTTACGAATTTTCAACCTCCAAACAAATTGATCATATCAATTAACATACACATGTATTTGTATTCATGAGGTTTTTCAATATTAAAAATGCTACATATTCTGTAAAAGTTAGAATTTCTCCAACTAAGGAATTAATTTGTTGGAAAAGAAGACTGATAATAGTTTTTATTTAATTGAATTCATTTCCAGGAAACTTGTTCTGTGTAAGGTAAACGAGAAAGTACACAGAGCAAGATTCAATTAAAAGGAAAAGAAGATGCAATTAAAATAATAATTAGATTTCAACTTATCACGAAAACTACAGGATCAATTAACGGTTTTAATTGAAAAAATTTCACAACTTTCTTCCATTTGATCATTTTATGGCATTTTAATTGCACTATTTTTTTGAGAAAACATCAAAATCAATTAAAATAAAGTTGGATTCAATTAAATTATTAATTGAGAAAAATTATTTGTTTGAGCAAATACTTAATTTAAAAAAATGTGATGTTTATTTGTGAGATTCATGTGAGATTTTATTTCTTTTATCCAAAAATTTCGTTGAATAGCTACAGGTATGAAAATGGAAAATTTCCAAAATTAACCCGTTGCTGTAATAAACATGTGCGAAACAAGTGTATGAATTTCTTTGCGTCATTTATTCAATTCGACCTTGAAGTCAAAATTTCTTAGCTGTGGTCTATTTTATTCTCTATAGTACTTTTCACAGACAATGTTTTCGCGACTCACCCTTAAATTGTTCGTGCGCGTTTAATATTCGTGGGACCGATACGAAATGTACGAGCATCGAACACATGCCGAATAGGTACGAGTCAGGAATTCTATAAATGTTCCTGCGATGTTTGAAATATTATTAGTCTATCTTCGGAATTCGCAGCGATAACATCTCCAAAACACAGTTCAAATATTCTTAAATACTTAAAAGACATTTCGACAATGGAAGAGCGCAAATTTAAACCGCAAACACCCACGGTCCAATTCCTATTATTTAATTGCACCAATGAACTTAGAAGGCGCAAAAGGGATAAATACGAAATCACAAAAAGCAAATGTGCTCTAACTAACATTTTGATAACGAATTCATATAAATGGATATCAGAACATCCACTCCATGAACTACAAATTATGGACAGGCAAATTTGTTATGAGGATCGCCTGAAAAGACGTTTGAAAAAATTGCGGAAGGGGCAAGTAAATTGAAAAGATTGGAACAGTTATAAAGAAACTAAAATGAAATGCTATCCTTCTAACCCCAATAGAAATATCGGTCTTTTTCAAGACTCATCAAGAACCATCGGTCCTTTTCAGGACCAACGAAAATATTCAAAGAGAGATTTTATAGTTTCTGCTAATAAAGAAATTAGGGAGAATCTAAAAAATTTAAGAATGTAAAATTGTCTACGGCATACGAGTAACTATTAATATTGAAAAAAAACAGCAAGCCAGTAATATAAAAATTATTTTTAAATTTATTTATTTAACGCGATTAAAAATGAGTTACGATTATTAAAATATGTTTGCTGAATGTAGTTAGTAGACCTTCAACCAAATTTTTTGATGAACAAATGAAATCTCACATGTTTATATAAAAGCTCGCGTTAATTAAATAAAAGAAATAAGTAAATTTATAAATAAATAATTTACATCTACTGATGACCACATTTATGGACAAAAACACGAAGACGAAAGGGTAGCAGCCTTCGAAAACGGCATGTTGTTCCTTTCTGCTAGTGTTTGTCAGTGTGATTTGTCTTTGAGTTAGTTTGTTCCTTAGCAACTCTCACATTTAATTTTTACTGCCTCTATGTTATCGATCAGTAGCCTATTTAAAGATGAAAAATTTTAACTAACGTATGTATAAACAGGGTTTCGAAATAAGGCACTGCATACATACATATATATGCATCTAACAATTAATATACTCGTATAATTAAATTTATTTTGAGATTTTTATTGTGCAAAACACTTTCTCCGGCATGATGAGTCTGACCATTATATGACAATGTTAGAGGCTTCGAGAAATATCAAAGCAGTAGTCTGACAGAAAAGTTTGATATTTCGTAATATTTAACTAATTTTCAATTTCTATATCTATCCTTGAACCAAAGGACAGGGTTTTTATAAATCAAATTCCAATGGTCAAAGTCCAAGTCATGGCACACTCAGAGTCAAAGGATACAAAATGCAACACATTTGTCTCTTACAAATTTATTTGTTCTCGCCATTTTGTATCCAATATATTTAGTTACGCTGTTGATGCAGGCGTACATGTTTCTTAAGTATTTCGTATAAATTATAATTTGTGTTGTAAAAAATGTTGATAGCAATTTTACAAACTAAATATGTTTGTTGCGAAATTATCTTAATGAACTAGTATTTAAGCGCCGAAGCCGTAATGCTGCAATGGTGTAGTCATATTAAACTTATAAAACCTAAAAAAAATTGTATTGAAAAAGTGCTGAACAAAATTATGGAAGAGAAATTGTCATCACTAAATGCGACATGGAACCCGCGACTGTCAATTAAATTAAAATATTAGCGAAAAGTTAAAAACAATTGTTTCATATTTCGTGTGGGATATACAGGGTGGCCCAGTGTGCGCTGTGGCTCCATCCAGTCCGAACCATACTTGCGGATGGTTTTCCAACATTGTTCGATATCAATCATCAGTGATGGAAACGGCGACACCGTGTTCATTTTCAAAAAAAAAAATATGTGCCAATTGTCCTTTCCGACGAAACACCGCATCAAACGGTACACTTAAGCGGCTGCAATTCTCGCTGTTGAGCTACTCTTGGATTTTCCGTAGCCCTCTTTGCCTATTAACGAACCCATTCAATTGGAAATCGGTATGGTCTTCGTCGCTCATAATTAAATTATGAATAAAATAATGATTTTCTTCTGAAATATTCGTAAAGTTGAACGCTTTTGGCACGTTGTTCTATTGAGCACTATTCCATTTCAAATTACCCAAGTCTGTTTTACAAAATACTGAAAACAAAAAAAAAAAAAAAGAAAAATTAAAATAAAAAAAATATAAGGAACTTAAACACATTCGCTTCTTTTGGGCCAACCTGTCGAACAACAGGTGGATTCACGCATTTGTTTCGGAAAATAACATTTGTTTTTATATTTAATTTGACGTTGCTCTCTTTGAGAGAGATAGATATGATTTTGTTGGCTTAATTTGCTTGAATTGGCTTAATTTTCTATTTTGTCCGCACAAAGTTACATTTGGTTGCCCCTCATCATATACATATACTGGAAATTAATGAAAAGTTCCACATCATTTAAATGCATTAGTGGATACAAGGCGAGTTAAGTACTGTTGTATGTTGTAGCGACGATGTCACCTGGTACTCAATTCGCAGTGATTGTAGTTCTCAATCAACTATATTCCGTCGCGTACCCAATTAATTGCGGTTACATATGGCAGGTTTAATTTTTCGGAATAATTTTTCAAAATGGGTGAACCAAGCCGAATTGATTACCAGATGGGCTCATCGCTACAGCAATACTACAGTACTGTGCTACATTATCCAATCTCTAAAAATGTTGACTCGGTTATAAGCAATAGATGGCGCGCCTCAATTTTATATAAAAAAGTGATGAAAATAAACAAATGTGGTAGAACGTTTAGACAATTTTCAGTCGGTTATAGTCAACAGATGGCGTGAACTAAATTTTTACAGATTTGTACCTCAATACGCCTTGGGTGAATGGTGTTGCAAGAAACTCTTACTACAGCAATTTTGTGGGAACAAAAATATTTGCCGAAACAGATTGCCTTTTAGAATAAATTTATTTTGATTCTAAATATAATATTTATGCAGAATTAATGAATTTTATTTACTAATTTTTAATTTAATTCATTACAACATGACTCATATCAAATACGTCCTGATTCAAATATTACTCGTAAATAGAATTTATTCGATTGTGCTTTCATTTGAGCAATGACATTCAACAATATATTTCTAAATGAATTTTTAAAGAAATTGGGCAAAATTAAGGGAAAAAAGACTAATAGAACACATTGCACAACATGCTTCGTAATGACTTTTGCTTTATAAACGAGAATATTCAGCGTAGATTTCGTCGAACAAATTCACAATTTTTAAAGCATCTGATGCACGAACAGGAAAAATACAAGAGAATAAGAGCTCAAGAGATTCTTCTGACATGTGAAAACCCCATGATATGGGAACAGAAAAGAAGCGAACAGTTTTGTAGGGAATTGAAAGAGTTGCAGCAAGAAAAATTCCTTGAAGAAAAACGTAAAGCTCTGTTGCATCAAAATGAGGATCAAATTAAAAAATTGGACGTACAAATAAAGCGTGCCAACGTACAAACCCAACTCTTTGAACAAAAAGCTTTCAAGGAGCTTAAAATCAAAGAAGACTTACAAGCTCGTTTGGAGGAAAATGAACGTTTCGCAGAGGAATGCAAACGAAATAAGAAAATTGCTTTTGAAGAGAAAAGGAAAAATGCAGAAAAGAAAGCAGTGTTGCGCCAAGAACTTTTAAAACAAATAGCAGAGAAAGACAAACAGCGTGACCAAAAAAAGCAAATAATTGAAAAAGAACGTACAAATTTACAGCAGTATTTGTACGGCATAAAGAAAGATATTGAATATGAGAAACAGCTCGCCCTCGAACTGAAAGCGAAGCAGAGAAAAGATAGAGACGACTATCTTCACGATGTCGAATTGTACCGAAATAAGAAAAAACTAGATGATCAAGAGGATCATAGAATATATTTGGAGTTTAGCAGACAAAGGGCAGAAGATAAGAGATTACTTTATGAAAGACGTAAACAAGCCGTGCAACAGCGAGCGGCTGTTAGTGAACGTATTGGCCAACACGTTTTAAATCTGCAATTGGAAAAACAAAACCACGATGACTTTTTATCAGAACTTTTAGTTGAAGAACGTTTGGCAAGAGATGAGAAAATTTATAAAACAAATTTAGAAAAACAAAACCAAAGAGCGCGATCACTACGCAACGATTTCCAAAGGGTTTTTGTTGAAAGACAGCAACAAAAGCTGTCAAAATACGAGGAAGAAAAACACAGTACGCATGAAGAGCTTAAAGCATTAAGCAAATTAGAGCTTGAAGGAAATGCTAGAAAAAAATCTAAAGAATTAATAAAGCAGTATCGCCAAGATTTATTAAGTACTATTGCGGATAAAAAGCGAGTTCGTGACTTTGAAATTTCACAAAATAAAATACAGCGTGAACAACAATTGACATTGGAAAAGAAACGACAACAAGAAATCGAAGGAGAAAAATTGCGCGTATTAAAAGAAGTACCTTCAGAAAATTTAAAATTCTTACCAATTAGGGCCATAAGCGATGAACATCGTTCAATATTGGGTCTTACCTGTAAAGACAGTAAAGAAACGAAAAACTGTTTAAAGAAATAGTCAGAAAACTAAATAAAAACATACTGGTATAATTTTTAAATAAACAAAAATTATACATACAATTTTTGCAAAAACCTCAAAATCATTCTTTTACAGCTCGCAAGCGTTTCTTAAATTTCTTACGACTTTCAGCCGCATCATAAAGAAATCATTTCGCTTTAAAATAAAAAACAATAATTTTAAACCAAAAAAAGCTTGTATTTTAGTTTTTAATAGTATTTTGTAAAAAATGTTGAGCAACACCTTTGACTTGAAATTTTAAATTTGCTGTTGCCAGTTGCCATCCGCAATAATATTTTTGACAACTGGCAACTCAACTGAGGTTCGGTTGTCATCCATAATCGAACCATCACAATCACATTATTTTCAATACCCAACGACTTAACCCTTAAATGTCTGGTATATCTTAACAGATACAACCATTCAAAAATCCCTCCGAACACAGCTTTGGCCTGATATTTTTAAAGCGATTCAATTTTATTGAGAACATTATACAGCGTGGCCCAAAGGGAGCTATGGTGTTTAAATCCTTATAACTTTTTTATTATAATTCTTTTTGTTTTCAGTATTTTGTAAAGAAGACTTGGAGAATTTAAAAAGGAACAGTACGCAATGGAACAACGTGCCAAAAGCGTTGAATTTTATTTCAGAAGAAAATAATTATTTTGTTCATAATTTTATTATGAGCGGCGAAGCCCATTTCCAATTGAATGGTTTCATTAAAAGGCCGACGGAAAATCCAAGAGTAGTTCAACATCGAGAATTAGACCCACTTAAGTGTGCCGTTTGGTGCGGTGTTTCCTCGGAAAGGATAATCATTCGAAAATGAACACGGTGTCGCCGTTCCCATCAGTGGTTTTAGATATCGGACAATGTTGGAAAATGTTTTAAGGCCTTCTGTGGAAAACCGTCCGCAAGTATGGTTCCAACTGGATGAAGCCGCTGCGCACACTGCGGGGGAGACAAGGGATCTTTGAACTCAAAACCCTTCGGTCGTTAGAGTTCGTTAGAGAAAAAATACTCTGCTCTCAAATCTACCAGAGAAAAAACAAAATATGCAGTCAAAGTAAAAAATAACTTTCTTTTTCAAAAAAGAGTAACAGTTTTTGTTTAAATATACATTACGGATGGTTTCAAAATATTTCTGTTAGTGAAATTAAATTTTGTATGAAAATATCTGATAGTCGGCCTTTAAGCTGTCTAAGTTTTCTTTGTTGTATTTTTAAAGACACATTGTACACTCCACGCATATTCTTGATTTTCGTTACGCATACTGTTCGTATTGCATTTTTGTTCCTTTTAATTGATATTTTATTGTATTTATTTATTTTGAATTTTTTTCACTGTTTTTGATTTTTAATTATTATTTTCAGTGTATCTTAAATACTGTTTTAACTTTTTAAAGTAATTAATTTAAATAAAATATCTAAAAAATCTTTTTGTGTATCTGTACAGCAATCGTACCTACTGCCTAAATGCACAGAGTATCTTTAAAGATAAAACATCTTTTTTATAAATAATTTTAAACATAATTTAAGGGTTAAGAACAAAGAGACAATACACCTGTTCATTGACAATTAATATTTCCATAATATTCCGGTTCAACCGTAGACTTCTGACGAAAATGCAATTTGGGAATTAAACGCAAAAACTCATGGTCATAATATTCATGTGGTATATTCCTACCGGTACGAAAAATATGTACAATATCACAAGAAGAAAATGGGCTCTAAATAACATTTTGATAACGAATTCATATAAATGGATATCAGAACATCCATCCAAAGTTGTCTACACAGAAAAATCGAAAATGAATTTCAATTAAAAAGTTTCTTAGTAAATTCTTCTTTCAATTAAAATGTTTACAAATTTTCAGTTTGCAAACAAATTGATTATACCAATTAATATACATATTTGTATTCATAAGGTTTTTCAACAATTAAAATTCAATTAAATTGCTACAAATTTATAAAATTTAGAATTTTTTTCAACTCAGGAATTTAATTGGCAAAATTAATTATTGTTTGGAAGAAAAGAGTGAAAATAATTTGCTTTTAATTGAATTAATTCCCGTGCAAATATTTTCTTTGTAAAGCAAACCAAAAAATACATAGAAAGAATAGATTCAAGATTCAATTAAAATAATAATTAGATTTCAACCTACCATGACTTATTATTCGAACGTCATTTTTACATATGTAATTAATTAACAGTGTTAGTTGAAAAAATTCACAACTTTTTCTCCATTTGACCATTTCACAGTATTTTGATTGCGCTGTTTAGAGAGAACACAAAAATCAATTAAAATAATCGTAGATTCAATTAAATTATTAACTAAGAAAGAAACTTTGATTGAGCAAATTGACTTAATTGGGAAAAATTATGTGATTTTTATTTATAAACATGTGAGATTTTATTTC
This sequence comes from Dexiosoma caninum, assembly GCA_963924685.1. NCBI lineage: Eukaryota > Metazoa > Arthropoda > Insecta > Diptera > Tachinidae > Dexiosoma > Dexiosoma caninum. The sequence goes on along the minus strand of OZ004729.1, from coordinate 15,970,119 downwards.
TTTTATCCAAAAATTTCGTTGAATAGCTACCGCTATGAAAATGGAAAATTTCCAAAATTAACCCGTTGCTGTAATAAACATGTGCGAAACAAGTGTATGAATTTCTTTGCGTCATTTATTCAATTCGACCTTGAAGTCAAAATTTCTTAGCTGTGGTCTATTTTATTCTCTATAGTACTTTTCACAGACAATGTTTTCGCGACTCACCCTTAAATTGTTCGTGCGCGTTATAATATTCGTGGACCGATACAAAATGTACGAGCATCGAACACATGCCGAATAGGTACGAGTCAGGAATTCTATAAATGTTCCTGCGATGTTTGAAATATTATTAGTCTATCTTCGGAATTCGCAGCGATAACATCTCCAAAACACAGTTCAAATATTCTTAAATACTTAAATCTCCAAAATATAGTTAAAATATTCAAAAAAAAACTTAAAAGAAATTTCTACAATGGAAGAGCGCAATATTGAACCGCAAATACCGACGGTGCAATTTCTATTATTTAATTACACCAATGAACTTAGAAAGCGCAACAGGAATGAGTACAAAATCACAAAAAGCAAATGTGCTCTAACTAACATTTTGATAACGAATTCATATAAATGGATATTAGAAAATCCACTCCATGGACTACCAATTATGGACAGGCAAATTCGTTATGAGGTTCAACTGCAAAGACGTTTGCAAAAATTGCGGAAGGGGCAAGTAAATTGAAAAGATTGGAACAGTTATAAAGAAACTAAAATGAAATGCTATCCTTCGAAATCATCATCCTTCTAACCCCAATAGAAATATCGGTCTTTTTCAAGACTCATCAAGAACCATCGGTCCTTTTCAGGACCAACGAAAAGATTCAAAGAGAGATTTTATAGTTTCTACTGATAAAAAAAAGAATGAAGAGTCCAAAAAATTATGAATGTAAAATTTTCTAAACAGAAAATTCGATAATGAACTTCAATTAAAAAGTTTCTTAGTAAATTGTTCTTCCAATTAAAATATTTACAAATTTTCAACCTCCAAACAAATTGATCATATCAATTAACATACACATTTATTTGTATTCATGAGGTTTTTCAATATTAAAAATGCTACATATTCTGAAAAATTTTGAATTTCTTCAACTAGGAATTTAATTGTTTGAAAAAAAGACTAAAAATAGTTTTTATTTAATTGAATTCATTCCCAGGAAATTTGTTCTGTGTAAGGCAAACGAGAAAGTATACAGAGAAACCTATAGCAAGATTCAATTAAAAAGAAACGAAGACTCAATTAAAACAATAATTAGATTTCAACCTATCACGAAAATTGCTAGAACAATTAACAGTTTTAATTGCAAAATGTTCGCAACTTTTTTCCATTTGACCAATTTATAGTATTTTGATTGCATTGTTTTGAGAGAACCCAAAAATCAATTAAAATAATGTGGATTCAATTAAACTATTAATTAAGAAACAAAATTTGATTGAGCAAACCATTTTCACTGGAAGAATTTAACTATTATTTTACCTTTGTATAACTATAAGAAAATCCAGCAGGCATAAGTAATATAAAAAAAGTTTTTAAATTTATTTATTCTTTCTTTCTTATTTATTTTATACGAATCAAAATTAGTTACGATTATTTATTTATGTTTGCTTTCCTATATGTACATTTCTTTGGTCCTAATGTCAACTCATTAGTAGACATTCAACCAAATTTAAAAAAAAAATACTAAGCAAACTCACTTTTTTATATAAAAACCCGCGTCAAATAAATAACAAAGAATAAGACTGAGTTTAGACGAGACAGCATTTGGAAGAAAAACATCTGGAATTCTCTTTTGTTTTTTTATTCGCGGCCATACAGACGAAAATATTGGCGGCGACTTTCCATTATTAATGTTAATATATTTTCCATTGTTATTGTTAGTTTTGTAAAAACTTTATTTAGTTTAGGCGTGTCGCCGAGCACCGAACACAAAAATGATACTCTCTTCCCCAGCCGTAATATGCCCACAAACTAAATGTTTCCTCGTCTAAAGTCGAAGCTGATTGAATTTTTATTTATAAACACGTGAGATTTTATTTATTTTTTCCAAAAATTTCGTTGAATAGCTACCGCTATGAAAATGGAAAATTTAAAAAATTAACCCGTTGCTGTAATAATTATGTGCAAAAACAGTGTAAAAGGCCAAAAACGTTATTTCCTTTCTTAATAAAAAAAAATCATCCTTCAATGTTCAAAAGTATAGATAGTATATCAATTCATTTATTTGACAATTGTATCATAATAATTTCTATATTTTTCAGAGTGAAAATTTATAAACTAATGGTAACTAGATAGTTTTTGTTGAACATAAACACAGGTATATTAAATATTTTAAAAAACATATAAATGAAGATTTCCAACAGTGAGCTCGCAGTATACAGTCGAATGAAGGGAGCAGCACGTTTATGGTTGGATTCGCTTCTAATTTTACATTCAAAATGGAGTGATTTTGCAAGAGAATTGATGAATGAATTTACTTCTACCGAAGATGAAGCTGAAATACATTTGAAAATGATAAATACGGTGCGTAGAATTGATGAAAAGATTGCAGACTATTGTTTTCGAATATGTGCATTAGGAAACGTTATAAAATGAGTGAAAGAGCTATTGTCAAATATGCGAGAGAAGGATTGCAAAATCGTGAAATTCAAATCGCTATCGCTGCTCAGAAAATTGATTCAGTTAAAGAATTGCGTGATATATTGAGTGAGTATGAAAGAAACGTACCATTGAGACCAGTAACGAAAAATGTTGAATTCAGATAGAAAACGCACGATAAGTAACGCGAAATAAGTATTCCAACTCTAAAAATGCGAAAAAAAGATAGTTTAGTAAAATCTTGTTGAGAAATTAAATGTTTTAATTGTAATGAAATAGGTCATATGTCTACCAATTGTTTGAAACCTCAAAGACGTTCCCGTTGTGATAAATGCAATAAAGTTCATCATAGGAATGAAATGTCTATGTAAAAAAATTACTACTACGCGAAATACATATTGTAATAACGACGATATTTTTAAAATCAAAATTAATTTAAATAATACAGTTTTAACTGTTTTCATAGATACAGGAAGTCAATGCAGCTTTATAAAAAAATCTATTTGTAAACAAAAATCACTTTAGAACGTATTAAATGCGGAATGAGAATTACCGGTATTTGTGGAGGTATTCGTGTCGCAAATGAAAAGATATTGGTCAATCTAATTATTAACGATATTAATGTACCCGTAACTTTATATTTGATTGATGATGAACTCTTGTTATCAGATATTTTACTTGGTCAAGACGCATTTGTTGATGGTAATATAGTAATGGTAGTTGAAGGCAAGAAAATAACGATTATTGGTAAATCTGATAAAAAAAATACGAATTAATAGCAAAACTGAAGATGTATTAAAAAGAAATTGTAAGAAAGCACCGATTGAAGCAGATTTTGTTAAATGTGAGTTAAATGAAGAAAAATCTAAACTGCTAGATCTTCTCCATGAAAATAGAGATGTGTTTTCAAATAGTTTGAAAAATTTGGCAAAATCAGATTTAGTTAAAATGAAAATAAGTTTAACAGATTCTAAAATTGTCAAATAATCTCCATAACGTGTGCCAGAGTCGAAGAAAAATGTAATAGCAAAAATGGTCTTCATCTTTTATTGTATTGATTCCGATCCCACATCTGATCTAAAAGGCCAAAAACGTTATTTCCTTTCTTAATAAAAATAAGAGTCGTCCTTCAATGTTCAAAAGTATATATCAATATATCAATTCATTTATTTGACAATTCTATCATAATACAGTGGTACAAAATTGAATGAAGTAGAAAAACCTGGGACCGGATATTATTTTTCTTGTAGGTGTTGTCGAGTTAAAGAAGAATCCAATAGTGAAATATGCCGGACACCTCCAAAATCCGGATTTACGGGTAAAAAACCGGTTTTTGTGCCTTTGCGCACTTATAAGCCTGTAATTTTGTTGATAATAATCCGATTTTCAATTTCTTACTAGATTTGGAAAGAAGTAACTGAGATCTTTCGAAAGATATATAATTTATCTAAGAAAACTTAAGAAATTTGGATGTTATTGTCGAGCAAACACAAATTTTGTAGATTTTTCAAAAATTTTTCAACTTTGGTGACGTTTTTATACATTATAATGTAATAAACTATAATACTATTGAATTTATTTAAAAAGTACGTTTGTTAACGATTACAACGCATATTTGGGGTTAAAAATAGATAAATAATTGACTGAGTTATTAAACTTTTCATGAAAACAAAATTTTTAACAAAATGCCTGCACAATGTTTTTGCTGTTGTTTCTATGCACTTTCTCTAAAATTACAAATCACTGTTAGCCTAAACACAACTTAGAATTACAACAAATATTTGTAATGAGAGCTTTACTCATGTTTGTTTGTCAATATTGCTGTAATACATTAAAAAAAGAGAAAATTCAACCTTCGTTTGTTTTGCCCTCTTCTACGCCTATGATTTGGCATCATCAGCCATATCATAAACCAAATGATTGCTACTTTTGTCAAACCGATGTTTTAGGTCACTGTTTTAAAACGCGCAAAAACATTAAGTACGCAAATGTTGTAACTGTTACAAAACCAATACCTCTAAGTAATGATCTACCGACAACGAGCAAATCTGACGATGTAACAGAAAAAGATTTTGAACAAGAAGAGTTCCTTCCATCCAGATCTACAACAACACTTGTCAAAGCGGCAATCTGAAGTCCTCGGGTCGCGATTAAAGCAGTGGAATTTGGTGGAAAAAGATTTCGTTATAACATCTGGTAGAAAGAGTGACCGGACTTGGTTACTTGAAGAATATTTTAAGACTAGTTCCAATGACAGTGATCTCGTGTATTGCGTTGATGTACCAAAACTATTTTCGACATTAAATCACAATTATAATGCAGATAGTATGGCCATCTCGCGAGTCACATAGAATAGGCTGGAAAAACATTTTAAATGACCAATTAGTTACAGCTGAGGACGTTATTCTGCCACCACTGCATCTAAAACTGGGATACATGAAACAATTTGTAAAAAAATTAGATGTAAACGGCGACGCTTTTTGTCATCTCAAAGCGGTGTTCCCAAAACTAAGTGAAGCCTAAATAAAAGGAGGTATTAATTAATTTGTTTACATATCTAGTACGTTTTTATCTGTTTTGATAACTGTTAGGTATTTTTATTGGACCTCAAATTCGAAAAATTATGAGAGATGCAGATTTCATTAACAAGCTAAGTTCCGTTGAAAGACGTTCATGGAAGAGTTTTGTTGCGCTATGCGATAATTTCCTTGGAAATCACAGAAGCGACGACTATGTCACAGTTGTCAATGAGTTTTTAAGTGCGTATGGTGAAATGGGCTGCAACATGTCCATAAAAATTTATTTTCTGCATTCGCATTTGGACTTTTTCCCAGATAACCTGGGCCAGTTCAGTGATGAACAAGGCGAACATTTTCACCAGGAAATGGCAACTATTGAAAAACGCTTTGAAGGAAAAAATATAATAAAAATGATTTCAGAATATTGCTGACCAGCAACACTTAAACGAGAAACTGATGATGCTGATTTAAAAAAAAAACGGTCAAGCAAACACTTTTGAGTTAAATGACCCCAAAATAAAATTTGTATAAAATGTTTAAAAGTTTATTTTCATGAAAAGTTTAATAACTCAGTCAATTATTTATCTATTTTTAACCCCAAATATGCGTTGTAATCGTTAACAAACGTACTTTTTAAATAAATTCAATAGTATTATAGTTTATTACATTATAATGTATAAAAACGTCACCAAAGTTAAAAAATTTTTGAAAAATCTACAAAATTTGTGTTTGCTCGACAATAACACCCAAACTTCTCAAGTTTTCTTAGATAAATTATATATCATTCGAAAGATCTCAGTTACTTCTTTCCAAATCTAGTAAGAAATTGAAAATCGGATTATTATCAACAAAATTACAGGCTTATCAGTGCGCAAAGGTACAAAAACCGGTTTTTTAACTGTAAAACCGGATTTTGAAGGTGTCCGGCATATTTCACTATTGTATTCTTCTTTAACTCAACAAGACCTACAAAAAAAATAATATCCGGTCTGAGGTTTTTTGGACTGTCACACCGTGTAATGTAATGGAATGTAATAAACATGTGCGAAACATGTGTAAGAATTTCTTAGCGGTGGTTTATTTTATTCTCTTCTTGAAGTACCTGTTCACAGACACCATTAAATTGTTTGTGGACGTTATAATATTCGTGCGAGCGATAAGAAAATGGAGAAAAAGTCTAAATCTAAAATTCACCATGACTAATGAGGATTTACATTTTTCTCGGAAATACCTTTTAAGAATTACAATGAAAATATGCAACACGCGGAAGGATTTGGGATTTAGTGTGCAAAATATGTGAAGTAGAACAGAATAATTACGAGTCACGAATTCTATAAATGTTCCTGCGATGTTTGAAATATTATTAGTCTATCTTCAGAATTCTCTGCGATAACATCTCCAAAATATAGTTAAAATATTCAAAAAAAAACTTAAAAGAAATTTCTACAATGGAAGAGCGCAATATTGAACCGCAAATACCGACGGTGCAATTTCTATTATTTAATTACACCAATCAACTGAGAAGGCGCAATAAGAATACCTTTTACATTGCAGAAACAAAACGCCTTCTAAGTCAGTCTTTGTTTTCGAATTCGTCTAAAATGATTCCCCAACATTCACCTGATGAACAACAAAATAAGGATACGAAAATTGGCAATGACGATCGCCTGGATAAACGTTTTAAAAAACTAATAGAAAGAAGAAGAGCAAAAAAGGAAAGTAAATTGAAGGAATCGAAATGACATCTAACAAACGCCAGAAGAAAAATCGGTCTTTTTCAAGACTCATCAAGAACCATCGGTCCTTTTCAGGACCAACGAAAAGATTCAAAAAGAGATTTTATAGTTTCTACTGATAAAAAAAAGAATGAAGAGTCGAGAAAATTAAGAATGCAAAGTTGTCTACACATAAAATTCGAAAATGAACTTCAATTAAAAAGTTTCTTAGTAAATTGTTCTTCCAATTAAAATATTTACGAATTTTCTACCTCCAAACAAATTGATCATATCAATTAACATACACATGTATTTGTATTCATGAGGTTTTTCAATATTAAAAATGCTACATATTCTGTAAAAGTTAGAATTTCTCCAACAAAGGAATTAATTTGTTGGAAAAGAAGACTGATAATAGTTTTTATTTAATTGAATTCCGATACGAAATGTACGAGCATCGAACACATGCCGAATAGGTACGAGTCAGGAATTCTATAAATGTTCCTGCGATGTTTGAAATATTATTAGTCTATCTTCGGAATTCGCAGCGATAACATCTCCAAAACACAGTTCAAATATTCTTAAATACTTAAAAGACATTTCGACAATGGAAGATCGCAAATTTAAACCGCAAACACCCACGGTCCAATTACTATTATTTAAGTACACCAATGCAGTTAGAAGGCGCAACAGGAATAAGTACAAAATCACAAAAATCAAATGTGCTCTAAATGACATTTTGATAACGAAATCATCTAAATGGATATCAGAACATCCACTCCATGAACTACAAATTGAACGTTTCGCAGAGGAATGCAAACGAAATAAGAAAATTGCTTTTGAAGAGAAAAGGAAAAATGCAGAAAAGAAAGCAGTGTTGCGCCAAGAACTTTTAAAACAAATAGCAGAGAAAGACAAACAGCGTGACCAAAAAAAGCAAATAATTGAAAAAGAACGTACAAATGTACAGCAGTATTTGTACGGCATAAAGAAAGATATTGAATATGAGAAACAGCTCGCCCTCGAACTGAAAGCGAAGCAGAGAAAAGATAGAGACGACTATCTTCACGATGTCGAATTGTACCGAAATAAGAAAAAACTACAGTGGCCAAAAAAACTATTCGACATAGGCCGTAAATTTTATATATTTATCAAAAAAAAAATATGTAATGTTGTTTTTAACAAAATAAACTTATAAATGTCTTTATTAAGGAACACAAAGTTATATTCAATAAAAAAAATGAGATCTCAAAGTAAAAAAAGCAAAAAACACATGAATTAAAATATTATTAACAAAAAACAAGCAAAAAAAGTATTCGACATTGGTAACATTTTTAAAATACATGAATTGAAATACAAGCTTATTTCTACTTCAGTGGCGAGTTGCTTTTCCTTGCCTACGTATAACCTCTTTTAAACGATCTGGCATAGATTTTACCAACGTTTTGGTATATTCCGGATGAATTTGGCTCCATTCCTTCTGCAGGATAACTTCCATCTGGTGTTTGTGCGTAAATTCACGTTTTCTGATTTTTTTTTTCCAAGTGACCCCAAAGATGTTCAATTGGGTTAAGGTCTGGGGACTGTGGCGGCGTTTTTATTAATTTAGGACAATTATATAAAAGCCAAAGCTTTGTATTAGTGGTACAATGTTTGGGATCATTATCTTGATAAAACTGAAATCTATTTGCCAGACCCAATTTTCCAGCACTTGACCTCAAATTTTGCTTTAGGAGGTCAATGTAATTTCGGTGATCCATAATGCCATCAATCAACGCAATATTACACACGCCTGATGCCGCCATACATCCCCATACCATAACACCACTGCCACCATGTTTAACAGTTGGTACCATATTCCTTTCATCTAATTCTGTGTTAGGTTTGCGATGTACCAGAACTTTTCCATCACATCGAAAAAGGTTATATTTACTTTCGTCAGCAAAAATAAAATCCATCGAGAACTCCATTGGCTTATTTACATGCTCTTTCGCAAAATCTAATCTCAACTTTCTATTTTTCTTAGTAATGTGTGGCTCCTTCCTGGCTGATCGTGAATAGAAATCGTGCTTTTTTAAGACGTTTCTTATTGTTTGAGGTGTAACGGATATACCTAAGTGTTCCTCAGTGTTTTTAGCTAAAGTGTTAGCAGTAATTTTTGGACTTTTTCTTACTTCACGCACGATTCGCCGTTCATCTGAATCTGTAAGTTTGCAAGGTCGCCCAAGCCTTACCTTGTTTATCACAGTTTTACTTGATTTGTACTTTTTTATAATGTAATATACAGTAGTTCTTGACCTTTAAACGATTTCTGATGTAGTCTTTTCCGTTTTTCCTAATTTAAAATGATGTATTATTAAATTTCTTACATCAACAGAAGTTTCTTTCCCTTTACGTCCCATCGTCGCGATCACTTGCACAGAAATAAGAAAAAAGTTCTTGTAAATAATAAACAAGAAACATAGCGATATTTTTACCAACAATGACATGAAGTAATGAGAAATACACAATCAGAATAAGGGAAAAACAATGCCAGTCGAATACTTTTTTGCTTTGCAATTTTTGTGTTTTCGTTCAAACAGATAGATGAGTTAAAAAATGTGAAATTTTTATTATTTTTAGGACCATAAATTATTAAATACATATAATACAATGTGATCTCACGTTTATACATATAAAAAACAAAAGGATACTAGCGTTTTCAATGAAATTTAAGAAAATAATTGCAATGTCGAATAGTTTTTTTGGCCACTGTAGATGATCAAGAGGATCATAGAATATATTTGGAGTTTAGCAGACAAAGGGCAGAAGATAAGAGATTACGTTATGAAAGACGTAAACAAGCCGTGCAACAGCGAGCGGCTGTTAGTGAACGTATTGGCCAACACGTTTTAAATCTGCAATTGGAAAAACAAAACCACGATGACTTTTTATCAGAACTTTTAGTTGAAGAACGTTTGGCAAGAGATGAGAAAATTTATAAAACAAATTTAGAAAAACAAAACCAAAGAGCGCGATCACTACGCAACGATTTCCAAAGGGTTTTTGTTGAAAGACAGCAACAAAAGCTGTCAAAATACGAGGAAGAAAAGCACAGTACGCATTAAGAGCTTAAAGCATTAAGCAAATTAGAGCTTGAAGGAAATGCTAGAAAAAAATCTAAAGAATTAATAAAGCAGTATCGCCAAGATTTACTAAGTACTATTGCGGATAAAAAGCGAGTTCGTGACTTTGAAATTTCACAAAATAAAATACAGCGTGAACAACAATTGACATTGGAAAAGAAACGACAACAAGAAATCGAAGGAGAAAAATTGCGCGTATTAAAAGAAGTACCTTCAGAAAATTTAAAATTCTTACCAATTAGGGCCATAAGCGATGAACATCGTTCAATATTGGGTCTTACCTGTAAAGACAGTAAAGAAACGAAAAACTGTTTAAAGAAATTGTCAGAAAACTAAATAAAAACATACTGGTATAATTTTTAAATAAACAAAAATTATACATACAATTTTTGCAAAAACCTCAAAATCATTCTTTTACAGCTCGCAAGCGTTTCTTAAATTTCTTACGACTTTCAGCCGCATCATAAAGAAATCATTTCGCTTTAAAATAAAAAACAATAATTTTAAACCAAAAAAAGCTTGTATTTTAGTTTTTAATAGTATTTTGTAAAAAATGTTGAGCAACACCTTTGACTTGAAATTTTAAATTTGCTGTTGCCAGTTGCCAGTTGCCACCCGCAATAATATATTTGACAACTGGCAACTCAACTGAGGTTCGGTTGTCATCCATAATCGAACCATCACAATCACATTATTTTCAATACCCAACGACTTAACCTAAGGGTATATCTTAACAGATACAACCATTCAAAAATCCCTCCGAACACAGCTTTGGCCTGATATTTTTAAAGCGATTCAATTTTATTGAGAACATTATACAGCGTGGCCCAAAGGGAGCTATGGTGTTTAAATCCTTATAACTTTTTTATTATAATTCTTTTTGTTTTCAGTATTTTGTAAAGAAGACTTCGAGAATTTAAAAAGGAACAGTACGCAATGGAACAACGTGCCAAAAGCGTTGAATTTTATTTCAGAAGAAAATAATTATTTTGTTCATAATTTTATTATGAGCGGCGAAGCCCATTTCCAATTGAATGGTTTCATTAAAAGGCCGACGGAAAATCCAAGAGTAGTTCAACATCGAGAATTAGACCCACTTAAGTGTGCCGTTTGGTGCGGTGTTTCCTCGGAAAGGATAATCATTCGAAAATGAACACGGTGTCGCCGTTCCCATCAGTGGTTTTAGATATCGGAAAACCGTCCGCAAGTATGGTTCCAACTGGATGAAGCCGCTGCGCACACTGCGGGGGAGACAAGGGGTCTTTGAACTCAAAACCCTTCGGTCGTTAGAGTTCGTTAGAGAAAAAATACTCTGCTCTCAAATCTACCAGAGAAAAAACAAAATATGCAGTCAAAGTACAAAATAACTTTCTTTTTCAAAAAAGAGTAACACTTTTTGTTTAAATATACATTACGGATGGTTTCAAAATATTTCTGTTAGTGAAATTAAATTTTGTATGAAAATATCTGATAGTCGGCCTTTAAGCTGTCTAAGTTTTCTTTGTTGTATTTTTAAAGACACATTGTACACTCCACGCATATTCTTGATTTTCGTTACGCATACTGTTCGTATTGCATTTTTGTTCCTTTTAATTGATATTTTATTGTATTTATTTATTTTGAATTTTTTTCACTGTTTTTGATTTTTAATTATTATTTTCAGTGTATCTTAAATACTGTTTTAACTTTTTAAAGTAATTAATTTAAATAAAATATCTAAAAAATCTTTTTGTGTATCTGTACAGCAATCTTACCTACTGCCTAAATGCACAGAGTATCTTTAAAGATAAAACATCTTTTTTATAAATAATTTTAAACATAATTTAAGGGTTAAGAACAAAGAGACAATACACCTGTTCATTGACAATTAATATTTCCATAATATTCCGGTTCAACCGTAGACTTCTGACGAAAATGCAATTTGGGAATTAAACGCAAAAACTCATGGTCATAATATTCATGTGGTATATTCCTACCGGTACGAAAAATATGTACAATATCACAAGAAGAAAATGGGCTCTAAATAACATTTTGATAACGAATTCATATAAATGGATATCAGAACATCCATCCAAAGTTGTCTACACAGAAAAATCGAAAATGAATTTCAATTAAAAAGTTTCTTAGTAAATTCTTCTTTCAATTAAAATGTTTACAAATTTTCAGTTTGCAAACAAATTGATTATACCAATTAATATACATATTTGTATTCATAAGGTTTTTCAACAATTAAAATTCAATTAAATTGCTACAAATTTATAAAATTTAGAATTTTTTTCAACTCAGGAATTTAATTGGCAAAATTAATTATTGTTTGGAAGAAAAGAGTGAAAATAATTTGCTTTTAATTGAATTAATTCCCGTGCAAATATTTTCTTTGTAAAGCAAACCAAAAAATACATAGAAAGAATAGATTCAAGATTCAATTAAAATAATAATTAGATTTCAACCTACCATGACTTATTATTCGAACGTCATTTTTACATATGTAATTAATTAACAGTGTTAGTTGAAAAAATTCACAACTTTTTCTCCATTTGACCATTTCACAGTATTTTGGTTGCGCTGTTTAGAGAGAACACAAAAATCAATTAAAATAATCGTAGATTCAATTAAATTATTAACTAAGAAAGAAACTTTGATTGAGCAAATTGACTTAATTGGGAAAAATTATGTGATTTTTATTTTTAAACATGTGAGATTTTATTTCTTTTATCCAAAAATTTCGTTGAATAGCTACAGGTATGAAAATGGAAAATTTCCAAAATTAACCCGTTGCTGTAATAAACATGTGCCAAACAAGTGTATGAATTTCTTTTCGCGTCATTTATTCAATTCGACCTTGAAGTCAAAATTTCTTAGCTGTGGTCTATTTTATTCTCTATAGTACTTTTCACAGACAATTTTTTCGCGACTCACCCTTAAATTGTTCGTGCGCGTTATAATATTCGTGGGACCGATACGAAATGTCCGAGCATCGAACACATGCCGAATAGGTACGAGTCACGAATTCTATAAATGTTCCTGCGATGTTTGAAATATTATTAGTCTATCTTCAGAATTCTCTGCGATAACATCTCCAAAATATAGTTAAAATATTCAAAAAAAAACTTAAAAGAAATTTCTACAATGGAAGAAAACACCGACCCAGACACACCCACGGTGCAATTCCTATTATTTAATTACACCAATGCACTTAGAAGGCGCAGCAGGAATGAGTACGAAATCACAAAAAGAAAATGTGCTCTAAATGACATTTTGATAACGAATTCATATAAATGGATATTAGAAAATCCACTCCAAGGAATGCCAATTATGGGCAGGCAAATGCGTTATGAGGTTCAACTGCAAAGTCGTTTGGAAAACTTGCGGACGAGTAAAAAAAAAAATTTAAAAAAAAAATAAAAAAAAGTAAAAAAAATATCAAAAAAAATAAAAAAATAAAAATAAAATAAAGAAGTAAATTGAAAAGATTGGAACAGTTATAAAGAAACTAAAATGAAATGCTATCCTTCGAAATCATCATCCTTCTAACCCCAATAGAAATATCGGTCTTTTTCAAGACTCATCAAGAACCATCGGTCCTTTTCAGGACCAACGAAAATATTCAAAGAGAGATTTTATAGTTTCTACTGATAAAAAAAAGAATGAAGAGTCCAAAAAATTATGAATGTAAAATTTTCTAAACAGAAAATTCGATAATGAACTTCAATTAAAAAGTTTCTTAGTAAATTGTTCTTCCAATTAAAATATTTACGAATTTTCAACCTCCAAACAAATTGATCATATCAATTAACATACACATTTATTTGTATTCATGAGGTTTTTCAATATTAAAAATGCTACATATTCTGAAAAATTTTGAATTTCTTCAACTAGGAATTTAATTGTTTGAAAAAAAGACTAAAAATAGTTTTTATTTAATTGAATTCATTCCCAGGAAATTTGTTCTGTGTAAGGCAAACGAGAAAGTATACAGAGAAAACTAATAGCAAGATTCAATTAAAAAGTAACGAAGACTCAATTAAAACAATAATTAGATTTCAACCTATCACGAAAATTGCTAGAACAATTAACAGTTTTAATTGCAAAATGTTCGCAACTTTTTTCCATTTGACCAATTTATAGTATTTTGATTGCATTGTTTTGAGAGAACACAAAAATCATTTAAAATAATCGTGGATTCAATTAAACTATTAATTAAGAAACAAAATTTGATTGAGCAAACTATTCATTGGAAGAATTTAACTATTATTTTACCTTTGTATAACTATAAGAAAAACGAGCAGGCATAAGTAATATAAAAAAAGTTTTTAAATTTATTTATTCTTTCTTTCTTATTTATTTTATACGAATCAAAATTAGTTACGATTATTTATTTATGTTTGCACAAACTAAATGTTTCCTCGTCTAAAGTCGAAGCTGATTGAATTTTTATTTATAAACACGTGAGATTTTATTTATTTTTTCCAAAAATTTCGTTGAATAGCTACCGCTATGAAAATGGAAAATTTCAAAAATTAACCCGTTGCTGTAATAATTATGTGCAAAAACAGTGTAAAAGGCCAAAAACGTTATTTCCTTTCTTAATAAAAAAAAAATCATCCTTCAATGTTCAAAAGTATAGATAGTATATCAATTCATTTATTTGACAATTCTATCATAATAATTTCTATATTTTTCAGAGTGAAAATTTATAAACTAATGGTAACTAGATAGTTTTTGTTGAACATAAACACAGGTATATTAAATATTTTAAAAAACATATAAATGAAGATTTCCAACAGTCAGCTCGCAGTATACAGTCGAATGAAGGGAGCAGCACGTTTATGGTTGGATTCGCTTCTAATTTTACATTCAAAATGGAGTGATTTTGCAAGAGAATTGATGAATGAATTTACTTCTACCGAAGATGAAGCTGAAATACATTTGAAAATGATAAATACGGTGCGTAGAATTGATGAAAAGATTGCAGACTATTGTTTTCGAATATGTGCATTAGGAAACGTTATAAAATGAGTGAAAGAGCTATTGTCAAATATGCGAGAGAAGGATTGCAAAATCGTGAAATTCAAATCGCTATCGCTGCTCAGAAAATTGATTCAGTTAAAGAATTGCGTGATATATTGAGTGAGTATGAAAGAAACGTACCATTGAGACCAGTAACGAAAAATGTTGAATTCAGAAATAAAACGCACGATAAGTAACGCGAAATAAGTATTGCAACTCTAAAAATGCGAAAAAAAGATAGTTTAGTAAAATCTTGTTGAGAAATTAAATGTTTTAATTGTAATGAAATACGTCATATGTCTACCAATTGTTTGAAACCTCAAAAACGTTCCCGTTGTGATAAATGCAATAAAGTTCATCATAGGAATGAAATGTCTATGTAAAAAAATTACTACTACGCGAAATACATATTGTAATAACGACGATATTTTTAAAATAAAAATTAATTTAAATAATACAGTTTTAACTGCTTTCAAAAAATCACTTTAGAACGTATTAAATGCGGAATGAGAATTACCGGTATTTGTGGAGGTATTTGTGTCGCAAATGAAAAGATATTGGTCAATCTAATTATTAACGATATTAATGTACCCGTAACTTTATATTTGATTGATGATGAACTCTTGTTATCAGATATTTTACTTGGTCAAGACGCATTTGTTGATGGTAATATAGTAATGGTAGTTGAAGGCAAGAAAATAACGATTATTGGTAAATCTGATAAAAAAAATACGAATTAATAGCAAAACTGAAGATGTATTAAAAAGAAATTGTAAGAAAGCACCGATTGAAGCAGATTTTGTTAAATGTGAGTTAAATGAAGAAAAATCTAAACTGCTAGATCTTCTCCATGAAAATAGAGATGTGTTTTCAAATAGTTTGAAAAATTTGGCAAAATCAGATTTAGTTAAAATGAAAATAAGTTTAACAGATTCTAAAATTGTCAAATAATCTCCATATCGTGTGCCAGAGTCGAAGAAAAATGTAATAGCAAAAATGGTCTTCATCTTTTATTGTATTGATTCCGATCCCACATCTGATCTAAAAGGCCAAAAACGTTATTTCCTTTCTTAATAAAAATAAGAGTCGTCCTTCAATGTTCAAAAGTATATATCAATATATCAATTCATTTATTTGACAATTCTATCATAATACAGTGGTACAAAATTGAATGAAGTAGAAAAACCTGGGACCGGATATTATTTTTCTTGTAGGTGTTGTCGAGTTAAAGAAGAATCCAATAGTGAAATATGCCGGACACCTCCAAAATCCGGTTTTACGGGTAAATAACCGGTTTTTGTACCTTTGCGCACTTATAAGCCTGTAATTTTGTTGATAATAATCCGATTTTCAATTTCTTACTAGATTTGGAAAGAAGTAACTGAGATCTTTCGAAAGATATATAATTTATCTAAGAAAACTTAAGAAATTTGGATGTTATTGTCGAGCAAACACAAATTTTGTAGATTTTTCAAAAATTTTTCAACTTTGGTGACGTTTTTATACATTATAATGTAATAAACTATAATACTATTGAATTTATTTAAAAAGTACGTTTGTTAACGATTACAACGCATATTTGGGGTTAAAAATAGATAAATAATTGACTGAGTTATTAAACTTTTCATGAAAACAAAATTTTTAACAAAATGCCTGCACAATGTTTTTGCTGTTGTTTCTATGCACTTTCTCTAAAATTACAAATCACTGTTAGCCTAAACACAACTTAGAATTACAACAAATATTTGTAATGAGAGCTTTACTCATGTTTGTTTGTCAATATTGCTGTAATACATTAAAAAAAGAGAAAATTCAACCTTCGTTTGTTTTGTCCTCTTCTACGCCTATGATTTGGCATCATCAGCCATATCATAAACCAAATGATTGCTACTTTTGTCAAACCAATGTTTTAGGTCACTGTTTTAAAACGCGCAAAAACATTAAGTACGCAAATGTTGTAACTGTTACAAAACCAATACCTCTAAGTAATGATCTACCGACAACGAGCAAATCTGACGATGTAACAGAAAAAGATTTTGAACAAGAAGAGTTCCTTCCATCCAGATCTACAACAACGGAGCTGCATTTTTTTGTCAAAAGCTGATTTCGACGATCTTGTTCGCGATTTACACTTGTCAAAGCGGCAATCTGAAGTCCTCGGGTCGCGATTAAAGCAGTGGAATTTGGTGGAAAAAGATTTCGTTATAACATCTGGTAGAAAGAGTGACCGGACTTGGTTACTTGAAGAATATTTTAAGACTAGTTCCAATGACAGTGATCTCGTGTATTGCGTTGATGTACCAAAACTATTATCGGCATTAAATCACAATTATAATGCAGATAGTATGGCCATCTCGCGAGTCACATAGAATAGGCTGGAAAAACATTTTAAATGACCAATTAGTTACAGCTGAGGACGTTATTCTGCCACCACTGCATCTAAAACTGGGATACATGAAACAATTTGTAAAAAAATTAGATGTAAACGGCGACGCTTTTTGTCATCTCAAAGCGGTGTTCCCAAAACTAAGTGAAGCCTAAATAAAAGG
Source organism: Dexiosoma caninum (assembly GCA_963924685.1). Lineage (NCBI taxonomy): Eukaryota > Metazoa > Arthropoda > Insecta > Diptera > Tachinidae > Dexiosoma > Dexiosoma caninum. Next base: position 15,952,572 of record OZ004729.1, on the reverse strand, counting down.
AGGTATTAATTAATTTGTTTACATATCTAGTACGTTTTTATCTGTTTTGATAACTGTTAGGTATTTTTATTGGACCTCAAATTCGAAAAATTATGAGAGATGCAGATTTCATTAACAAGCTAAGTTCCGTTGAAAGACGTTCATGGAAGAGTTTTGTTGCGCTATGCGATAATTTCCTTGGAAATCACAGAAGCGACGACTATGTCACAGTTGTCAATGAGTTTTTAAGTGCGTATGGTGAAATGGGCTGCAACATGTCCATAAAAATTTATTTTCTGCATTCGCATTTGGACTTTTTCCCAGATAACCTGGGCCAGTTCAGTGATGAACAAGGCGAACATTTTCACCAGGAAATGGCAACTATTGAAAAACGCTTTGAAGGAAAAAATATAATAAAAATGATTTCAGAATATTGCTGACCAGCAACACTTAAACGAGAAACTGATGATGCTGATTTAAAAAAAAAAAACGGTCAAGCAAACACTTTTGAGTTAAATGACCCCAAAATAAAATTTGTATAAAATGTTTAAAAGTTTATTTTCATGAAAAGTTTAATAACTCAGTCAATTATTTATCTATTTTTAACCCCAAATATGCGTTGTAATCGTTAACAAACGTACTTTTTAAATAAATTCAATAGTATTATAGTTTATTACATTATAATGTATAAAAACGTCACCAAAGTTGAAAAATTTTTGAAAAATCTACAAAATTTGTGTTTGCTCGACAATAACACCCAAACTTCTCAAGTTTTCTTAGATAAATTATATATCATTCGAAAGATCTCAGTTACTTCTTTCCAAATCTAGTAAGAAATTGAAAATCGGATTATTATCAACAAAATTACAGGCTTATCAGTGCGCAAAGGTACAAAAACCGGTTTTTAACAGTAAAACCGGATTTTGAAGGTGTCCGGCATATTTCACTATTGTATTCTTCTTTAACTCAACAAGACCTACAAAAAAAATAATATCCGGTCTGAGGTTTTTTGGACTGTCACACCGTGTAATGTAATGGAATGTAATAAACATGTGCGAAACATGTGTAAGAATTTCTTAGCGGTGGTTTATTTTATTCTCTTCTTGAAGTACCTGTTCACAGACACCATTAAATTGTTTGTGGACGTTATAATATTCGTGCGAGCGATAAGAAAATGGAGAAAAAGTCTAAATCTAAAATTCACCATGACTAATGAGGATTTACATTTTTCTCGGAAATACCTTTTAAGAATTACAATGAAAATATGCAACACGCGGAAGGATTTGGGATTTAGTGTGCAAAATATGTGAAGTAGAACAGAATAATTACGAGTCACGAATTCTATAAATGTTCCTGCGATGTTTGAAATATTATTAGTCTATCTTCAGAATTCTCTGCGATAACATCTCCAAAAAATAGTTAAAATATTCAAAAAAATTTAAAAGAAATTTCTACAATGGAAGAAAACGCCGACCCAGACACACCCACTTGCCAATTCCTATTATTTACTTACATCAATGAACTTAAAAGGCGCAAAAAGGATATATATGAAATCACAAAATTAAAATGGGCTCTAAATAATACTCTGATAACAAATTCTTATGAATTGTTTTCCCAACGTTCATTGGAAGAACTACAAATTTTGGACAGGCAAATTAGTTATGAGGCTCGCCTGCAAAAACGTTTGAAAAAATTGCGGAAGGGGCAAGTAAATTGAAAAGATTGGAACAGTTATAAAGAAACTAAAATGAAATGCTATCCTTCGAAATCATCATCCTTCTAACCCCAATAGAAATATCGGTCTTTTTCAAGACTCATCAAGAACCATCGGTCCTTTTCAGGACCAACGAAAATATTCAAAGAGAGATTTTATAGTTTCTGCTAATAAAGAAATTAGGGAGAATCTAAAAAATTTAAGAATGTAAAATTGTCTACGGCATACGAGTAACTATTAATATTGAAAAAAAACAGCAAGCCAGTAATATAAAAATTCTTTTTAAATTTATTTATTTAACGCGATTAAAAATGAGTTACGATTATTAAAATATGTTTGCTGAATGTAGTTAGTAGACCTTCAACCAAATTTTTTGATGAACAAATGAAATCTCACATGTTTATATAAAAGCTCGCGTTAATTAAATAAAAGAAATAAGTAAATTTATAAATAAATAATTTACATCTACTGATGACCACATTTATGGACAAAAACACGAAGACGAAAGGGTAGCAGCCTTCGAAAACGGCATGTTGTTCCTTTCTGCTAGTGTTTGTCAGTGTGATTTGTCTTTGAGTTAGTTTGTTCCTTAGCAACTCTCACATGTAATTTTTACTGCCTCTATGTTATCGATCAGTAGCCTATTTAAAGATGAAAAATTTTAACTAACGTATGTATAAACAGGGTTTCGAAATAAGGCACTGCATACATACATATGTATGCATCTAACAATTAATATACTCGTATAATTAAATTTATTTTGAGATTTTTATTGTGCAAAACACTTTCTCCGGCATGATGAGTCTGACCATTATATGACAATGTTAGAGGCTTCGAGAAATATCAAAGCAGTAGTCTGACAGAAAAGTTTGATATTTCGTAATATTTAACTAATTTTCAATTTCTATATCTATCCTTGAACCAAAGGACAGGGTTTTTATAAATCAAATTCCAATGGTCAAAGTCCAAGTCATGGCACACTCAGAGTCAAAGGATACAAAATGCAACACATTTGTCTCTTACAAATTTATTTGTTCTCGCCATTTTGTATCCAATATATTTAGTTACGCTGTTGATGCAGGCGTACATGTTTCTTAAGTATTTCGTATAAATTATAATTTGTGTTGTAAAAAATGTTGATAGCAATTTTACAAACTAAATATGTTTGTTGCGAAATTATCTTAATGAACTAGTATTTAAGCGCCGAAGCCGTAATGCTGCAATGGTGTAGTCATATTAAACTTATAAAACCTAAAAAAAATTGTATTGAAAAAGTGCTGAACAAAATTATGGAAGAGAAATTGTCATCACTAAATGCGACATGGAACCCGCGACTGTCAATTAAATTAAAATATTAGCGAAAAGTTAAAAACAATTGTTTCATATTTCGTGTGGGATATACAGGGTGGCCCAGTGTGCGCTGTGGCTCCATCCAGTCCGAACCATACTTGCGGATGGTTTTCCAACATTGTTCGATATCAAACATCAGTGATGGAAACGGCGACACCGTGTTCATTTTCAAAAAAAAAAATATGTGCCAATTGTCCTTTCCGACGAAACACCGCATCAAACGGTACACTTAAGCGGCTGCAATTCTCGCTGTTGAACTACTCTTGGATTTTCCGTAGCCCTCTTTGCCTATTAACGAACCCATTCAATTGGAAATCGGTATGGTCTTCGTCGCTCATAATTAAATTATGAATAAAATAATGATTTTCTTCTGAAATATTCGTAAAGTTGAACGCTTTTGGCACGTTGTTCTATTGAGCACTATTCCATTTCAAATTACCCAAGTCTGTTTTACAAAATACTGAAAACAAAAAAAAAAAAAAGAAAAATTAAAATAAAAAAAATATAAGGAACTTAAACACATTCGCTTCTTTTGGGCCAACCTGTCGAACAACAGGTGGATTCACGCATTTGTTTCGGAAAATAACATTTGTTTTTATATTTAATTTGACGTTGCTCTCTTTGAGAGAGATAGATATGATTTTGTTGGCTTAATTTGCTTGAATTGGCTTAATTTTCTATTTTGTCCGCACAAAGTTACATTTGGTTGCCCCTCATCATATACATATACTGGAAATTAATGAAAAGTTCCACATCATTTAAATGCATTAGTGGATACAAGGCGAGTTAAGTACTGTTGTATGTTGTAGCGACGATGTCACCTGGTACTCAATTCGCAGTGATTGTAGTTCTCAATCAACTATATTCCGTCGCGTACCCAATTAATTGCGGTTACATATGGCAGGTTTAATTTTTCGGAATAATTTTTCAAAATGGGTGAACCAAGCCGAATTGATTACCAGATGGGCTCATCGCTACAGCAATACTACAGTACTGTGCTACATTATCCAATCTCTAAAAATGTTGACTCGGTTATAAGCAATAGATGGCGCGCCTCAATTTTATATAAAAAAGTGATGAAAATAAACAAATGTGGTAGAACGTTTAGACAATTTTCAGTCGGTTATAGTCAACAGATGGCGTGAACTAAATTTTTACAGATTTGTACCTCAATACGCCTTGGGTGAATGGTGTTGCAAGAAACTCTTACTACAGCAATTTTGTGGGAACAAAAATATTTGCCGAAACAGATTGCCTTTTAGAATAAATTTATTTTGATTCTAAATATAATATTTATGCAGAATTAATGAATTTTATTTACTAATTTTTAATTTAATTCATTACAACATGACTCATATCAAATACGTCCTGATTCAAATATTACTCGTAAATAGAATTTATTCGATTGTGCTTTCATTTGAGCAATGACATTCAACAATATATTTCTAAATGAATTTTTAAAGAAATTGGGCAAAATTAAGGGAAAAAAGACTAATAGAACACATTGCACAACATGCTTCGTAATGACTTTTGCTTTATAAACGAGAATATTCAGCGTAGATTTCGTCGAACAAATTCACAATTTTTAAAGCATCTGATGCACGAACAGGAAAAATACAAGAGAATAAGAGCTCAAGAGATTCTTCTGACATGTGAAAACCCCATGATATGGGAACAGAAAAGAAGCGAACAGTTTTGTAGGGAATTGAAAGAGTTGCAGCAAGAAAAATTCCTTGAAGAAAAACGTAAAGCTCTGTTGCATCAAAATGAGGATCAAATTAAAAAATTGGACGTACAAATAAAGCGTGCCAACGTACAAACCCAACTCTTTGAACAAAAAGCTTTCAAGGAGCTTAAAATCAAAGAAGACTTACAAGCTCGTTTGGAGGAAAATGAACGTTTCGCAGAGGAATGCAAACGAAATAAGAAAATTGCTTTTGAAGAGAAAAGGAAAAATGCAGAAAAGAAAGCAGTGTTGCGCCAAGAACTTTTAAAACAAATAGCAGAGAAAGACAAACAGCGTGACCAAAAAAAGCAAATAATTGAAAAAGAACGTACAAATTTACAGCAGTATTTGTACGGCATAAAGAAAGATATTGAATATGAGAAACAGCTCGCCCTCGAACTGAAAGCGAAGCAGAGAAAAGATAGAGACGACTATCTTCACGATGTCGAATTGTACCGAAATAAGAAAAAACTAGATGATCAAGAGGATCATAGAATATATTTGGAGTTTAGCAGACAAAGGGCAGAAGATAAGAGATTACTTTATGAAAGACGTAAACAAGCCGTGCAACAGCGAGCGGCTGTTAGTGAACGTATTGGCCAACACGTTTTAAATCTGCAATTGGAAAAACAAAACCACGATGACTTTTTATCAGAACTTTTAGTTGAAGAACGTTTGGCAAGAGATGAGAAAATTTATAAAACAAATTTAGAAAAACAAAACCAAAGAGCGCGATCACTACGCAACGATTTCCAAAGGGTTTTTGTTGAAAGACAGCAACAAAAGCTGTCAAAATACGAGGAAGAAAAACACAGTACGCATGAAGAGCTTAAAGCATTAAGCAAATTAGAGCTTGAAGGAAATGCTAGAAAAAAATCTAAAGAATTAATAAAGCAGTATCGCCAAGATTTATTAAGTACTATTGCGGATAAAAAGCGAGTTCGTGACTTTGAAATTTCACAAAATAAAATACAGCGTGAACAACAATTGACATTGGAAAAGAAACGACAACAAGAAATCGAAGGAGAAAAATTGCGCGTATTAAAAGAAGTACCTTCAGAAAATAAAATTCTTACCAATTAGGGCCATAAGCGATGAACATCGTTCAATATTGGGTCTTACCTGTAAAGACAGTAAAGAAACGAAAAACTGTTTAAAGAAATTGTCAGAAAACTAAATAAAAACATACTGGTATAATTTTTAAATAAACAAAAATTATACATACAATTTTTGCAAAAACCTCAAAATCATTCTTTTACAGCTCGCAAGCGTTTCTTAAATTTCTTACGACTTTCAGCCGCATCATAAAGAAATCATTTCGCTTTAAAATAAAAAACAATAATTTTAAACCAAAAAAAGCTTGTATTTTAGTTTTTAATAGTATTTTGTAAAAAATGTTGAGCAACACCTTTGACTTGAAATTTTAAATTTGCTGTTGCCAGTTGCCAGTTGCCAGTTGCCACCCGCAATAATATATTTGACAACTGGCAACTCAACTGAGGTTCGGTTGTCATCCATAATCGAACCATCACAATCACATTATTTTCAATACCCAACGACTTAACCTAAGGGTATATCTTAACAGATACAACCATTCAAAAATCCCTCCGAACACAGCTTTGGCCTGATATTTTTAAAGCGATTCAATTTTATTGAGAACATTATACAGCGTGGCCCAAAGGGAGCTATGGTGTTTAAATCCTTATAACTTTTTTATTATAATTCTTTTTGTTTTCAGTATTTTGTAAAGAAGACTTGGAGAATTTAAAAAGGAACAGTACGCAATGGAACAACGTGCCAAAAGCGTTGAATTTTATTTCAGAAGAAAATAATTATTTTGTTCATAATTTTATTATGAGCGGCGAAGCCCATTTCCAATTGAATGGTTTCATTAAAAGGCCGACGGAAAATCCAAGAGTAGTTCAACATCGAGAATTAGACCCACTTAAGTGTGCCGTTTGGTGCGGTGTTTCCTCGGAAAGGATAATCATTCGAAAATGAACACGGTGTCGCCGTTCCCATCAGTGGTTTTAGATATCGGAAAACCGTCCGCAAGTATGGTTCCAACTGGATGAAGCCGCTGCGCACACTGCGGGGGAGACAAGGGGTCTTTGAACTCAAAACCCTTCGGTCGTTAGAGTTCGTTAGAGAAAAAATACTCTGCTCTCATATCTACCAGAGAAAAAACAAAATATGCAGTCAAAGTACAAAATCGCTATCTTTTTCAAAAAAGAGTAACAGTTTTTGTTTAAATATACATTACGGATGGTTTCAAAATATTTCTGTTAGTGAAATTAAATTTTGTATGAAAATATCTGATAGTCGGCCTTTAAGCTGTCTAAGTTTTCTTTGTTGTATTTTTAAAGACACATTGTACACTCCACGCATATTCTTGATTTTCGTTACGCATACTGTTCGTATTGCATTTTTGTTCCTTTTAATTGATATTTTATTGTATTTATTTATTTTGAATTTTTTTCACTGTTTTTGATTTTTAATTATTATTTTCAGTGTATCTTAAATACTGTTTTAACTTTTTAAAGTAAATAATTTAAATAAAATATCTAAAAAATCTTTTTGTGTATCTGTACAGCAATCGTACCTACTGCCTAAATGCACAGAGTATCTTTAAAGATAAAACATCTTTTTTATAAATAATTTTAAACATAATTTAAGGGTTAAGAACAAAGAGACAATACACCTGTTCATTGACAATTAATATTTCCATAATATTCCGGTTCAACCGTAGACTTCTGACGAAAATGCAATTTGGGAATTAAACGCAAAAACTCATGGTCATAATATTCATGTGGTATATTCCTACCGGTACGAAAAATATGTACAATATCACAAGAAGAAAATGGGCTCTAAATAACATTTTGATAACGAATTCATATAAATGGATATCAGAACATCCATCCAAAGTTGTCTACACAGAAAAATCGAAAATGAATTTCAATTAAAAAGTTTCTTAGTAAATTCTTCTTTCAATTAAAATGTTTACAAATTTTCAGTTTGCAAACAAATTGATTATACCAATTAATATACATATTTGTATTCATAAGGTTTTTCAACAATTAAAATTCAATTAAATTGCTACAAATTTATAAAATTTAGAATTTTTTTCAACTCAGGAATTTAATTGGCGAAATTAATTATTGTTTGGAAGAAAAGAGTGAAAATAATTTGCTTTTAATTGAATTAATTCCCGTGCAAATATTTTCTTTGTAAAGCAAACCAAAAAATACATAGAACTAATAGATTCAAGATTCAATTAAAATAATAATTAGATTTCAACCTACCATGACTTATTATTCGAACGTCATTTTTACATATGTAATTAATTAACAGTGTTAGTTGAAAAAATTCACAACTTTTTCTCCATTTGACCATGTCACAGTATTTTGATTGCGCTGTTTAGAGAGAACACAAAAATCAATTAAAATAATCGTAGATTCAATTAAATTATTAACTAAGAAAGAAACTTTGATTGAGCAAATTGACTTAATTGGGAAAAATTATGTGATTTTTATTTTTAAACATGTGAGATTTTATTTCTTTTATCCAAAAATTTCGTTGAATAGCTACAGGTATGAAAATGGAAAATTTCCAAAATTAACCCGTTGCTGTAATAAACATGTGCCAAACAAGTGTATGAATTTCTTTTCGCGTCATTTATTCAATTCGACCTTGAAGTCAAAATTTCTTAGCTGTGGTATATTTTATTCTCTATAGTACTTTTCACAGACAATTTTTTCGCGACTCACCCTTAAATTGTTCGTGCGCGTTATAATATTCGTGGGACCGATACGAAATGTACGAGCATCGAACACATGCCGAATAGGTACGAGTTAGGAATTCTATAAATGTTCCTGCGATGTTTGAAATATTATTAGTCTATCTTCGGAATTCGCAGCGATAACATCTCCAAAACACAGTTCAAATATTTTAGAAAACTTAAAAGAAATTTCTACAATGGAAGAAAACACCGACCCAGACACACCCACGGTGCAATTCCTATTATTTAATTACACCAATGCACTTAGAAGGCGCAGCAGGAATGAGTACGAAATCACAAAAAGAAAATGTGCTCTAAATGACATTTTGATAACGAATTCATATAAATGGATATTAGAAAATCCACTCCAAGGAATGCCAATTATGGGCAGGCAAATGCGTTATGAGGTTCAACTGCAAAGTCGTTTGGAAAACTTGCGGACGAGTAAAAAAAAAAATTTAAAAAAAAAATAAAAAAAAGTAAAAAAAATATCAAAAAAAATAAAAAAATAAAAATAAAATAAAGAAGTAAATTGAAAAGATTGGAACAGTTATAAAGAAACTAAAATGAAATGCTATCCTTCGAAATCATCATCCTTCTAACCCCAATAGAAATATCGGTCTTTTTCAAGACTCGTCAAGAACCATCGGTCCTTTTCAGGACCAACGAAAAGATTCAAAGAGAGATTTTATAGTTTCTACTGATAAAAAAAAGAATGAAGAGTCCAAAAAATTATGAATGTAAAATTTTCTAAACAGAAAATTCGATAATGAACTTCAATTAAAAATTTTCTTAGTAAATTGTTCTTCCAATTAAAATATTTACGAATTTTCAACCTCCAAACAAATTGATCATATCAATTAACATATTTGTATTCATGAGGTTTTTCAATATTAAAAATGCTACATATTCTGTAAAATTTAGAATTTTTTTTTTTTTTTTTTTTATCTAGGACCAGCACTCAGGAGATGACTCCTATACATGCGAAGCATTGTGCTGGAACTATAGGAAAGGGATAGTAGGAGAAACGACAGAAGGTGAAGCTTAATTAATTATTTTACAGCTCTGCTTTCGCACGTTCTTTGTTTATTCTTTTTTTTTTTTAGCAGTGCTGAAGCTTCGGTTCAGTAGCCATTTTTATTATTGTTTTACTTCGCCGGAGCTACACAATACCGACGAATTTCTTCAACTATGAATTTAATTGTTTGAAAAAAAAGACTAAAAATAGTTTTTATTTAATTGAATTCATTCCCAGGAAATTTGTTCTGTGTAAGGCAAACGAGAAAGTATACAGAGAAAACTAATAGCAAGATTCAATTAAAAAGTAACGAAGACTCAATTAAAACAATAATTAGATTTCAACCTATCACGAAAATTGCTAGAACAATTAACAGTTTTAATTGCAAAATGTTCGCAACTTTTTTCCATTTGACCAATTTATAGTATTTTGATTGCATTGTTTTGAGCGAATACAAAAATCAATTAAAATAATCGTGGATTCAATTAAACTATTAATTAAGAAACAAAATTTGATTGAGCAAACCATTTTCACTGGAAGAATTTAACTATTATTTTACCTTTGTATAACTATAAGAAAATCCAGCAGGCATAAGTAATATAAAAAAAGTTTTTAAATTTATTTATTCTTTCTTTCTTATTTATTTTATACGAATCAAAATTAGTTACGATTATTTATTTATGTTTGCACAAACTAAATGTTTCCTCGTCTAAAGTCGAAGCTGATTGAATTTTTATTTATAAACACGTGAGATTTTATTTATTTTTTCCAAAAATTTCGTTGAATAGCTACCGCTATGAAAATGGAAAATTTCAAAAATTAACCCGTTGCTGTAATAATTATGTGCAAAAACAGTGTAAAAGGCCAAAAACGTTATTTCCTTTCTTAATAAAAAAAAAATCATCCTTCAATGTTCAAAAGTATAGATAGTATATCAATTCATTTATTTGACAATTCTATCATAATAATTTCTATATTTTTCAGAGTGAAAATTTATAAACTAATGGTAACTAGATAGTTTTTGTTGAACATAAACACAGGTATATTAAATATTTTAAAAAACATATAAATGAAGATTTCCAACAGTCAGCTCGCAGTATACAGTCGAATGAAGGGAGCAGCACGTTTATGGTTGGATTCGCTTCTAATTTTACATTCAAAATGGAGTGATTTTGCAAGAGAATTGATGAATGAATTTACTTCTACCGAAGATGAAGCTGAAATACATTTGAAAATGATAAATACGGTGCGTAGAATTGATGAAAAGATTGCAGACTATTGTTTTCGAATATGTGCATTAGGAAACGTTATAAAATGAGTGAAAGAGCTATTGTCAAATATGCGAGAGAAGGATTGCAAAATCGTGAAATTCAAATCGCTATCGCTGCTCAGAAAATTGATTCAGTTAAAGAATTGCGTGATATATTGAGTGAGTATGAAAGAAACGTACCATTGAGACCAGTAACGAAAAATGTTGAATTCAGAAATAAAACGCACGATAAGTAACGCGAAATAAGTATTCCAACTCTAAAAATGCGAAAAAAAGATAGTTTAGTAAAATCTTGTTGAGAAATTAAATGTTTTAATTGTAATGAAATAGGTCATATGTCTACCAATTGTTTGAAACCTCAAAGACGTTCCCGTTGTGATAAATGCAATAAAGTTCATCATAGGAATGAAATGTCTATGTAAAAAAATTACTACTACGCGAAATACATATTGTAATAACGACGATATTTTTAAAATAAAAATTAATTTAAATAATACAGTTTTAACTGTTTTCATAGATACAGGAAGTCAATGCAGCTTTATAAAAAAATCTATTTGTAAACAAAAATCACTTTAGAACGTATTAAATGCGGAATGAGAATTACCGGTATTTGTGGAGGTATTCGTGTCGCAAATGAAAAGATATTGGTCAATCTAATTATTAACGATATTAATGTACCCGTAACTTTATATTTGATTGATGATGAACTCTTGTTATCAGATATTTTACTTGGTCAAGACGCATTTGTTGATGGTAATATAGTAATGGTAGTTGAAGGCAAGAAAATAACGATTATTGGTAAATCTGATAAAAAAAATACGAATTAATAGCAAAACTGAAGATGTATTAAAAAGAAATTGTAAGAAAGCACCGATTGAAGCAGATTTTGTTAAATGTGAGTTAAATGAAGAAAAATCTAAACTGCTAGATGTGATAGAGATGTGTTTTCAAATAGTTTGAAAAATTTGGCAAAATCAGATTTAGTTAAAATGAAAATAAGTTTAACAGATTCTAAAATTGTCAAATAATCTCCATATCGTGTGCCAGAGTCGAAGAAAAATGTAATAGCAAAAATGGTCTTCATCTTTTATTGTATTGATTCCGATCCCACATCTGATCTAAAAGGCCAAAAACGTTATTTCCTTTCTTAATAAAAATAAGAGTCGTCCTTCAATGTTCAAAAGTATATATCAATATATCAATTCATTTATTTGACAATTCTATCATAATACAGTGGTACAAAATTGAATGAAGTAGAAAAACCTGGGACCGGATATTATTTTTCTTGTAGGTGTTGTCGAGTTAAAGAAGAATCCAATAGTGAAATATGCCGGACACCTCCAAAATCCGGATTTACGGGTAAAAAACCGGTTTTTGTACCTTTGCGCACTTATAAGCCTGTAATTTTGTTGATAATAATCCGATTTTCAATTTCTTACTAGATTTGGAAAGAACTAACTGAGATCTTTCGAATGGTATATAATTTATGTAAGAAAACTTGAGAAATTTGGATGTTATTGTCGAGCAAACACAAATTTTGTAGATTTTTCAAAAATTTTTCAACTTTGGTGACGTTTTTATACATTATAATGTAATAAACTATAATACTATTGAATTTATTTAAAAAGTACGTTTGTTAACGATTACAACGCATATTTGGGGTTAAAAATAGATAAATAATTGACTGAGTTATTAAACTTTTCATGAAAACAAAATTTTTAACAAAATGCCTGCACAATGTTTTTGCTGTTGTTTCTATGCACTTTCTCTAAAATTACAAATCACTGTTAGCCTAAACACAACTTAGAATTACAACAAATATTTGTAATGAGAGCTTTACTCATGTTTGTTTGTCAATATTGCTGTAATACATTAAAAAAAGAGAACCTTCAACCTTCGTTTGTTTTGCCCTCTTCTACGCCTATGATTTGGCATCATCAGCCATATCATAAACCAAATGATTGCTACTTTTGTCAAACCGATGTTTTAGGTCACTGTTTTAAAACGCGCAAAAACATTAAGTACGCAAATGTTGTAACTGTTACAAAACCAATACCTCTAAGTAATGATCTACCGACAACGAGCAAATCTGACGATGTAACAGAAAAAGATTTTGAACAAGAAGAGTTCCTTCCATCCAGATCTACAACAACGGAGCTGCATTTTTTTGTCAAAAGCTGATTTCGACGATCTTGTTCGCGATTTACACTTGTCAAAGCGGCAATCTGAAGTCCTCGGGTCGCGATTAAAGCAGTGGAATTTGGTGGAAAAAGATTTCGTTATAACATCTGGTAGAAAGAGTGACCGGACTTGGTTACTTGAAGAATATTTTAAGACTAGTTCCAATGACAGTGATCTCGTGTATTGCGTTGATGTACCAAAACTATTATCGGCATTAAATCACAATTATAATGCAGATAGTATGGCCATCTCGCGAGTCACATAGAATAGGCTGGAAAAACATTTTAAATGACCAATTAGTTACAGCTGAGGACGTTATTCTGCCACCACTGCATCTAAAACTGGGATACATGAAACAATTTGTAAAAAAATTAGATGTAAACGGCGACGCTTTTTGTCATCTCAAAGCGGTGTTCCCAAAACTAAGTGAAGCCTAAATAAAAGGAGGTATTAATTAATTTGTTTACATATCTAGTACGTTTTTATCTGTTTTGATAACTGTTAGGTATTTTTATTGGACCTCAAATTCGAAAAATTATGAGAGATGCAGATTTCATTAACAAGCTAAGTTCCGTTGAAAGACGTTCATGGAAGAGTTTTGTTGCGCTATGCGATAATTTCCTTGGAAATCACAGAAGCGACGACTATGTCACAGTTGTCAATGAGTTTTTAAGTGCGTATGGTGAAATGGGCTGCAACATGTCCATAAAAATTTATTTTCTGCATTCGCATTTGGACTTTTTCCCAGATAACCTGGGCCAGTTCAGTGATGAACAAGGCGAACATTTTCACCAGGAAATGGCAACTATTGAAAAACGCTTTGAAGGAAAAAATATAATAAAAATGATTTCAGAATATTGCTGACCAGCAACACTTAAACGAGAAACTGATGATGCTGATTTAAAAAAAAAAAACGGTCAAGCAAACACTTTTGAGTTAAATGACCCCAAAATAAAATTTGTATAAAATGTTTAAAAGTTTATTTTCATGAAAAGTTTAATAACTCAGTCAATTATTTATCTATTTTTAACCCCAAATATGCGTTGTAATCGTTAACAAACGTACTTTTTAAATAAATTCAATAGTATTATAGTTTATTACATTATAATGTATAAAAACGTCACCAAAGTTGAAAAATTTTTGAAAAATCTACAAAATTTGTGTTTGCTCGACAATAACACCCAAACTTCTCAAGTTTTCTTAGATAAATTATATATCATTCGAAAGATCTCAGTTACTTCTTTCCAAATCTAGTAAGAAATTGAAAATCGGATTATTATCAACAAAATTACAGGCTTATCAGTGCGCAAAGGTACAAAAACCGGTTTTTAACAGTAAAACCGGATTTTGAAGGTGTCCGGCATATTTCACTATTGTATTCTTCTTTAACTCAACAAGACCTACAAAAAAAATAATATCCGGTCTGAGGTTTTTTGGACTGTCACACCGTGTAATGTAATGGAATGTAATAAACATGTGCGAAACATGTGTAAGAATTTCTTAGCGGTGGTTTATTTTATTCTCTTCTTGAAGTACCTGTTCACAGACACCATTAAATTGTTTGTGGACGTTATAATATTCGTGCGAGCGATAAGAAAATGGAGAAAAAGTCTAAATCTAAAATTCACCATGACTAATGAGGATTTACATTTTTCTCGGAAATACCTTTTAAGAATTACAATGAAAATATGCAACACGCGGAAGGATTTGGGATTTAGTGTGCAAAATATGTGAAGTAGAACAGAATAATTACGAGTCACGAATTCTATAAATGTTCCTGCGATGTTTGAAATATTATTAGTCTATCTTCAGAATTCTCTGCGATAACATCTCCAAAATATAGTTAAAATATTCAAAAAAAAACTTAAAAGAAATTTCTACAATGGAAGAAAACGCCGACCCAGACACACCCACTTGCCAATTCCTATTATTTACTTACATCAATGAACTTAAAAGGCGCAAAAAGGATATATATGAAATCACAAAATTAAAATGGGCTCTAAATAATACTCTGATAACAAATTCTTATGAATTGTTTTCCCAACGTTCATTGGAAGAACTACAAATTTTGGACAGGCAAATTAGTTATGAGGCTCGCCTGCAAAAACGTTTGAAAAAATTGCGGAAGGGGCAAGTAAATTGAAAAGATTGGAACAGTTATAAAGAAACTAAAATGAAATGCTATCCTTCGAAATCATCATCCTTCTAACCCCAATAGAAATATCGGTCTTTTTCAAGACTCATCAAGAACCATCGGTCCTTTTCAGGACCAACGAAAATATTCAAAGAGAGATTTTATAGTTTCTGCTAATAAAGAAATTAGGGAGAATCTAAAAAATTTAAGAATGTAAAATTGTCTACGGCATACGAGTAACTATTAATATTGAAAAAAAACAGCAAGCCAGTAATATAAAAATTCTTTTTAAATTTATTTATTTAACGCGATTAAAAATGAGTTACGATTATTAAAATATGTTTGCTGAATGTAGTTAGTAGACCTTCAACCAAATTTTTTGATGAACAAATGAAATCTCACATGTTTATATAAAAGCTCGCGTTAATTAAATAAAAGAAATAAGTAAATTTATAAATAAATAATTTACATCTACTGATGACCACATTTATGGACAAAAACACGAAGACGAAAGGGTAGCAGCCTTCGAAAACGGCATGTTGTTCCTTTCTGCTAGTGTTTGTCAGTGTGATTTGTCTTTGAGTTAGTTTGTTCCTTAGCAACTCTCACATGTAATTTTTACTGCCTCTATGTTATCGATCAGTAGCCTATTTAAAGATGAAAAATTTTAACTAACGTATGTATAAACAGGGTTTCGAAATAAGGCACTGCATACATACATATGTATGCATCTAACAATTAATATACTCGTATAATTAAATTTATTTTGAGATTTTTATTGTGCAAAACACTTTCTCCGGCATGATGAGTCTGACCATCCTTCGAGAAATATCAAAGCAGTAGTCTGACAGAAAAGTTTGATATTTCGTAATATTTAACTAATTTTCAATTTCTATATCTATCCTTGAACCAAAGGACAGGGTTTTTATAAATCAAATTCCAATGGTCAAAGTCCAAGTCATGGCACACTCAGAGTCAAAGGATACAAAATGCAACACATTTGTCTCTTACAAATTTATTTGTTCTCGCCATTTTGTATCCAATATATTTAGTTACGCTGTTGATGCAGGCGTACATGTTTCTTAAGTATTTCGTATAAATTATAATTTGTGTTGTAAAAAATGTTGATAGCAATTTTACAAACTAAATATGTTTGTTGCGAAATTATCTTAATGAACTAGTATTTAAGCGCCGAAGCCGTAATGCTGCAATGGTGTAGTCATATTAAACTTATAAAACCTAAAAAAAATTGTATTGAAAAAGTGCTGAACAAAATTATGGAAGAGAAATTGTCATCACTAAATGCGACATGGAACCCGCGACTGTCAATTAAATTAAAATATTAGCGAAAAGTTAAAAACAATTGTTTCATATTTCGTGTGGGATATACAGGGTGGCCCAGTGTGCGCTGTGGCTCCATCCAGTCCGAACCATACTTGCGGATGGTTTTCCAACATTGTTCGATATCAAACATCAGTGATGGAAACGGCGACACCGTGTTCATTTTCAAAAAAAAAATATGTGCCAATTGTCCTTTCCGACGAAACACCGCATCAAACGGTACACTTAAGCGGCTGCAATTCTCGCTGTTGAGCTACTCTTGGATTTTCCGTAGCCCTCTTTGCCTATTAACGAACCCATTCAATTGGAAATCGGTATGGTCTTCGTCGCTCATAATTAAATTATGAATAAAATAATGATTTTCTTCTGAAATATTCGTAAAGTTGAACGCTTTTGGCACGTTGTTCTATTGAGCACTATTCCATTTCAAATTACCCAAGTCTGTTTTACAAAATACTGAAAACAAAAAAAAAAAAAGAAAAATTAAAATAAAAAAAATATAAGGAACTTAAACACATTCGCTTCTTTTGGGCCAACCTGTCGAACAACAGGTGGATTCACGCATTTGTTTCGGAAAATAACATTTGTTTTTATATTTAATTTGACGTTGCTCTCTTTGAGAGAGATAGATATGATTTTGTTGGCTTAATTTGCTTGAATTGGCTTAATTTTCTATTTTGTCCGCACAAAGTTACATTTGGTTGCCCCTCATCATATACATATACTGGAAATTAATGAAAAGTTCCACATCATTTAAATGCATTAGTGGATACAAGGCGAGTTAAGTACTGTTGTATGTTGTAGCGACGATGTCACCTGGTACTCAATTCGCAGTGATTGTAGTTCTCAATCAACTATATTCCGTCGCGTACCCAATTAATTGCGGTTACATATGGCAGGTTTAATTTTTCGGAATAATTTTTCAAAATGGGTGAACCAAGCCGAATTGATTACCAGATGGGCTCATCGCTACAGCAATACTACAGTACTGTGCTACATTATCCAATCTCTAAAAATGTTGACTCGGTTATAAGCAATAGATGGCGCGCCTCAATTTTATATAAAAAAGTGATGAAAATAAACAAATGTGGTAGAACGTTTAGACAATTTTCAGTCGGTTATAATCAACAGATGGCGTGAACTAAATTTTTACAGATTTGTACCTCAATACGCCTTGGGTGATGGTGTTGCAATAAACTCTCACTTTTGATTCTAAATATAATATTTATGCAGAATTAATGAATTTTATTTACTAATTTTTAATTTAATTCATTACAACATGACTCATATCAAATACGTCCTGATTCAAATATTACTCGTAAATAGAATTTATTCGATTGTGCTTTCATTTGAGCAATGACATTCAACAATATATTTCTAAATGAATTTTTAAAGAAATTGGGCAAAATTAAGGGAAAAAAGACTAATAGAACACATTGCACAACATGCTTCGTAATGACTTTTGCTTTATAAACGAGAATATTCAGCGTAGATTTCGTCGAACAAATTCACAATTTTTAAAGCATCTGATGCACGAAGAGGAAAAATACAAGAGAATAAGAGCTCAAGAGATTCTTCTGACATGTGAAAACCCCATGATATGGGAACAGAAAAGAAGCGAACAGTTTTGTAGGGAATTGAAAGAGTTGCAGCAAGAAAAATTCCTTGAAGAAAAACGTAAAGCTCTGTTGCATCAAAATGAGGATCAAATTAAAAAATTGGACGTACAAATAAAGCGTGCCAACGTACAAACCCAACTCTTTGAACAAAAAGCTTTCAAGGAGCTTAAAATCAAAGAAGACTTGCAAGCTCGTTTGGAGGAAAATGAACGTTTCGCAGAGGAATGCAAACGAAATAATAAAATTGCTTTTGAAGAGAAAAGGAAAAATGCAGAAAAGAAAGCAGTGTTGCGCCAAGAACTTTTAAAACAAATAGCAGAGAAAGACAAACAGCGTGACCAAAAAAAGCAAATAATTGAAAAAGAACGTACAAATTTACAGCAGTATTTGTACGGCATAAAGAAAGATATTGAATATGAGAAACAGCTCGCCCTCGAACTGAAAGCGAAGCAGAGAAAAGATAGAGACGACTATCTTCACGATGTCGAATTGTACCGAAATAAGAAAAAACTAGATGATCAAGAGGATCATAGAATATATTTGGAGTTTAGCAGACAAAGGGCAGAAGATAAGAGATTACGTTATGAAAGACGTAAACAAGCCGTGCAACAGCGAGCGGCTGTTAGTGAACGTATTGGCCAACACGTTTTAAATCTGCAATTGGAAAAACAAAACCACGATGACTTTTTATCAGAACTTTTAGTTGAAGAACGTTTGGCAAGAGATGAGAAAATTTATAAAACAAATTTAGAAAAACAAAACCAAAGAGCGCGATCACTACGCAACGATTTCCAAAGGGTTTTTGTTGAAAGACAGCAACAAAAGCTGTCAAAATACGAGGAAGAAAAGCACAGTACGCATGAAGAGCTTAAAGCATTAAGCAAATTAGAGCTTGAAGGAAATGCTAGAAAAAAATCTAAAGAATTAATAAAGCAGTATCGCCAAGATTTATTAAGCACTATTGCGGATAAAAAGCGAGTTCGTGACTTTGAAATTTCACAAAATAAAATACAGCGTGAACAACAATTGACATTGGAAAAGAAACGACAACAAGAAATCGAAGGAGAAAAATTGCGCGTATTAAAAGAAGTACTTTCAGAAAATTTAAAATTCTTACCAATTAGGGCCATAAGCGATGAACATCGTTCAATATTGGGTCTTACCTGTAAAGACAGTAAAGAAACGAAAAACTGTTTAAAGAAATTGTCAGAAAACTAAATAAAAACATACTGGTATAATTTTTAAATAAACAAAAATTATACATACAATTTTTGCAAAAACCTCAAAATCATTCTTTTACAGCTCGCAAGCGTTTCTTAAATTTCTTACGACTTTCAGCCGCATCATAAAGAAATCATTTCGCTTTAAAATATAAAACAATAATTTTAAACCAAAAAAAGTTTGTATTTTAGTTTTTAATAGTATTTTGTAAAAAATGTTGAGCAACACCTTTGACTTGAAATTTTAAATTTGCTGTTGCCAGTTGCCATCCGCAATAATATATTTGACAACTGGCAACTCAACTGAGGTTCGGTTGTCATCCATAATCGAACCATCACAATCACATTATTTTCAATACCCAACGACTTAACCCTTAAATGTCTGGTATATCTTAATAGATACAACCACTCAAAAATCCCTCCGAACACAGCTTTGGCCTGATATTTTTAAAGCGATTCAATTTTATTGAGAACATTATACAGCGTGGCCCAAAGGGAGCTATGGTGTTTAAACCTTATAACTTTTTTATTATAATTCTTTTTGTTTTCAGTATTTTGTAAAGAAGACTTGGAGAATTTAAAAAGGAACAGTACGCAATGGAACAACGTGCCAAAAGCGTTGAATTTTATTTCAGAAGAAAATAATTATTTTGTTCATAATTCTATTATGAGCGGCGAAGCCCATTTCCAATTGAATGGTTTCATTAAAAGGCCGACGGAAAATCCAAGAGTAGTTCAACATCGAGAATTAGACCCACTTAAGTGTGCCGTTTGGTGCGGTGTTTCCTCGGAAAGGATAATCATTCGAAAATGAACACGGTGTCGCCGTTCCGATCAGTGGTTTTAGATATCGGACAATGTTGGAAAATGTTTGAAGGCCTTCTGTGGAAAACCGTCCGCAAGTATGGTTCCAACTGGATGAAGCCGCTGCGCACACTGCGGGGGAGACAAGGGGTCTTTGAACTCAAAACCCTTCGGTCGTTAGAGTTCGTTAGAGAAAAAATACTCTGCTCTCAAATCTACCAGAGAAAAAACAAAATATGCAGTCAAAGTAAAAAATAACTTTCTTTTTCAAAAAAGAGTAACAGTTTTTGTTTAAATATACATTACGGATGGTTTCAAAATATTTCTGTTAGTGAAATTAAATTTTGTATGAAAATATCTGATAGTCGGCCTTTAAGCTGTCTAAGTTTTCTTTGTTGTATTTTTAAAGACACATTGTACACTCCACGCATATTCTTGATTTTCGTTACGCATACTGTTCGTATTGCATTTTTGTTCCTTTTAATTGATATTTTATTGTATTTATTTATTTTGAATTTTTTTCACTGTTTTTGATTTTTAATTATTATTTTCAGTGTATCTTAAATACTGTTTTAACTTTTTAAAGTAAATAATTTAAATAAAATATCTAAAAAATCTTTTTGTGTATCTGTACAGCAATCGTACCTACTGCCTAAATGCACAGAGTATCTTTAAAGATAAAACATCTTTTTTATAAATAATTTTAAACATAATTTAAGGGTTAAGAACAAAGAGACAATACACCTGTTCATTGACAATTAATATTTCCATAATATTCCGGTTCAACCGTAGACTTCTGACGAAAATGCAATTTGGGAATTAAACGCAAAAACTCATGGTCATAATATTCATGTGGTATATTCCTACCGGTACGAAAAATATGTACAATATCACAAGAAGAAAATGGGCTCTAAATAACATTTTGATAACGAATTCATATAAATGGATATCAGAACATCCATCCAAAGTTGTCTACACAGAAAAATCGAAAATGAATTTCAATTAAAAAGTTTCTTAGTAAATTCTTCTTTCAATTAAAATGTTTACAAATTTTCAGTTTGCAAACAAATTGATTATACCAATTAATATACATATTTGTATTCATAAGGTTTTTCAACAATTAAAATTCAATTAAATTGCTACAAATTTATAAAATTTAGAATTTTTTTCAACTCAGGAATTTAATTGGCGAAATTAATTATTGTTTGGAAGAAAAGAGTGAAAATAATTTGCTTTTAATTGAATTAATTCCCGTGCAAATATTTTCTTTGTAAAGCAAACCAAAAAATACATAGAACTAATAGATTCAAGATTCAATTAAAATAATAATTAGATTTCAACCTACCATGACTTATTATTCGAACGTCATTTTTACATATGTAATTAATTAACAGTGTTAGTTGAAAAAATTCACAACTTTTTCTCCATTTGACCATTTCACAGTATTTTGGTTGCGCTGTTTAGAGAGAACACAAAAATCAATTAAAATAATCGTAGATTCAATTAAATTATTAACTAAGAAAGAAACTTTGATTGAGCAAATTGACTTAATTGGGAAAAATTATGTGATTTTTATTTATAAACATGTGAGATTTTATTTCTCTTATCCAAAAATTTCGTTGAATAGCTACCGCTATGAAAATGGAAAATTTCCAAAATTAACCCGTTGCTGTAATAAACATGTGCCAAACAAGTGTATGAATTTCTTTTCGCGTCATTTATTCAATTCGACCTTGAAGTCAAAATTTCTTAACTGTGGTCTATTTTATTCTCTATAGTACTTTTCACAGACAATATTTTGGCGACTCACCCTTAAATTGTTCGTGCGCGTTATAATATTCGTGGGACCAATACGAAATGTCCGAGCATCGAACACATGCCGAATAGGTACGAGTCACGAATTCTATAAATGTTCCTGCGATGTTTGAAATATTATTAGTCTATCTTCAGAATTCTCTGCGATAACATCTCCAAAATATAGTTAAAATATTCAAAAAAAAACTTAAAAGAAATTTCTACAATGGAAGAGCGCAATATTGAACCGCAAATACCGACGGTGCAATTTCTATTATTTAATTACACCAATCAACTGAGAAGGCGCAATAAGAATACCTTTTACATTGCAGAAACAAAACGCCTTCTAAGTCAGTCTTTGTTTTCGAATTCGTCTAAAATGATTCCCCAACATTCACCTGATGAACAACAAAATAAGGATACGAAAATTGGCAATGACGATCGCCTGGATAAACGTTTTAAAAAACTAATAGAAAGAAGAAGAGCAAAAAAGGAAAGTAAATTGAAGGAATCGAAATGACATCTAACAAACGCCAGAAGAAAAATCGGTCTTTTTCAAGACTCATCAAGAACCATCGGTCCTTTTCAGGACCAACGAAAAGATTCAAAAAGAGATTTTATAGTTTCTACTGATAAAAAAAAGAATGAAGAGTCGAGAAAATTAAGAATGCAAAGTTGTCTACACAGAAAATTCGAAAATTAACTTCAATTAAAAAGTTTCTTAGTAAATTGTTCTTCCAATTAAAATATTTACGAATTTTCTACCTCCAAACAAATTGATCATATCAATTAACATACACATGTATTTGTATTCATGAGGTTTTTCAATATTAAAAATGCTACATATTCTGTAAAATTTAGAATTTCTTCAACTAAGGAATTAATTTGTTTGAAAAAAAGACTAAAAATAGTTTTTATTTAATTGAATTCATTCCCAGGAAATTTGTTCTGTGTAAGGCAAACGAGAAAGTATACAGAGAAACCTATAGCAAGATTCAATTAAAAAGAAACGAAGACTCAATTAAAACAATAATTAGATTTCAACCTATCACGAAAATTGCTAGAACAATTAACAGTTTTAATTGCAAAATGTTCGCAACTTTTTTCCATTTGACCAATTTATAGTATTTTGATTGCATTGTTTTGAGAGAACCCAAAAATCAATTAAAATAATGTGGATTCAATTAAACTATTAATTAAGAAACAAAATTTGATTGAGCAAACCATTTTCACTGGAAGAATTTAACTATTATTTTACCTTTGTATAACTATAAGAAAATCCAGCAGGCATAAGTAATATAAAAAAAGTTTTTAAATTTATTTATTCTTTCTTTCTTATTTATTTTATACGAATCAAAATTAGTTACGATTATTTATTTATGTTTGCTTTCCTATATGTACATTTCTTTGGTCCTAATGTCAACTCATTAGTAGACATTCAACCAAATTTAAAAAAAAAATACTAAGCAAACTCACTTTTTTATATAAAAACCCGCGTCAATAAATAACAAAGAATAATACTGAGTTTAGACGAGACAGCATTTGGAAGAAAACCATATGGAATTCCTATTTGTTTTTTTATTCGCGGACATACAGACGAAAATATTGGCGGCGACTTTCCATTATTAATGTTAATATATTTTCCATTGTTATTGTTAGTTTTGTAAAAACTTTATTTAGTTTAGGCGTGTCGCCGAGCACCGAACACAAAAATGATACTCTCTTCCCCAGCCGTAATATGCCCACAAACTAAATGTTTCCTCGTCTAAAGTCGAAGCTGATTGAATTTTTATTTATAAACACGTGAGATTTTATTTATTTTTTCCAAAAATTTCGTTGAATAGCTACCGCTATGAAAATGGAAAATTTCAAAAATTAACCCGTTGCTGTAATAATTATGTGCAAAAACAGTGTAAAAGGCCAAAAACGTTATTTCCTTTCTTAATAAAAAAAAAATCATCCTTCAATGTTCAAAAGTATAGATAGTATATCAATTCATTTATTTGACAATTCTATCATAATAATTTCTATATTTTTCAGAGTGAAAATTTATAAACTAATGGTAACTAGATAGTTTTTGTTGAACATAAACACAGGTATATTAAATATTTTAAAAAACATATAAATGAAGATTTCCAACAGTGAGCTCGCAGTATACAGTCGAATGAAGGGAGCAGCACGTTTATGGTTGGATTCGCTTCTAATTTTACATTCAAAATGGAGTGATTTTGCAAGAGAATTGATGAATGAATTTACTTCTACCGAAGATGAAGCTGAAATACATTTGAAAATGATAAATACGGTGCGTAGAATTGATGAAAAGATTGCAGACTATTGTTTTCGAATATGTGCATTAGGAAACGTTATAAAATGAGTGAAAGAGCTATTGTCAAATATGCGAGAGAAGGATTGCAAAATCGTGAAATTCAAATCGCTATCGCTGCTCAGAAAATTGATTCAGTTAAAGAATTGCGTGATATATTGAGTGAGTATGAAAGAAACGTACCATTGAGACCAGTAACGAAAAATGTTGAATTCAGAAATAAAACGCACGATAAGTAACGCGAAATAAGTATTCCAACTCTAAAAATGCGAAAAAAAGATAGTTTAGTAAAATCTTGTTGAGAAATTAAATGTTTTAATTGTAATGAAATAGGTCATATGTCTACCAATTGTTTGAAACCTCAAAGACGTTCCCGTTGTGATAAATGCAATAAAGTTCATCATAGGAATGAAATGTCTATGTAAAAAAATTACTACTACGCGAAATACATATTGTAATAACGACGATATTTTTAAAATAAAAATTAATTTAAATAATACAGTTTTAACTGTTTTCATAGATACAGGAAGTCAATGCAGCTTTATAAAAAAATCTATTTGTAAACAAAAATCACTTTAGAACGTATTAAATGCGGAATGAGAATTACCGGTATTTGTGGAGGTATTCGTGTCGCAAATGAAAAGATATTGGTCAATCTAATTATTAACGATATTAATGTACCCGTAACTTTATATTTGATTGATGATGAACTCTTGTTATCAGATATTTTACTTGGTCAAGACGCATTTGTTGATGGTAATATAGTAATGGTAGTTGAAGGCAAGAAAATAACGATTATTGGTAAATCTGATAAAAAAAATACGAATTAATAGCAAAACTGAAGATGTATTAAAAAGAAATTGTAAGAAAGCACCGATTGAAGCAGATTTTGTTAAATGTGAGTTAAATGAAGAAAAATCTAAACTGCTAGATCTTCTCCATGAAAATAGAGATGTGTTTTCAAATAGTTTGAAAAATTTGGCAAAATCAGATTTAGTTAAAATGAAAATAAGTTTAACAGATTCTAAAATTGTCAAATAATCTCCATATCGTGTGCCAGAGTCGAAGAAAAATGTAATAGCAAAAATGGTCTTCATCTTTTATTGTATTGATTCCGATCCCACATCTGATCTAAAAGGCCAAACACGTTATTTCCTTTCTTAATAAAAATAAGAGTCGTCCTTCAATGTTCAAAAGTATATATCAATATATCAATTCATTTATTTGACAATTCTATCATAATACAGTGGTACAAAATTGAATGAAGTAGAAAAACCTGGGACCGGATATTATTTTTCTTGTAGGTGTTGTCGAGTTAAAGAAGAATCCAATAGTGAAATATGCCGGACACCTCCAAAATCCGGATTTACGGGTAAAAAACCGGTTTTTGTACCTTTGCGCACTTATAAGCCTGTAATTTTGTTGATAATAATCCGATTTTCAATTTCTTACTAGATTTGGAAAGAAGTAACTGAGATCTTTCGAAAGATATATAATTTATCTAAGAAAACTTAAGAAATTTGGATGTTATTGTCGAGCAAACACAAATTTTGTAGATTTTTCAAAAATTTTTCAACTTTGGTGACGTTTTTATACATTATAATGTAATAAACTATAATACTATTGAATTTATTTAAAAAGTACGTTTGTTAACGATTACAACGCATATTTGGGGTTAAAAATAGATAAATAATTGACTGAGTTATTAAACTTTTCATGAAAACAAAATTTTTAACAAAATGCCTGCACAATGTTTTTGCTGTTGTTTCTATGCACTTTCTCTAAAATTACAAATCACTGTTAGCCTAAACACAACTTAGAATTACAACAAATATTTGTAATGAGAGCTTTACTCATGTTTGTTTGTCAATATTGCTGTAATACATTAAAAAAAGAGAACCTTCAACCTTCGTTTGTTTTGCCCTCTTCTACGCCTATGATTTGGCATCATCAGCCATATCATAAACCAAATGATTGCTACTTTTGTCAAACCGATGTTTTAGGTCACGCGCAAAAACATTAAGTACGCAAATGTTGTAACTGTTACAAAACCAATACCTCTAAGTAATGATCTACCGACAACGAGCAAATCTGACGATGTAACAGAAAAAGATTTTGAACAAGAAGAGTTCCTTCCATCCAGATCTACAACAACGGAGCTGCATTTTTTTGTCAAAAGCTGATTTCGACGATCTTGTTCGCGATTTACACTTGTCAAAGCGGCAATCTGAAGTCCTCGGGTCGCGATTAAAGCAGTGGAATTTGGTGGAAAAAGATTTCGTTATAACATCTGGTAGAAAGAGTGACCGGACTTGGTTACTTGAAGAATATTTTAAGACTAGTTCCAATGACAGTGATCTCGTGTATTGCGTTGATGTACCAAAACTATTTTCGACATTACATCACAATTATAATGCAGATAGTATGGCCATCTCGCGAGTCACATAGAATAGGCTGGAAAAACATTTTAAATGACCAATTAGTTACAGCTGAGGACGTTATTCTGCCACCACTGCATCTAAAACTGGGATACATGAAACAATTTGTAAAAAAATTAGATGTAAACGGCGACGCTTTTTGTCATCTCAAAGCGGTGTTCCCAAAACTAAGTGAAGCCTAAATAAAAGGAGGTATTAATTAATTTGTTTACATATCTAGTACGTTTTTATCTGTTTTGATAACTGTTAGGTATTTTTATTGGACCTCAAATTCGAAAAATTATGAGAGATGCAGATTTCATTAACAAGCTAAGTTCCGTTGAAAGACGTTCATGGAAGAGTTTTGTTGCGCTATGCGATAATTTCCTTGGAAATCACAGAAGCGACGACTATGTCACAGTTGTCAATGAGTTTTTAAGTGCGTATGGTGAAATGGGCTGCAACATGTCCATAAAAATTTATTTTCTGCATTCGCATTTGGACTTTTTCCCAGATAACCTGGGCCAGTTCAGTGATGAACAAGGCGAACATTTTCACCAGGAAATGGCAACTATTGAAAAACGCTTTGAAGGAAAAAATATAATAAAAATGATTTCAGAATATTGCTGACCAGCAACACTTAAACGAGAAACTGATGATGATACAAAAACCGGTTTTTTAACAGTAAATCCGGATTTTGAAGGTGTCCGGCATATTTCACTATTGTATTCTTCTTTAACTCAACAAGACCTACAAAAAAAATAATATCCGGTCTCAGGTTTTTTGGACTGTCACACCGTGTAATGTAATGGAATGTAATAAACATGTGCGAAACATGTGTAAGAATTTCTTAGCGGTGGTTTATTTTATTCTCTTCTTGAAGTACCTGTTCACAGACACCATTAAATTGTTTGTGGACGTTATAATATTCGTGCGAGCGATAAGAAAATGGAGAAAAAGTCTAAATCTAAAATTCACCATGACTAATGAGGATTTACATTTTTCTCGGAAATACCTTTTAAGAATTACAATGAAAATATGCAACACGCGGAAGGATTTGGGATTTAGTGTGCAAAATATGTGAAGTAGAACAGAATAATTACGAGTCACGAATTCTATAAATGTTCCTGCGATGTTTGAAATATTATTAGTCTATCTTCAGAATTCTCTGCGATAACATCTCCAAAATATAGTTAAAATATTCAAAAAAAAACTTAAAAGAAATTTCTACAATGGAAGAGCGCAATATTGAACCGCAAATACCGACGGTGCAATTTCTATTATTTAATTACACCAATCAACTGAGAAGGCGCAATAAGAATACCTTTTACATTGCAGAAACAAAACGCCTTCTAAGTCAGTCTTTGTTTTCGAATTCGTCTAAAATGATTCCCCAACATTCACCTGATGAACAACAAAATAAGGATACGAAAATTGGCAATGACGATCGCCTGGATAAACGTTTTAAAAAACTAATAGAAAGAAGAAGAGCAAAAAAGGAAAGTAAATTGAAGGAATCGAAATGACATCTAACAAACGCCAGAAGAAAAATCGGTCTTTTTCAAGACTCATCAAGAACCATCGGTCCTTTTCAGGACCAACGAAAAGATTCAAAAAGAGATTTTATAGTTTCTACTGATAAAAAAAAAGAATGAAGAGTCGAGAAAATTAAGAATGCAAAGTTGTCTACACAGAAAATTCGAAAATGAACTTCAATTAAAAAGTTTCTTAGTAAATTGTTCTTCCAATTAAAATATTTACGAATTTTCTACCTCCAAACAAATTGATCATATCAATTAACATACACATGTATTTGTATTCATGAGGTTTTTCAATATTAAAAATGCTACATATTCTGTAAAAGTTAGAATTTCTCCAACTAAGGAATTAATTTGTTGGAAAAGAAGACTGATAATAGTTTTTATTTAATTGAATACATTTCCAGGAAACTTGTTCTGTGTAAGTAAAACGAGAAAGTACACAGATCAAGATTCAATTAAAAGGAAAAGAAGATGCAATTAAAATAATAATTAGATTTCAACTTATCACGAAAACTACAGGATCAATTAACGGTTTTAATTGAAAAAATTTCACAACTTTCTTCCATTTCATCATTTTATGGCATTTTAATTGCACTATTTTTTTGAGAAAACATCAAAATCAATTAAAATAAAGTTGGATTCAATTAAATTATTAATTGAGAAAAATTATTTGTTTGAGCAAATACTTAATTTAAAAAAATGTGATGTTTATTTGTGAGATTCATGTGAGATTTTATTTCTTTTATCCAAAAATTTCGTTGAATAGCTACAGGTATGAAAATGGAAAATTTCCAAAATTAACCCGTTGCTGTAATAAACATGTGCGAAACAAGTGTATGAATTTCTTTGCGTCATTTATTCAATTCGACCTTGAAGTCAAAATTTCTTAGCTGTGGTCTATTTTATTCTCTATAGTACTTTTCACAGACAATGTTTTCGCGACTCACCCTTAAATTGTTCGTGCGCGTTTAATATTCGTGGGACCGATACGAAATGTACGAGCATCGAACACATGCCGAATAGGTACGAGTCAGGAATTCTATAAATGTTCCTGCGATGTTTGAAATATTATTAGTCTATCTTCGGAATTCGCAGCGATAACATCTCCAAAACACAGTTCAAATATTCTAAAAAACTTAAAAGACATTTCTACAATGGAAGAGCGCAAATTTAAACCGCAAACACCCACGGTCCAATTACTATTATTTAAGTACACCAATGCACTTAGAAGGCGCAAAAGGGATAAATACAAAATCACAAAAAGCAAATGTGCTCTAACTAACATTTTGATAACGAATTCATATAAATGGATATCAGAACATCCACTCCATGAACTACAAATTATGGACAGGCAAATTTGTTATGAGGATCGCCTGAAAAGACGTTTGAAAAAATTGCGGAAGGGGCAAGTAAATTGAAAAGATTGGAACAGTTATAAAGAAACTAAAATGAAATGCTATCCTTCGAAATCATCATCCTTCTAACCCCAATAGAAATATCGGTCTTTTTCAAGACTCATCAAGAACCATCGGTCCTTTTCAGGACCAACGAAAAGATTCAAAGAGAGATTTTATAGTTTCTACTGATAAAAAAAAGAATGAAGAGTCCAAAAAATTATGAATGTAAAATTTTCTAAACAGAAAATTCGATAATGAACTTCAATTAAAAAGTTTCTTAGTAAATTGTTCTTCCAATTAAAATATTTACGAATGTTCAACCTCGAAACAAATTGATCATATCAATTAACATACACATGTATTTGTATTCATGAGGTTATTCAATATTAAAAATGCTACATATTCTGTAAAAGTTAGAATTTCTCCAACTAAGGAATTAATTTGTTGGAAAAGAACACTGATAATAGTTTTTATTTAATTGAATTCATTTCCAGGAAACTTGTTCTGTGTAAGTAAAACGAGAAAGTACACAGAGCAAGATTCAATTAAAAGGAAAAGAAGATGCAATTAAAATAATAATTACATTTCAACTTATCACGAAAACTACAGGATCAATTAACGGTTTTAATTGAAAAAATATCACAACTTTCTTCCATTTGATCATTTTATGGCATTTTAATTGCACTATTTTTTTGAGAAAACATCAAAGTCAATTAAAATAAAGTTGGATTCAATTAAATTATTAATTGAGAAAAATTATTTGTTTGAGCAAATACTTAATTTAAAAAAATGTGATGTTTATTTGTGAGATTCATGTGAGATTTTATTTCTTTTATCCAAAAATTTCGTTGAATAGCTACAGGTATGAAAATGGAAAATTTCCAAAATTAACCCGTTGCTGTAATAAACATGTGCGAAACAAGTGTATGAATTTCTTTGCGTCATTTATTCAATTCGACCTTGAAGTCAAAATTTCTTAGCTGTGGTCTATTTTATTCTCTATAGTACTTTTCACAGACAATGTTTTCGCGACTCACCCTTAAATTGTTCGTGCGCGTTTAATATTCGTGGGACCGATACGAAATGTACGAGCATCGAACACATGCCGAATAGGTACGAGTCAGGAATTCTATAAATGTTCCTGCGATGTTTGAAATATTATTAGTCTATCTTCGGAATTCGCAGCGATAACATCTCCAAAACACAGTTCAAATATTCTAAAAAACTTAAAAGACATTTCTACAATGGAAGAGCGCAAATTTAAACCGCAAACACCCACGGTCCAATTACTATTATTTAAGTACACCAATGCACTTAGAAGGCGCAAAAGGGATAAATACAAAATCACAAAAAGCAAATGTGCTCTAACTAACATTTTGATAACGAATTCATATAAATGGATATCAGAACATCCACTCCATGAACTACAAATTATGGACAGGCAAATTTGTTATGAGGATCGCCTGAAAAGACGTTTGAAAAAATTGCGGAAGGGGCAAGTAAATTGAAAAGATTGGAACAGTTATAAAGAAACTAAAATGAAATGCTATCCTTCGAAATCATCATCCTTCTAACCCCAATAGAAATATCGGTCTTTTTCAAGACTCATCAAGAACCATCGGTCCTTTTCAGGACCAACGAAAATATTCAAAGAGAGATTTTATAGTTTCTGCTAATAAAGAAATTAGGGAGAATCTAAAAAATTTAAGAATGTAAAATTGTCTACGGCATACGAGTAACTATTAATATTGAAAAAAAGCAGCAAGCCAGTAATATAAAAATTCTTTTTAAATTTATTTATTTAACGCGATTAAAAATGAGTTACGATTATTAAAATATGTTTGCTGAATGTAGTTAGTAGACCTTCAACCAAATTTTTTGATGAACAAATGAAATCTCACATGTTTATATAAAAGCTCGCGTTAATTAAATAAAAGAAATAAGTAAATTTATAAATAAATAATTTACATCTACTGATGACCACATTTATGGACAAAAACACGAAGACGAAAGGGTAGCAGCCTTCGAAAACGGCATGTTGTTTCTTTCTGCTAGTGTTTGTCAGTGTGATTTGTCTTTGAGTTAGTTTGTTCCTTAGCAACTCTCACATGTAATTTTTACTGCCTCTATGTTATCGATCAGTAGCCTATTTAAAGATGAAAAATTTTAACTAACGTATGTATAAACAGGGTTTCGAAATAAGGCACTGCATACATACATATGTATGTATCTAACAATTAATATACTCGTATAATTAAATTTATTTTGAGATTTTTATTGTGCAAAACACTTTCTCCGGCAAGATGAGTCTGATCATTATATGACAATGTTAGAGGCTTCGAGAAATATCAAAGCAGTAGTCTGACAGAAAAGTTTGATATTTCGTCATATTTAACTATTTTCTATTTCTATATCCTTGAACCAAAGGACAGGGTTTTTATAAACCAAATTCCAATGGTCAAAGTCCAAGTTTGGACTCAATTCGACCTTGAAATCAAAATTTCTTAACTGTGGTCTATTTTATTCTCTCCTTGAACTTTGTACCTGTTCACAGACAGTCATTTTACGGCACACCGTTAAATTGTTTGTGCGCGTTATAATATTCGTGGGACCTGATACGAAAATAATGAAAAAATCTAAAATTCACCTAGATTTGCGAGTTAGTGGGCAAAATATGTGCCGCACATGAACGAGTATGGCACGCACGACCGCCATGGTATATAAAATAAAACAGAATAGGTACGAGTCAGGAATTTTATAAATGTTCCTGCGAATTTGCGTCGCTAACATCTCCAAATTATAGTTAAAATATAAAATTGAAGAAAGAATAATAACACCAGTGATCTTAGAAGCCGCAAAAGGAATATGTACAACAACACAATAAGAAAATTGGCTCTAAATCAGTATTTGATAATGAATTCTTATAAATTGATTACCCAACATGCTAGCGATGTACTACAAATTAAGGATAGGAATTAAAAAGAAACGAAGATTCAATTAAAATAGTAATTAGATTGCAACCTATCACGAAAATTATCAGGATCAATTAAGAGTTTTATTGGAAAAGTTTCACAACCTTTTTTCCATTTCACCATTTTATTTTTTGACCATTTATTATTTATTTATTAAACAAGGACTATATTGGGGAAGAACTATAGGCTATATAAATTTCAAAAATTCCAAGCAGGCGTTACCACGCCCATACAAAGTAAATGTTTATTTTTGCATACTTTGAGAAAGGAAAAAATATTGAAACGCAATTTTATCAGTGGGACTAGGCTGATACTTTTTTGTAATTGCCACTGCCATTTGATGTACGGCTGCGCAATCTTCAGCCAGAAAGCTGATAAGATAATATAAGACGGATGGCGGGGTCCAACTCCGAAACTAA
Source organism: Dexiosoma caninum (assembly GCA_963924685.1). Taxonomy (NCBI): domain Eukaryota; kingdom Metazoa; phylum Arthropoda; class Insecta; order Diptera; family Tachinidae; genus Dexiosoma; species Dexiosoma caninum. Next base: position 15,919,575 of record OZ004729.1, on the reverse strand, counting down.
CGATTTTAATGAAGGGTGCACAACGCATATACATATATATATTTTTGAAATAAATCTTTTATAATAGCTACAGCAACGCGTGGCCGGTTCAGCGAATTTAATATAAAATATGACTCAAAATTCGTCGTTTATTAAAGAACCGATATAATATTTTTTGGAGAATTTTCTCAGTAAATTAATTGCAGGGTTATCAACCTACTGCGACTTCGAGAGAGCAATCATGAGCAAGGCGTAATCTTTATTTCTATTATTCTTGAGTCATATTGTTACTAAAGTAGTAAACCAATATGAATAAAATTAAGATTGGACAGATCGTATGTGCCGAAAAACCTTTAAAACCATATACTATATCTGTTCAAAATAGGTGCAGTAGTGCGAACGTAAAAGGGATTACAAAAAACGTGTTTGCCTATTAATATAATGAATATTTTTTGTAAATTAATTATGAAATTTCTTAAAATTCAATTTTACATTTGAAAAAGTATACAGGAGAAGCATGAAACTTTTTAAATGAAAAATAAATTAAAAATTATTATTTATTTCTCAATATTTCGCTACCAAATAGGTAGCATCGTCAGGAAATAATAATTTGTATTAACAAAAAAAAAAACTTAAAACTAGATTAGCAGGACATAAGTCAGATCAAAAATACAGACATATAAATACACAAAAAACAGCATTAACTACACATTGTGCAGCATTAAATCATTATCCAAAATTTGAAGACACAACTATATTAGAGAAAGAAACTAATAATAAACGACGTTTTTTGTTGGAAATGTTATAGATAATTAAAATACCTGCGGACAATAGAATAAACTATAAATCAGATGTAGATAATTTAGCACAAAATTATAGATATTTAGTTAATACAATTTATATTTAGATTATGTATTATATATATATTTTTATGCAAAAAATATAGTTAATAATAGATAGTCATAGGTCATTTATTAAATTATTTTTAATAATTATGTTATGGTATAAACACAATTGTGACGAATGACGAACTTCGCACAGCACGACGAACTTATCATCAAGAATTCGTTGCGTAAATTCGTCGAATAAGACACAATTAGAGCGAAAATAACAGCTGTTAATGTCATTTAAAATTATATGTTATTTAGATACATAAATAAATAAAAATTCTTAAAACATGAACAAAAACATTTTACGTTTTGAGCATCTTATTAAAATTATAAACATCATGTTCATGATGGTAGAAACTTTTATTTCCATCAAATTCCACCAATTTTCTTTAATTAATGAATTTTCTAATACATTGTTGTTTACATTTAGCGGGTGACCATATTTCAACAAAAAAAAAAAAACATTGATATGAGAAGATAAAATAATGACAAAAACGAATTAAAACAATACTGTATAAAATTAAAAAAGTGGTTATTGAATTTATGTCCTGTAAATAAAAAAGAAAACAATTCTTAAAGCAAAAAGTTAATTTATTTACTATACACTAAAAAATGTAAAAGGAAAACGGCCACTCTGCACCAATTTATTCGTCATTCGTCGGCGTAAGAAATAGAAATAAACCTATCGCAAAGTTCGTTGTGCACGACGTATTTCGTCCAACGTACATATTGTGTGTATTTTCATTTACACAAATGTGTTTTATTTACAATGACGAATATTCGTTACGAAAAATTCGTCGTTCGTCCCAGTTGTGTTTATAGCATTATATCCTAATAGATATATGTTATTATTACATTGTAGAAATATGTTATTTTACATACATGTATATACATATGTACATATGTACAAAAGAAAATAATTTTGAAAACTTGTTTATTTATGTATGTATACATGTACACACATTTATACATGTGCATAAAGAATATTTTTAATATTAATGACAAAAAAAAAAAAAAAAATTTTCTTTTCCTTTCAAAAATATTTTCTTTTCCTTATTTTAAAAAAATATTTTTGTTAATACAAATTATTATTTCCTGACGATGCTACATATTTGGTAGCGAAATATTGAGAAATAAATAATTGAAAAACTTTTCATAAAAAAGACCATTGCTCAAAAATAAATATAATTAATAAATTCAAAATTTCACAAAATTTTACATTGCTGTGCTGCTTTTCCTCTGTTCTATGACTAATTCTTTCTGAATAAAAGCGTTAAGGACCTTAACCGAATTTGGATTTAATAAGGATATTAATCTCTTGGCTGCTAAATAATATAATTGACGGGCAATCGACAAGTAATTAACATGCTGCCATTTCGTTTTGTAATAGTGATAATACTCGAAATGCATATACAAATTATAACTCTTTAAATTTGAAGAAGTATCTCTTTCTTATCTTGGACCAGCACTCAGGAGATGACACCTACATATGCGATGCACTGTGCTGTAACTAGAGGAAAGGGATAGTGAGAGATTTGGTAGGAGCTGAAACTTCATTGTTTTAAACCCTTCCGCTTTCGAACATTCTTGGTTTTTTGTAGCAGTGATCCAGCGACTGTGAAATTAGGATAATGTAATGTAAATATCGTTACGGTAATTTTAATAATTTAATTATGAAAAAAAAAAAAATTTTAAATGTCAAGAAAGGAAATGATTACATAAAAAAAAATTGAAAGAAATTTAAGTAAAATTTAAAAAAATAATATTACTATTTCTTAATCAATTAAATGCAAATTTTGAAAACAAAAAAAATTGAATTGAAATAATTCCTTATATATGTATAACTTTACATTACATACATATGTATGCATATGAGTGGATTATATTATTAATTTGGAGTTTTATTCTCTCTTCATAACAGAATCCACTTTACAAAATTAGAAATTGGTGGTATATGTATGTACATATGTATTTCTTGTGTTATTATTATTATAAACTAAACATATAATTTAAATTTAAAAAAATTAAAATTTTAATAATTTTAGATACAGCGAATTTAACTAATTTTTCAAATATGGCAAATCAAATGGTGAATTTAAATTTCAATATGTTTGATAAAACAAATTATTTTTATTCCTATAAATTCTTTAATTTAGGTATTTGCCTTCTTTCCTATTGAGGTAAACGCAAAACAAATAATCACAGAATATGTAGATGAAATAAAGTTTATCAATCCGTATTTTCCAAACGCAAATATGTTTTTTCAAGACTTTTCAATTGTCATATGCCCACTAAAAATTAAATTTGAATGCAGCCTGTTGTATGCACCAGACGTTTTGTGTACAATATTTTTTACGAATATATATATGTATATGTATATATTTTTTTTGTACAAAAGGCGAGTAAAGAATTTATTATGTCACTTTTTTATGTTGCTTGTTGGCCGTTGCAAATTAATCACATAAAAATGTCAGTTACATATTTATTTTATTTTTATGTTTTTTTTTTGACAATTGTTAGTTTATTGCCTCCGTTTTTAGCATAACATAAAAATAATCACCATCATCACCATCATCTTACTTATTAACAATATTTGCAAACTTATGTTGCATGTTTGCCACCCATCAGATAAAAAATATTCGATAATTATTGTTGCCATATAAGGTGCATTGGTGTTGTAACAATGTTCAACAACATCATTATATTGTGTTTCAAACATTCAGTTATTCATTGAGACATTCATTTACTTATTCATTCATTTATTTTTATATATGTATGTTGTTGTTTGTGTCAATGAATCCACCATCTACAATTAATGTTTGTCTATTGCAGCAAGCGCATGTTACATGCGAAGGGCAGTTATTTATTTACCACACAGCACACTTTAGCACGGCACACACACGCACACACAAACAAACACACACCTTCCAATTGCATTTCTTTTTTTTTTTTTTTGCCAGTAAATATTGTGTAAATTTCATTGTCATAATTAATTGCTGTTGCTGTTGCAGTTTCGTTTCGTTTTCATTATTATTACGATTTTCTTTTTTTTTTTTGCTGTCATGAAAATTATTTAATTTTTCGTTGTTTTATTTCTTCGTTGTTTCTTTATTTAATGTTGGGTAACATTAACAGATAATTTTTAAATATTACAAATAATCTTAAGTACTGTAAAGGGTTTCAAAGATTTTGCAGTTCAAGGCTGTTTACGAACATTTTTAGCTATTTTTTGTATGCATTGGTTAGGTAAGATGGAGGACATTCCGCAAAGGAGAATGCCCCACTATGGCGGAAATTCTACCGTGAGAAGCGCTGCATTGCGATTGATGGCCATACGATTCAAGCGAAGAAGACACTTAAGCCTCTTCCTATCTGGGTTGGTACAGCAGACTATCGTATACATAATATGTATTTAAAATGAAATTATTTGGGAAGAAAAACAAGTTGAAATACAACATGAAGAAAAAAGAAGCACTTCTATCGTAAATTTACAGATTTTGGTCAAATTTGCGCCATCCGGTCAATTTTGTAGTCTATAAAAATCAGTGAATATCTAAAATTGGTTTGACAAAGACTTTTGGAGTTATTTAAAAAAAAAAATTTGCCAGACCGTCCAAACTGTGAATCATTTGAGTTTGGAGCCGAGAGAGGGAAAATGGAAAGTGGAAAAGGCTAAAGTTGTTCATGTAAATAAAACTTCAAAAAGAAAACGAGAAGAAGATGAAAAAATTAATGTTTATTTTTTTTATTAATTAAGACCCGTAATCAATTTTTATTTTTATTTCAATTAAATAGTTTTATTGATACGAGTAATCACTTAAAAAACATCAATTATATAAAACGGATTTTTGAAAACAGCTCTCTGAGAGCTAGAATGAGAATCGTTTTTAATTCGCTCAGTTAAAAAATTAATTAAAAAATTCTTAAATTTTTAGTTCAGTAGTTAATATAATTAAATTTTTTAATTGAAATTAATTTAATTTTTTTCTGTTTATAATGTTTCAAAAGAAAATGTAAGAGAGATTCTGCAGCAAATGTTTCACAGTATGGACGAGGTCTGAAAAAGTTGAATTGTAAGTAGAAATTCTCCTTTTTTATGGAATAAACATAAGAAAATATTACGCAGTTGTAGTTACAATATTGTTTTAGTTTGTCACTGATGTAAAAAGTAATTGTATTCGATGTTCGAAAATAGTCCTCAAGAAAAGAGTTCATCTGAAAAAAAATTTTTTAAGTTGTATTCGATAAATCAGCAATCTGAAATTTTGTTTCCACAATTATGTGTTTATTAAAAAAAGAAAGTACGGAAAGTTGTAAAAGTTTTTAAAGAAAAATATCAAAAATATTGCGAAAATTGCAATGAAACAATTATTGGATTAACTTTTGTCTGTCTTCCCACGTCAGACAGAATTTCAGACGTTAAAATCAGTGCTTCCCACTTTTTCATAAATCGTGTTTCATTCTCATCCAATAACAATACCTGGCTGGAAAGACATTTTAGAAATCGAACAAGAAATAATTATTGTGATAGAAATGAAATTATAATAAGTGTAAAAGGAAACATATTCGTTATATCTTGTAAGCGGGTTATATATGCGGAGGCGAAAGTTCAACATTTTTAATGCAAGAATTAGTTTAGAAACTTTGCATAAATTTCTTTCAGTGTAACGAAACTTATGTATATAATTATGATTCTATAAAATATGATGTTTCTTCATAACATGTTTAAAAACTAGCAAATAAATACTCCTAACATTTCATTTTTAAACTACTTCAAAGTTTTATCAAGCAAAGGTCGTTTAAAAAATATGTTTCCTTTTCATATTCAAGTTTGAAATTCGTTTCGTCTATACCCAGTCAGCATTTGGAAGATTGTTTTGGCAGAAATCTCCAAACTGAGTCTTTTAAGACTACCTCAGATGACTAAAAACGGATTAATCAGTTGTGCGCTTAAAAAAAGACCCGAAAATGAATCCGACAAATGCTTGGAAAGCGACTTGTTTAAAAAACGCAAACAATATGTATAGAATGTGCGCAATCATAAATTCATCATATAGATGCCCGAAATGTGACTGTATTAAGAATTTTTATTTTTATTTTGGAGTCATATTTAGCGCATCTTCACGATGAAAAATTGTTTCTTATGGTTTTTGCTACTGTTTATAACGGGACAAATTTTCTTACTGATTTTGAAAGAAATGAGTTTTGTGAATTTATGTTTATTTGTGTGGTAAGCTCATGGTGCAAAGAACAATAAAAGTTGATTAAATTAAAGAGTAATAAATAAATAATGAAAAAAATAAAAGAATATACTTTCTTTATGTTATACCAAATAAAACAAGACTCACTAACGGCTAGTAATATGACTGTAAAATGGCTTGAAAAAGTGTCGTAATTGATTGTAAGGACTATTGCAAACTGCCTCGAAAATGAGTCAGAAACGCGAGTCAGAAAAGACTCGTTTTGAAGAGTCGTATCTAGGGTACCATTTTCTCCCGACAAAACAGAAGAAGAATAAAAAAGACTCAAATATGATCAATAATTAATTAAAATGCTGACTGGGTACATACAAACATACATACATATGTATTTACAATTTCTTACACATACATAAACCGTAATATGTTCTCAATCATTTGCTACAAACATGGCATTGTGAAATGCATCTTGAAAATAAAAACTTTTTCATTCTTTCTTCCTACACTTTTAGTTCATGCAACTGAAATGACAACTCTAATAATCTGTCAAAAGCTCTGAAACAGAATTCCTAAAACTAACGTAACGACATGAAATGAAAAGAAGAACAATACAATACAAAACACACACATAGAATTATGAATTCATAAGTAATGCTATGCACACAAACACGGCCGCAGACTGCCGACCACAATCTGTCAAATTCTAAATATACTAATCATACATATACATACAGAGGATTATTTTGACGCTTTCACAGCTAAATGTCCATTTTCTTCAACTTGGCCAATTTTTATTTTCATAAGCAACAATTAACGAATCAAGTGATAAAGTTCTAATGGTAGTGGCTTTTTCTCTTTTGTGGCTTCTCTTAACTTAATATTGGAAGAGTAAAATAGTATATGTTAGCAAGAGAAAAACATACGCTATGTCACGCAACGTTTCAAACTAAAAGAAAATCACACAAATTTTAGCTGTACATAAATATTGCGTAAAAATCTCTGAATCTTAAAAATCATATCTAAAAACATTTCTGAAGAATAAAGTGGCGAAATTCACAGAGTTTGGTGTTTCTTTGATTAATGAAAATAACAACTTCTTTTTTCGTCACGTTACATCGCCCTATTTAATTGTTTATATCATAAACAATTTAATTTACTAATTATAGAGCTTCCTAAGTTGTACATAAAGACACACAACACACAACCATTAAAGTTTTCCTATAGTTTCATCTAATTGAAATGTGTGACTGTCTCAAACGTGACTATGAAAATGTCCAAATACAAAAAAATCGATTTCCAAAATTGTGTGGCTGACTACGATTTGAAACTGTGTAACCGATTTGTAGTCATGTAGTTGTGTAGTCGCTGTTGTCTATGTGCTTTTAAGCGTCATAGTCGTTAGAGTAATCATAAAATATGAAATAAACAGCAACTAAATACCTGGAAAACCGATATGTATTCTTCCAATTGTAAACCTGGCTGTTTAGTTTTTTTACCGGATACAAATTTTTCATAATTTGCATAAAGACTGAAAATAAAAATATGAGTCCGATTTAAGTGCTGCTTGCATTTCGACAGTGTGTAACAAAAATTGTTATACACAATAGTTAAATGCAGAAGTACAAAAATTTAGTTAATACATACTACAATTACACCTGTCCGAAATCTACTACTTACGAGATTTTGTGCAAATCTAGTTGGATTTTCCACACAAAACGATAACTACTTTCTCATATGATATAAAATAAAACTTCTCAAATCTATTAGTACTTTCAAATGCAATCATGGTTTTTTACACAATATACCAAAAAAATACAACCATTTTGGAAATGCATGTATTTATTCAAGGCGAATTTATCAGGTGGATGCATCCCCACAACCATTTTAGCTGATGGTCCCAAATATCACTGATTTATTTATTAATAATACATGGATCAGTATTTGGCGTCATCTGCAAATGACAGTCAATTAAAAGTATGAAATTACTTTTCCGCTCCAATTACTTTTTGGTCACGCTGTATATACTGACGGTTATTAAGGGGGAGTCAGCGCGGTGGTAGAATTCTATGTGAGGATTCCATTTATCTTCGACGGACGGTTGTGCAGCGATAATGGAATACAGGGCTGCCTGACATTTTAAGCGCTTTCTATGCACGAAAAAATCACTAAAATTATTTCTTTTTTTCTATATCATACTGAGCAATCAGGCGACTTACTAGCCTTCCTCTCGGAAAAATGGTGTAATTCTATTCACCAGTTCGGCGAAAGTAAAGTCGTGGCTCTGGATATTTCTTAAGCATTTGATAGAGTGTGGCATGGGGCACTTCTGTCCAAACTTATTGCTTTTGGTGTCGGTGATATCTTCTCTCGATTTATATCGAGTTTTCTCAGGGATCGCGCTATAAGAGTTTTTATAGACGGGATCTCATCTAACGAGTATAAGATAAATTCAGGGGTACCGCAAGGCTCCACTCTTTCTCCTACCGTATTTCTAGTCTTTCTTAATGACCTCCTATGTCAAACTTCCAACCCTATCCACTCTTTCGCAGATGACAGCAGCCTTTCTCACTCATATTCATTTAGTTGTAGGCCAACATCGACTATGATCACTTCGCTGAGGCAGAATATGAGTGACTCATTGAATTGTGACCTCATGAAAATATCGCAATGGGGTCTGGCAAACAGGGTCGATTTCAATGCTCAAAAGACCCAATGCAGCATGCTTACACATCGACGCATGCCCGATGACGCTGCGTCATCTGTAATTATGGGCGGTATAAACATCGAGGAATCAGAAGCTCTTGATGTTCTTGGCATGAAAATTCAGTGTGATGTTCGATGGACTGAGCACATTTTTCAGGTATCACAAGAAGCATTCAAGTGCCTCGGTTTTTTAAGACGGTGCAAGACATACTTCACCCCATCTGATCTCCTCACTATTTATACCGCCTACATCCGACCGAAAATGGAATACAACTCTCATGTTTGGGCCAGTGCTTCAAAGACTATTTTGAAGTTACTCGACCGGGTCCAGGAGAGAGCGAAGAAACTCATAGGAGACAGTAGGGTGCCAACTCAATTAACTCTCTTGAGCATCGTCGCAACGTGGGGTGCGTTTCGTTATTCTATCGTTACTATAATGGGATGTGTTCTGATGAAATCAGGGAACTTGTTCCCGAAACCCGATCATTCAGGCGCACGACGCGTTCATCGTTAAGAGCACATCCATTTGTAGTCAACTTGGCAGCGAACCGCACTACGCATTACAGGGAGAGCTCATTTTGCGGCCGAACATCGCGTATGTGGAACAAACTCCCTGCCGAGGTCTTTCCTGTCACTTATGACGTGGAAAAATTCAAATCAAATGTCCATTCACACTACTCCCTCTATCCTCCTTCCCATAACCTGTTTTCCTAGTTCCAGCACAATGCATCGCATGTGTAGGGGTCATACCCTGAGTGCTGGTCCAAGATTAAAAAAAAAAAAAAAAAAATTGAACTGCTTGCTTGTTTAATTGCATATTGCTTGTGCTTACACGTGATGAGAACTGGAAACATGTTTCCATGGTAAATACAAGATTTAACCAGATCCAAAATATGTAAGTTGTGCGATTCTTTAAAACGTTTTTTCTTTTTTCATTTAATGCTCCGTGTTCTTAATTTGGTGCAAGTTCGTTAATTTTTAATTTTCTTAAATTATAAAAAAATTAATTTTTTTTTATCAATTCAAATTCAAATTATTCGTGCTTTGCTTGCTCACTTTTCCACACGTTTTTCTATTTAACAATAAATAACTGAAACTTAATATGGTCCACAAAGCAATTTTTGTTTGAAGAACATTATTTAATTAAATGTTGTTACCAGCGAAACACAAAAAATATTTGAGCTCTTCAGAATTGTATTAAATTGCAAAATGTTGAATTTCATGGAAAATATAATGGATTGGGCTGAGCTAAAATCATTTTGTTTTTAAATAAAAAAAATATTTCGATATTTATTACTTTTTGCTATATATTTGAACGTTGTTAGTTGAAATAAAATGCCAATATTTTTCAAGCTTAAGGTCTGGAATATTGACTAATTCTCTGTTTTGTTTATTAAAGTATGGACTGACTTCCAAAATGCAACTATACAATGTTTGTATACATTTGCAGCATTTACTATAAATAATGTAGATATGCAAAGCTGCGAAACATTGCTGCGATGTTTTCTTTTTGCTTGACCCAGTGATCAGGAGCTGTAGCATGCGTATACAATACATACAGTGGAATGTATTATGTCTGCGCTGGTACCACAGACATAATTTGTTGTCTTAATTATATTTTTTTGTATGCTGAAATAAAGCGTGCCTCTGTTAAGGTCAGCAATAAAGTATCGCAGCCCTGGCCGTGGGGCATTCACCAGTTGCGCGAAATCTCTGCACCCACGAACGAATTAAATTTACACTCGGTCCATCACTTATTCGCCGAATACCGAACTTTCAACAAAATTGTCGACGAGCAATTACGTAAGAATCATTACTCTTAAAAAATGTTTCCATGTCGTGACTGACAAATCCGCACAATCGATAATTCCAACGGCGCCATCCTCCCTCCGCACCGTTTATTACTTTTTGAAATAATCGTATTTAAAAATATAAAATTGCCACCAGACACCCTGTATATGTTCCAAGTGCTTCTTTGAAATGCCGAGCGAAATATTGTTAAACGGACTATAAAGGCTAGGCTAAGGCATACATACGTCTAATATGTATTTATCACTTGTCATCCTTGCAGAATTCAAATGACAAAATGAGATAAAACAATTTTGGTTTAAACTTTATTTTATGTTATTTCCGCCCATATGATTGAGCATGCCGAATGCAAATGTAATTTATGGACACTCACATACACACACAAACAAACACACACACCCACACACAGACACACACAAACACATATTGCACACATCTTAAAATAATAATTCTCTATCAATGAGTATTTGCTGTTCGTCTCTCGAACAGAGATGAAAAGTTTAAATGTCTAAATGACTGTCTATTTGTCTGGTCTATGAACGCCCCTCCAGTTTCAGCTCCAACGTTTCTTAGTTCCTTTTTTTTTTGCTTTTTTTTTGCTGTTGGAAACTTGCACACATTTTTTTATTTAGTTTTTTGTTAAAAGTAAGTTTAATTTTATGAAAATGTAATTTACCTTTAGGCCACATGAACTAAACTGCTGTGCATTTATTATTTACATACTATTCATGTGGCATATGAAGTTAAATTGAATGCAGACCTTTTGTAGGCAGGTATGTGAAAGAATTCAGTCTAATACCATTCAGTTTTTAGAAAAATAAACCCGAAAGTTATTTTAACAATGAAAAGCTGTATCTATAAAAGCCAACAAACCGGGCTTCACTATTAAAAGAGCAACTTCTAAACAAGATTCCCTTAGATTTTCCTGCATCTTTTTAGTGCATGTGTTTTATGTGCAATACTATATGTGCCGCATTTAAATGCTTTTGTAATTTGTACTCTATCTGTCTTAGTTGCTGAGATATTATGTTATAGATTTTACCCGTTTTTACCCTTATCGTTCGAATTTAAAAAAAAATTCTCTACCTCTTGGCGTTTGGGACGTGTGTTGCTGCTTCTGAAGTGTTGTCCAGTTGCCAGTTGCTAAAAATGCTAATGGAGGTAATGCAGATCGAAACTACATTAACTCGACTTGCCCAAATTGTACTGCTTTTTGGCAACGCAACTGACGTTCGGTTGCAAACCCTAATCGACCCATAAGTTATAAAATTATACTGTTATTATTATAATCAATGAATATTCGTATGAAGAAGAAAAATATTTAGCAATCGGAGGACTTTAAAGAATGTTTTCTAATTATAACTCAAGAACTCACATTGATTTAAAAATGTATAAAAAATTCATTTATTTAATTTATCATAAGTGAGTTCCATAAAAAAGAATGGCAAGTATTTTCATAGCACACATACATTCAGACATATAAGCTTTTTGTTTTACATTCAACTTTAAAATTTATGCAACCTTAACTTCAGCCTTTAGCACCTTTGCAGCCATTCCTAATTTATTTATATGCTGCTCTACTGCACTAAAATTTATTTCACAGTTTGTACAAGAGAAGGAGAGGAAACAATAAAACTTTATAAGACAGTTTAGATGCTACAAAAAAAAAAACAATACATGAACTCATAAAAATGCATACAAATGAAAGTACATATGAATGTATTAATGTATGTATGTATGTGTGTGTATGTTGATATGGAAACTTTGAATTTTATTTGCATTTAGGAAAACTTGTAAAGTTGTTAGCATTTTCCAAAGTCATATACCATTCAAATGTCAAATGACCAATTTGTTATAGTTATTCAGACTACAGAGTTGAACTTTAAAAAAAGACCCTCCCTTTGCCTACCACGAGAGTCGTTATAGCAAATACTTCTTAAAAATAGTAAAATAGAGGAAAAAAAAATAGAACCCCACCTACAAAACATTAAATCTTAAGGCCACTAAATAGTAAAACTTAATATCATTTCAACTGTTTGCTACAAACTCTTTGAATATCTCATGAGAAATTCTTCTTGCAGACTTTAAGTATTAAACTTTAGTCTTGAAGCACTATCAAATAAATAAGTTATAAGTGATACGGTTATGAAGTCAAATGTACTACAAGACAAGACAAGATAAAAATAGATTAAACAACATTGAACAATGTTTTTGATTGAAAAAGCTTCGCATAAAATTGCATCTTTCAAGCTGGTTTCACACGACATGTTTTTTTTTCAACCGACAATTAAGCTGTGTCACCGAGAACTTATAATTTTTTGCTTTCAAATGTCCATACATGAATAGTAACATGTGATATAAATATTTTGTACTATGTAGTATGTACTATGTACTATGTACTCGTATGTTGTAAACAGCTGATATTGAGTACAATTTTTGTGTTGATTTTGTATATTCAAAGGTGGATTTTGTGATTAATCCTTGTTCTTATTTACAAGGATATATTTTTATTTTAATTTATTTATTAAACATTTTGTATACAGCAAAAGAGCTGATGTCAGCTCATAATAAGTCGAGTCAAAATAGAACGCCCACTATTTGAAATTTTGTTGTATGGCATGGCCGTCTGCCATTGCGCGCATTCATAAGACGTAACTGTTGAGCAGCAGTTGAGTGTTTGCATAGTTGAATAATTCCGCTCTATTCAAAAGTTGTGTATTTTATCTATTTTGAAATTTTTTCATGTTTAACCTAAACAGTTTCGTCGAATGAAATTAAAAATTTCAATATTCCATAAGATGGATTTTATAACGATTTTTACTGTGTTATCGGGATTTAAAAGTTTTTTTTAACTTGGTGGTGACATTAATTGAGTTAAATTATTAATTTTGCCACTCTATTATTTTCTTTCAATTGTTGACATTTGTCAGCTGTGTATTCATCAAGCCATTTCTAAGACGTAACTGTTGTTGCCAATTTTTTTTCTGCTGTTGCACAGAAAAATCAGAAAGAGTTTTTGACTTGACTGAGGCGGGAGTCGAACCCGTTTATTTCTGGTTTCAGGATCAACACGCTAACGACTCAGCCCTCAGCAGCATCAGATACAACTTATTGTTATGCAGAAAGCTGCCGACCCAGACGTGTTCATTAAAGTAGTACCAGAGGACGTCACAGTCACCCTGTGCCGTTCACGAACTCGATATGTTCGTCAGATCTAACCGGTAGCACAGCCCAAAGTTGTCAAAAAAAGGCGCCCCTTTCTGAAATAACACCGGGTGCTAAGGTTGCTGTATGTACGTTAAATGATTAAAAAAATTTTTTTTTCAATATTTCGCTTCTGAAAATTGAAATTTTCTCGTTACGGCCATAATATACTGTTCTGCAAAAGTGTTTAGCTAACTTTTGCATAACATTGTACCTACGGAATATATAGATACATATATATAATATACGTCTTTCCCTTCACCAAAAGCGTGAAATTTATATGCCATGAAATAATTCAACACTTGACATTTTGAACGTAGAACAGAAGAGCTTAAAGTAGTTGTCTGTACAGATAACACGTTGGGTTGTATGTACATCTATACACAAGTACGTATGTGTGTATGTGTGTATGAATGAGTTACTTGTTGTTGCTGTTGCTGCAATTGCATTCTAGTAACTGCTAAATTCACAATGATAACTCTATAATTCCTTGTGCTTAAAATACTACTCGTACCGAAAACAAAACAAAATAAAAAAAAAATACAAATTAAAAAATACTCAGTCAGAGACAAGAAATGGTACAATTAAACTTATTTATGCGATTAAATAGTGGATAGAATACATACTCGTACATACAGACATACTGGCAGAATACTGAATGTGTTCATGACTACACAAAATAAAGTGGCATGTCAAAGTGCTGCCAGGGTAAAGAGAAAAATAGTCAAATATGTATAAAAAGGATATGAAAATATTCTCGGCGCAGTTCTAAGAGGTTAAATATGTATTTTTATTTGTTTTTTTTTTTCGGCTGTCGTATGACTTTTAATATTCCACAAACGACAAATTATTTTTCTATTTTTTTATTTTCCATTTTTACTGCTGTTACTACTGGTTGGTTTCATTAGTTGATGCCTCTGCTACTTTTAAATGTTCATTTTTCTACAACTGCGCTCCAAGACTGGGTGTGAATGTTGCTTTTCCAGATAAAATGTTGGCTGTGGTTGTTCATTTTTGCACTTAAAACTGATCTGTATTTTTTTTCTCTTTCTCTGCTTTTTTATCTTGTAGTTATTTTCGTTTTATTTTACATTTCATTTATAATTATGTGCAGAAATTATAAAACAAAACAAAAAGATAAAAAAAAAACGTTAAGAGCCGTATGTCTGCATTTTTAATGATAAAACACAAGCGTTAGCAAACGTTGTATCTAATGAAACAGATTTGCTACCAGTTAATCAGATGAAATTAAATGAAATAATGTGAATTAATGAGGCTTTACACAGTGGTAAAGGAGGGTAAAAATATGACTGAAAGAAAAAGAACAATTGCCTAAATTACGGCATTACGATATCGAACGATTTACAAGGCGAATTCATACCAAGTAAACTCACTCGTACAAACAACCACAATTTCCATTCTACGTTATCAAAAATAATTCATACCATTTTGACATCCAACCAGTGTTACCAAATGTGAAGATTTATTTTATTTTTGAAGTTTTTTGGGATGTCAAAAAAATTAAATAATTTTTTTTATTTAAAAAAAGATTTTTAAAAATATGAAATTTATTACTGTTAAACTAGTAACAGAAATTCCTGTTTTTAAATAATAAAAATTAAATGATAAAAATATTTCCTAATAGCAAAATTCTTCCCAATGTCAGCGAATATTCAACAAATTGATGACGAATGGCGAGATTTACGTCACTTGAAGTTTAAGGAATACAATTTATTGGGTGCACAAAATATTGAAAAATTTTAGGATGTCATTTTGCAAGAAAATCGTTGCGATTGCTTCTGAATTTATCGGTTGTTTAAAAGCAAGAATTTTTTCACAAGCAATATTTATATGAAAAAACTAATAAACTAATCACGTGGTATTTTATGCAGATTTTGAAAAAAACTGATTTCAACAAGTCAAAAGAATAAAAAGTCGAATAAACAAATATAGAAAGTTATTACGAGTATAAAAAATTTACAAATGTATATAATGTATGTAAATAAATATTTTAACTGAATTTGATTTCAATAAAATCTTAAAAAAAAAGATTTTTAATGAAGATTTTGGAAAAAAAATTTGCCAACAATGTATCCAACCATGATAATTAGTCGTCAGCTGGGATTATAAGTCCACCTGGTATGTTTACTTGTCAAAATTAGAGCAAAGAAAAAGTACGCGTCTGTTTCATGTGAGAAAAAGAAGAACATTACTCTCTCAAAACGTCTCTCATTCACCCAATTTTCCAGTACAGAAACACAACAATTTTCTAATAAGATTGAGATCCCGCGAATGGCCAAATTTTGAGTAAAGAAACATACCTATTATCAAAGACTCTAATGCACACATCAGAAAATTTTTGTTTGGTTGTACGAGGCGTTGTAACAACTTTTCAACTAGCCCACGTAATTTCAAAAGAATACACTAAATAGCCACATACTAATGGCATAATAAAACTTTTAAAATTTTTCTTAGGCCAGTACAACACATCAGCATATAAAATTCGTTTTATAACCCACAAAAAAAAATTATAATGAATAGTGAAGGCCTTTATGGTTTTAAACTGTTTTGTCATTTTATTAGCCATCATAGCAATTTGCCTCTTGATTCAGCGAACAACAGGATGTACATACGTATGTATGTATGTATGTACACATGGATATGACAACATGCAACATCAGTATCGTGTATGGTGCCAAAATAGATAAAAATTAAATACCTTTTTATTTATGTGTGTGCTGATACACAACATAAAAAATGCATACAAATACATATCTGTCACTCTGATAATCTGATACATTGGGTAAGGTCACTTATTGTAACATTTTACGCCACAGTATATTTTGGGATTTAAAAAAAAAAAAAAGAAACTATAATAAGAAACAACAGCAGTAAAGAAAGAAAAAACAAAAATTATGAACAACGAAAGTCAACATATTTTAAACAATGGAAATTTAAAGTTTTTGTTTTTGTTGTTGTGTAAGCAAAAAGTGTAATAAACAAAATTTGTTACCCCTACACGCTGCAACAAGCTTAAAACGAAAGAAAGATGTGCTCAGATTAGGCAATACGAGAGAGGAATTATTTCGTCTTTTTCTGATAAATGAATATAGTTTTTAATAAATCGTTTAAGTGGGTATATTAAAAAAGTAATGAAAATTCTGGTAACCAACAACGGTGACAATGTGTGTTGGTAAAGGGTTGCTTAGTAAGAATACACTTTTTAAATTATAGTGTAGTTTTTTTTTGGTGGAAGTGGCAACTTTGAAATTTGGCAGCTGTCACATATGTGTATTCCGATTATTAAAAATGGAGTGGTTTACGAAAGAACAAAGCGATATTATTATAAAACTTTGGAAAGTTAATGCAGAACATTTTCCAAGCATTTGTAGTGGAGGAATTGCACCTAATGTATCAACCATTCGAAGACTAGTCAAAAGATTGTAAGCAACTGGGTCACTTATGAACAGTAAGACTCCTGTGCGTCAACATTACCGATCGATCTCTTGTAAATATAGCTGCTGTAAATGAGAATGTCGGCGCAATTTTGAAAACATCAATTCGGCATCGTTCTCAACAACTTAAAATTTTACGAAGCTCTACGCAGCGAATTTTGGCAATGCAATAAAAAAATCATAACTGTCTCAAGCAATACGAGTTTTTATTTTAAAATCTAAAAGTGCATTATTACTGAGATACACTTCATATCAAAGAAATAAGCGGTGAAGTGATAGAGTGGTGTCAATGATGATGAAACTAAAGATTACGCCATTTTTATGATGCATTGAGTTCGCCTTGGGAGTTCCATTACGCCGCATATAATTTTTAATGTTTATTTTATGGAAGATCAAGAGCAAGATATATTTATATAAGGTAGACTCGTCCCTCGTAAAGGTGTCTTTACTTTGTCAAAATCAGTCGGTCGTTATCAGTACACTTACATTACAGTGAACGCGCGAAAATATGAACATGAACACTTATTTTTACATTGAGTAGTCTAAAACATGAAGAAAGTCTAACATTTCTAAAAATACATATATGATTTTAATTTTAAATTGTGCTTTTTCCCTTAAAAAATATATGTCAAATTTATTATTACATACTTTATGATATTCTAATAAAGTATTTTTTTTTACAAAAGTAAACTCAATAACTGAGAATATCATAAAGTATGTAATAATAAATTTGACATATATTTTTTAAGGGAAAAGACACAGTTTAAAGAGATATTCCCAAAATAAATTCAGTTCATTTCTAAAAATATTTGGTGTAAAAATTTTTCTATTGAAGGGAATTGAGTTGTATTTTTAATTGGGTTATATCTACTACATGTACTTTTGTGAATTAATTCATTTTATTTTTATTATTGTCTTTATTTATTTTTAACAATTTTTGCTAGCAATTTCGGAATTAATATTGTTTCCGTTTTTTCAGAAGAGAAAAAATTTACACATTTGCTGCCTGGCCCACAATGTCACAAAATACTTTCAAGTTTTTAATATCTTTTTTTGATTTATTTGGTATAAGTTAATTTGTGAGAGTCAAAAGTTGTGCATTTTTCTCTCAATTTTTCACTTTCAAAAATATGAAAAAATTTGAAAAAGTGAACACCCGTAATTCACATTTTGGCGACTTCACTGTATTTTCAATCAAAAAGAAGATCACAGTAAATATAAACAAAGTTTGACAAATTAAACTACACCGGCAAAAAACTCACCTGATCTGATGAGATTACATGGTGTGAATTTGCCTTGATCAAAAGTGTCTGTATAAAACATTTTCTGCGCTTTTTCCTTCACATACTCTCACCCAATCTAACCATTACTTTACAGCAGCAGTTGACAAAAGCCAAACAAAGAAACAAATTCAAACTGGTTTGTACTTTATGTATGTACTTAACATTTTTTTTTAATTGCGGACATATATACCCTTATTATTATTATTTAACTTTCTTGTTTTAATAATTTTTATAGAGTGAGTTTTTTATTTAATTAATATTAAATAAATAAACATAAATATTCAAGCACGGATAACAGTAAAGTATGGAAAAAAATTAAATAACAATTTAATGCACACAGTATGTTACCGGAAAATCAACATGAAAATCAGTAAACAGTACCGCAATAATAAATTAAGTTCAACATATGTAAACATAACAACATTAGGGCGGGTCTAATAACAATACGAAGAAATTTCAGTTCACAATTCAATATAATTGGTGTAAATGTAAAATTTACGACATTATGCGTTCCAATTTAACAAATCCAATTTAACTAAATCGAAGCTTTAACACTGCTATAAACAGAGAACGTGCAAAAAGCAGAGCTGTAAAATAATTAATTAAGCTTCACATGTCGTTTCGCTAACTATCCCTTTCCTATAGTTTCAGCACAATGCATCGCATGTGTAGGGGTCATCTCCTGGTCCCAGATAAAACAAAAATTTAACATTAATTGAAAAACTTTGTGGGTTTCTTCTAGAATTGTTTTAAAATTTAATAATATTGCATGTTTTATTGCCTTTTTTTCGCAAGCGGAGAAAAAAAGTCGTTATAGAAAAACATTTACGTACACAGAAAAAAAATACTGCTTTTTATTTTTAATTACCAGCTTCAATTAAAATAACGTATTTCTTCAACTGAAAGTTTAATTAATTCAATTAAAGTACAAAAAAAGAGAAATCTGAAATCAATTACGAAATTCAGCGTATTCAATTATTTTGTTTTTAAAGTACAATCAACAACGTAAATTGTTTATTCAATCATTAAATTTGTAAATTTAAAATATACCCTCTACGAATAAAAAATTTGTATTGGTAAGATTTTTGAGCATAAAAGTGGAAAGTTTAGAGAGTAATGCTTATCTGATTGTGTTATTCCATTAATGGAATTATTAATGTTTATACAAATAGAAATTAATACCCAATAAGCATTCCAATTCAATTAAAATTTTTTTTTCTTGTAATTAAAATCAAAACATTTAATTAAACTTTTAATTTTTATTATAAAAATTTAATTGAAAATTAATTCAATGAAATCAACAATAATAATTTAATTGATACTATTAATTTATTGACACAAAATGTTGTTGTACATTTTTCTGTATGGTTTAATTGGGCTTTGTCGCAAATAAAATTTCAATACATAATTATTCGTTTAGATTTTTAGTTTAGGAAAATTTGTCTTCCAATCAAATATGGGATTAATTAAACATTTAATTCATTCAGAATAAATTTTCATTTAGTTTCATTAATTCTTTAATTAGTGTAATTAAATTTTTAATTAAATATCATTTCATTTCCTATTTAATTCAACTAATTTTTAATGATTCATTTGATCTCTTATTTTTTTTTTTAAATTTTAAATTAAAGCAGAAATAATTCTGTGGTATTTTTAAAAATTTGGCATCTACTGTTGGCTGAGTAATTAGCGTGTTGACTAAGCAACCAGTGGCAGCGGGTTTGATTGCTGGTCCGGTCAAGTGAAAAATGTTTCTCAAATTTTATGTGCTACAGCACCCACCTTCGTCGGTCTTTGAGGAATAAAACGTTGGCAAAGTAAAAGAAATAGCTTAAAAAAATTTGGCATTAAAAAAAACATCAGAGATGCCGCAATTTTGCTAATCAACTCGCAACTGCACAGTTGTGAATTACCTCTGTCTTCCTTTCATTTTCCCAGTCTATTCTCCACACTATCTCTCGCTCTATTTAGTTCCAGCGCAATAAATTCCATATGTAGAAGACATCCCCTGTGTACTGGCCCAAGAAAAAAGAATAATTAAAGCAATTTTAATATTTTTCTTAGCTTTCAAACTTAAAAAGAATATTACTTCCTCTTTAAAAGAATACCCAATATTTCGCCGTTTCCCCAGTTTTTCAAGAATTTAACTATGCCTGCACATATAAGTTTCTTATTTAAGATTGTTTATAATTATTGTTCTTACTACATAAATAAGACCTGAAAGCTCTCCTTAAGGTTTCATTTTTTATAGGAAAATGAAAAAATTTCTTTTTTCAAGGACCATCTTAATATTTGTACAGAATGCTTTTCATATGCATAAGCTGTACAGAGTTGAGCTGTTAGTAAACCATTGACAAGTTTATGGCTTTAACAAATCGTTTATTTTAATATTCCATTGAACATAAAAATTTAATAAATAAATTGGTGAATTTTTGTCTCTGACTACATAAAAATAAAAAATAAATTAACATTTTCCACAGAATCATAAAGTCTGAAGTGTTAACTTTTATTTGAAAAAGAGAAAATTCTATCAAAGAAAATTTGAATTTTAACGTGCTAATTGTAAATAAACGTATACGAGAATTACTACTCTGGAAATCTTTTTGAACGTAAAAAATAATTCAAATAGCAAGTGGCTCAATTCACACGCTCTTATATTCCGTTATAGTTGGCAAAGCTCTTTGTCAAAAACTTCTGCAAATTAAACTACAATTACATTAAAAATGTTAGAAAATGTTTCTAGGCCACATAAATTTTGTTGTGTAGGAAAAATTTAAACAACTTCTAATGTTGCGGAGAGCAATAATATTCAAATACATGTGGACCTGCTTATAATTGAATAAATATACTTTGAGCAATACAAATTCAAATATGTTTTTTTTCCAATTGGAACATTAACGCAATGATATTTTGAATTTCCACTTTTGCAAGACCATTAAAATCAAACAATGATTATTATAATTTTTTTTTTTATTTTTTTTATAAATTTTTATTATATATTATTTTTTATAAGTATAGTTTGATAGTTCTTTTTTCAAGATTTTTATTATACAATTAATTTATTTTTTTTCTTTGATTTTTAGAAAAGAAAACATTATTCCATTTGTGGAAACAACAGCCCAAGAGAAAAATTAAAGAGGCTAAAATGAAAATTGGTACCACAGCAGACGATGCAATTTATTTATGCAACCCGGCAAATTTTGTTCTTCGTTGCATAGTTTGTAGTCATGTTTATGGTTTCAAATCGTGGTGCATTGGAGGTTTCAAAAACTTCAATATATTTTTTTTTATCTTGGACCAGCACTCAGGAGATGACCCCTACACATGCGGTGCATTGTGCCGGAACTAGAGGAAAAGCATGGTTCACTGTCTACAACTCTGCTTTTGTACTTTATTTTGCTTCATAGCAGTGTGGACGCGCCTCCGGAGACGTATTAAATTTTTTGAGGCTTCGTTTTTAGTAGCCTTGACAGTAATTATTTTATGTCGCCGGTGCTACACAATAACGACAAAGGAAAGCTTTGTGATGTGGATTGCTTGCAGCTGAAGCCGTTATCAGTCAATGATCAGTGACAATGAATTCGCCAATGAAACCTTCCGAAAATAACTCACACAAAGACACACTAATGCACATCAGAAAAACAAGCAACATGTTTTTATGATTTTACTCTGAAAATGGGGTGAACCCAGAAAATTTTTGGTATTGTAGTCGATGTGCAGACTACTTCAGCCATCGCCACTCTCACCCTCTCGATATTTTCTGGTTGCATTGATGTTGTGGCATAGTGTAAATCGTTGTTTAGTGTTTCTACTGATTCATTTCAGTGGAAGCAAGCAAGCTGTAAAGTTTTGTTTTGTTGCATCGTCTGTAGCCTACATTAACGACGGAAGACGCGGTGTATCAGTAGTATGTATTGCTTGACTTTAAGTAATGATTCTTGATCTTAATAAAATAAATACAGAAAAGTCATAAACATTTCTTAATGTTATTGCTTGTTATTGTTGCTGCTGTTGCTTTCATGTCGCTAATTTATTGGTCGGTTGTTTGGTTGTGATTGCATGGCATCATGCATGATTGGTTGTTTAATGCCGATTTGCTAAGTGAAAGGAAGTTGACCTTTAAAAATTTTTATTTCACTTTTTAAAGCATTTTATATTTATATTTACATACGCGTACAAAGAGTGTTGCACTTTCGTATTTATTTAAATGAAGGCAAGCTGCTGCACAACATATTGGAAGTAACAAATCAAAAAGAAAAATAAGCATATGATGCATACTCGTACTCACATACATATGTAAAATTTATATTTTATAAATATATATAAATTGACACCATTAGCTGCAGCAACATTTCCTATTTCTATTATTTAAAAGAAAGACGATTTTATTGAAGAAGTTCATAAGACGATAAGCATATATTAAATTCTAGTTTTACAAAATACAAAAGTTTTTTCGGAAATCTGGTAACCTTACTAGGGGAGATGCTTGTGGTTGCATTGCAAGGATGTGTCAATGTATGTATTATGAAGTGCATGACTGTGCATGATATGTAAAACACATATCGCAGAGTTATTTTTACCTACCCAAACAACTTAATTTGACATTTCTCTCTGTATATTTATACCAACAAAATGAAAGTGTTTTTTGGGTGTTGTAGTTTTATTGTAGCACTGCTGTTACCTGATTTAAGCAACTAATGCACATCCCTATAAATTTTTCCTGACGGTTTAAACCCACGATTTTTAGTATAAAGCCTAACTACTTACCATAACAACACACGCAATAGATTGCCTCCGTAGTCTTATGAATTATTAGTCTTATCAATATGGATGTGCGGGTTCCATTCCCGCCTAGACCCTGGCTGTTTCTACAGACAAGCAATAAGAGCTTCGTAAAGTTTGTGTTGTTAAAAAAACAAAAATAAAGAAATTCATTGCCTGTATGTAAATATCGCTGTTAAATTTAAGCGTTTATATTATTTGGAGTCCGTAATTAATTTATGTTAAAATACTCCAAAAAAAAAAAACAATGTAAATCTATGATTCATCAATTCTCTGAAGAGTTGCAGCCCAATTTAATTGTATCCACCTCTAAAGATCTTCTATGTGCGCAATAGTAAGTCAATGCAATTGCTTAAGACTTTTCTCATAAATAATTTATATTTTATTTTAACAATTGCAACTCATTTGAAAATTTTTCCACCTGGAATAAATCACTCTATTCACCATGTCAAAGAAAAAGAAGACAAAAAAAAACACACTCAATTGTTTTAAGGCCTTTAAAATCCATGATTTATATATTGATTTACGAATTGCTGTCCAAATTGAATGCGTAACGCAATTATTTGTCATATTGAACTTGACGTGTTGCCTGGCATTAATACCCACATTTAAGAGCTTTCAGATACACATGTATTTAACAGATTTAGAAATACACACGCACACACTCCATTATTTTCACCTTGACTTACAATTGAGATAATAAGTCAACCACTCAGTCGGTCAGCAGCCATTCCATCACATACACATTTGGCCAGACAGACAGACATTAAAACTGGTAACTGCTGCATGATAATAATTGACTCGACAATAAATAAATATATTTGTGTTTAATTAGTTTGTTAATTGCAATGGATTTTGTTTTGTTGTTACCATTTTAGTTCAATTCCTCCTAAATACAATTGAAATTTAATGCTTAAATAAATTGTATCTTGTTAATTGTTTCATTACATCATAATTTATGAAACAATAGATGATGTGTTGAAATTCAATTACGCTGTTTGTTACAGGATTTCAGATGGTTTGAAAACTTTTGGTCGGTGTGTAGTAAAATTTTTTTTACTGCTGTTGAATTTTCTACGGGGAATCTGAATGGTTTAGTTTTAAATTAATTTAAAATTTCTATTTTATTTCTTTACTTAATTCTATTATTTATTTAATTTTCTATACATTCTATAGTTCGATAATTCGCAGTGTTGCAGTTAAGCAACATATAACTTTTTTTTTAATTTTACTCGCGGGAGGTTAGTTTTAAATTTTTTTA
Organism: Dexiosoma caninum; assembly: GCA_963924685.1. Taxonomy (NCBI): domain Eukaryota; kingdom Metazoa; phylum Arthropoda; class Insecta; order Diptera; family Tachinidae; genus Dexiosoma; species Dexiosoma caninum. Next base: position 15,895,011 of record OZ004729.1, on the reverse strand, counting down.
AAATTTTTATAAAATTTTAATTATATTATTAATTGACCTTTTTTATTATATTTTTTGATATATATTTATTAAGCCTGAGGTCTTTTTTTATCATATTTTGTTTTTTATTATTCGATATTTCGTTAACAGCTTGTTAACATCATCAGGAATAATAGGAAATTATGATAATATTTATATAATTTCCTATTATTCCTGATGATGTTAACAAGCTGTTAACGAAATATCGAATAATAAAAAACAAAATAAGATAAAAAAAGACCTCAGGCTTAATAAATATATATCAAAAAAAAAAAAAAAATTTTTATAAGAAAAATATTTTTTAAATCCAATGAAATTTCACAAATTTAAGGATTAATCGCCTATTTAATATTCCTTCTTTTTCTCAGTGAATACAACATAATAAGTCATCTTACTCTCGTGATTGTCATTTATAAGCAAAAGAAGAAGATAAAAACAAAGTAGAGAAGAAAAAATTTATGCCAACTTTTATTAAAATTCATTCTTGATAATTATTATTTTTGTATTTTTAACTTGAAAACAGTAGTTACTTTTAAGTTTTTTAAATATGTACTTTGTTTTTTGTTAAATATCTTTATTGCAAACTGAAGTTTTGTGATCTGTAAGTATATTTTTTTTTAGTTTTGTTTTATACGGTGTTCAGCCATGCACCTTTATAGAGATTTACGCAATAAATGGCATTATTGAGCTCAATATTCCATACAAAATATTAATTAAGTTATTGAGCATTAAGTAAGAAATTGTTATAAATAGAGGGTAAAACTTGAAGTGCAACACTGTCACAAGTATGTTTAGTCAGCAAAATTATGATGGCGATAAGTCAGCATGTTGGCCTTACAACCAGCAGGACTCATGTTCGATTCCCTGCCCGGTCAAATCAGAAAAAGTTTTTTTTTAATATTAAAATTATAATAAAAATAATTGCTATAACAATGACCAATTTGTTTTTCAATAAATAGCTGTAGAAATAAAGAAACAACGAATGAGCTGGAACGAAACATGTAAAGAAGCTCTTCTTGATATGTGGCCGAGCAAAAAGGATGGGCGTCGTGGACAATGAAAAAAAGGGTACGTCTAGACAGAGATGGCCGATGAGATCTGTCAACAGTGATACTGTTGTAGTCCCCAAGATATCAATGTTAAATTACAGAATGTCACACAGCGGTAGTACTGGTATTTACATTCATATGCCCCTGTGAAAAATAAATTGGAAAAACCAAAGTTCAGGACCCGCTTTTAGAAACAAAGAGAAGAAAAAGTAAAGCAAAAAAAAAATTATTGGAAACTCTTTTTTGGCTTGCGACTGTTTATGATTTAGTACGCGATATTGTTTTTTTTGTCGATTAATTCAGAGTAAATTTTTTAACTACATTTGCTTGCCAACATGCGTTAAACTTTTCACGCTATAGTAACTACTTACGTATGGATGTATGCATGTTGTAATACATATAAAGGGTCTTCCAACAGGGACTTCCGAACTCGGACAGTTGATAACGGCCATCTTGTTGAAGCTACATTAGTTGTCATTTATTCAGTCTGCTTTTCCAAAGCGCCATGGACGTGCAAATAATAAAATTGTTTTATTAAAATGGGTGTACTGTTCGTTTGAAGTACCGCGCGAAAAATCATTTTCTGCGAAGAGAATCATTTCTGGATGAATGGTACGTGAACAAGCAAAATTGTCCAATTTCTGGCGATACCAATCCACATGACATCCAACATCGTCGTCCAATGCATCCTGAAAAAATCACTGTTTGGTGTGGATTTTACGCTGCCCGTTTCATCGGCCTGTATTTCTTTGAACACGACGTTGGTAACACCATCATTGCCAATGGCGAGCGCTATAGATCGATGATTACCAACTTCTTTTGGGCTGAATTGGATGATGTAGATACCATTGACACGTGGTTTCAAGAGGACGAGGCTACGTGCCACACAGTTCATGCCACATTGGATATTCTGCACGAGCGATTTGAGGGCATGGTCATCTCACGTTGCAGTGATCTCAACTGGCCAGCAAGATTGTGCGATTTAACCCCGTTGGACTTTATCTTGTGGGTTTTTCTTATATCTCAGGTATATGCGAATAAGCCACAATTAACAGAGGTCTTCAAAGACAACATAACCCATGCAATCGGTGAAATTCGTCCTGATTTATGCGCCAGTTATGGAAAATTGGACATTTCGGATGTGCTTTCCGCAGAAAAGCCATAGCGGACATTTGAACGATGTTATATTTTACACATAATTCCACCAATAGATCTTTCAAACGAATAAAAAATGTTGATGATATCTCAGACACACTTTGTTTTATTTGAATTTAAAGATAGCAGCCGCTTAATAAAAGAACCTATATTTATAAAGCCACACAGACTCTCATACTCCTACAGGACATCAATAATAGATTCATTGTAGCAAAATGTTTAATTATCGTTTAATGCAAACAAAAGGAATACACGCAGCAGCGTTTATATAATTATTTAGTTACTGCCTGGTTAAACCGACAATACAATTGATGCGACGCCAACATACATAAGTATGTGCACACATATACAACATTAACAAAAAATATGATAATAAACAAATTGTTTATGCAGAAAAAATTACTCCATTAATAATATGAACATAATGCGAAATCGAAATAAAAACAAAAACAAAAAAAAAAAACGTTTGTCATTAATTCAATGAATTAACAAACAATGAATAGGTATACGCATTATTTTTTAATTTAATTGTAGGATTTATTCAGGAGATTTTTATCAATGAATTGCTTTATTTATGGCACTAATTTATGTATGTCCACGTAAATTGTAGGAGTATACGGATATTTTTTCCTCTCTATTCTCCATTATTTTTATATATAAACATATTTTTATATGTACATAGAAACAAAAATCATAAAGTATTTACAGTGGAAAGTCTATAAATATGCTTAACATATCTATTTTATTACTGCAACATCAACAACTTTGAAGCTCCTTTCTTAACTGCAATTACAACAATTACTACAACGTAGAAGTTCGTCGGTGACCAAAATACTACGTTATAGAGAAACTCTGATATTTTATTTTTTTTTATATTGAACCAGCACTCAGGGGATGACACCCACACATCTGATGCATTGTGCTGGAAGTAGTGGGAAGGGGTAGTGAGAGAGATGAAAACTCTGCTTCACCAGCTTTCATCTCTCTAACTTTGTTTTGTTTATTGTACTGTTGCATCGCTTCTGTTATGACATAAATTTATATATAGTATTTGACATTAGCTTTGAAAAAACTACATGTATTAGCTACGCTATCACACGATTATCACGATAAAAAACTTATAACTTGTTTATGCCGTAGATATATACGAAGTCTGTCCAAAAGAAAAGGTGAATTTTGTAAAAATTTGAAAAGTATTTAAATATCCTTCAATATCCGTTTTGTACCGTTCAAAGTAAAACTCTTAAGATATAATGGACTTATGCCAACGCTTCTTCCAATCTTCGAAGCTCTTCTGAAATGCGCTTTTCGGTATGGCCATCAGCTCCTTCTCTGATTTTGAGTTTATATCATCAATCAATTGTGGCAAAACGCTTTCCTTTCATGAGACTCTTCCGTTTATATGGAATAGGAAAAAGTCGCAGGGAGCCAAATCTGGTGAATAAGGTGGTTGAAGGCGTTGTTTCTGGCCAAAAAATCACGAAGAAGAAGTGATGTGTGAGCTGGTGCATTATCGTGATGCAGAATCCATCATTTTTTTCCCACAATTCCAATCGTTAGAGCCGTATTGCTTCACGCAAACGTTTCATAACTTCCTTGTAGTATTCGTTATTAAGCTTACGAACTGTTGGCAAGAACTCATGATGCACCGCGCCATTCTAATCGAAGAAAACAAACTGCAGCTTTTCTTTTGAACATACTTCGCGTGCACTATTACGTTATTTTATCAGCTGTTTAAGCATTTGGCGATATGACAAGTGTCAAATATAATAATTGTAGCGTAAACACTTCCGCTCATATTTTCAAAAACTCACTTAAACATGTTCACCTCTGATAGTGTGCAGAGCACATATGCCTTCTTTCAAAAGCATATGGGACTGCAACAAATATTTTCTGCCTTATTAGAAAAAAAAACACATTTGTTTATAAAAGCTTTATATATCAGGTTTAGAAAGCCTTTATTAAAGAAAAACATTTTTATCATAATTTTCAATTGTATAAATAACAACCAAGTGATGTAAAGAAAGCGGGAATAATTCAGTTAGCATAAATTGTTTGCACTTTTTAAAACGTTAAAGTATGCAGGGAGCTCTCAAAAAGGCACTTAACATTTTAGTAGTGCGTTCTTGGAAAATTATAAAAATTTCTTTAAAAGTTTTCCCGTATAACTACCCATTTGTTTTAAAATGGTTTATACAATTTATGTTGAATGTAAAATATGCAAAAGGGTTTTAAATTAATACGCAGAGATAATTTCGTAACTAAATTAAACTTTAAATTGGATATGAATTTGTGAGGAATTCTTCATGCTCGATTAACTACCCCGACAAGTCATGCTAAAGCATGACTAACGAAATTATAAAAAAAAATTATCTTATAAAATAAATTACTTATTTCTAGAATAAATAATGCAATTTGAAGAGCTTATCTGAATTTGTCTAAGTGCTGAATTCGTTAAACATAAAACTAAACAAATTTTAAATGGAGTATAACAAACTTGCAACGTTTTGAAATTTCTAGCCGTATATACGTTTGTCGCCCTCTTTCTAAATCTCTCAAAAACTATTACTGGGATTAACAATTAAATTAAATGACGACTTTACACTAGCTGAGTACGAATCCTGCTGTTAATAACATCTTGGACCTACGACCTTATGGGTAGATTAAGGACACCGAACTTCTGTTGCGTTTTCAGGCGGCAACCACAAATTTGTAGAAAAGCACTAAAATGTACTGCAATTGAGGCAACTAGAGATAATGCAGCGTCGATATTTTTATTAGCCAGTCCCATATTTACTATTTATTATAATATAATATAATAATTATTAGCCAGTCCCATATTTACTTTGCAAAATTAATAATTAAAAACAAAACAACAGAGTTAATTATTTTTTTTGGAACCAAGTGAAAATGAGATAAAGTTGTAAAATGAAATCGACACGGTTTTTGTCACACGTAATACCATTTTGTAAGTTCTGAGCTAACGATTTCATTTCAAATCGAACCAATTTCCATCACATCTGTATAATTATATTCATTAACTGATGACTGACATAAATATTGACATGTCTTTTGAATAATTTCATTTCAACGGGCCATCAATAATAAATTTCTTGTTTAAAAAAATTTTGGGACTTATTTTTTTGTTGGCTTAACTATTTTTAGTGGCTGAAGTTACTCTGTCGATTGAGTTTAGCAGCTTACTAGACCCACACCCACACTTACAACCAAGCCCACATACATTCACTTTTTTCTTAAAAAAAAAAAGTACTTATATTTTTCCAATATTTAACGAGATTTTTCTGTTTTGGTTTTCTTTGAATATCACTTGAGTTCAAATGGAACTGAAATTTAATACGCACTGAAATAAGAAATTCTTTAAAGTTTTAAAGCACTTACCTTGGATTTGAAGGTGCTTCGTCGCTGCTGTTGGCTGATGCTGATGCTGCAGCTGTAAATTGGGAGTGTTTCAGATTGAACGTGATTACTTTTGTAAGCGCTGCTGCTCCAGTTGGTTAATTACAATTTGCTGTTCATCAAAATGAAAAAAGAGAAATAAATATCAGATTTCAGTTTAATTTAATTTAGTTAATTATAGTGTTTTAAAAATAATTAAGTGAAATATTGAAATAAATATCTGATATATCACGTAGTAATCAAATTGCTAGCAAGAGCACATTCAAACAACGCCGGTGTATTCCAATGACAAATTCTTATCAGAGAAATGTTTATAACTGAACTTTAAGAATTGCAATAAGTAGCATTGCATTTGGCAATTTGTTTAAGGGTACACAATCAAGCCATTCATTACCAGATTAGCAATTCGACATTCCGTCAATAACTTTTAACGTATTTTTAGGCCAAACGTCACAGTTAGTTGACTTTTGTGATTAAATTGGAAAAGTGTCTGTGCATGCAAAATAAATTGCTTTTTGCAATAATTAATTTAAATTCCATGGAGGGTGGCGATGTCAGAATTAATCTGCACGTTGACTACAAAACAAAAATGAAGTCCTTGTTTCGACCACAGTTCCGGACAAAGTCATAAAAACATTTTCGCTTTTTTTTCTGATTTGTATTAGTGTGTCTTTGTGTCAGCTGTAGTCGGAAGGTTGCAGTGGCGAAGGCATAGTCACTGGTCACTGAACAGTACCGGCTGCACAGGCACATCGCAGCGCCCTCCTTCGTCGGTATTGTGTAGCACCAGCGAAGGAAAATAATAAAAGTTTTGTTCGCAGAAACTTTAATTTTTAAATTTACATACGCAAAAGTTATATCCAAAGCTTTCCAAATACGTATGTAAATACATTTGAATAGAAAAACCTCCATTATGCAAGTAAAATTCAAAGTATAAAATAACAAACGGATATTGCTTTCGAAATTTGCACCTCATTTGGGAATTCGTTCTAGATACCAGTTTTTGCTGTTGTACTTGTGCCATACATTTGGGAATAACGAAAACGGTAACGGGTACGGACCCAATAAAAGAATGCTTGAGTGTTAGTAACATGTTCCCATTTAAGTGTTAATTGATGATACATCTGTTTGCTTTACTTTAAATTTTTCTTTTAAAGAAAAAATTTCTACTCAAATATTTGAAATCTGAAGTGTAAAATAACAACAACAATAATTTTTTAACTTTTAATTTAATTAATTGATAACTGCCACATCATGTAAAATGACTTCATCACGAAATGGGGGCGATAAAGAAAAACAATATCTAAAATTGTATTTTTTAAAGGAAAGAACTAAAAAATAACCACATTATTTATCAAATTAATTGGAATTTATAACAGCTTTACAAATTGAGTTTTGCATTGCAATTGGATTTATTAACGTTTTAGAAATCGAAAATAATGTTTAAGGATAAGGCTATAAATATTTAAAAAAATATATATATAAATATTTATATAACATGCAAAGCAGTCACCGTCACGTAAATAGCACGCCACCACTATCCAGAATCAATAAAAAATGTACAGTTATTTTTGTTCCTGTTGGCTGAGCAGTTAATTCCCAGTTGATGACTTGTCAAAAAGTTGGAAAACTAGTTGTGAATAATTAAATAATAAAAATGCAAAATAAATTTAACACTTCTTTTTCGGTTCTGTTGTATTTAACAAAACATGTTTACCAGCAAAGCGAATTGGTAAATTCTCCTTCTCCGACAACCATGTATCAATAAACCGTGGCTTTCGCTTAAAAATTAATGAGTCAACATAAAACATAGCTTAAGAAACAAAAATAAAAAAACGTGCACTGAATATATGGCGGCGTGCAATAACTCCCAGGTGAAATAAGTCCCAAGGAAAAAATAAAATAAGTCCCCTTTAAGAAATAACTCCCACATGTCAAATGGTAACAAGATTCTCAGCATTCAATTCTGTCGATTAATTAATTCATGAAATTCAAGAAATGCGCAATTGTAATTATAATTTAAATAAATTTTTAAATGTGTTACAGAAACTCTTTCATCCATGCTAAAACATAACCAAATCGTGAAACATTTATTGGTGCTAAGCACTCATTTAAATGACGAGTGGTTTTGATGAATGTGAACATACGCTCGCCTATGACACCACAATGTTAAAATCATGCGATCTTCAGCTGAGTTTGACCAGTTCATTTGCAATAGTACCCATGAATTAAATATTTCTTTAGCATGTTTTATTTTTTGCTAGGTATCCAATATAGATAATTTAATTTGTAACATATATTTTTTTGAAACTGCAACAGCTGCTGTTTTTTTTTAAATAAATTGCCATTTTTTGTTAGCAAAACGGTTTTTGTTTGCAGTTAAATTGTTCATAATAAATCAATTATAAAACAATTGATTATTTCAAGCAATTTATCATATTCAAGGATAAGTTAAATATATTTGAACAGAAAAAGGAAAAATAAATTACCGGAACACTTCAACGTTTAAACTACAAATAAAAACTTAATTTACGAACTCATACGATATTTAATTAAATAAAAAAATAGTTTAGTAAAATAAAGCAAAACCATCAATGTCAATAATCAATTAAGTTTCACGGTAAATACAAAAAAAGCAAGGAAAAGCAACAACAAGAGAAGCATTAAAATTGCAATGCAAAGTGATGATTTTTAACGAAAGCAATACTCGGAACAATAACAAAAAACGAACAAGTAAGTAAGAGGCTGTGCTGAATCTTAGATACCCTTCACTGGCGCTCAGCTTCTGTCCCATATTCGTCTGAATTTCCGCCCAGTCGTTTAGTAGCCAACTCCACGTGTCAACTAAATTTCATAAAAATCGGTTCAACCGTTTAGGCGGACCGGATTTTGATCTATTTTTCGAGTTTGGTAACACAGACCAACTCCATAACTGTTTAGCGCCTGTCTGAACATTCATACCAAATTTCATAAAAAACGGTTCAACTGTTTAGACCGGCCGGATTTTAACCTATTTTTCGAGCCTAGTACCTCAGACTAATTTTTTTTGCCACACACTAATTTATTTATTTATTTATTTTTTTTTTTGGCGTGTGAGGTACGGTTGAAAATGCCTATGCACTTACAGAGACCGTCGTCATCTGCGTCGAGTGGTGTTACCACTAAAAATTTCGCTCCTCCCCCTCTGGGTAGATTCCTTCAATCGTTACAACATTTAGGTGGACCGAGATTTAGCCTATTTTTCGGAACCGGTTATACGAATAAATTTTACAAAAATATGTTCTCAGAGCTATTTTAAAACATTTTTTTAATTGACTTTAAATTGATTGAATGAAATACAGCTCTGTTTTTAATGCACTAAAGGCAGTTCTACCAAGTTAAAAAATTTAAAACTGCTGGCAATTTAAATGAAAAGAATCAAAGGAAATTTTGGTAAATAAAGTCACTACAATAATTTAAAACAATGGACGCAGTAGCAACAACAATAAAAAAATTGCAAAAGAAAAAGAAACTATTGGGTAGAGCATAATGAAAATGCTTCCATCGAGTTGTGGGAGGAGACAATAAATAGAATTTTATTACACAAACTGTGAGTTAAAACTTGATTTAGTTGAGCTTCTAGTGAGAACGCAAAATCAGCTGTTTGTTAAAATCAGGTTTCAACTTTTGGTTTAAAAACATTGTGACACATAATGCGCCAACATAAAAACAGAGACGCGGCAACTCTGCTTAAAAAAATTTACAAATGCACGCAACTGCAATGTTGTGCAAGAATTAAGCTCTATCTAACATTCTTATCACTGCAGGACCTGTCTCTTCTCTACAATAACTCTTTCCGTCTAGTCCCTAGTTCTAGCATTTTTCCAAGGAAAAGTGTATAACACAACAAACAAAATGCTCGAATAGAACGTAGAAACAATTAAAAAGAATTAAATTCGACACGCACTGTTCGCTGTAGATTCATATTTCTCCTTTCTGCCTTTACAATGGCTGCGTATGATCAATTAATTAAAAACATATGTAATAAATACAAGGTATGTATGTATGCATTTACTCTACATTTGCACTATTTTTAAGTTTTTGCAAAGGGACTTTGCAAGAAAGAGTGAAATCTCTTAATGTTTGCGTTACCAAATAAGACAAATACTTTTATCTCCAGTTGCAACCAATCTTGTTAAATACACATAAAACTAGATTTACTTCTCTAGTCTGGTCTTTGATTCTTCACAAAAAACTAAACAGCGGTGAGTCATGAATCATGACCATAAAGTCAGACAGAGAAAAGGCTTTAAATGCGTACCATACAATATGACCGCGTTCGTTGCCTTACAAAAGTGTGGGTTGTTATACAAAGTTGAAGAACAACAACAACAACAATAACAAATTTATACTTTTTGAACATTTTGTTTCACCAACAGCCGAAAATCAATCCATATTTCATTAACTTCTGAAAGAACCAGGCAATCAACAATTGGTTGAATACATAATCAAATAATTTTTATAAGTATGATAAAGAGAAGAAAAAAAAACGTTAAAATGTAGAGCTGAATAAAATATTTTGCCAACAAGTACTAAGGCAGAATCCAACAAATCCCAAGAAGAAGAAATTAAATGTAAAACAGCATCAAGACCAAAATGTACACAATCAAATAATGCTGAACCAAAACGACGCGACGGAGGAAAAAAAACCTGAAGATATTTTAATGAACAACTTGAAAAACTTGATGTAGGTCAACTTAAATATGAATTTACTAAAAGAGTATTGAGCACAAAATGTGCTACACTGATAGAAAATCTTTATAATGCTGCTGTAACACGACACCAATACTGTGGCATTGAAATCTCAAGTAACAGCGATTGCATTGTTCGGACAACGGTCTAGGAACTTCGAAATGGAATCGAAAATGTATATAATTTTATCGTTTCCCTTGTTTGAACTTCTGTATAGAAACCTGAAGTGCAAAGTGTGTGCTCAGATGTGGAGAATAACGCTAAGACAGCTACATTCAGGATCATGCGTGCTTAATGATTGTTGCCATCGCATGTATATACATATATCGGCACAAGAAAGACTATCTAAAATTTTAAAATTTTTACTAGAGAAGCGAAAAAACTTGTTTAAATAAAAAAAGAAGCAACAAATTTAAATTTTGCGAGGTGACTTATTTGGAGTTTTTTTTTTTTTTTTTTATCTTGGACCAGTGCTCAGGGGTTAACCCCTACATATGCAATGCATTGCACTGGAACTAGAGAGAAGGATAGGGAAGAAACAGACAGGTGGTGAAAGTGGTAGAAAGATAGAGCTTAATTCTTGCACAACTTTGCAGTTGCGTGTAAATTATAAAGCAAAGTGCGGCGTCTCTGATGTTTTTTGACGCATTATTTTTAAGCTAATGGAGCCATTTTATTTATTATTTTACTTCGCCGACGTTTTATTGCTCAAATACCGACGAAGGAGGGGCTGTAGCACAGAAAACTCAGAAAAAACTTTTTTCTGATTTGACCCGGCTGTGAATCGAACCTGGGTCTTTCTGGTTGCAGAGCCAACACGCTGACTACTCGCCATCAGCACCCCCACCTTATTTGGAGTTAAGAGACCAGAACTTAGAAGTCAGTATTGAATTTTTGAAGTGTTCGATAGGGCTTCTTGCATTTTCTGCGACGATATACTGCAAGTCGCCGTGCAGGTTAAAAAGTGACAAGAGATGATACCCAGGTAAGTGAACATCCTGCGGATTAGCATATTCAGACCTCTGGGTCATATACGGTGTAGAGAAGAAGTTCGCCCTAAGTCCGTCGTCTTTAAGCAGTCAGCAATAGTTAACACAAATATATCAATAGTATAAGATTATGGAATATATTTCATTTACATTATTTCTATTTCAAAGGTATTGCAAAGCAGTGATAGGGTTGGCATCCGTTCTCTTTTTTAACCCGTTCGGCCATCGGAGTATTATTATTTCCTTGCTTGAAGGAATACCGTCTGCATTACTTAGTGCAGTGACTTGACTATAACTTGATATAGAATTATTTAATATTTTACAAAAAATCACTACTGTTTCTAAATGCAGATGTACTTTTAATAAAGATATTTGCAGGAACCAAATCAGCCTGAAAAATCGAACATGGCGATTTTTATGAAAATTCTGATGTATTACGTATAACTGAATCGCAATGGCATGAAAGTGTGTTGCATTTAGTAAACATTTCTAAACATTTGCACTTTATAGCAAAGCTGTTATAAAGCCATTTTACATCACTTTAAAAGAGAGCAATAAGCTCCACACATTTTCAATAAATGATGTGAAAAGTGCAATGAGAATCGAAATTACGAAATAAGAATGGTTTACTTAGCCGATCTGAACCAAAAATGGGGCATTCTAAAGGCATTGACTTCCCTTAGATTTCGTTAGCCTTAACCTTAATGCCTCTCGATTATAAATGTCAAACACAGGTATGTTAAATAATTGTTTGTATGAATGTGTACGTAAAATTATGCAACATTTGACAATTCGTGCTGGATTTTTGTTGTTTTGATAACTTTATTTGTAGTGTTGTTGTTCATTATGACTTAGTAATATTTATAAGTAGTCGGTGTTGAATATTATTTACGAAAAGCAGTGTTGATAACATCACAGAATGTGACATAGAAGATCGACTTTAGCGGTTTCAAAAATTTAATAACTTATTTCTAATGGCATTTAGAAGTTGTTATTCGTAAGCGAATGACTTCGCCACGTAAAAATAATTAGTTAAAAAGCCAAAGTAGAAGTAGTAGAAGAGTATGATAATCAATATTTTAACTCATTACTCTGACAGCAAAGTTTGTTGCTGGCTAAATGAAACAATAGAAAATAATTTTCTTGCAATAAAAGTTAAAGAAATTATTAAAAATGTTCCTGATAAACGAAAAAATATTATAATGGAAGAAAATGAGGAGATATTTTACAAGCCAATCAAATATTATATTAAGTAATGGACATAATCTTTCAAGGATTTTAAAGTACTTGATTGTTTATATTTCGAAAATTTTGTTACAGCCATGTAATGTGTGCACTCCTCAACTGGAATCAGACCAGATTTTGCGCTAAGAGCAAATTACTTTCCAAGATGTGCTGTAACGCAATGCATCATTATTTTTTTCAAGGCATTAAAGTAAGAAGAGAATCTATCAACGTCTATGCTGATCCATATGAAGTTGTGTTAAAAGTTTATCATAAGTCTAGTTAGCCGCCTCTATTTTTGCAACATTTGCTATAAAGAGAATTTAATACATAGTACATAGTAGTATAAGACTCCGTCAATCCATAGAAGATTTCGGTGGACAATTTAGCTACAAAAGTTTGCTTAAGAAATTAATTTAATTTACTCTTTCTTTTATGGGGAAATAAGACTTCAGGCCTACGAAGAATCCTCACATTGCATGGTATCTACTCTGGAAAGGATTCATGTGGTGTAGAGGCAGGTCGAGAAGTGACAAAATAATCCTTAATTCTTCATTATAATAAAAAGCAAATTTTTTTCAAATATGATTCTGGCAACATATTTTTTCACTGTAAATAATTAAATTTGTGCCAAATCGCATTAATTTAAATGTTAAAGGTATTATTTATCGATATTTGTAAATGCAAAATAAAATCAGCTGAATGAAAATGATTATGTATTGTCTTTAGTAATTCTCAATTATTTCTTGATAGTTTTAAACGTATGGAATTTCGGAAGTTTTTCAAACATTTATTTGAAGGTTTTCTGACGAGTTGATGGTATTATTAGCAATGAAATGCATTATAGATATTTGTAAGTATTAATTTATTTATACAAACAACAAACATAAATTCATGATATGTATGTACATACATATATGTTTTTATTACAAAATTATTTATTGACTAATAATTTGTCTATTTTATAATTTCTTTTATGCAATTTTCAATAAACTGTGAATTTCTATTAATAAATCTTGGAAAATTATTACACATTTTGAACATATTAAAAACAAGCAAAAATTATTAAATGAAACTTGTATCAGTATGTAAATTTTATTAAAAAGAACAATTTTTTTTTAAATTTTTTTGTATGAAATAAATTGAAATTTGAAAAATCAAAACCGGCTTAAAGATAATTGAGCCACATTTTTTCACAAACAACATGCAGCAGATAGATGGCTGCGGATGGCTTGTTGGTTGTTTGTGTGGCATGAATGTTGCATGCACGAGCATGTACATATGTATGTATGTATGCATGTGAGTGCTTTAACAAGTTTGTTACTGTGTTGCGTGTAACAACTGGGTACCGGTCAAATGATCGATTTAACTGTGTTTCTTTTTTGCATTTAGAAGACTTTTTCTGTTATTGGTGCGACTTGTTTGAATATTTTTTTTTTCACTCATGTTAAATAAATTGTTGTTGCAAGCAACCGGTTTAGGAATTGGGTTTAACAAAACGCTTAAAGTGTAATATATTTATTTACTTAAGATAAATAGAGAGATAGAGAAAAAAATGGTTACAGATACATTTCTGCATGAGAAATTATGGTTTATTTTAAGTGCGTTCAAATAAATATTTGTGGTAAATGGGGAAAATGTGATAAATTAACATTTGCAGCCCAAAAACTATATCGCCAAAGAAACTGCTAATTGCTTAGAATGGAAGTTGTTCACGAGTGGGACAATATAAAAAATATCGAATCGCACTCTTTTTTTGTATTTTTTTTTTCATTATACTTGAATGCCATTTCAAAAGTGACTATTAAGCAACTTGTTTTATTACAAAATTTAATATTTGTATTAACAAATTTATTCATAAGGTTGTCAAATTGCTACGTGATGCACAATTCCAATATTTTTCGATTTTGAGTTGCATTAAGATTTGAAGCTGTTGGTAACAGTAGGAACCAGCTGTGTTATTTGTTCGTGATATGCTAGCACGTTAAAAATTAATTTTTTTGCTTTTTTTTTCATTTGCTAGATATTTCTAAGAATCTGTTCCATAATGTGAAATACATTTTTAAATAGTTCTCAAACATTTTCAAATTTATTGGGGTATTTACACTGTGTTGGACAGCTGTATTAGGGAACTGCTACACGTTCAAAACATATTGCACGGAAAAAGTAAAATCAAGATTCAATTTAAAAAAACGAAGATTCAATTAAAATAATAATTAGATTTCAACCTATCACAAGAAACCCAGGATCGATTAGCAGTTTTAATTAAAAAAAATTAAAAATTTTTTTTTCCATTTGGCCATTTTAAGGCATTCTGATTGCATTGTCTTGAGAGAACATCAAAATTAATTAAAATAAACGTGTATTCAATTAAATTATTAATTAAGAAAATAAAATTTTCAGAGCAAAGACTTAATTTTGAAAAATTTAGCTATTATTTTTTCTGTGTATTTATTTAACATGTGGAGCACACTATATTGATGGATCGCGATCCATATCGCAGAATGTCTTAATTTTCTTAAATCCAAATCGCGGATTACGGATCATGCGAACGTGTAGCATATTTCGTTATATCAACTAGCAAAAGGTAAACAAAACAAAACAAGAAATGAAAACAAAAGTAATAAAATAATTTAAACAGTGCAAAAAAAAAATAAAATATGTAATTGAAAAACTGAAACATTTTATTGTATTTTTGTTTAGTTATTTTGTCTCTCATATCTGATAATTTTTTAAGCAACGACCTGCACAACACAAAATAATTTAAATACTGATGCGACAAATATTGACCATGTCGCATATCCGTGCAATACATCAATATACTGAAATTGATCGCGCTCTTAATATCAAATATACATATATTGGACCTGTAGCAGTGAGTGTCCTTATGAAAAACAAAGGAAATTTTTCATTACAAAATATATCAAAATATGTATTCAATGTGAAATACGAGAAAAAAACATTGAAAACAAAATGTATCAAAATATCCATTTAAAGAAAAATATGCATTCTTTGAGAAACATACATAGATGCAAAAAAAATATGACAAAAAATGCATTTATAATAATTCAGATTGAAAAGAAGGAATCAGTACGAATGTGCAGAATATACAAATGTACAGCTGACAAAATGTATGCGGAAAATTTCCCAATTTATACAGAAAATGGAAAAGCTCCAAGTAATTAATCGTTGTTGTTAATCTTTCGCTGACAAATACAGGTTTTATTTTAAGATTGCTTGAACATCTCAAACTTGGCTGATTTTTCTGCTATTTTGGCTTTCAGTATAAAAAATGATTTGTGACATGTGGCAATGCCAAAAATGCTCAGTAATGTTTGATATTTCAAACGTGAAACGAACAAAGCTTGCATTAAATTTTATTATCAGTTCAAGGCCTGCCAAAGCACTCTGATAGATGCGGTTTGTGAAACGTATCTTTACAGTCAATGGCGCAAGGTACCGTGCGATGATTAACAACTTTTTTTGCCCAAAAAGAAACAGTAAGATTTAGTTGACAGGCGGTTTCAAGAAGATGGTGTCACATGCCAGACAGCATGCGATACCATGAACTTATTGAGAGGCGAATTTGGCGAGCAATTAATCTCAGGTTTTAGAGCAGTCCATTGGCCGTCAAGATCATTCGATTTGACACAACTATACAATTTTTCATGGATATACTACGTGGGATGTCTGCCGTGTTTATCGACAATCCAGCTACAATTTCAGTCCTGGAAGATAACAGTACAGCTGCCATTGGCGAGATACCGGCCGAATAGCTGGGAAAATGTTTGACAATATTTGTGGTCACGTATTGACGACCTAAAGGGAAACATTTACATGAAATAATCAAGAAATTCGCTTAGTCGGTATTGTATGGTATCAGTGGGGAAGTAAAATAATTATTAAAAATGGCTACTAAAACGAAGCTTCAAAATTGAATACATCTCCTTGAGATCAGAGGCGCTGCAACAGTGCTATAAAAACATAAAACGTGCCATAGCAGAGTTGTAAGATAGTGAGCTTAACCACCTGTCATCTCTCTCCCTATCCCTTTCCTCTAGTTACAGCCTAAAGCATCGCAGGTGTAGGGGTCATCCCCTGAGTGCTGGGTCAATATTGAAGAAAAAATGGAAAGCTTTTGTTTCTGGGTCCAAATAATTATTTTTTGAAATTTTTGTTTTGTTTTTTCAAAAATTTTAGTGTGTTTTTTTTAATTTCAAAGTGTGAAACGTTTAAAAAATCTCGTAATTGCTTCAGCATACTTTGATATGTGTAGATCTTATCTCTTGCTTTGCTCAGTTGAACCGATTTCCTTTTCCTCATAATTAAGGGAATTTTAGTTTGATTCAGGTTGTTCTAATACTTGATGGGGGCTCAAATTAAATGTACATTAAGACCATTTCATTGTTTACGCTTCGAGCACAATCTACTGTAGCAGTTCACTTTCTTTTTATTTTCTAGCTCAAGCAAACATGAGACTACATATGTTGCATGCCAATGAAGAATGTAGAATTTTATTCTTTTCTTTATGAAATTTTATACACGTGTATTTAACAAGTAACATGCAAGCTTCTTTACACATGGCTGCTTAACCTTAACATGCTTTTAGTTTTAGGTTCATCTTTTTTCTTCCAAATACTTTAATAAGAATTAATTTTAAAAAATTTCTTAAAGAGAAATATACTCCCGAAAACCGAATTAAAATTAATTAATTTGAAGTTGTTTTACAAAATGCATGTTGTCGTTGCAACGCGCTGCGTCAACCAAACAAAACAATTTTATTGTTCCAGCGTGATTAAGATTTTTGGTAGAATAAATAACAATTTTAAAGAAATAAAAAACACTGCTAATTGCAGCATAGTAAAGAAAAGCAGTGAAAAAATTAGTTTTTTCTAAATTTACTTAAAGCAAAAGCAACGAAAGTTAAATAAAATCCAAACCAGTCTTACAATAGACAAAATAAACGTGACCTGAACTTAACGTTCCATATGAATGCAACAAAGACACGGCACGTTCAGCAATTGAGTTGAGAGATTCCAAAACTTTTTTCACGAAATTTAAGCTTTTATAGCTGTGTTTCAATGGAAGAGTTTCTTAAGTCTAATTCATTAGATTGTCAGATCTTCACTTTTAAACTTTAAAAAGTTTTTGTTTAATAAATTTAATAAATTGTAGGGGAGCTAATCATAGAAAAATATGTATATTGTTTAATAAATTATTTATTAAATTTTAATACATTATTCACATTAATCTACCTTAAATGGTAAAGTCGACTTTAAGCCACATTGTAAATGAATTTTCAATGAAATTGTTTCACATTTTCAGGTTAAGGTTCAAAAACATTTTGAAATAAAAAATTAATTTCGAAATTTCCACTGGCATTATAATACTTTAATAAAATTTTTAAAATAAAATCAAAATATTGAAAAATTTGGTGTAGTGGTAAAATATAAACTTTCAAAAGTATTAGAGAGTAGCACACGTATGAAAAACTTCCCGTATTGTATTTCTGTTAATGATTTGTGTAAGTAAAAATGTTAGACCGACTTCCAAAATATCAATTTCTTTGTATAAAAACATTCCATTTTTCTCATATTTTATTTCCTATATTTCTTAATGGCCTTTAATGTTAAACTTGCACCCATGTCCACTCTTTTGCTGATGACAGCATTTTTTTTTTTTTGCATTCATATGTATTGAAATACAGGCCAAAATCGACTGAGATCGTAGCGATGAACCAAAATATGAATGATTCTTTCAATAGTGACCTCACAAAAATATGGGAATGGGGTCACGCGAAAAATATCGATTTCAAAGCTCGCCGAACCAAATGCTGCATGCTTACACGTCGACACATGTCCGAGCATGCTGCTTCATCTGTAATTATGGGTGGCATACATATTAAGAAATCAGTAGCTTTTGATGATCTTGGCATGAAAATTCAGTCTGATGTTCGTTAAACTGATTCTCTAAAGAAACATTCAACTGCCTCGGCTTTTTAAGACGGTGAAACACATACCGCATCACCGCATCTGATATCTTTACTATTTATACCGCTTATATCCGACGGCAAATGGAATACAACTCTCATATATGGGCGGGTGCTTCAGATACTATTTCGAAAATACTCGACCGTGTACAAGAGAGAGCCAAGAAACTCATTGGGCACGGTGGGGTAGCCAATCCATTGACTCCCTTAAGCATCATCGCAATAGAGTGAGTGTTTCGTTGTTCTATCGTTACTACAACGGGATGTGTTCTAATGAAATCAGGAAAATTGTTCCCGAAACCTATTCATTCATACGCACAACGCGTTCATCAGTAAAGGCTCATCCATTTGTGTGCGATTACAGATAGAACTAATTTTTCAGTCGAAGATCGCGTATGTGTATGTGGAATAAACTCCCTGCAAAGGTCTTTTCTCTCACCTTTGACGCGGGAAAATTCAAATAAAAAAATATTTCCGAACTTTAGAATCCCTGAACAAAACGCGTTTATAAATTGTGATGTTGTTTTTTTTTCGTGCATAAGCCATACTCACGCTTTCAACATGACGTTAATATCCAAACCATTTTGTGTGTCTGTAGGTGTGTGCAGGCCTTTTATTGCAGCTGCTTAAATATATCGGAAAAATTTACACATACGCCCGCATCGTACAATCGTTTTTTTTTTAATCATCACCTTTTGATAATAAATTTCACTTTATTGTTTTTGTATTTGCTTGGGCAACCAGAAAATTAAAAATGTCATCAATATTGTTTTTAGATTTTTTTAGTTTTAATACGAAATAAAATCACAATAAGAAAATATAATTGTGTCACTTCGATTGACGACACGTAATGTGTGTTGAAGTGTAAACATTCAACTCAACTATTTTTACACATATCGTGCGAACAGTTTGCTGGGTAAATGTTGGCAAAATAAAAGAATAATTATTTGTAAACACAAATGCATTCGAATTATCGATATCGATAACTATACGGCTTGACAGCTGGGTTGACATTTCTGTACAGTAAAGTTTGACAAGCCAGAACAGTGCTTCCAAATTGTTGAAATTTACTTCAAACAAAATAAATCTGTTCGCGAAGTTCATTTTACGGTCAAAATAATCGGCCTACTGATTACATTACCATTTTTTGCAACTGGCAACTGCCCGACATCCTAAATGCAAGTTGCAATATATACACTTTGTAAACTCATAAACATTGTACTTGACCGAAGACCAGTTCGATTTACTTCGAACCGTTTTGCTAACATTTACTTTACAGGCTGTAGTTCCAGTATTTGACTGTATAACTTTTTAATTGTAAAGGCATCTGTAGATTTATTGATTGTGTGTTGATGTTTGTGATTTTCACTGAATCAATTAAACATTTTTTTATTATTGTTAATGACTGCTATTGCTTTTATATATTTCATTGCAATCATTACATGGTGTACCGTTGAATATATTGTATTTAGTTATGCTTTCAAAAAAAAGTTTTCAAATGTAAAAATTGTTTTCAGGGAATTTCAATGGTTAAAATTGTTTTCAAGGAACTATGCTTTACGAGATTGTTTTAATGAAATTATAAATGAAGCTGTGCATGTATTATAAACATATTGCAAGAATAATTAATTCAATTGGTAATTTGACATAAAAATATTTAAGTCGTATTTTTGACGGATTTTCATAATAAATTTCTATCATTATGATTTGGAAGAGTATACTGACCATAAATGTCAAAAAGTAAGCGCGGTGTGAATTTACTTGTCCGAGAAATTCGGAAGAAAAAATAAAACTACTTGTTTTATTGGTGTTCTAAAATTGACTTCTTTTCTTTATTTACGCTTTGCTTAAATACTAATATTTTGTTTATTGCTGCATTTCCGTTGTCTAAAAGAAAAATCCTAATTAATTGTTTTAATACAATTACGCAAATCAATTCTCTAGAAATTTTGTCTGGAGTTATTTATTTTGTTAATTTTGCGGCAATGCAACCATAATAAAATGTGACAATTATTTGGAAATAATAATTGGTAAAGTTTTTATAATAGCTTTAAGATTCTCTGGAAATAATAAAATGTTACAGTTCTTTGGAAAACTATTAAAAATAAGTATTGAAATAAATATTAAAATTCTTTGGGAATTAAAACAGCATATGTATGTATGAAAATGTTACGTTAAGGGAGTAGTGGGAGACACAATTACAAAGGAAATAGTGGGAGACACTATAACAGTGTGACAGTTCGTTTGACCGTCAATCGTTTCGTGAGTTCTATTGGGCTTAAAAAACCGTATATATTAATAAAATTAAAATAAATAATTTCTAGAACTTTTTGCAAACCAGAGTTTAAACTCATTCTAAAAGACCTTTGGAACTGGAAATTTATGCACATCCTAATATTTTGACTTAAAATAGAAACCCTACATTAAATAAAGTTCGTTCAAAATGCAGCAAATATTTGTCCGCTTCATAATTTATCAATCACGGCAGAGCGACAAACATTTCTTTCATTAAAGTATGTTTAACGAAAAAACGTATGCAAATTTTGTGAACATAATTTGGAAAATGCTTTTTTGCTCTAGAGTTCGCTTGAAACCTTTTACCGTCTTTTTATATTTATTTCACCATCATATTCCAGCAGAAAAAAAAATATTCAAATTGAAGCAAACAGTTTTAAGATCTGAATGTACAAAGTGTGAGTCATGAATAGGATTTCATTAACCATAAATATGTTTTTAAGAGGAATTGCATTTAAGCTGTATTTGCAATGAAACCAAGGAAAACATCAAAAGTACAAAGAAAAAACAATAACAGATATGGCGGACATACATACGATGGCTACTGCTGATATTTCTAGATAATATTTCCTTATTACTGTCTATTTTCTTATAATTTCATTTTCAAATAGTGTAACGGCACACGGAAAAAATCAAAACAGAAATTCAATTAAAAATACGCACATTCAATTAAAATAATAATTAGATCTCAACCTATTACAAAAATTGTAGAATCAATTATCAGTTTTAAATGAAAAAAGTTCAGGTTTTTTTTCTCATTTGACAATGTTATAGCATTTTGATTGCACTGTTTTGAAAGAACACCAAAATCAATTAAAATAAATATGAATTCAACTATATTATTAATTAATAAAAAATTACTGAGCAAACACTTAATTGGGAAAAATTTAACTATTTTAACAATCGCAAGTTTTTTTTCTTTTTTTTTATCTTGGACCAACACTCAAAAGAAAGGGATAGTAGGAGAAATGACAGTAGGTGAAGTTTCACTATCTTAAAACTCTGCCTTTGCACGATCTATTGTTTTAATAGCTGTGTTGAAGCGCCTCTGATGTCAAGGAGATGTAATAAATTTTTTGAAGCTTCGTAGCCCTTTAGAAGCCATTTTTAGTAGTTACTTTACTTCACCGGTGCTACAAAATACCGACGAAGGAGGGCGTTCTGATGTGCTTGTGGATTGGTTTCAGCAGAAGGCGGTAATGTGCAGTTCCCAGTGTCCTTCCGACAACAACTGACACAAAGCCACACTAATGCACATCAGAAAAAAAACGAGATGTTTTTTTTTTTTTTTGTTCATAATTTTGTCTGAAACTGTGGTTGAACCCAGGAAATTTTTGATTTTTTGGTTAGCCATCGTCATCCTCATCGCTAATTGTCCGTTTACAAAAAATTTTTTATATGTTCTTCTCCGACATTTCCAAAATTAACTTTCTTCAACTTACAATAGAGCCAGGCATTTTTCGCTAAATCGTCGTTGATAATACGTGTACAGATCTTGCATGCAAGTATTTGTACGCAGAGGAAAATAGAGAATCCCTTCAGAAATTTTTGTACACAATTCGCAAATAGTAGATGCGCAACCCTCGCACAACCATTACAACGTTCGTAGTTTCCATTTGTGCTGGAACTTACTTTTCGTTATTACATTCTCTTCATTTCTATTTATTTGCTTTTGTGTTACCAGCAAACAATCATGGAAACATGGACCCGGACGAACAAAAAAAAACGTAAACTAGCACAGTTAAACGTCCATACAGCGCTTAATACTAATAAAACCATTTCGACAGTATTAAAAGGTTCATATTCAGGCACGGAAAAAAGATATCGCTCAACAGGTACAAACTTTGCTAATGGCAGAGATTAAAGTTCCAATTAAAATTATTAACAAATTTTCTGTTTTGCTTTAAAGGAATTTTATGAAGAAAATCAGAAAAAATTCTTTGCTTTCTTTTAAATTATTATTTTTTATGCTGGTTTTATATCGTTTCTCTTAAAATTAAATTTTCCATTATTAAGGTTTCTTTATATTAAAAATAAATTATGTCTTCTTTTGTCTTCATTACAATGAATTTAATAATTATTAAATACTGCTCAACTTGGTTGACCGCAACCTTTTAAACCTCTTGAATATAATTTTTTCAATGATATTTCTAAAATGTAAATCAAAAGTAATTTTCTAGAGCACTAATTAATTAACTAATTAATTAATTGCTTAATATATTAAATTATTAAGAAAATTACTAAACATACTCAAACTTAAACAAATAAAAAAAATAAATAAGA
This sequence comes from Dexiosoma caninum, assembly GCA_963924685.1. Classification (NCBI taxonomy): domain Eukaryota; kingdom Metazoa; phylum Arthropoda; class Insecta; order Diptera; family Tachinidae; genus Dexiosoma; species Dexiosoma caninum. The sequence goes on along the minus strand of OZ004729.1, from coordinate 15,871,861 downwards.
GTATTTTACCATGCATACAAATGTACAGCAGAAAAATGGTTAATGACCACGTCCAAAAATTTTTTATGAATACGGCAGTTAATTATTTAATTTTTCCTAAAGATTTCTAAACTGAAATATGGCGAAAATATTATGGTATATACTAGTATGTATTATATTTATATATTTTATATATAAAAATGGCATGTGTGTATGTATGTGAGTTTGTGCCTTATGGGCAGCTAAACGGCTGAACCGATTTTCTTGATATTTTCACAGTATCACTGTGTATTCCTGGAAGGATATATAGACTATATACATACATAATTTTAAAAATTAAATTTAAATTTAAAATTTAAAAGCTAAAAAAATCACACATGTTTATATAAAATCTAGCAAAAAGTGTTTGAAAATACAACAAATATAGAAACATAAAAAAATAAGTAGCCTTTGAAAAATTATTTTACACAAAAAGTATATTTTTTTTATTTTTCAATTTAAATCTACTTAATTTTTCAAATAATTTTTATATCATCTTGAGTTTGGAAAATATAGTTTTTGCTTGAAATTATGCCATTTTAATGCATTAGTTTCCTCTACATACTCTGTTCTTCGCAATCATTGTAATTTTATACGACTATTTAGTAAAAATATTTGAAGTTCTTTGGTTCAAATACTTTTTTTTTCTGCTTAACTGAAGGTATTTAATCTTCAGTTGTTTTTTTTTTTTGTTAAATGGGGAAAAAAAATTGTTAAAAATATTTGTGGTTTCTGTTTATGTTTTCATTATTAACGAAAATCTTCCATTGTTACTTAACATTCACCTACTTTGAAGTTGTAGACTTTTCAAAATTTTAATTTTAACATAAATTTTAATGATGCCATAACATGGACACGAGCCCGAAGCCTAATGCAGAAGCTCTGTAACAAATCGACAAAAAATCTCCATGGTCAAATGGTCAATATTTTTAAACATCAACAAACTCACTGACTAACAAATGGAATGGGCTTTTCAATGGAAGATGATGATGATTTTCAAAATGTTTAACTGGGTGTGTATGCATGCGTGCGTAAGTGTGTGTGTGTGTGATTGAAGAAAATCATGCTAAATGCAGGTCATTTCATGTCCAAACATTTCCAGTCATTGTGGTTTGTCTTTCTCCGCTTATTTTAAAACAAATTTATCATTTTTATTGGTGCTGTATTGTATGTTTTATGTGTATAAATTAATTTATCTTTTCGTTTTGTGCTGACTAATATACAACTTTATTGAAAATTTTATTTTCATTTCAAACGATAAAAACTAATTTCATTTTCAAACAGTATGTTATTGGGCTAAACGGTTAAAACTAAAGTGTTTTAGTTATTAAAAAAAAACTAAAACTAAAACTAAAACGAAACTATTTAGTAGCACATGCATCATCATCAATAAATAAAAAAAATATTACCTTTTATGAAACATTTCAGTTCATGCAGGTTTAAATAAACAAATGATAGTTTTCATTAAGCTTTTTTCAGCAGGAAAAATTGGAAAACTAATGAACAAATTGTTTGGTTTGTAAACAAATACTTTTTTTGTATCTATGATAACAGGGCATGAATTTTAATTTCTTAAATCTGTAGATATTTAGAATTTTATTAAATTGGAGAAATATTTTGTTTTTAAAAAGAACATTAATTTTTATGAATTAATTGTCATAAATAAAGATGTTTAATATTTGCTAATTATTGAAATCTTTTTGTACTATAAAGAATAAAGAAGAGTTGAAGCCATTAAACACAAATACCACGGTAGGCTACACAGCTGCACAACTACAAAAGTTTATTGGCTGTAAGTCCTTTCGGCTTGTAAGCGACCACTTAATTTTTTTGAAGTCAGCAGCTAAATCGTAAGCAGCTGAAAACTGTGATCTGTTTATTGTCGAAACACATATTTCAGAATACTTAAATTTTATAAAAATAAAAATACTTATTCAAAGTAAATTTATATGATGTAAATATATAAAATAAAAAAAATTCTATTAATTTCTTTAAAACTTATTACTTGTTAATTTAGTTGCAATATTTTACGTTCGTCTTGTTGGTTTCTTTTCAATGGCCCGCAATCAATCATAGTCGCAAATTAAAGCCGCTGTCTTTTAATATTGATTTTAAATTAAACCCCTCGTATGAATTACTTGAATTGCATAGTCTAAAAATAAGTATGTTTCATTTCAAAGCCACTTTGACTGGGTGACGAATCAAATGTAGAGAATGTTTGCATACAATCAGGACCAAATGCTATCAAGTGGCATCTCTGATCAGCTGAGTCGCAACACAAGCACACAAATCCTTTCTTACAATTGATATTTCACTGATTTAGTTTGCTATTTATTTATACACACATATATATTTATATATATATGTATGCAATAGAAATTGACATAATTTCATAATTTTTTTTTTGGAAAAAAATATTTAGTTGGAAAAATAACTGATTTCGACACACGTTAAGTTGATTAAAAACAACTTCAGCTAGTTTTTAATTTAAAGTTGATTTCACGCTAAAAATACAGCTCTAATCATCTATAGTTTACGAAAAGCAGACTTTTCAAGTAAAGTTTAGAATTCTTAAAATGCACTTTATTGTTCACTACGGTTAAGGGCCAATATAATTAAATATTTAAAGTGGACTTTATTTCTCATTTCTTACGTTAAATAAAGGGCCCACTTGGGTCCTATTTATTATGGTCCCATTGTGATACCTGTTGTGCCTCCGTAGTCTAGTGGATGAGCATTAGTCTTTTCAATATGGAGGTGCGGGTTCGATTACCGCCTAGACCCTTGGTGTTTCTACAAACAAGCTTGAGAGCTTCGTAGAGTTTGTATTGTCTTAAAAAAAAAAAAAAACTTTCACGTGTTGTGAATCGAATCTAGAACATGCAACTGATAAACTAGCACACTAATCGCTACACTATCGCGGCACTCAGCAGCAACAAAAATCTTTAAGAGAATTATAATGAACGAGTAATTTTTTTCGTTATTTAAAAAAATCTGCTTATGTGTTTCACAAAAATAATAACTAGCCTGAGTTATTGCAGTGTTGTCGTTGAAATTATTTTAAGAGTGAATATTTTAATTTTGACAGATTGCAGTCGGTAGCCTGCTGTGGTCTATGTGTTTTGTGCTTAACACTCATGACGGCTTCAGCTGTATCCAGTCCACAGGCTAGGCTTGCCAGATCCCAAAAGCCTAAAAACTGGAAAACGTAAAATTTTCGCCTGGATTTTAGAAAAAAAAAACCCGACCTTTTTTAAAAAGCACATAAAATTACTAGTGTTGGACTTAAATATACAATTAGCAAAAAATGACAGTGATAATAATTTATAAATTGTCAGGTATGTACAAAAAATTTTACTAATTAGAGTTAGGAAAATATATAATCTAAAGATTTGCAAATATAGTTGTAATTTTATTGTGTTTAGAATGCAATTTTTCTGTACAAAATATTAATTTCATTATAAAAAAATATAAAATATGAAAAAACTCGACTGGAAACTGGACCAGACATAAAAAACTGGAAAATCCAGGCGAATCCAGGCCATCTGGCAAGCCTACCACAGGCACATCAGAACGCCCTCATTCCTTGGTATTGTGTAGCACAGGCGAAGTAAAATAATTACTGAAATTGCTACTAAAAACGAAGCTTCAAAGTTCAATACGTCTCCTTGCCATCAGAGACGCTACAACACTGCTATAAAAACAAATAACGTGGAAAAAGCAGTGTTGTAATATAGTGAATATTGCCGTAGTCATAACGGTATCCAATGACAGCAATTGAATAGAGTTGTCAAAATATTTTGTGGTTATCGATAGTTTTTTTTTTTCTTTTTGCCTAGATTACATAACTGAAAGCAATCAATAATTTGAGCCACAACTGATAGTATAAGCAAATGTCGGTTTTCTACCGTAAACATTAAACAGCTGACTTAATTTTAAAATATGTTCATATATGTATGCACAAACGGCAACAACAGCTGTCTATGGCAGCACTAATTGATGACAGAAAATAAAATTATAGATATGACAACCGTTACGGCTATAAAAGTATTGCAAATCACGTCTAATGGAAGTATCAGACAGTAAATTACCCCGCTGCCAATTTGGAATATAAATGTTTCCCTATAAATACGAGTATTAATATATTTTTCTCATCAATACTGATTTAAATGTGCAAATTTGTCAATTTCTTTCAGCATTGATGTAAAAACTTCCTCAATTCAATTAAAAAATAATTAGAAATCACATTAGCAACAAAGTGCAAAATATGCCACAAACTTACGGAGTTTATATCATCATTACGACAGCAATCAATTCTCTAACATCATTTAAGGTTTTTGAATAAAAATTGTTTTTTTTTTTTAATAATAATTGTTGAATTTGAAAACAAATGATCTCATCTAATTTTATATTTCCTGACCTCATAATTCGTACGAGTAGCGATGCAGCAGCTAATCGCTAAAAACGTGTACGAGTAAATTGTAATTTGTAGTTCCATTAATATTTCCTTCCATAAAATATATGAAATGATGAAAGACTTGTATTTCATCATCACAAAATTAGAAAGACAGAAATGAAAAGTGGAAACAAATCATTTTCTAACGCTGTATTATTTACCAATTAAATGTCTATTAAAGGTTTTGTTGTTTTGCTACTTAAAGCGTAAATTCCTTTAGCCAGCCGGTAGCTTGTTCTTCTCATCTTTGATTCCCTTTAGCAAAATAATCATGTTATTTGATCATTTAGGGCAAATTCCCTTGATTAACACTTTAATTGTTTATTAGCGTGTGATGAAAGCCTAAAGCCATAAATTCAATTCCATACAAGACGAAACATACAAATATCTGGATGTAGCAATATATGCCAACATAAATACATTCATATGCACATACAAATATTGTGCTGGCTTGCATACACACTCATAGCACACACACTTCTAAAGAAGCAAGTATGGGGACATTAATAGCAACCCAGTGAACCAAAAAAAAAGGAAATTAAAAGCTTAGCGGGAATTTTGAGAGCTTGACTTTAAAGTTCTGCTCCAACTTGTGAAGGATCAAAAATAATACTGCAATAACTGACTGACTAAAAAATACTTACTAATATTATAAATGTGAAAGGAAGTTTGTTTGTTTGTTTATTTGTTTGTTCGTTAAGCTATATATACACGATTGTCAGATATTGCAATATTGCAAGATATGGCAATGTAATGATAATGAAAAATTGTCACCAAAAATTAAATTGTCATCAGTTCAGACTATTATAAGAAAATCTGACAATTTCATTGTCACACAGTTGTCCGCACAATAAATTTATCTGCCAACAAAAATTGTCAATTCACACGGTTGTCAGCTTATTGTATGGCAAAAGTTGCCAGATTGAAAGTTAAACATTGTCTCTTAATATTCATGGGCAGCGTTGGCAATAGAAATATTTATCAGACAATGGTGTTATTGTACGGTGTACTAATTTAAGCACATCTGACACTAACAAATGTTCGTACAATATCTGGTAATTACTTGGTAATGGAAGCCATTTCATTTCTTACGATTGTTAGATGTCTGACAATAATATTGTTGTACAATATACTGTCAATGTTGCTACATAAAAATTTTAAGTTCACACTCTTGTTAAACATTTTATGAGAATTTTTCTGACAATATTGTAATATCTGACAATCTTTTATAAATACACTGAAAAAAATATACCAACATTTTTTTCAAAGAGCTGTGTTGTTAAATGTAGCACAAGAAGTCAACAACACTTAGTGTTTCATTCAAAGACAATGTTTATAAAAATTGCAACTTAAAAAGGGCAGTACTTGGAATGCATTCATTCAAAAGAAGAAAAATCGTTGTTAGAAATAAAATTTAAATCAACAATTTTTTTCTTTGGCTCAAAATATTTCTTTATTGAATTAAAATGAAAATATTTTCAATAAACGACCATACAAGTTTGTTTATCAAATATGCAAAAATCGTCATCTCAGAAAATTCTTGAAAATTTTTTATTAAAATCATTGATTTTCGTATTTAAATATCAAAAAAAGATTTCTGCATATGTTTATGTTTTAATTGCTAAACGGCGGAACCGATTTTGAAGAATTTTAGGGTGGATCTGTGTTGAGAAGCCCACATAGGCTATACATTTTTTTTAAATCTAAATCACGAGCGGTGGTCGTGAAATTTTCGCATCTCCGAAACTAAATAAGCGATTTAAATGAAGTTTAAAACATATATAGAATTACGTCTTTGGGGACACATATGGTCTGAATTTTTTCAAAACTAGGACCACGAGTGTAGGTGGGGGGGGGCAATTTCCGCGTGTTCGAAACTATTTAACCGATTTTAATGAAATTTAAAACATAAATAGGTCTACATGTAGAAAGGCACATAAGCCATATATATATTTTTTAATAGAGCAACGTAGGGATTAAAACATAACTCTGTTAAACTATCCAACCTATCGAGATAACAAACTGATACCTATATAAATCGAATTATTATTTTGTTCAATCGAAATGGCAATTGTTATTGTTTGTTGGGTTACAGCTCATTTCGCAAACATAATTTCAGCATTCCGGGCAGTTACTAAACATGTAATAAAACTTATAATATAAATTAAAGTGTATGTTATAAAGGACATCTCTTGCATATGTAAAATTTTGTGTGGAATCCCATGATATATTCTTTAATATTCCAAAAATGAACTGGGTGCGAAATGAATGCTTAACTGTAACTCGAAAACTTCATAGCAACCTAAAAAGCACCAAATTTAACACGATTTTGAAATATTACGACAACTTAAGTTTAAAAAAAAATACATTTCTAATAAAGTTCCTTTTAAATCTGTATCATTCAAATAAAAAGAAGTACGTTTGCGAAAATAACCATTTGAAATAATTATATTTATTTAAAAAAAACTACTTTTAAATTCATGGAATTCATTAAGAAGAATTTACAACAGTAATTTCTATTGTCTTCTTAGCATAAGTTGGAGATAAGCAAATGGTTTTCTTATGCCACGCGTGTTGTATTGTTTGGAGGTTATGTCTGCTACTTGTACACAGAACGATAAAGCTGGTACTAAATTTAAGCTTTTTCTACTTAATATTAGTACGAATCGTAGTTAAAAGTTCGAATAGCACTCTTATGTACTTAAATTAAGGTGGAAATTATATTACTTGAGAGATCCAACTGTAGAAATTCTTAAAATGAGTACCAAATGCTTAAATCGAGAAAAAAAATTTTAAATTACGAATGAAAATCTATTTTGTAGCTTGGTAATTCTCAAAGATTTTCTGCGAGTTTTTGTATAAACATGAAAAATTTTTTAGCTTTTTCAAATATTTGGTGGAAGATCTACTGATGAGTTAAGATTACCACCAACAAAATGTATATATAGACCAACTTAGCCATACAACAAGTATATATGTATGTTTAAAAACTTAAATAAAGTCTTTTAATGCAATAAAAAAGTTAGATATTTTTGAATCAAGCACATTTAAGCCTTGCTTCGATTTCGGTTTTTCTTAAATCAATCTCGTTTTCTGCTTGTTTCAAGTACAGATTTGGGATTAAATATGGCTAATAGTAAGTAATGTATATAAGTATTCTGATTTTTATTTAGAATGTACGATTGTTAACATTCTGCATTCTGATCACGTGTCTTTGCAGGTCTGCAGTATTCTTGGCTGTTCTTTTCACAATTTTGTGAAATATCGCTATACGACTCTGTGTTACAGAATATTCTCCATGTCATAAGTCTTCCGGCCATTCCTACACTCAAAATAAAAATATATCTATCCGTATAAATAATTAAAAAAAATTTAATGCTTTTAATTTAAATTAATTTTTTTTGCCATCTCAATATTTGGTGGGGCGTTTTGCATAAATTAAGTATTTTTCACACGAATGCTAACCCTAACTGTAGCACAGAACTTGTAAGCTGTTATTTTATTTATTGTGCATGTATTTCTTGTTATTGTAATCTGTAAGCTGCTGTAGATTAAACAATTGTTCGAGAAGAGATTTCCAAAAGACCGCTAAGTAACCATATAATATAATTTGCAGAAAGAAATAAGATAAGGAAAACATAATATTCGTACATAAATAAATGTGATTACACATCTATATATGACGTGTTAAAATCAGAGGGTGGCGATGGCTACTGGCTTCGAGCCCAGTTTCAGACTAAATCATAAAAACAAATCGCATTTTTTCTGATCTATAATTGTTGTCGGAAGGTTTCAGTGGAGAAGGCATAGTCACTGTTCACTAAACATTGCCGGCTTCAGCTGATACCAATCCACATGCACATCGTTTTAGAGCCCCCACCTTCGTATGTATTGTGCAGCACCAGCGAAGTAAAATAATTACTAAAAATGGCTACTAAAACAATGCTTCAAAATTTAATACATCTCCATTGACATTAAAGGCCCTGCAACACTGCGCAACAAAAAAATAAAACGTGCAATAGCAGTGAAGCTTTCCTCTATCGATTCCTTCACATCCTGTCATCTCTCTCACTATTCCCATCATCTAAAATCGGCACAATGTATCGCGTATCGCGTGGGGTCATCACCTGATTCGATGGCATTAAATAATGCCAAACATTTCAGTTCAGATTATGAATATTCTAATTAAAACAAAAAAAAACTCCACAAAGCGTTTTATCTACACAAATTTTGCAAGATTTTCGAAAATATTTATTTATTTGAAACAGTAAATGTTGCTGCATAGTACGTGCCCCATGCCGAAATTTTTTAGATAACAATAAAAACTCTCTTCTAGCGAAATATTCAGCTTGATGTCATACATAAACATACTTTCATTGTCATCAAAATATAATGGAAATTCTAATTTTTGTCTAAACAACTTTATAAACGAATAAATAAGCCAACTAAATAAATGAACATCTGTGGAAATGACAAGAAAATGATTAACTCATCTATGGGAAAAACTCGACTATGAATTGTTGTGCATTGAATTTTTAACGACCCACCACAGTCTGGAAACTAAATGTGAGAATTGAAAAACTGTTGCAGCCATAGTCAAGCCAAAAAAAAAAAAAAAATGCCAGCAATCGATTGGCAAGTCATCCATACAACTTTGTACAATTAATGACCCTCATCTATAGTTTGTGGCAGCTACAGAACAACAGCAAAATTTTAGCTAAAGTTCTCTCCCATACAATCCTTCCATTCTACTTCCTCCTTCTCTAAATCCACATTAATTATCCATAAAGATGTTCTTCTCTTGTCTGTTACTGCAAAACTTGTGTATATTTGACTGGGAGGGAATACAGTGCAAATTTGCATTCTCCAGCTTATTTTTTGATACTTATTACAGCAAATTATCAGAGTAGCTCAGTTAACAGCCAAATACGTGCATACTCGTATGTGTGCATGTACATATGTGTGTGTGAATGAAAATCTTAATGTTCAGAACTCCATCTAAATACTAATTTTTCACTATTTTATGGCAGTTGGTTTACAGAGTGAAATAAACGATGTTAAACAAATTTCAGAGTATATTTTCATGCATTCATATTGAGCAGAAATTTTCATTTAAACTGTTTATTACCAATAATTATGTTTGTTTTTCATATACATATTCATTCTATAAACAGTGTTCTATCAACCACATTAGGCAGGCAAATGCATGCCAGGCCAGGCATTGTCCATAAATTTATTTGCTGCTGTACCCTTGACAGGTTTAACTGTATTTCCATAAGTGTCTCTAACTAAAGCGTACATAATCATTAGTGTGCTTGTGAGTAGATAAGTAGTTGGTTTGTGCGATCACGGTAATCAGGCTTTTAAAACATTGTCAGTTTAAATTCTAATTTATATTTATGGAAGTAATTATTTTTAAGCCACTTTAACCTGAACTAAAAACGTTTTTATCTTGTGAAAAATTCGCAAAAAAATATGCTTTTCGTTACAGGCAATATTTATTTCGATATTTAAACTTAAAACATGTTTTAACATGCATAAACATGTTTATTTTTGTGCCCTGAGGTGCAAACAATATATGTGTGGCTTGCAACTAACAGTGCCAATGGCAAAATATTCACTTTTGAGAATATTGCAGTTGAAGTTGTCTTTTATAGAAGAGTTCTTAGGGACAGTGCAATGCTGAAGCTATTCTGAGTTAAATTAATATTGGCTGGTTCAGGAAAAGAAAAGAGAGGAAGAAGGAGGGGCTGGTGCCGACGGTAGTGTCAGCGTGTTAACTCTACCCCTAAAAAAGGACCGGCGTTCAAATCCCAGTGGGTCAAGTCAAAAAAGAGTTTTTTCTGAATTTTCTGTGCTGCAGCAACCTCCTTCGTCATTATTTGAGCAATAAAACGTCAGCGAAGTAAAATAGTAAAATAGCTTAAAAAAGAATGCTTCAAAATTAAGATCAGAGACGCCACAACTTTCTTCCTAATACTTTCACCACCTGCCTGTTCTCTACACTCTCTGCCTAGTTCCCGTGCAATGCATTGCAGATCTGGGGGATTTCCCCCCCCGAAAAATTAGTCGAAGATAAAAAGGGAAACCGAATGCAAAGATCAACTTAAAACAGAACAAATATTGAAGTTGCCCCTGTTTTTTGAGTTAAAACTTTTTAAGGTTTTGCGGCTTCAACTATCAATCACACGGCTAAGAAGAACGTGATCGGTTTGTGACCTTTCTATTTTCTATTTTAGATTTGTTTTTAGTAAACAAAAAATTACATCTTTGGTCTCCTTAGAAAATTTTAAATTAAAATTGTTTAAAAAAAAAAATAAAACTACCATCAGTTTCTTTTTGGACAAAACCAGAGTGTACAAACTCCCCAGTTCTACAGATGTCACAATCCAACGCAGCCGTTTTTCTTTTTAAGAATCAAATTACCAAAGAAGAAAAAAAATTTCGAGTTCTTAAGAAAGCTTTCACTGTATATATGGATGTATGTTTAATATTTTTTAAGAGAAGTAGCACTCAGGTAATTAAGATACCTACAAACAATGCTGACATTGCGAGAGTGTGGAGAGGAGACACAGCTGTGATAAATAGTGTTCTTACACACAAATCTGCTGTTGCTAAGGAGAGCCTTTGTTTTCTTTTACTTTACTTTGCCAACGTTGCTCTAAGACGGACAAAGGTTGACTTTTTAGGGGCACAAAAACATTTTGATAGGGTTTGAACCGGCGATTTTCGCGCTGTAGAGTCAATGCACTAACAATCCAGCCAACACTTGACAACACTTGATTTGTATAAAATAAAGTGATGATTGTAACAACAGAACCCACCATCAGACCCTAAAAAAACCCAACTACAGCAGATCATGAATCGTAAAAGTACAAAAAGTGCAAAAAAATTAATTCAAATACTCGTCTACTGAATGAGAATATGAATATTAAGAAATTGTTATGGAAAAAATTGTAATAAAATGCATTTCAACTAAAACTACTTCTTTTACAACTAAAACCCATAACGGATGCTGCTGGTATTAATCACAAAAAAAAAAGGTATTTGCTGTTGCTGCTGTTATTGTTTTCATTGTAGACTACACAGAGGAATCAACACATCAATGCATGTAGAATCATACGTGTCTATATGTACGTTGTAAAAATCCATACATTTTTAAGTCAGTCAGCCAGACAGACAGACAGACAGACAGACAGTAGTGTGTAGAATATGTAGAAATAAACTATAAACTTTGCTACTAAATCTAATGAGCATAATCTTGTTCAACGGAACAGTGAACATTATTTCAATAGACAACTCACTGACAGACTGTGTTTTCCAAGAGTGGAAAACACTTGTGAGCGAGCTGCTTGAAAATTTCATTCACTCTCGAGTATGAAACCGAGACAAGTACTTTTAATGCAAAATAAAAAATATATATGGATATATACACGCTATATAATTGATTATTGCTAATTTCTAATAAAAAGAAGCACGTACAATTTTAGGTTAAGGTTTCGTATTTTTCCCAAAAACGATTTCAAGTAAAAATTTTAAATTTAAAAAATTGTTGAGTGAATTTAAATGCAAAATCCGATCGAGATTTTCTTTGAGCAACCCATTCGTGAAGTTTTCTGAATATGTGTGAATAGTGAACTTTAACAAGGACTTATCCGGTAGCTGTCATAGTGTTACGTTATTATTTCACATTTCATGTTACCAAACACTTCCAACTGTCAAAATACTTAATACGATTTGTATTAAAGTGAAATTACTAAAACAAATATTTTCACTTGCACATACGGCATAGATATTTCGTCTATGTGCCCCGCAATGCAAAAGAAATCGATTCCAATAGGTCTATAACCAACAGTTCTCCAGGCGGAGATTCTTAGGAACGTGTGTGGTCGAGTGTCTGTGTAGGAACATATAGGTGGGCCACATGGCGGCGCTTAGAGCCCTTGCGTCGACCATTATAACCTCAAAAATGGTATATGAGTGCCTGGACCTCTGCAATGAGTTGGGATACTTTAACGCCGTCGCATTAGGCTGTGTTCCTGGACATAAGGGGTAAGACGGTAATGAAATGCCAAAACGAGGGAGGAGTACCAGACCGCAAATAGTGCTTGCACTAATTAGAAGCTTTAAGATGGAGATCTAATATGAAAGGCTTTGCACAATAGATCTTCTTGGTCGCGGTGTTTCCTGGCCCAATAATAATAACAGTAATATTTCCACAAATCAATGGTTTCCCAGAAAATTGTTTCCCAGTTCCTATAATTTGAGCAAGATTAGTTTAGACAGGACCCCTCGCAATTAAGAAATTTTAACGTTCGTTTCACATCTGTTATCTGTTAGATAAAGATAGATAACTAACGAAGAGAAGCATATAAAGATGATTAGGAGAAAGTGAGAGAGAAGTACTTAACTCTAATACAACTGTGGTGTTGTGGGTTTTTTTCTTCTGTAATTCTGTAAATGAAAAAAAAAAATATTTTTTTACCAAAATTGCTTTCAGGTAAAAAGTATTTTTTTATACCAGAGAACTGTTCTACGTATGCAATGCCTTGCAATAGATAGTTTAGGGAATTAATTATTGAACAACTCTGTAGTTGAGTTGGTTTTTCGGGATTTGTAAAGCAGAGTTGCTGATGTTATTTTAACGCATTAATTTTTTAAGCTAAAGAAGACCAATTTTTTGCATTCATCTCTTATAGTGGTTTGAATTCTGGAAAAGTGTATTGCACTTTTCACCATATTTATTAAAAATATTTGCACTTTATTGTTCCATTTTTAAGTGGTATTAAATAGCTTTATAGCAGAACAATAAAGTGGAAATATTTTAAATGATCGGGCAAGAACTGCAATGTATTTTTGATTGAAAAGGAAGCGACATTATGGTACGGTGGGCGGAATGATATACATCATCATAGACACTAAAGCATATGCAAAAATTGTTTTATTTGGACGGAATTAAACCCACGATCTTCTGAACTAATCACACTATCTCTGCCATCCACACTTTTAGGATAGACACATTGAACAAAAATTTAATCGGTGCAATAAAACAAACAATTACATATTACTTTTAATAATTTGTTTTCAAAAAGCACACTTAGCGTGTTTTTGCTTTCAGCGAGCACAAGATTATTAGAATCCTATCGAACTGAACAAGAGAATGACTATAGAGAACTTAAAGTGCCAGCTTAAGAAATAAAGTTAATTAATAAATAGCAATAACATGTACTATTTCAATTATAATTTTACAAAGAAAGAACATGCTGCAAAATAATAAGCCACTTGAGTTATTGATTTTATTTTTTTTTTTGTTAATTTTTTCACTTGAAACTAAAAGCCGAACAGAAAGTTATTTTTTTTTTTATGTGACTGTTATTGAAGGAAGTTTTTACAGCAGAATATGATTATTCACAAAATGGGCTTAAATTTATGAAACAATAAATGTTTAAATTCTTTTATAAAAATTACTGACTATAAATTTTCACTACACATACCGGTTGTAACGACTTCATTGGGTTCTAGTAGTAGGAAATAATTGTCAGCTTTATTGGTCTATTAGAACCAATTAAATTTTATTGAGAATATATTTGTTTGTATATAAATTTTAAAATTAAAATTTTAAATTAGCATATTAAAATAAAAACTAGAAAAGTGTAAATTCTAATGGTTTCATTTAACACACCTGGAACGAACGAGGAACTTTGCTCAATATAACGAATTTGTCGATTTGTTCGTTGCGTAAATTTATCGAATAAGATACAATTATTGCGATAATAACAGCTGTTAACAACATTATTATTTTCTCAATTCGTCGATGATCATTTCACTGATACATATTTCTTTTTTTTTTTTTTATTAATTAGACATATTTTCAGAAATAAATTAATTTGTAAATAAAGTTTTGTTGTTACATGATAATCGGGTATGTTCTGTAAACCCAATCCGCAAAAATTTTTCGTTTTTAAAACGAATACACATACTTAGGTGTTCTATAAACCGAATGCGGATAATTTTACTCGGTTTAAAATCGAGTAGATAAGTTCGGTCGAAATTAAATTGAATGTACTATTATCTTTCTAATAAATAACTGATGAAACATAAAAAAACAATTTTTTACTTGAAGTATTCCTTTTATTAAATTAAGTCAAATTATATACTCAGTAATAGTTTTAACAGAAAATAATCAATTTAAAAAACACCCAATATTTCTCCATGTTCTCTTTGAAGTATGCAGATAAAGTAGTAGATACCCAGCAGTCCGGTTACTCATTACAATCTGAAAGCCATCCGATTGTATAATATGTCAATAGGGAAAATAAAACGAAAATAGTTAATCCCTTACAACTCGCATCTGATTCGGATTTGTCTTTTTCCCATCCAATTGTAAAGTTAAATGTTTATTAGAAATGAAGATCAAAACAAACACAAATAAAAATTTTGCATCGCATTACCATCTGATTTGGATGGCTTTGTAATGTATCATATTGTCATTTTGTTTTAATTATGAATTTTGTTCTTTTTTCTGAAGTAATTTTTCCGTTATTCTTTCTTGTTAATTTTTATTATTATTCCAAAGTAAAATTTGTATCAAGTTCATAAGTGTTTTTTAAAGTGAAGTGTTAGCGGCATTTTTTGTGGTAATATTGTTATAAATTATTAAATAAAAATAATTAAAAAAGGTAAGTGACTGTAATTTTTATTTATGTGTTAATTTATGTACATACATATGTATGTATGTTTTGTATTTTTATTTGTTGTAAAGAATAAAATGAGTGGATTTAGTAAAAGAAATTTAAGAAGACTAAAGAAAATAGAAAGTGAACGTTTGAAACAAAATTCCGAAATTACAAAATATTGAAAAAAATGAAGTTCCTAATTTAATTATGCAATAGTTAAAATTCATTCCAAGATCAATGGCATTCAGATACATCTTATTGCACTCCGAATTCACCATAATAGTTGGACCCATCCAACCTTCGCTTACAATGTATATTGTGTTGGATAAATCTTACAGCCTATGCCATCGCTCTGTAAATGTAAATAGAAATTGTATACAGACATTGGATGGGTCTTGCTTACATTGTCATTGGTCTCAAATCGAAGATGTATGTAGCAAAAATTTCACTGGGTAAAGAGGAATAAAAGCACATTTTCACTAAATTCATTATATATGTATATCATTAAAAAAAACACACTTTTAAATGAGAGTAAACATTATTTTGAACAAATTTACAGTAGCTTTATTGACGTTTTGACGTATTAACGTTTAAAAAATCTTATCCGAAAACAATTTACCATTTATTCGGTTTTGAGAAATCACTTTAAATTGACTCGGTTTACAGAACAGGGGGGAATACCTAAAAAACACTAATTGAGAATTAATACAGCACTATATAAATTAAAGTAATTATCAAACTTATATTTTGTAAATAAAAGCGGAAAAAGTTCTTAAAACAAAAATTAACTTTGCTTTCTTAAAAAACATAAAATCCAAAAAAGAAAAGCGGCCACTCTAAAAGGGTGTCGTTGCGCGAACAGACGATCACAACTGGCAACCAGGAATTTATGATTTAACATGTTAAAGCGTTTTTGTCTTCCCAGCTACGTGAAAAATAAGGTCCATACCAATGGCACACAATCGGCTCAAGACCACAAAGATGCCATTCGAGAAGTTAGCGATGACCGAAAGCTGCAAATGTGCGAATTCCTGATGGACAATTTCATGAAAAGAATATAGTACTGCGATAGCAACTGTTATCATTGTGTTATTTTTGTTCTAAAAAATAATTTAAAATGAAAGAAAAGTACACATTTACATATTGGGGAAAAAATTACCCACTGTTGGTTAAAAGTGACCAAAGCGGCGACGCTGGTTATACAGTGCACTCGTGATAATAAGAACATCCCAAAATATCAAGAGCCCAAGACATGAACACTTTTATCTTTCCATTGACTTCTCTAAAATAAGAACTTGTGCAAACTTCTTAAATATGAACAGCTTATATCGGTAGTTTTTTAACGGGCTTTATCTAGACAGTGTTGAAATCTAACTCAAGAAGGTAGTGGTTTAATTTTGGTTCAACTGCATTATATTTCTGGAATTTCCCGAGCTGATTGTTTTTAAATTGTCTTCAGCTGACAAATCACAGAAATTTCAACAGAAAATCACAGAATATTTTACATAATAACTAAGTTTTTCAAAAATTTAAATGCTGTTTTGTTAAAGCAATAAACAATAAATAAAAAATTTAACATGAGAAACTTTTATTTTTATGGGAAAACAATTTTTGAAGGGAAATTAGTTGCCATTCGCAAATATGAACAATCTCGCAAAAGTGAACTGGGTTCGTCTTAATTAGGTCATATTACCGCTATTCCACCGTATCGATAATTGTATTGTATTTTTGTTGTTGGTAATTTTCATATAAAAGTGTGTTCTGATTATAGGATTGAATTTTATATGTTTTGGAATGAATATCAATTGAATATGTTTTGAAATAGTTTTGAAATAAGCCAGGTCTAGGAATATAAAATATTTTTTATTAATTTTTAAGTTCTTCTTAATGAGAAATATATATTTAATTGATTTCAATTAAATTTTCAAACTATTTTTATAAAAAATTGCTTATTGTGAAGAACTTAAAAACTAATTCGTATCGAATTGAAATTTCTATACCTGGTTTAATTTCTTAGAATAAAATAAAATGAATGTAAATTTTTCAATAAAGAAGTGAATGAAAATAAAACAAAAATAAACATACGATAAAATAACGATACTACAAATTTGCCTGTTCACAAGCACATAAAAAATTATCATCTTTTTCTTAACGATGCGACTGAGCTTGTGAATAGAGCATATGTATTTCGATTCGCCAATAAATTATATTTTTATAAGAAATTTACATATCGTCACCAAAAATGTAAAAGGGCGGCTCATTACTTTTAAAAATTTTACATGAGAGTCAAAAACCTAAATAAAATGACAAGTTTTGTGGTTATAAATATGATTTTTTCAGAGTAAGCTGGTAATATTTTTCTATTGTTTCATTATTTCTCAACAGCAAGAAATGCATAGATTTCGAAAGCTTAGTAAAAACTGACTTTTGAATTTCTTTAATAAAGTCGTTATTTTTAAAAATAGAAAGTTAAAAATTTGTGAGGACATATGCCTGGATGCGCTGTAACAATATCCATTAAAAAATCAATTTTGAGTTTTTCGGTTGTAACGACCTTTTGCATTTCATGTGACGATATACATTCGCACACATACATACATACATCCATATGTACGTATAAGTGTAGTTAATGCTTTTATCTTATAAATATTGCCAACATGTCGTCGCTTCTAATAAAAAATAAACAAACAATACAAAAACAAAATCCTTTCTCTGTTGAACATATTTGTCATAAATTAAAATGGAAAATGTCATATTTCCATTACAAATGAAATAAATAAATCAACAATTTTATTGCAACTTCGACTAAGAAAAGAGGAAAACATTATTTTTTTTGTTTTGTATTTTCTGTGCGTCGACTGTAAAAAAAAGAAAAGTACTCGTATTGAAAACTCCTCAAGAACTTTCATCCGCATTTTTTAAATTTTTTATGCGTGTCTTGTGACAACTTCAAAGAAACTTTTTCTCTTTCTTCAGCGAAATTCTACTTTTACGTATTTTCAGAAAATGAAGAAAAAAAAAAATAAAATAAAAATAAAAATAAAGCTAAATTATCTTAAGAATATTTACGATGCATTTCATGCACGCCTGCGTTTAAAAGACATTTAACTGTTAAAGAATTGACTGCCTGTCTACCTGGCTGGCTGCTGGCAGAACTTTTCATAGAAAAGCAGGAAAGATTCTTCAACACATTTATTTCTAGTACAAGTTAATTTTGAATTTTTGCACATGATTTGTTTCAAGTACCAAACGAGTTGAATAAAAAAAGCCCATCTTTATTTTATTTGGTTTTTTTTTCTATAAACGACGTTGCTGCGTACTTTTTTTCTGTGCATTTTTGGAACCGGTATTTCACGGAGTCATGACCGAAATGTTAAGCATTTTCTTTAAGGATGTAGGTATAGGAAAGTAGGTTCGAATTTCAACAATAGTTTTGTAAAATTGCCCTAATTCACATTTTCTGTGTGTGTGTGAGTTTTTTTTTTTTTGTAATTTTCGTTTCAAATTAAATGTACTTACGGGTGATAAAAGAATTTAGTTACCTGTAAAGTAGACAAAAGATAAATGAATTAGTTTATGGCAGGTAAAAAGATTATTTTTTAAATCTAAATAAAGTAAAATACAGTCCAATCTCCGTTAATGGACACTTCCCATAAGCAGACTCCCCCTTACGATCGACCCCGTTTGTAGGTCTCGGCAGCGCTCCATAAGAAAAGCAGACACACAGTTGACGAAACAATTCTCTTGGACGGTCATTTCATTTGTTTTTGTCCGATTTTTTTAATGTCATAATTTACAAATGTAAAATGCTAAGGTGATACAGAAGCTATGAATATTGTTTAAAATGTTTGAACAACATTTTCAAGGTGTTACTGCTAAGACACTCTAAATGGGGATGAAGGAATATTAATGAAATAACTCATAAGGACTCATAAAACAATTTAAATTAAAATTAATTATTAATTAATTAAAACAATAAAATTAAAAATATGCAATGCATATTAATGATCTTTTGGTGTTAAACCCAATTGAATGTTTTATATATTTATTTATTTAATAAAAGTATTTAAGAAAAAGAAACCATAATAGAAAAATTTCACTGACTTAAATTTGTAGTTTTCTCTTGACCGGACAACTCCCTTGTACGGACACATTTCAATGGTCTCTTCGGTGTCCGTTCAAGAAAGATTCCACTGTAGTCTTACAAATAATGGGAATTACTGTTTCCACAGGGCAAAAGCTGAATTTTTGGTGCGATTTTTATACAAACATTTTCCTAGAACAAGTTTGTATTGTGGCAAACAACCAGCTGGAATTACATACAATTCGTCGCAGTTTTCTGTGAAGTGGTTACAACTAAAGTGACCAGTAACTATGTCTTCGCCACTGAAACTTTCCGACAACAACTTGACACAAAGACCCACTAATGCACATCAGAAAACATGCGATATGTTTTTATGATTTAGTCTTAAACTGCGGTCGAACCCAGGACTTTTTGGATTTTGTAGTCAACGGGCAGCCATCGCCACGCTCAAAAGTGTCCCAATTATAATAATTACAGATGAAAGAACACCATCGGGCATGAGTCAGTGTGTAAACATGCAGCATTGGATCTTAAGCGCCTTCAGACCAACCCTTTTCACGTGGGTCTATTCCTATACATTGGATAGTTTGAGAGCTATCAGTTGATTAGTTTGTTTTGGTGTGGTTTTTTGTGTTGTGTGCCAGGGAAATAAAATATAGCAAAAAATTAAATAAATAAAATGTAGAAAGTATGTGCAGAACTGGGTGCATGTTTAAAATTTAACACAATTACACGACCACGTTAAGTACTTTGAGTGCTGCAGTTGTACAGTGGAGTTTTCTAGGAAATTTATATTGAAAACAAAACATTTTAGCGATTTCTAGGCATCTATTTGTGACTGTACAAAGTACGGAAGCATTATTTACATAGTAAAACAAAAATGGCAATTCAAAGAGTTAACAAATTTTTCAGCAAACAATTAAAAGCTTTTCGCCTCCCTTCCATGAACTGCCAATATTAATTACTGCTTCCTGGGAAGTAAATATGTACTTTAATATTTACACCACATCAATGTGCAACACATTTACCAAGATTGAAAACATAATAAAGCAACAATGCAACTTCCACAAAATTCATAAATGCATAAATCACCCTCTACTCGCTGCTACATGCATTTTTTATTTTTAATTTTTTTTTTCGTTATTGCAAATGTTGTTGCACTACAAAAGTTTTCAACATGACCGTTTTGTTTTTACTGTTTTACAAAATACAACAAATGTGTGGGTGGCTTGGTGAAACAAAAACAACGACAAATAATCCACCATTACTATTTTCTTTTTGTTGTTGTTTAAGTTTTACAAAAAGTTAGAAAAAAAAAAGCGGAACATGAATTAAGTGTTGCAAATGCATTTGATTGCAATGTGTTTTAGAAATTCATAGATAAAATAACAATAACTGCAATTGCTATTGTTGTTGTAGTTGTAGTTGCAATTGCAACTTCAACAACCATCAACTCGTAGGTGAAATTGAGGTTAATCTGCAACATTTGTTATTATTGGCAGCAGCAATTGTACATTAATTATGGCATTAGAGCAAACCAAACCATTTATTGCATTCGCCTGACCATATTTTTATCATCTGCGAGACATTAGGAGCGTTTTCAATTTTCTCTTTATTATTGTAATAAATACTCGTGATTATAACAAATGTCACTTTATTATCAATTATGTATACTTTTCAAATTGCCATATTAAAAATAGAAATTAATAGAAATGGCTGTGTTTAGTGAAATTTTTAAAAAGAATTTTGTCTATGCGAAATTGCTGAGATTTTGTTTTGTGATGCTTATAAGAGTGCGGCCACTGAAAGATAATTAATTTGCTACCAAATTCTTCTTAATATTTAATTGAAATTTAAAAAAAAATTAATTTAAAAATGATTTTTTTATATTTTTTATGCATCTACAGAGCTGAAACTTTATGAGTGCCTCAACTATATATCTAAGAATGAGATGATAGCATTTGTTTTTTATTTTTATTGTCATGAACATCGGTGGGGAGTAGCAAAAGTACATCTATGCTTTATTGTCATGCTTGGTACAATTGCACCACGAACCATCGGCAACAAACAACTTTCAGTTCACTGGTATAATACGGATCGAACGATTGTGGGTGATAATGCATCCATAGTAAAATTAAAAACAAAAAAAACAAAAAAGATGTGTGCACTGTTCTGTAAGCACTCGAGGTACTCATTGGAAGTCCGAGGCTACACAGAAAAAATCGAAAATTAACTTCAATTAAAAAGTTTCTTAGTAAATTAAAAAATAAAATAAATTAAATATAAAATTAAATATAACATTTTATAATTATATGATTAAGATATTTAGCTTCAATTATGCCTTTATCTAAACAGTACTGTTAGATCTTGTTGTATTGCAGTTTACTTAATATATAAATAAATAAATTGTTCTTCCAATTAAAATGTTTACCAATTTTCAGCCAGCAAACAAAACGATCATATCAATTAATATATTTGTATTTATGAGGTTTTTCAACATTTAAAATTCAATTGAAATCTTATTTATTCAAGTGTAGGTTCATGGACTTAAAAAATTTTTATTTTTTTCAACTAAAGAATTTAATTTTTGCAATTAAAAAAATTGTTTGAAAGAAATACTGAAAATAATTTCCATTTAATTGAATTTATTCCCGCGAAAATTTTTTCTGTGTATATATCATTATAATAAATATATGATAAATGCAAGATGGGTATATGCGCGTACAAAGTGGTGACTACTACAGTCCACGTTAGTTATTTGATTTCTTTTTGGTTTTCGCGGGTTTTCGTAGGGTACCAACCGAATCAACCAACTAGAAAAAAAATACAACTTTTGACGTACACAAAAATATCAAATAAATTAGAACAAAATTAAAACAACCACCCTTATCATGAATAATATTTCCCTCGTAATTATTTCCCTTTTCACATATTTGCAATCATCAATCAATTTCCCCCTATCGTGAACGATTTTTCTCACGCGAGTTTTTTTACTTTTCACTTTGATTTATTCACTTGATTTTTGCTGGGGAATTATATGCAAAATGTAAGTAAATTCTTCTTTCATTTATATATTTTGATAAATATTTTTTTTTTATATCAATGTCAGCTATTATAGTAGAAACATACATAAGAAAACAAATAAAATGCAAACCAACAGACCAATTGAGTGAGTTTTGTTAAGAGTATACAAAGATATTGCGATCCAATTTTGGAGTTATTTTACGGATTAACGTAAACTGCATCATAGTTCCAAGCCTAAACATTTTATTTAATTTGTTGGAGTACGCTATTTGTATTTATTTTATTTTTAAACTCCATAATTTTCACGCTTTCGTTTAATTCTTGAATTCAGTTACTTTTATTGTTCAAATGCAATACCAATAATGCGGGTGACTATTTAACTTAAAAACACAACTTAAGACTTAAACGCACGAATTTTTATTTCCGCATTAAATTTAAATTGGTTGTCTTTTTAATTAATTTGTATGTTTTTGAAATCTTCTTCACTTTTCTGCATTCACAGAGAATGAGAACGTGGAAAAAATTCCACCTGAATTTCATGATACCAATTTTCACCTCGAGGGGAATGAAAATTTTACGTGAATAAAAATTTCACTTTTATTCATGATAGGGGTGAATATCTCTATGGTTTTTTTCCAGAAGGAATTATTATTATTTTCGTTAGGAATACCTTTTTGAAAAAATCAGGAAGGAAACTTAGGGTTTTTGTCATATATAAAATAACAAGCAAGCTAATATAATAAAGAACATATCTTTTTCTTGATGTTTGCGTCAATATTAATCTGTTAAAAATTTGCAAGAAGCAAAATCTTAACACTGAAATTCAATTCAATTCACTTATTAGTGTCTAATGTGTATTGGAACTGGAATAGGAAAAATGCACCGGAGCTTGCTTAATAGCAAAACCATTTGACAATGTTTAGCTGTCAGGTCTACTTTACAAACTCGAAAAATATAATATGCCTTTATTTTTATTATTTTATACTTAAACATAATATGTTAAGCGCCAAATCATTTAGAATATCCAATATGGGAAGACTGAGTACGAATATATTTGACATTTGCAATGGGCTACAACATTGTATGGCAAATTCACCGCCATTTATAAATTATACTTTTGCAATTTCGTACGGAAAAGCGAGAACATAACAGTTTTTGCCGAGTTTTCTTCTTGTTAAAATTTAAAGGATTTATTACATGAAAATAAAAAGAAATCTCTACGGAAAAATCTTCGCTTCCTTCTTCTGCCACGCCCCTTAGCCTAAAAACGTTTAATAGGCTGCACGCAAGTTTCGAGCAATGTAAAAGCAAATTCATTTGTGAAGATGGCTTCGCTGTTCATAAGAATAGATATCAGCTGTTTTCTTGCCCATAATTTGAAACAAAAGTTGTCCAGCAAATTTGCAAGCAAACTCAACAAGTTTTAAAAGTATGTATGTGTAGATTAGTATAAAAGAGGATTTTAAATTTTGAAAAGCAAAAATTTAACATGTAACCCCCTGTTAAACACAGAAATTATTAACTTTAGAAAAAAATTTCGAATTCAGCCTGGCAATACTTAAGAAAATTATTTAATTACAACTGTTGTGTTAAAGAATAGTTCATTATTGTTTTAAAAAAACAAAATTTACCCTACGACTTGAGTTCATGAAAAGTTCAAATCAGCTTTCATTCCACTGTGCACTTGTGCAAGCGTACATGGCCTTTAATGTACCACGAGTACAACGATTTATATTGTGGCATTAAAACGTATTTGTATTTATGATTAGAAAAACAATTGTTAAGTTTTCTTTTTATTTACAATAACAATAACAACAAGACAATCAGTAACTCATACTTGCCAGGCAAATATGGTGAATGTACCACGAAATAGAAAAAAAAGGAAAAACGCTCAAGAAATGAATGAAAATAAAACAAAAAAAAAAAAACTTGACTGTTGCCAATCACATTAGCAAAGAGCAGAAAATAAAAAAAAGATTTTCTTTAAAGGAAAAACTACAATAACAATAACACACACACAATGACAATGAAATGCCGTAAGAAAAACATATGCAGACATGCACAATCCAAATGCATTTTCCATAGAAATAGAAAGAAATAGAAACTAACAAAGTTATTGCTTTCGTTTCAGGCCACAAAAGCTTTCCGAGGTGCAAATGAACAAATAAACACTTGAAATTGTACGAGTGTTAAAAACAAATAAAATGAAACAAACAACAATCATTAAAGCAGCAAATAATGAGGACGCCCATGAAGATGATGGCGACGAAGGTGACGGTGATGATGATGTTGCATGGGTATGTTGTTTGCTGTTGTTACATTTTACAAATGTAAACAATGTTTGCTGGTTTTAAATAGTGACTGTTTTTTTTTTTACAAAGTGCATGATGCCACAAATTGACAAATTTTTAAATATGAACAAAAAAAAACAACACGAAAACGCTGAAGATGATGGTGTAGCAGCCTTCGAAAACAGCATGTTGTTACGTTCTGTTTGTCAGTGTGACTTCTAATTTTTGCCTTCGATTTAGTATTATTCTTAGTAATTATCACAAGTAATTTTAAATTCCTGTATGTTATCCATCATTACACTATTTAATATTGAACAAATTTTAATTAACTTAAAAAAAAAAAAATATTTGTCACGTATCGAACGATACAGTGGTATTTCTTCTTGTGAATTTACGAAGTACAAACGATTTTGTTTTAAATTTTCCAAAAAAATTCTTTCCTTCTACTATTTATTATTTTCTGCTATTGTGAATATATTTGGTGTATGTAAATTTTTGTTTAAAATAAAACTGAGTAAAACTTGTCAATTCCAAACTTACAAAACATAAGGTTACCATATTTTCACCTTCGAATGCTTAAAGTTCACATAAAAAGGTACGGGTAAGCAAAGCTGTATCTTATCTAAGAATTTTCTGTTAAAGTATACTTGTAAAAATCAGAAAATATTTATCTGCACGATAGCATCCTGACTTTGCCCATAATGATGTTGTTGGTCCATGAGGCCTCAATATTTTAATTAAATATATTCACATTGTATAGCTGACAAAAATTTAATCATGTGATGGTCACGTCAATCATATGTTTTCCTTACAAGTAAAAATTTTCAAAGTTCCTAATTTTTTTTTTTTTTAATTTTTTCTTTAAATCTCAAGCAGCCAGCCGTGGTGGTAATGCATTACAGTGATGTATGGGCCGGCAGTGAATATCTCTGATTTATATAGAGAAATTCCTAGGCAATAATCACCAGAGCCGTGGGTAAATATGCATGTTTTTTTTTTTTGATTTTGCTTTCTGTTTTATGACAATAAAACTAAGCATTTTAACGCTCAGATCATTCGAAAGAAGACAGAAGAAATAAAAAAATATCATAATCATCAATATAACTTTGTTTTTTTTTAATGTTTTATTGTCTAAAAGAAATTGTAAAGAAAAATTGTATATTAAAGCCATCAAATACTCCTAAGTGACTTTCACGTCTAAATAATATACAGTTTTAATTAAGTCTCTTGACCTTTTCTTTTTTCACAATATTTACCAAGAAAACTAAAACGTTTTTTTTTCATTCCATTATGTTTAATATGAATAACAAAAAAAAAGTTAATTTCCAGCGATGCGTTATTTGGATAAATGTGTATTTGATATTGGACGGCAAATATTTATGTACATGAGGCGCGTTTACAATGATGCCCATTAAGCCATAAAAAATACACTTTATATTGTTGCTTCAACTTTCCCATAATTAAAAAAAGAAAACACTCTTGTGTTTGCGTAACCGACAAAACGGTCTGTAGTTCGTTCACGAATTTTATAAGTTTTGTGCGACAGTTTGTCTAAGGAAAAGGAACATTAGATAAACGTATTTATTTTTAATAGAATAATAAAATAATGACTTGTGATAACACTGGTCAACAATAAAAAACCCTTTTAGCATAGAAAACGTTTATTTAGTTATGCTTGGAACATTGGGAAAAAATAATAGAAATGAAATTACAATGTTTTAAATACGAATAGTTTTCTTTTTGTAATTTGTTTTTATTATGATCCGTTTTATCAGCACAATGACATTATTAATTTACAATGTAATATTAACGAAAATAAAACTTCAAAACGGGTAATCGAAAATGGTATTGGTAGAAGCTGTAATCAGCGTTGCTTATGTACGAGTGGTTCCAACATGAATGCTGGATGTGTAAAAAATAGTGCATTTTTGCTTTTTTTCTTCTCTTTCCTGGTGTTCGCATGAGTAATTTAAAATTAGTAAGTACCGTAGTTGTTACAAAATTTTGTTGATATTTTCATGAAAATGTATGCCGGCCAGTGTCAAACTTTTTATTAAACTAGCAGAGTTCTTATGCATATTTTTCGCAAATTTTTCGGTTAATATTTTGTATAGTTTTTTTTTTTTTGGCGCGCTACTCAGGGGATGACCCCTATACATGCGCCGGAACTAAGAAACGAGAAATCGCACGTGTTTATATAAAAATTCCCAATAAGTATTTGAGAATTACTGAGCGCACAAACAAAAAAAAACATTTTAAATGGAATAACAAACGTTTTTTGTAAGAAAACATTTTTTTCAAAATAAAAAAGAACTTAAACCTCTCCTTAGAAATTTGGGTGTGAAGGGAAAAGGAAAAAATTCTCGTTGAATGTTTATTCATAACTAATAGGGGAGCGGAAAAATTGTACAAAGTAATTCGATCTATTGTATGTCATAAAGACGGTATTGTTCATCTATGGTTACTCCGTTACCACTTCACCTTCTTCTTCCAAGAATGACAACAATTTAACCCAATAATCTGTCACTTTTTCGCTTCTTGGGGCGATTCAGTTTTGCATCGATGAAAAGAAAAATAATCGAGTGGCAATTCGATATGATTCTTCTTCAATGTTTTTAATATGTGTATATATATACTCGTATGTACATACGTATGAATTTAAAATCTTATGATTAGTGAAATAACCTTTTAGGCAAAATTAGACAAATAATCTTTTCAGGAAAAGTAATTTGCCTTTTAACTACCTTGTTGCCTACGCTATCTTGTATGTTCTTGTGAATTGATTTTCCTATACTTATTTATTTTTAATTATATTATTAATTGACCTTTTTTATTATATTCTTTCAAATATATTTATTAAGCTTGAGGTCTTTTTTATTTTTTTATTTGGTTTTTTTTTAATTTTTTCCTGATGAATAATAAAACCAAATAAAATAAAAAAAAAAAAAAAAGACTTCAAGCTTAATAAATATATTGAAAAAAATACTTATTTATTTTTTATTAGTATATATGATTCTATTTGTGCTTTTTCCCCTATAAACTATATGTGAAATTTATTATTACATACCTTATGATATTCTCATACAGTATGAAAAATATCATAAAGGATTTTATTACAAAAGCAACTCAATAATTGAGGAGGAAAGCATATCCATATATCAAACGAGAAATTAATTGAATTTCGAGGGCCGTATGCCCTGACTTGATATATGCAAAGTCCACACGGCTACTGGGAATGAGCAGGAAAGACTTGAGGGTTCTGATAGGGGCTTTAACAGGGCATTGAGGGTGGCGATGGCACGATGGATGGTAGTCTGCACGTTGACTACGAACCCAAAAACAGACCTGGGTTCAACACCACTTTCGGACTAAAATTTTAAAATAAAAATAAACATCACGCATTTTTCTGATGTGCATTAGTGTGTCTTTGTGTGTCAGTTGTTGTCGGAAGGTTTCAGTGGCGAACGCATAGTCACTGGTCCTCTGATTTTTGCAGGCTATGCGAGGAACAGGAAGAGGCACTGGAATACGTCTTCAGTCATCTCGCTGGTTACAACGTAACAAGGTAAGGTGGCTGGGTAGCAGATTCCTAATGGGGCTGGGGAATATTGCGTGGCGGGATATCGGTTGAGGGCCTCATTGTAGCGATAGGATGAGATGACTGTGGGCGGGATTTATCTTCCCTTTTCTTATCTTCTCTATTCTTCTACTATCTCTCTCTCTTATTTTTATTTTCTCGAGGGGATTCACAATTCACCCTATGGATCTTCGGCTGGAGGTGTTCCGGTTAAGAGGGCACCACCCTTCCTTACATTAATTTCCCTTCATAAAGTATAAAGCGATTCTTCTTTCCCATTTTAGTTACATTTCTAGTGAATGACTAAATTAAACAATAAGTTTTTATTCTGTTTTCCAACAAACCCCAAACACAGAAATGCACTCCAAAAGCATTCAAATATCAACTTGTATTCAAATAAAAGTATTTACATTCATTTTTGAAATATTTGCGGAGAGCACAAAAAATCCATATCCGCCTGCTTTACATTTAAATATAATCAACAGGAAAATATTACGAAATATTTATGATCATAATGAAAGAAAAAAATTAAAAATAAAAAAAAGTGAAATAAAACAATGTACAACTCAACCACATATTCAGAAAATTCGTACATGAATAATTAATTGAAAAACAAAGAGAAACAATTGAATTTGTAAAACATTTTTCCTCTTTTTGCCCTTCAGCTGCTTCATTTCAGAATTCAATGGAATAGTGACAGAAACAATGAAACTATTTTAACATTCTAAATCATAAGTTAACCAAACATTTTTTTTTGTTGGTTTTTTTCATTATTTTCGCAGTTAATTTATTTAAATTATTACGAATACCACCGCTTTAAAAGTTTCATCTCTCTTTTTTTAGCTGCAATTTTTAACACCAACAATTTCCACTTTCGTGTAAGTTTTTGTTTTTATAAATACAAACACAGTGTATGATTTTGTTTGTATGGGGGAATGCGAGTGTGTGTGTGTGTGTTTGTGCACAAGTTTTGTTGCGATTCGAGAGCACTTGAAAATTGCATGCAGTAACGTTTACCATAAAGTAATTACAGTGATTTAAGGTTCCGTACGCCCATGCAGTAATTTGGGACTAAAAATATGTTCAAATAGAAACGCACTTTTTTTTACTATAAAAATCAACGGAGCTACTGAACGATTTTTTAATAACACTTTACAACACTGCATGCGGTATTTTTTTGTAGATAACAGGTGTGATAATACCGCAGACCTCAATTAACGGCCATTTAGTATATCCAATCAATAATTTACACTGATTAGTTATAGATGTTTGAAAATGTTCTGAAGTAGCATATTAGCGGTAAGAGCGTGCATGTACAGTCAACTCTCGATAATTTGGAATTCAAAAAACCAAAGCAAAAGTTCAAATAAACGAGATTTGCTATTAACAAAGTTTAATTAAAAGCACAGCGCATGGTAAAAGCAATATATTACTAAAGCAAATAACAAAAACATAAATACATTTACACTACGAGTTCAAATTGTAGAGTGCTCAAAAGTCAATCCTCAAGATCACATTTCTCCATATAAACTAAATTAAATAATAATTTTTTTTTTATATTTTGCATAAAACAGGCACATTAAAATATTTCAAATTATAGAGCGTAGAGGCAAAAAAATTCAAATTAAAGCGATCATTATGCCCATCAAATAATTTCAAATTTCCGAGAGGACCAAAATAGATGCAATTTTTTTTTTCAATTTATCGAATGTTTTTCAAGGGACCTGAAAAACAACTAAAATTATTGCGAGATTCAAACTAACGAGTTGAAACGTATCAAGAGTCGACTGCATGTATTTATTAAAGCAACTAACATGGCTATGTTAGCCTGAGTATAGATACTCTAAAAAGTAGATCTTATTTCAAACTTGCTCTTTAAACTCTGAAGCTTTTAAAGATTTACGGGTTAAATAGATCTTGCGCGGGTGAAAGTAAAGTTTAAAAATTTATAACCCTAGACACAAACCAATTGCCCTTACTGAGTTGTGTTAACACATAGAAAAAAGTAAAATCAATTAAAAAATACGAAGATTCAATTAAAGTAATAATTAGACTTCAACCAAAGCAAAGACCTAATTGGGAAAAATTTAAGTATTATATTTTCTGTAAAGATAACATAACGAAATCAGACATAAAGACACAGTGACAAAGGTGCTTCCATAGAAGATCTTGTGATCCGAAAGCCAATACAAAATCGGATCAGTTCTACTTCTTTTTCCTTACGGTTGTCATTGCCGGAAGTTCTATTTTGTTATGACAATTCATTGAATCGGATGTTCGTGATTCTAAATAAATCTTCTTTTATATCCTTTTTCATATCCGTCACTTTAAGTGTAACGGCTATATAGAAGTTTGGTAATTTCGTGTATAATTTCTTTAATACTTATTTCTGAAAAAAAATTTATATATTTTGAAAAATGTTACGAATAGACAAGTTTATTGAGCCATATCTGTCCGTTGAAATCAACTTTCCAGCCAAACTAAACATTGCACAGAATTCGTTTTGGTGTCAATCGGTCAGTAAATTGTAGACCTGAATCAGTTCCTATTTAAATTCTGCCGAATCATTCAATAGTTGGTGAGCTACAGCCGAAGAAGCACAACCACCTAGTTTTTTTACTTGAAATTTTATGAAAATAGTACTTCCATAATTTTGAAACTGCTGGATTGATTTTGGTGAAGTATAGTCCGCTTATTTTAAATATCATTTGGTCCCGCTAGGTCGGCATATGGTAAATTTCAACTTTACAAATTTAGTTGGCAACAGTTGTGTATATTGGAATCAAAAACTCCCGTATTCGTTTTTATCAAAGAATTTGTATATCGGTAAGTGAAATGCAAAATCACGTAACTAACATTTTTACTTTTCTACAAGAGGAAAAAAAACTTTCTAATATAATAAACATATTTGTAGTTACATTCTACTGATTTTTGTTTATAAAATAATTAGTTTTTATTATACAAATCTAAAAATTTTTGAGAACATGCATTTTTCTGATATGCATCACAATCAATCAAAAAATCTATATCGAAATTTTTGTTAGTTACGTGGTTTTGCATGCCAACTAACTATATTATAGTTTAAAATTTTTTTTATAACCTAAGCCACCTGAGAAGTGGTGAAATGTATAAAATACACAGAGAGTACTGATAATGGGAGTTTGGCGACTTTTGAAAACGCGTTCTGCTTAGCCTGTGTCCATTGGCATTGAATGGCGTTCTTTTACCCTTGTTCCCTTGCAAGGCTGTCACAGGTCTAATTATTTCCTTACAAACTTCGGCTTAATTTGGATTAAAAATTAACAAAGTACAAACTATTTTTTTAAGTTTCCAGCCATTGGATGAAATTTTACTCGTTCATCTGTTTCGTTTCGGTATTGCGGACCCCAGGCGATTTTGTTTAAAAGATTTTATAAGAAAAAAACGTCTGCATTTAGAGATGAGTGCGGCATATATATCTTGCAACACTTGCAACATCAGAAAACTTTATTTATATAAAGAACTTTTAGAGTTGACCTATGAATTATTTTTATTATTTATTGTATCATATTAACAATGTGTAAATACATACCCTGTAGGAAATTTCATTAATGAGACTGTAGCGATTGAGTCTGCAATTTGGCAGCAGTTCTACTACTGACCAAGAATACACAAGATTTTGAGTTGGACTTACACATGTATTACTTATCTCATGTCATTTGAAGGGGCAGGAGAACCTATTTTTTTCTATAAAAAGTGATGGGTTTCATTGCCGATTTGAGTTTTGTCAGTGTAGATACCAAGTTATTGCAAGTCATTCGATTAAAATTTTAATTAAAGCTTTTCTAATATAACATATGAATATATATATATATATAAACTACATGTGTAAAAAATAGCCTTGGGAGCTTTTTTGCATTTTCTTGCTACTCGAATTCAATTTCATTTGTTTCCTTGAAACTCTAAAGTGACTTTTTAAATCGACCATGGTCATTGTGAAATTTTCTACATCATCACATTTTATTTATTTATACAGTCATTTGCTTTGTTATTTTTTATTTTTAATATTTTTATTTTTATATTTTTAATTATGTTTATTGGTACTTTTTGAAGCGTTTCGCTGCAAAATACCTTTTATTTTTATTTATAAATTATTTTTCTTTTTGCCGTGGACAAGTGCACTTTTGCTGACTTTTACATTTGTTTCGAGAGCACAAAAACTGCAACAATTTTATCTTTTTATAAATTCGTTACAGATTTTTTTTCCGTTCAAAGTGGTATTGTATCTACGAAAGTAAGTGTGACGTTTTACTTTTACAAATATGTGATGTTTTTTTTTAGAAAAAAAAGAAAATAAATGTTTTTTTGTTATTAACAAGCCAGTGTTTCTTTGTCATTGTTGCATTGTTATTTTTAGTTGTATGGAATTTTTTTAACTTTATGTACACACGAGTACATTGGTTCATATCAGTTTGCAGTTTTTTCTTTTTAATGCAAACAAATAATATTAAAATAAGTCTGCAAAGGAATTTCCCAGTGAACAACTGCACATGTAAAAGATTTTGGTGATTCAATCGCAGCATTTAATGATCAAACAGGCGTGTTATGAAAATTACGTGATTTTAAATCACATGCTGCTTTAATATCACACGGGTTTCTTAATGTTCGGTATAATTTTAAACGCCTGATTTCGTTATTTATACGGTGTTATAAATCCCAAAAAATTAAATTTTAACGGCAAAAACGACTCATCTAAACTTTTTTTTTTAAATATTTAAGTGTATTTTTTGAAAATAAAACAATCAATTTTTCAAGAACAACAATATTTGTTTAAATACTCTATATAGACATATCGTCGGTGATACAACAAAATCCGCTATGTGTTTCTTCGAACAAATTAAATTTCTTTGATGGAACGGGACGTAGCTTTGAAAAACATCAAAATTAATTAAAAAATTAAATAAAAATTCTATATTTTTACATTTCAAACACGAAAAAAAATTAATTCATGTGAAATATTGACGTAGTCTGTAGTTTTTACTAACCCAAAGAAAAATATTGAAGCTGATTATTGATGAGTGCGGCATGCATTATCATGTTAAGTTGTGTTTTTAAATATTCAAGGGCCAGTGTATTCGGCACCCACATAAAAAGTATTGCATTTTAACAATAAAAGTACCTGAATGCCAGAATTAATAAAAGTGTGAAACTTAAAAAATTTCAAAAAATAAAATAAATAAATATAAAGTACTCGCAAAAAATTTAAATAAAATATTTAGACTTGGAACTATGATGTACCAGCAGTTTAAGTCAATCTGTAAGAGAACTCCAAAACTCGGCCTGCAATACAAAAACATGTATAATTTTACAAACACACCAAATGGCGAGTTGGTTTACATTTGATTTATTATTTACGTATCTGTGCACTATAAAAACTTATCTTGATATAAAAAATTTTATATTAATCAAAATATCTAACTAAAAGAAGAATTTAGGTACATTTTGTTCGCAATTCCCCGGCAAAAAATAAAATGGAAAAGAGAAAAAACTCGTGGGAAACATCGTTCACGATAAAGAAAATTTTGTTTGACATTCACGTGAGATGATTCATGATAGCAATTTTGGGAAGAAAGATAGATTTGTATATTTTTACAAGGGCAGTCAGTGAAAGAAAAATTTACAATTTGCCACTCCTATCGTTAATGCTCCAAAGATTTTTATAATTCAAATGGAAATTTCCTACGATATCAAAAACGGTAATTTGGCGCAAAAACTATAGTAGACACCGATCTTGAAAATATTTTATAACAGCAACTGTACTCGTCTGCTGGGTCATTGTCTACTGTTTCCAATGGAAGAGTGTGTGTAACACAATGAATGCACTACACAAATGCAACTGCATTTGGTTTGTAATTTTTCTATTATTTTTAATAGTGTTGCCTTTTCAACTCTTCATTTTAAAATGCACGTTTTTTTCAAGAGTAATTTTTGATTTTGCTCGTTTTTAACAATTTATATCAGTTTTACGAATACGTTTCTGTATTTCTCTTATTTTAAAGTTAATTTTTTTTTATCTAATTTAAAATTTAAGTACTGTTTGAAAAAAAGTCCACAGGAAAATTATATTTCATTGCAATAACATCGATTGTCGTCGTTATTGTTGTTGTTGTTGTTGTTTGAACTGCTATGGCAGCAATTAGACTTATGAAAAAAATCCCCTAAAAGATTTATATTTTCTGTTGCAAATAAATTCAGATTTATTTGAACAGCAAAATAAAATTTTTTTAACAAGATTTTTCGCATATTAATTTATATTTTTGTTACACAAAAAAAAGAAACGAAAAAAGAAAAACAAAAACAAAAAACAAAAAACAAAAAAACCATGGCAAAGGTAGCTGATTGTAATGAAAATAATTGTAGGTTTTAATTTAAAAATGTTTAACAGCACATTAAGTACTTGAAAATACTTATGAAATAAGAGATACAAACAATTTTGAAACGGTAATTTAATACTTTAATAATACTTTAATTTTCTAATTACGAGTACATTTATCAAATTGTTTAAATAATACTTCAACCTCTTAAACTATGCCAGTCGTATACAGTGTGAGACAAAATTGCTTACAAAATTATACTCATTGACAAAATATGACCATATTTTTGCTAAATATCATTTTAGGCTTGTACGTCAGAATTTTAAAAGTATATTTGTGTCACTCAATTACATTTACAGAACACAACAATTATTTTAATTTAGTCTTGCAGATGTGAATATTTTTATATTCTAAGAGATCTAATTATGCACTACTTGGTATTTGGAAAGGAATAGTAAGGAGAAGAGGAAATAACATAAAAACATAAAACTATACGCCATAATTGATTGCAACATACCATAAGACAGCATTTCTTGTGCTAAATGGACGCTTTAATTTTGAAGCTAAAGAAGAAACATTTTGTTTATTATTTTCACATCGTTTTTTTGTTTATTATTATTAAAATATCACATTGCAAGTAAATATGGTATAAAAGTTCACAGTTCAGAAAAGTAATTTTTTAGAAGATTACTAATTACAAAACCAAATTACCTTTTTAAAAAGTACCTTTTAAAATTGTTTCTGCTGTAAAAGTACCTTTTTAAAAATCTTATAATGAAATTGGCTTTTAAAGAAGTACATTTTTAAAAATTTATTTTTTTTTAAATTTTAAAATTACCTATAAAAAAGTGTGCACCTGCAGAACGGTGTCTTTCAAAAAGTACCTCTTAAAAAATTAATTTTTTAAAAAGTACCTTTTAAGAAAGCACTTTTCAGCTTCTAAAAAAGTACTTCTAGAAAAGTCGTTTTTTCAAAAAGTACCTTATAAGAAAGTGGTTTTTACATTCTAAAAAGCAGAAATATTTTTTTAAAAAGCTGTAACCAATCCACAGGCACATAAGAACGCCCTCCATCGTCGGTATTGTTTAACACCGGCGAAGTAAAAATGGCTACTAAAAACGAATTCAGAATTTAATACGTCTCCTTGACATCAGAGACGCTACAACACTGCTATAGAATTAAATAACGTACAAAAACCAGTGTTGTACGATAGTGAAGCTTCACTTCATATTTTAAGAAAGCACTTTTCACCTTCTAATGAAGTTCTTCTAAAAAAGTCTTTTCTCAAAAAATACCTTATAAGAAAGCACTCTTCACCTTCTAAAAAACTACCTTCTAGAAAAGTATTTCTTTTACAGTACGTTTTAAGAAACCACTTTTTACCTTTTAAAAAAGTACCTTAGAGAAAATTTCTTTTTTAAAAAAGTACCTTTTAACAAAGCACTTTTCAAAAAGGTACCTACTAAAAAACAACTTTTAAAAGAAGAACTTTAAAAAGAAATAAAGAAAGTACTTTTAAAACGTACATATATTTTCAAAAAAGCACCTCTTCCAAGAAGTAAATTTTAAAAAGTACCTTTATGCAGTTACTTTAAGCAGTAGCTTAGAGAAAAGTTTACTTTAGAAAGTTCATTTTACATTTCAAATAAACTCCTAAAACTTTATTTCAGTTTAAAGTGCGGTTTCGGTTTCAAAATAAGTTCAAATGAAATCAATTGAAATTTAACAGTCTGAACAGTACACATACATATATCACACTGGAGTGCCCAGCAACGGTTGCCAGCCATAATCGAATCCAGAATCTTATTTTCACAATCGTGGAACACATTTTAAGGTTGGGTTACAAACAAAGTTGTGTTTTCAAAAAGACTAACTTTGTCATCAAAATATGTTTGTCATGTATTAAGAAAAGAATTTCCCAGAAGGTACAAGTAATAACATTTTTATCTGTGTTTTAAATAACTTTCATGTGTAAAACATTTACAAGTGTGTTTGTTGGGTGCAGCATTCCAAAGGGTAAAAAATTAACAGGTACATATTGTGAGGAAAACGAAACAAAATTGATATTCCATAATGTTCCATAAAATTTCAAAATTCATAATTTTTTCTCCAACAGAGAGAGAATCAAAAAATTTCAAATTTAATTACATCAGCGATTGTCAATTTTGCAATTTATTTCACAAATTTGTAGACTGATTTTCTCTCAGAATGAAAACGAAAAAAAAAATATTACAGAGTTTGTAGGGATTTTCCCCAAAGAATTCAATTCAAGGTATGCATGCTTGAGTTGTAGTTGTTGTTGCGAATGCTGCTGCTGATTTTGTTATTGTTATTATTATTGTTATTGGATTTGTGTTGGCTGAGGAGAAAAAAAAAATACACAAAAATGTGGATGTGCTCCAAAAGATTTAAAAAATCTCGTTTGTTCCACTTGGTTGCTCAAGTACTACGAAGACGTTTTTGAAAAAAAAAATTGCTTCAGTTATTGTTTTCTGCTTATTTTTGTTATAATTTTTTTTTTGTAGTATGAATGTTGTTTCTGTTGTTATTGCTACCATTTGAAGCCCTAAGATTTTATTTATACTTTTTTTTTGTATTAAAAGTTACATTTAATTTTATTGCAGTTGTTTATGTGTATGTGTGTGAGCTGGAAAAAAAAGTTAATTTTATGTAAAGCCCAATTACATTTTTTATTTGAATAGCCGACTGTAGGCAGCCAACAGACAGACTACTGCACAATTTCAATACAAATAAAGAATATGAACTGCCATCAGGGCAGCAGTTTCGAGTTTTGAAAACTTAATGCAACAGCAGCAAATATTGTGGTCGTCAAAAGAAGGTGCACACACACCATCTATAATTTTTAATATTTTGATGAAAAAAAAAATTTATATTTTCACTTGTAAAATTATGAATGTAGAATTTTTTTAAGAAATTTGAGATTTTCTTATAAAATTTCTAGCTGAAATCAGTTTCAATTTGTTTTACAATGACTCGAGCTATGTACACACGATTGTCAGATATTACAATATTGTCAGAAAAATTGTCAAAAAATGTTTAACAACCCTGTGAACTTACAATTTTTCACTGGCAACCTTGTCGCAAAAAGCATTGTCATTACATTGTACGACAATAAAATGGTCAGATATCTGACAATAATGAGAACATCCGGCATTGCCATAGACATGTAATTGTCAGATATTGTACGGTCATTTCTCGTTGTCAGATGTCCTTAGTTTAGTGCACCGTACAATAACACCACTGTCAAATAAATACTTCTATTGGCAACGCTGCCCATAAATATTGAGAGACAAAGTATAACATCGGATCTGGTAACTTTTGCTATACAATAATCTGACAACTGTATGAATTGACAATTTTTCTTGGCACATAAATTTATTGTCGGACAACTGTGTGAACAATGAAGAGTTTCCCAAGTCTGAACTGACAATTTACTATTTAGTGACAATTTTTCATTGTCCGTATGTTGTCAGACTATTTTCATACCTTACTATATTATATGGACGGAAGTAGTATCTGTGGTCAAATTACCGCATTCGATTCCAATCGACAAAATTATATTAAAATGCATGAGAATTTCGTTCGATAGCGCATGCAGTAATTCGGACCCATATTAATATGTGTTAGAAAGAGCTTTCAAACAAAATGAATTGCTGCAATTTATTCCGAGTTTTCACAACTCAAATCCAACATACTAACATTTGAATACAAAAATTATAAACCTTATGTAAAACGTAAATATTGACGTGCACACGAAATGACATGTGTATCTCAATGTGACATTACATTTGAAAAATATGTACATATAATGCGAATACAGCTGTAATGAGTGCTAAAAATATGTAACATTTTTCTAGCGCATACTGTATACAAAAGAATATATTTTGTATAGTAAAGTTAACCAAGTTATTGCAGTCAGGGCTGTGTGTGGAGTAAACTAGCATAAACTGAGACTAAATTGGAAGCGGTTTCCTGCAGGGGAAATAATAGTAAGGTGGCCTGCCTTTGGTTGGCCAGTTCTGCATAAGTACAATGTTAAGAATATTTCAAGAATACCGTATATGGCATGGCATACACAGGGAACATCATCAAAAGTTTACAAAATGTAACTGATATTTATTATTTGTAGTTGCTTTATTGTGTGTATTTGTTTTTGCCAAGATAAGGCTTCTACAACAACAACAACAAAAACAAAAACCGTGTTACACACATAATCAAAAAATAATTCAAAATGAAACTGAAAATTTGAAAGTAGTATTTTTAGACTTAAAAATTTTAAAGGTGTTTAATTTGAGGAAAGAGGGCAAAAGAACAACGACAACAACAGCAACTACAGCAAGAACAAAAGCAGTAAGAAAAACGTACCTCAATGATTGTGGTTGTGTTCACTTAAAATAAATAAATAAATGAAAAAGTTAAGTAAAACAAACACAAAATATTTTTTAATATATTTTTTTTCCAACAATAAAGTCACTGCACTTGTTAAATGCATTTTTGACATTTGAAATTTATAAAAAAAAAACGACTTTTATAGCAGACTTTTCGTTAATAAATAAAAAAAAAAACGAAGTTACGCGCAAATAAAATGTCATAAATGATTTGGTAACTGGTTTACAATTCAAAAAAGCTTTTAAATATTTCAAGTTCTAGATACCTGAACTAAAAAGAGATCAGCGTTATTTAGCCTCAAATTTATTTAAGGAAAAATCAAATAAATGATTTTAATGCTGAATTTATTAGAAGCCGAGAATGACCGTAAATAAGAACTTTAAATAAAATTTTGGAGCATTTAATGAATAGTTGTCTGTCAGCGTCTCCTTTTTGATTGGCAGACATCTACAAAGAAAAGCTTTTTTTAAAAAAATTTATTAATTTGGGTAAATCATATCAATAGTGTGCAGAAAACTTCTGGCGAAAATGTCAAGTCTATAAGTGCGGAACACATACTACTTTTATCGCCGCATTAAAGCACAATCACAAATAAAAAAAAATTCGAATATAAAATTGATACGACTAAATGTTGATTAAAATAATGACTTAATTTAGATTTAACTTTGATTCAAATTGATGTGGAATGGAAAAATTTTCAAATTCCCTTAAAACAAATTGATTCAATATTTTTTGTACTAATTACAGTTTTTATTAACATTTAAATAAAAGCTATTATAATGAAAATAAATTTTTATTTGCATATAATGTAATTCTTTAACAAGTAACAAGTTACTAGAAAAGTTAAAGAACATCTTATGACTTGAGCCAATAATTTGCCTTTTCTAATCTAAAAATAGAAAATCAATTTGAAAAATCTTACCTTCATTAACAGTTGCATGATTTTCCCTCGTAATTATCCCTGTAAAGAAAATTGCAAGAAGAAAATATTCAAGTTTTAGTATCTGAAGAAACAATCAATTTTACAGTTGTTCTCTGTAATAAAGTTCAATATGCACTCGCAGCATAAAATTGCTTAATTTACCATTTACTCGTACTATGTGCATTCAGTTTTAATCAGAATAGCAGAAATCACATAAACTCGT
Source organism: Dexiosoma caninum (assembly GCA_963924685.1). Lineage (NCBI taxonomy): Eukaryota > Metazoa > Arthropoda > Insecta > Diptera > Tachinidae > Dexiosoma > Dexiosoma caninum. Next base: position 15,831,827 of record OZ004729.1, on the reverse strand, counting down.
ATTATTTTCTTATTAAACTTCCAGTTTTTTCTACATTCTTTTTGTTCTTTTAAGCCATAATATGACATTTTACGTGAACTCTGAGTTGAAGATAGATTTTACTTTTCTTTATAAGAGCGCAATTAGTTGTAAGACGTTGGAATAAAAAAAAAATTACAATACACAGCAAGAAATTCATTACAATTGAAAGTGTGGCTGTCAGGTGTCCGAGACTGTTTCAAGAACGCGGTTTGAATTTGTTGCACAACTTTAAGCAGTTGCAAATGCCAAATAAAATATTCGAATGATTTTTATTTAAGGCAAAACTCAGCTTCTTCATTTCCATAACACAATAAATAAAAGTGTGGAAGCCTGAATTGTTCAGAAAATATACAAGAGTTGTGTAAACTGTTGCCAGTTAATTTTGTTGGAGTGTACAAATAAACAGTTTACAGGGCCGACAAGAGTTTTTTTCATATTTAAAGAATGTCCAGCAGCATAATTTTCAAAATTTTTTTATGGCTTCCTTTTTTTTACTTCCAGGGACCTTGCTTAAAAAATTTTCCTTTTAAAAAGTACTTTTTTAAAATGCAAATATTTTAATTTGTTGAGGGGTATTTCTTTTAAGTTTCTTAAAGAGGCAATTTTTTAAAGTGAGTTCTTTTAAAATTTATTTACCTTTCAAAAGTAACTTTCTTAAAAGGTACTTTTTTTTAAACGTAAAAGTTCCTTGTAAAAGTTACTTTTTATAAGAGGTACTTTTATAAAGGAATTTTTATTTGAAAGATACTTTTTTTTAAAAAGGTGCGTTATTTTAAATAATCCATTTTTAAAAAATACTTTATTTTCAAAGGTACTTTTTGTTACGGAATTTTTTTAGAAGGCACATTTCTTAAAAGGTCTTTTGTACTTCTCTAAAAGATAATTCTATTTAAGACGTATTTTTTTGAACTGTGAAATGTTGAAAGGTACTTATTTTAAAACGTACATTTTTAAGTCGTACTTTTTGAAGTCACTTTTAAAAAGGTACATTTTTGAAGTTTACTTTTTGAAGTCTACTTTTTAGAGGCAATTTTTTGAAAAGGTATTCTTAAGTTAAATTTTAAACTTAAATTTGAAACTTAAATTTTCTATTGTATAGTTCACTCAACGATGACAGGAAATAAGAGAATTAGCCGTTTCAGGGCAAGTATTGGCCACTGTGATATGAGCTGACCAATAGTGCTCCTGCACAGCGCCACAACTACTGCAAAAATTATACGAGAGAATGCCGAATCCGAGAGAACCGCGATGGATGGCCATGCGATTCAAGGAAAGAAGACATGCTCATACTGCCAATGCAAGTGGACCTTCCCATATAGCGACCGCCGGTTACCCAATTTAACTGAGGCAATCGGAACACCTCTGCTCGGAAACAGTTCTGAAGTTGCAAGCCCAATACCTGCTTTGGCCAGTTCATTAGCAACGCAATTATCGACGATATTCCTATGTCGCGGAAGACATATAAGACTCACCCATGAATGGTGCGAAATTTCCCTGAGAAACGCCAGAGTAAATCACAAGATTTTTAGGGAAAATGGTGTTACAACACAACCATTGCAACAACAACAACTTTCTGTATGACCATGACCTTCGCCTGAAATACACTCAAAAGCATTAGGACCCTTTATGTACTTACCACAGTCCACTCTATTTTAGAACCGTCGTTATAAACTTCATGGACTTCGATATTCTTATAAGAAATTATATTTTAGTAACATTTTCAAAAGAATGTACCTTCTTAAATCGTATTCTTTCTAAAAATTCATTTCTTTAAACAGTACTTTTTTTTAAAGGTACTTGTTGAAAAGATCCATTTTAAAAGCTATAAAGGGATACTTTTTAAGGGCTTATCTTTAAAAAGGGTTTTCCAGAAATGCGTTTTTGAAATGAGCACTTTTCGGTAGGTTTTCGAAAGGGTATTTTTGATAAGAGGTTTCGTAAAAGGTTTCTGAACAGGTACTTTTTGAATTTTTTTTCTTAATTGTTTAAAAAGTGAACATCCCCGACCTACAAACGGTCTACGGTAATTGCCCGGTGTAATAATAAATTATAATAAATTTTTAAATTATAATATTCCAGAGTACTTCAATTGAATTTAATTATTTCTCGGCGTGTAAGAAGCATGATGGAATTTATGCGATTGTTATAAGTTCTTTTATTTAGCGGGCATATACTTTGCTGCCTTTTGTCTTGATTCCTAAGCATAGCTAATATTTAATTGCAATTTTATAGGTAGATAATCAGCTCTTATTTTTGCTCTGCCCGGCATCTCTCTAACCACTCTACCACCCATCAAACTACAAACATAAAGTCATTTAAGTTTCACTTGATTTGCATAGAAACGTTAGAGGAGGATGTTGATATGACGACAACGCCAATGATAAAGTGAAGTGATATGAGAAGCAATAACCTCTTTTTTTTGTTTTCTTTTCTAATATCATAATTTTTTCAAAGCTGTTTTAATGTGAATTTGCTTTTAGGTTTCTTTTAACAGAAACGATTTAGATATCGCATACAAAAGCACACATACACACATATAAATTCAAACTGAACAAGTTTGGAAATTTCAGTTAAGATTAAGACAAATAAAATAAGTTTGTTTTTTTTATTAATACAGATAATTTAAATTAAATTTAATTATTATTTTTTATTACTTTTTTTTTATTTTTGTAGGAAATTATTGTTAAATACCACAAAGTCTTTCCTTTTGGCCAAATTAACTGAAACAAAAAAGTAAAGAAATACTCGCAAGTAAATTATATCAGCTGAAATAAAAATAAAGGGAGAGATAATTTAAATGTTCAACTTTTACATCAATGGAATTAACATATGCAACACACACAAACACACATGCATTTATACTCGTGCATATGTACGTGCAAGCGGAAACACTTTTACTGATGCTTCCTCTTATACATATTTCAAGTTTGTTAAACTTCAGTGTAAAGTTCAAATGTACAACATCAGTATAATGAATTTTTAATAAACGTCAGTTAATAATGTTTAAGTGAAACATTTTTAAATTTTATAAGGGGAAGGAAAGTCTACACAAACAAAACCAAGCTGCCTTTTTCTTTCTCTAAAAGAAGTTTTAAACTAATAACATTTATGACTTAAAGTAAAGTGTGAAGTAAAAATAATATAATAATACACTGCAGTTCGGTTATAACGAACTACGCGGAACCCGGTAATTTTGTTCGTTATAACCAGAGTAAATATTCAGTTATTCCTTCACAATATTCTGTTTCAATATTTTCTTTACTTTTTAAAGTTGTTGACAATGTAGACTTGGGAATTAAATTTTTTTTTTCACTTCAGTTATTATTTTTATTATTAAAGCTATATCTAGCGTATGTTTTTTTGTTTTAGTCTTTGACATTTTCAGTTGCGGTGAGTTTAAATGTATTATTTATTTTTTATTATTCCCCCCCGTTCTCTAAACCGAGTCGATTTAAAAACGAGTGATTTCTCAAAACCGAATAAAAGCTAATTTGGTGTTCTAAAAATCGCACGATTTCCAACATTCAAATTTGCTATCGAATAAAATTAAGAAATGTGTTACCAATCAAATTCTAAAGCTTCAGATAAACATAATAAAAAAACAGAATCGAAATTTTTCATTTAGAAAAAAAATGAGAGCCAAACAACATCGGATTACTTCTTTTGGCGCACCTTGTATATTCGTGTTAACAGGGGAACCGAAAATTGCAATAGCATTAACGCAAATATAAATCAGAGAAGAATAAAAAAAGGAAACTATTGTTGGTGAGTTTCAATTAAGGCGATTTTAATTTTTATAATTAATTCTCCTTGATTTTTTTCTGCCCGCTCTGTTCGCTTATGAGAAGCATTTGAATCAATTTTTTGAAATGTATTGTCCGTTTATGGAAAAACATTTTGTACGGACAAAATGCTGAAAGTTTGACCGGTTATAGGATAAGTCCGTTAGGACAGGTTTTACTGTAATTACATTCATGTTTTAAAGGTAATTTTTCAAATTTTTCAAAAAATTTACCAAAAAAGGACAAAAGAGGACATTCTCTGAAGAGGTAGAGGGTTAATATATACGATACTAACGAAATGTTCCCTCCAATATTCTGAATAAAGTCTCTGAATACCTCGTACATGAAAAATATAGGTTAGGTCGGCAGGTTGTTGGATGTAAAAGTAAAGAAAGGTGCCAGCCCACTTGGGTCCAATTTATTATGGTTCCGTTGTAGTGATATAGAGCAGAGTCTTTGCTAGAAATCGAACCTAGAACCCCCAACTGATAAACTAGCACACTACTCACTAGACTACCGGTGCATCCTTATACGAAAAATATAAGTATAACACAAATTTAGAAGTCGGTTTACTATACAAGAACGAAAGTTTCAAACGAAACGTAAAACGAGTTTACACGTAAACTTTTAAAACGCCGAGATACGCAGAACCTTGTTATTTTTTTTTTCTCCTGTTATACAGTGTAATTTAGACCAAATAATAATTGCTCCAAAAGTGCATTTTACTGACGGCTAAGAGATTTATAAAAGATTTTAATTAATGCAAAACTGAAAATGTTGCTGTTTATTCGTAGGGCATATTTCAAGAAGCTCTTTGAATGCACTGCAATTTCTTTTTTTTCATATAGTTCTCTCAAGCTTAACTACAGTGCCCCACTATTGAAATAATTAAGTTTCTTTTCAAAGCGTATTGTCTTGTACCTTTGAGGTCTCTCATTTAATTTGTTAAAAAAAACAAAAAAACAAAAAGAACACAGAAAAAATGCCGCATTTGTGAAACTTTATATTCTCAAGTTTTGCGAAACAAGGTTGCATCATCGACCATCAATATAAATAATATCAGCATCCAAAGTGCCAGCAGAAATAATGAAATTGTAACACCCAGTTTGAAATATGTACTTACATTCATACATCCATACATACATAGCTACCTACATACATACACATGTACAGCAAACTTTTATGAGCTGCTAAAGTAACGAAACAATACAATGGCAACATTGAAACAATAGAACATTAGAAGCAACAACACGATATGAAACAACTTCAGCTGCGAAACTTTGAAACACGAAACGATGGGAGAGAAAAAAAATCACAAGACTTTAAATGCAACTGGATAAAAATGCACTTAATGTCCTTGGAAGCATTGATGCAGACCGTATTAAGCGGCATTGAGCACATGGTGCAGCAAATTGAAAAGTATTTTTTTTCTGTTTTGTCTTTGTTTGTTTTTTTTTTTGCTTGTAAAATGAAAATAACAAACGTATTGTTTGCATTAATTTACAACAAAAAAGAAAAAAAAAGAAGGAAAATACTCACTTCGCAACAAAAAAGCCAAGTTTTTGCTCCAAAATTAAAAGCACTGCAACAACAACAAAATTAAATAATGTTGCCGTAACATGATCTGAATTTTATATTTTATTTTAATTCAAGTCATTTCATTTTCTTTGTAGTCGTTCTGCTGTTACTTTTGTTTACTTTTTTGCAATTGCATTTGAGGATTTTTGTCATTGTTGCTGTTTTTTTTTTCTTTTAAATTTTTTGTTTTAAATAAACACACACACATACACACACGGACACAGACTCACACTAGTTTAAGTAACAAAAATCGTCCAGAGAAATGCAGAAACAGCACCAGCACAAATTTCTAATGGTTTTTTTTATATACAAATTATGCTTGCAACAACAAAAACCTTAACAACGAAAAGACAAGTAGAAGAAAAGAAATAGAAGAAACAAAAAAGAAAAACAAAAAGTTTTGATCTTTGAATTGTGGTAAGAAATTGTGTGTGGTTTTGTTTTGGCTAAAAGCACTAAATTGTATGTCCAAACAATAATCAACATTAACAGGAACAGCAATGATGATTGCGTATGAACAACAAAATGCATCAAAAGTTGTTAGGGGAAGGAAACCTTATAGTCGAGAGCATTTAACCGCAGGAAAGACTGGCAAGAAAAATGCCTCCATTGAGAAAAGTTTAATTTAAAGACCTAAAATTTAGTAAATTATATGCTTCCATTATTTCAAAACGTCTGTTTAATTCTGATGCTTTACTACGTATTGTACAAGGTGGCGCAGAATGACCTATATGGTTTAAATGGTTTATAATTTTTTTATTTATGCGATTATTATAATTTTTTTTTTAAATACAGTATATTATTGGGGAATTTTTTTCAATTAGCAATTAGATATCCTGTAAGTGATGTCAATTTTCTGCTTCGCACATACGTGCTCTTTTTAGCATATTTTCCATAACTCTTCGCAAAATTTCGGGTGTAATGGCCATGATTTCATTTCGAATGTTGGTTTTTAGTTGGAGTATGGTTCTTGGTTTCCTAACGTACACTCTTTCTTTCAAATTTCCCCAACGAAAATTGTCAGGAGCTGTTAAATCTGGTGAACGTGGAGGCCAGTTAAAATCGCTTGTGCGCGAAATAATCCGTTCGCCAAATATGTCCCTTAACAAAGCCATTGAGGCACCTGCAGTATGTGCTGTGTTCGATCGTGTAATGATTCATAATTAATTCCCCAAGTCGTCTTCCCAAAATTCTGAAAAAACACAAAGAAAAAATAATAATGAAAAAAGTTATAAAGAATTCAAATCATACAGTTTATTCTGCGCCACCCTGTATTTACATATATGTATACACGTCGCTTATATGTTCAAACGAAATGTTCAATAAGAAAATCACATTTCCTGTGACGTTGTGGAAGATTCAAATCAAATGCCCATAAACACTACTCCCTCTATCTTCCTTCCTTTAAGCGAATTTCCTAGTTCCAGCACAATGCTTCGCATGTGTAGGGGCCGTCCCCTGAGTGCTGGTGCAAGATAAAAAAAACCTTATTCTCTCAACAAGCGATTTGTATGATTCTTTTACACCAGCCAAAAGCCGCATAGCATTTCTTGAGTTATTTGTCTAACTGAGCGATCATTTATTCAAAATGTTCCAATTTCAATAGGAAAGCCTTCCCCCTATTATCGAAGAAATGAAAACTAAATAAACCACTTAAGTAAAATTGTTAGTGTACATGGAATTTTCAGTAAGAAAAAGCTTTTTTCGCATTCCCTTTATTTATTCAATTTGAAAAACAAAAAACGTTAAAACACGTACAATCAGCCAGTTACGGAAATAAAACAATGATGCAAAAGTAGCCAAGCGTGGACCAGAACTGAAATATTTAATTCAAATGCAATTTTAACCCCTTTTGTTATTGTTGCCAAGTGTTGCCAAGCCACTCAACTGACGTACAGTCATTAGTTTTCTGTAGAGAACCAAATGCACAGTGCGATACAATCGTATTATTTCTTTCTTTCCTAATTAAGTGTTTTTTTTTTGTTAATGAAGAAAATTGTTTGGCAAATTTTCAGCGCTTAAGAAAATATAAATTAAAATTACTAGAGTGGCCTAAAAGTAAATTTTAAATAGTTTCTTGCACTTATGCCTTTTCCGTATATTAAGATATCAGAATGTTATTTATAAAATATATGTTTAAAGTGTGTATTGAGGAAAACTTTGATTGTGGTTCTACTGAGAAAAGTAAAAACAGATGATCTCTGAAACTACTCTGGTACATTCAAACGAATGTAACAATTGGAAGTGTTCAGTGTGGTCCCATCACTCTGGAGATGATCCCTGAGCACGCGATGCATTCCGCCGGAACTAGAGGAAAGGGATAGTGAGAGAGATAAAAAAAAAATTTCATATGCAAAAATGAACGATGATACAGCTTTCTTTAGCATTCACGAAAGTGCTGACGAAGCATCTTGTCGCCTACAGCAACAAACTTCGCAGCTGGAAAGCTGGTTAAAAAAATGGCGAATCAAAGTTAATGAGAATAAGTGCGTACATATAACCTTCACCCTGCGCAGAGACACATGTCCTCCTATTCTGATCAACAACCAGTTAATACCTCAACGTTTGGAGGTCAAGTATCTAGGGATGCACATTGATAGACGGCTAACATGGAAACAGCACATCGATGCAAAATTAACTCAAATGAAATTAAAAGCAACTCAACTAAATTGGCTTATTTGTCGAAATTCTGTGCTAAAACTGGACTGTAAGCTTTTGCTTTACAAAACAATTTTAAAACCAATATGGAGCTATGGTATCCAGCTATGGGGCACTGCCTCAGCTTCCAATATAGAAAAAATTCAAAGGTGTCAAAACAAAATACTGAGAATGATAACAGATGCGCCGAGGTATATAAAAAATTCTAACATACACAAGGATTTAAATATTCCGACAGTCAAACAAGAGATAACAACATACGCAACGTCATACCTAACCAAACTCCAAGATCATCCAAATATACTAGCCCGAAATATTTTAAGCGAAAGAGGGTTCATTCGACGGAAAAGAAGGGATACTCTTTCCCTAGCCCGAACGTAGTAGACGCGGAAATAAAACTATACGAGCAATAAATAATTTTGTACAGCTAGGCTGTACTTAATAATAATTAGCAATTAGTTCTTAAGATTTGAATACTTATTGTTAGTTCAATTGATTTTGAAGATTCAATAAATAATATATATTGTGTAAAAAAAAAAAAAAAAAAAAAATATGCAAAAATAATTTTGAATATTGGTCGACAAATAGCGAAGTTATGCTCGTTTATATTATAAAATCCGTGAAAAACTACGTGGAATGAGTAACATAATTTTACAGAAAAGGCGTGGTGGTCTAGTACGCAGCAGAAGTTTTTCCTGTTGAAAACCGGAACACCATCATTAAAAAGGGTACCAATAACTTCTTAGCCTGCCCCAATCCCTGATGATAATACCAAAATCTTTTTGGGAAAGCATACGGCTAAATCGGTGCCTCCATATCCTAGTGCATGAGCATTAGTCTTATCAATTTGGAGGTGCGGTTTCGATTCCCGCCTGGGTATTTCTTGTGGTATCACAATGTCCCTAAGCTCTCGCCTAAGTGGGGCGTTCTCCTTCGGGGAGCGTCCGCCACCTAACCTAACGACTAAATCAATCGGGTTATGTCAATCGCAAACCTTAACATTTTCCTATGAGGGACGAATTCTAATTCGATGGCTGCAACGCTTGAAAGATTCCACAAAATTGTTCTCAAGATTATATACTTTGGCCTGCATGCCATCCTGACTTATTCCCTGTGTGTTAATTCAAATTAAAAATGTCTAACAAAAAGGCAGTTTTTGAAACTAAAAAAGTGTGCAACACCCTGCTAAACTCAATTTCTTTTATGTTAGAAAAATGAGGTTATATTTCTGAAGAGAGAAATTTGGAGCAATTTATTTTTAATAAAACAAATTATAAGTTGAAAGGCAAAAAAATTACAAAGTGCAGTTAAGCGATTTGGCGAACGACTCCATTCATATATCACCTTTAATTTAATATACTACAGTGCATTTCCGCTTCCTTTTTCGGAATTTGTTTACACAAATTGTGTAATCTTCGTAATTTATTTATTTCCTCTTTTTCCTTTAACTTTCTTTCATATTGTTAGTCGGCACTTTATCAACACTGTTGCAAATGCTTTCACAAAGCAACCATTTTTAGTAAGAAAAAAGTAGTTGTTGCTATTGTGTTTTTTTTAAGCAGACTATACATGAAATATTGATTACATGTCCTTATGCCAGCTGTTAAGTACAGCAAAAAATTAATAAATAAATAAATAAAACAGAATATATATATAACGATCCGGCAGCACAGTTGAATATTTCAAGACTTTTTGTAGAAGACCTGCATTACTAAAAATTTTTAAAAAAAATATATAAATATATATAAAACTAGCCTTTCCCAGCGGCTTCGCTCACGTCCAACTTTTCTTTCCCTGTAAACCATCTTCGAAAATATTTCAAACAATAAACAGAAAAACTTCTCTAAATCGATCCAGCAGTTACATAGAAAACCGCAAAAAGAAGGGGTTCAGTGGTTATCAAGGTATCCGAACAAACCACGATTCATTTATATATATATGGATATAAAATACCCTTGCATACTTTGTTGGTCTTGTAAAGGTTTTATACTTATCAGCTACAACTACAAAATGCATTACAGTAAAATATTCCACTGTAAATACGTTCTGTATATTTACAGCTGTGAAAACATCTGTCTGTAAGTGTTGACAATTTTTACAATTTTGATAGAATACACGATTTTTACATAAAAAAATTATGGTAGATTTTAAATAAATAGTAAAATAAATAATTAGTAAAATAGTAAAATAAATCAAAAGAGAAAATCGTTAAAGGATTTAAAAAATATTAACACAGACATCCTGTTTTTTTAGCTCCTCCTGCTAAACACAATAGATGGTTAAATCTTGAAAAGTTGTGTTCTTATAAGAACTCTTTACGAAGAAAGGCAAAGAAAACAAAATATTAAATTAACATTAAGAGGTACAGAATACCCAAAATATCCTATCGGTTCGATTAGATGATACAAAACAGCGCCTTAAAGAGAGGATCCCTTGATTTCTTGGATTGGATTTCTTGAGAATATCCCAGACGTATGCATATAAGAAACTTGTTGCCAAAAGAGATTTCGATTATCGAATAAAATAATACATATAAAAGCCAATAATTTACATCTACTGATCACCACATTCATTAAACAAAAACATGACGAAAGGCAAAGATGAAGGTGTAGCAGCTTTCGAAAACAGCATGTTGGTCAATCCTGCTAGTGTTTGTCAGTGTGATTTACAATTTTGTCTTTGATTTATATTTTTCTTAATAATTTGACTGAATGTGTACGGGACAATATAAAACTAAATTAAATTTTAATTATATTATTAAATGACCTTTTTTATTATATTTGTTTTAAATAACAAGCTGTTAACGAAATATCGAATAATAAAACCAAATAAAATAAAAAAAGATCTCAAGCTTAATAAATATATTTCAAAAAAAAAAAAAAAACTAAATTAAACTTAATTAAAAATTTTGTAATATCAATTAAAGAATTAATTACACTTTTGCTTGTAAACAAATTAATAATATGAATTAAATTATTTTTGTTAATTTAATTGAATTAATTTTCAATTAAAAATTTAATAATACTTTTTAAATTTTAATTATATTACTAATTGACCTTTTTTATTAAATTTTTTGATATATATTTATTAAGCCTGAGGTCTTTTTTTATCTTATTTTGTTTTTTATTATTCGATATTTCGTTAACAGCTTGTTAACATCATCAGGAATAATTTAAAAAAAAAATTATAATTTCCTACTATTCCTGATGATGTTAACAAGCTGTTAACGAAATATCGAATAATAAAAAACAAAATAAGATAAAAAAAGACCTCAGGCTTAATAAATATATATCAAAAAAAAAAAAAAAAAATATATAATTTTTAAACATTTATTTAAATATTTTTAAAATTTCAAACAACTTTCTAATAGCAAAAAAAAAAAAAAATAGAAAAATATTTGGATTCAATGCGAATGGTTATTGGGTATTAATTTCCTTTTGTATAAAGAGTGAATTAAAACAATCGGACAGGCATTTGTATACAAATAAGCCGTCATTTTGTGTATTTCATAGCAAAAAATTAATCACTTCTTCATTCAAGTATTGACGTAAAAATTAATAAAAAAATTTAATTGAATTGATAAAATTTTTAATATAATTTATAATAATAATTTATTTTAATTAAAGTTGATAATTAAATACTAATAATTTATTCTAATTAAAGTTGTTAATTAAAAATAAACATTTAAAATCTATTTCTGTGCATGTTACCAAACATACAATATTTAACTATTGAACAAAAATAATACATATTCGTATAAAACATAAAAATTTGCATCTACAGCGAAAATGTTATGATTTTTGCACTTGTTATGAAATTTTTTTTTATAAAATTAAATCGATATACAGATATATGTGTGTGCATAAAATATACGATTCGTATTTTTTAATTTTCATCTTTTTTTTTTGCATCATACACAATTAAAAATTTCGTAGAAGTAATAAAGTGTAGAAATATCAGGCAAGCTGACGTTTTAAGTTGCCTTATTGAAAGAAAAAACATGACCAAAATGATTTAAGTGTAGCGTCACGGTTAAGAAAGGAAAGGTTGTCGACAGCACTTCATCTGAACATGGAATCCACTGAAAAAACAGTCCTTGTACAGGGCCTACCATGAAATTAGAATCGCTGAAGAAGGCCTTCTGAAGAAAATCCCAATAGAAAATTGAACTGATTTGTTATACACTTAATCACCTCTACTACTAACTTATGAATGTCAGTCAAAGTCTACTGCTGGCGGTTGCTACTACTGACTATTAATTTCTTGTAACAACATAAATGGACATTGGGAACAGAACATTTCAGTAATTCTATGAAACTTATTACTATATTTGCACACAGATATTAAATTAGATTTTTAGGAACAATTTTAGTTTGCGTGCAGCGATATGTGTTCTTAAACTCAACAAAATGAGACAGATATTTAAGGTGTGTACCTGCGCATAACGTCCCAATAACGCATTGCTCTTAACAACGGGTGAATTCAGACGTCCACCACCGCCCCAATGGGCACAAGGAAGGACAAGCACAGGACGGAGTATTATGAACTTCCACTAATATACTCGTAGAACAAGAGTGACTACGGTCGAATGGCAACAGCAGCTAGATTAGTAAAAATCATATCAAAACATATGTGTACCCAAATACAACTAATATGTCCTGAATAGACCAATAACTAATCTCCCCGCGTGATTACGAATCCAAGCCCATGCCCGCACACTAACTCTAACTTTTCAGGCTTGACACGAAATACTGCAAAGAGCACAGCAGTCATAAAACCACTTAGCGGCAGAGCAGTGGTACTCGCTGGCAGCCCGCAGTATTAGACAAGACCAAGACTGCATTACTGCAGTCTATTCAAATCTCTAGTTGGATTTCGAAGAGTCGCTTCTTCTATCATCTTCAAACTCAAAGGAAGTTCAAAGCGATGCGAAACCTTCCTTATTCATATTTTTATTTATTTTGTATCTAAAAAATGAAGTGATCAAGATATACATACATTAATTTTATGAATTTGAAGAACAAGGAGGCAATTCTTCAAATAATTAGCTAGATACCGCTGGAGGGCTAATGTTCCGTAGGTTATGAACACATCATCATAAACCCCCTTGCGGGAAACAAAATGAGATAGTAAGAAATCGCTTTGCAGCTGTCAAAAACATCTCTATTCATCAAAAACATTTCCATTTATCGTGCTTGCCGTATTCGTCTCGAAAAGCCGGCGTATTTAAAAAATTCAGCATTCAGTTTCAGACTACAATTATATAAAAAAAAAACATCTCGCATTTTTCTGATGTGCATTAGTGTGTCTGTGTGTGTCAATTGTTGTCGGAAGGTTTCAGTGGCGAAGGCATAGTCACTGGTCACTGGTCACTTGTCACTGAACAATACCGGCTTCAGTTGATATCAAACCACAATCACATCAGAAGGCCATCCTTCGTCGGTAGTGGGTACCACCGGCGAAGTTAAATAATAATAAAAATGGCTACTAAGCCGAAGCTTCAACACTGCTATAAACAAAGAACGTGCAAAATAATTAATAAAGCTTCACCTCCTGTCGTTTCTCTAACTATGCATTTCCTTTAGTTCCAGCACAATGCATCGCATGTATAGCAGTCATATCCTGCGCCAAATAGCCGAAATACGTCTATGACAAATACGATAAGGGTGAATATAAGAAGTGTAGACGATTCTCACTAAGAAGACGCCAAACTAATCCACATTAATGATGATTTAGATACATTTGGTCGCCGGCTTCCTGCAGAGTATTTAAGTGGTAGGGTGTGTGTGTGTGTGTGTGTGTGTGTGTGTGTGTGTGTGTGTATTTAGCATGTGCAGCCATTTTGCACCATATTGAGTTAAAAACGAAGAATGTTGTTCATTAAATAATTTCCAGTAAAATGGCAGCGATATGAAAGTGCAGAGAAAAACAATTTCATAAAAATATATAAATTTGAGATAATTGCTAACACATATTGAGTGCGAACCACTCACTCACACACACCCATCTACACATACGCTTGTTTCCGTGGCAGGATATTTGCACTTGAACGAATAAAAAATTTAATAAAGAAGTGGGAAAACAATGTCCACTTGTTGTTATAACAAACGGAGAATAACGGAGAACAATAAAAACTATAAATAAATTATATATTTATTTATTAATAAAGTATGTTTGTGTTAGTTTCTTATGAAATGTCTACATGTGCTGTGGTTGGTCACTTCGTTTGAAGGGACAGGGCCAGTTTTAATGAAATTCAACAACATAAAATGTTTGCAGTAAATAAAAAATCTGCAATTTCTTTCCCTTAACAAATCAACGAATTGTGTATATATTCAACTGGATATGAAGTGCATTCCAATACAAATAGGACTTTCAAAGTGTCGCATTTTCGATTTCCTAATATCGACGATTAAGATGATCTATTTAACATTCGCTTTCCGTTACTAAAACACTATAGTCGGAACTTGGTTATATTTCTTTTTTCAAAAAAAAAAAAAGAAAAACGAAAAACACTTGGAGAAAATTTAATATGAAAATAGTTATGGACTGCACTCAACAAGCTGGCAATTTATAGGACAAGGGGACATACTTAATATAATTTATTCTGTCGATCAGAACTAATTTAGGAATATCTCAATATGCAATTTTATATCCATTTATTTAATTTGTTTGATGTTTCGTCGGTAGTGGAACAAATATACCGTGTTGTACGAAGTAATAGAGTAATAAATGAAATGAGCCGTCAGCATAACACAAGAGACGCCGCAACTCTACTTTTCAAGTTACCAAAATGATCAAATGCAGAGGTGTGCAATAATTAACTCCCTATGCCTTCTTCTCACTTTACCATCTGTCTCTCTGCCCAGCACTTTTCTTTCCCAACTTGTTACGGTGCAATTCATTGCATACGTTGGGTATGTAGGGTGGCCAGTATCTCTGAAACTACTGAACACGCATAAAAAATTACATTAAATGTTAAATGGCATTTAATATTTTCATAAGATTCTGGCGTAACCCTTGACTTCACACGGAAATGCATTTTGAGCAAGTAATGGCCATAATGTTCATGCCGTATGAAACAGAAAATTTATTTATTCAATTCGACCTTGAAGTCAAAATTTCTTAGCTGTGGTCTATTTTATTCTCTCCTTGAAGTACCTGTTCACAGACACCATTTAATTGTTTGTGGACGTTATAATATTCGTGCGAGCGATAAGAAAATGGAGAAAACGTCTAAATCTAAAATTCACCATGACTAATGAGGATTTACATTTTTCTCGGAAATACCTTTTAAGAATTACAATGTAAATATGCAATACGCGGAAGGATTTGAGATTTAGTGTGCAAAATATGTGAAGTGAAACAGAATAATTACGAGTCACGAATTCTATAAATGTTCCTGCGATGTTTGAAATATTATTAGTCTATCTTCAGAATTCTCTGCGATAACATCTCCAAAATATAGTTAAAATATTCAAAAAAAAACTTAAAAGAAATTTCTACAATGGAAGAGCGCAATATTGAACCGCAAATACCGACGGTGCAATTTCTATTATTTAATTACACCAATGAACTTAGAAAGCGCAACAGGAATGAGTACAAAATCACAAAAAGAAAATGTGCTCTAAATGACATTTTGATAACGAATTCATATAAATGGATATTAGAAAATCCACTCCATGGACTACCAATTATGGACAGGCAAATTCGTTATGAGGTTCAACTGCAAAGACGTTTGCAAAAATTGCGGAAGGGGCAAGTAAATTGAAAAGATTGGAACAGTTATAAAGAAACTAAAATGAAATGCTATCCTTCGAAACCATCATCCTTCTAACCCCAATAGAAATATCGGTCTTTTTCAAGACTCATCAAGAACCATCGGTCCTTTTCAGGACCAACGAAAAGATTCAAAAAGAGATTTTATAGTTTCTACTGATAAAAAAAGAATGAAGAGTCCAAAAAATTATGAATGTAAAATTTTCTAAACAGAAAATTCGATAATGAACTTCAATTAAAAAGTTTCTTAGTAAATTGTTCTTTCAATTAAAATATTTTCGAATTTTCTACCTCCAAACAAATTGATCATATCAATTAACATACACATGTATTTGTATTCATGAGGTTTTTCAATATTAAAAATGCTACATATTCTGAAAAATTTAGAATTTCTTCAACTAGGAATTTAATTGTTTGAAAAAAGGACTAAAAATAGTTTTTATTTAATTGAATTCATTCCCAGGAAATTTGTTCTGTGTAAGGCAAACGAGAAAGTATACAGAGAAAACAAATAGCAGGATTCAATTAAAAAGTAACGAAGACTCAATTAAAACAATAATTAGATTTCAACCTATCACGAAAATTGCTGGAACAATTAACAGTTTTAATTGCAAAATGTTCGCAACTTTTTTCCATTTGACCAATTTATAGTATTTTGATTGCATTGTTTTGAGAGAACACAAAAATCAATTAAAATAATGTGGATTCAATTAAACTATTAATTAAGAAACAAAATTTGATTGAGCAAACCATTTTCATTGGAAGAATTTAACTATTATTTTACCTTTGTATAACTATAAGAAAATCCAGCAGGCATAAGTAATATAAAAAAAGTTTTTAAATTTATTTATTCTTTCTTTCAAATTTAAAAAAAAAATACTAAGCAAACTCACTTTTTTATATAAAAACCCGCGTCAAATAAATAACAAAGAATAAGACTGAGTTTAGACGAGACAGCATTTGGAAGAAAAACATCTGGAATTCTCTTTTGTTTTTTTATTCGCGGCCATACAGACAAAAATATTGGCAGCGACTTTCCATTATTAATGTTAATATATTTTCCATTGTTATTGTTAGTTTTGTAAAAACTTTATTTAGTTTAGGCGTGTCGCCGAGCACCGAACACAAAAATGATACTCTCTTCCCCAGCCGTAATATGCCCACAAACTAAATATTTCCTCGTCTAAACTCAGTCGAAGCTGATTGATTTTTTATTTATAAACACGTGAGATTTTATTTCTTTTATCCAAAAATTTCGTTGAATAGCTACCGCTATTAAAATGGAAATGTAATATAATGTAATAAACATGTGCGAAACATGTGTAAGAATTTCTTAGCGGTGGTTTATTTTATTCTCTTCTTGAAGTACCTGTTCACAGACACCATTAAATTGTTTGTGGACGTTATAATATTCGTGCGAGCGATAAGAAAATGGAGAAAAAGTCTAAATCTAAAATTCACCATGACTAATGAGGATTTACATTTTTCTCGGAAATACCTTTTAAGAATTACAATGTAAATATGCAATACGCGGAAGGATTTGAGATTTAGTGTGCAAAATATGTGAAGTGAAACAGAATAATTACGAGTCGCGAATTCTATAAATGTTCCTGCGATGTTTGAAATATTATTAGTCTATCTTCAGAATTCTCTGCGATAACATCTCCAAAATATAGTTAAAATATTCTAAAAAAAACTTAAAAGAAATTTCTACAATGGAAGAGCGCAATATTGAACCGCAAATACCGACGGTGCAATTTCTATTATTTAATTACACCAATCAACTGAGAAGGCGCAATAAGAATACGTTTTACATTGCAGAAACAAAACGCCTTCTAAGTCAGTCTTTGTTTTCGAATTCGTCTAAAATGATTCCCCAACATTCACCTGATGAACAACAAAATAAGGATAGGAAAATTGGCAGTGACGATCGCCGGGATAAACGTTTTAAAAATCTAATAGAAAGAAGAAGAGCAAAAAAGGAAAGTAAATGCGGTCTAAGTCAGTGTTTGAAAGCGAATGATTTTAAATTGATTCCTCAACATTCACCTGATGAACAACAAAATAAGGATACGAAAATTGGCAATGATGATCCCCTGGATAAACGTTTTAAAAAACTAATAGAAAGAAGAAGAGCCAAAAAGAAAGTAAATTGAAGGAATCGAAATGACATCTAACAAACGCCAGAAGAAAAATCGGTCTTTTTGAAGACCCATCAAAAACCATCGGTCCTTTTCAGGACCAACGAAAAGATTCAAAAAGAGATTTTATAGTTTCTACTGATAAAAAAAAAAAAGAATGAAGAGTCTAAAAAATTATGAATGTAAAATTTTCTAAACAGAAAATTTGATAATGAACTGCAATTAAAAAGTTTCTTAGTAAATTGTTCTTTCAATTAAAATATTTACGAATTTTCTACCTCCAAACAAATTGATCTTATCAATTAACATATTTGTATTCATGAGGTTTTTCAATATTAAAAATGCTACATATTCTGTAAAAGTTAGAATTTCTCCAACTAAGGAATTAATTTGTTGGAAAAGAAGACTGATAATAGTTTTTATTTAATTGAATTCATTTCCAGGAAACTTGTTCTGTGTAAGGTAAACGAGAAAGTATACAGAGAAAACTAATAGCAAGATTCAATTAAAAAGTAACGAAGACTCAATTAAAACAATAATTAGATTTCAACCTATCACGAAAATTGCTAGAACAATTAACAGTTTTAATTGCAAAATGTTCGCAACTTTTTTCCATTTGACCAATTTATAGTATTTTGATTGCATTGTTTTGAGAGAACACAAAAATCAATTAAAATAATCGTGGATTCAATTAAACTATTAATTAAGAAACAAAATTTTATTGAGCAAACCCTTCATTGGAAGAATTTAACTATTATTTTACCTTTGTATAACTATAAGAAAAACCAGCAGGCATAAGTAATATAAAAAAAGTTTTTAAATTTATTTATTCTTTCTTTCAAATTTAAAAAAAAAATACTAAGCAAACTCACCTTTTTATATAAAAACCCGCGTCAAATAAATAACAAAGAATAAGACTGAGTTTAGACGAGACAGCATTTGGAAGAAAAACATCTGGAATTCTCTTTTGTTTTTTCATTCGCGGCCATACAGACAAAAATATTGGCGGCGACTTTCCATTATTAATGTTAATATATTTTCCATTGATATTGTTATTTTTGTAAAAAAAAAAGATAACGAAAATGAGAACGAAGCCTGTCGCCGAGTACCGAACACAAAAACGATACTCTCTTTCCCACCAACAACATGCCAACAAACTAAATGTTTCCTTTCAAAGGTTTCCTCGTCTAAACTCAGTCTAAGCTGAATGGCTTTACTGATTGTAAATCGGTGAAGAAAAATTAAAAGGATTTAAATCCAATAAAATAATTGTCGTTGTATAAAATAATTTTTGCAAGGGCTAGTTATATTATTTTACTTAATTCTCAACAAATATTTGACATTTTTTTTTATAAATGTGATGCAATGGCAAAAACAAGAGTTACGGCACCCTTTAACAGCAGCAAAACAGTCACGTCAAACTTCTGCTTCAAACTTGGTATATTCCACGAATTTACACACAAATTAGATCGTATTCAATAGCTAATTGAGTATATATTGCAAATTTAGCAAACCCAACCGCATGTAATGGTTTACTTAACCATTTGTAATAAATTAGGAACAATATTTCCCTTGTTTTGCGCACAAATAAATGAGCCTGAAAATGGGAAATCCTAACCAACATGGCAATACAATTTTATTTATATATTTTTTATTTTTTTATTTCAAGATTGTGAGTATTTGTTACGTGTTGTGGTCGGAATAGTGTTTATTGTTAACAAAAAAAGATCACGCAGTTATTTGAAAATTTTTTATTGGCTCATTTGCCATGGACATGTGGTAAAAACTTTAATTCCGCTTAATAAAACCAAAAAAGGGTAACAAAAGCATCATGGCCGCATGTAACAAAACATGTAGATGAAATTTTATTTATTTATTGTGTTGGCCGGTTGTTTGATTATTTATTGTGTCTCCTTCTTTTTTTTTGTGTTAAGTTCATTGTAGGTTGTCGGTTTTGTTTGCATTTTATTAATTTATTATTAAAGTATTTATTTTTCACATGTACTAACGCGGTTTGTAACACAACTTTTAACCACATTTTACCATGTTCGTCAAAACAAGAACTGCGTGTTGTGGCATTTTTCTGATTTTGTTCGTACATCTAATTTTTTTTTTACAAATTAGTTATTTTGCCATTTAAAAGATTTAATTTAATTTAAAATAGAATCATGTATATTGAAGATTGAATCTCAGATTTCTGAGGCGTTAAACACCACTAACAAATTCAATCAACATATTTACAGGTACACATCACCTTCAAGTAAACTTGAAAGCAAGGCACAATTGTAAGTAATAAGTGATACAAGTATAACACCACTGGTATTTTCCTTTCAGCCAAATGTGCATTGCTTTTTTTGTCTGATTGCAACCCATGCATTTCACACATTTGCACTTTATTATTGCGCTATAAAGACTTATTACAGCACTAAAAAAAAAGTGCACAAATGTAAAAAGTGTAATGCACTTTTTGAGAATCGAAACCACTTAAAGAGTGTAGAAAGTGTGACTGCTGGATATAAAACTGCTACATAAGCAGGCGAAAACCACTAGCCTTAAGTGACTCTATTCTAAATGCGAACGACTGTCTAAATTCTTATTTCTATTACTGGGGCCAGAAAGCATCGCTATCAAAAGAGATCTGTTGTGCAGAGCCCATCACATTGGACGCCAATCCTAAGGCTCTTAAGGAATCTACGCACTATTTGGAGGTATTTTTTTTTTGTATTTTTTATCTTGCACCAGCACTCAGGAGATGACCCCTAAACATGCGGTGCCTTGTGCTGGAACTAGAGGAAAGGGACAGTACGAGAAATGATACGAGGTGAAGCTTCATCACTGCTTTCTGAACGTTATTTGTTTTTAAAGCAGTGTTAAAGCACCTCTCATTTAAGGAGACGTATTAAATTTTGGGAGCTTCGTTTTTAGTAGCAATTTCTAGTAATTATTTTACTTCGCCGGTGCTACACAATACCGACGAAGTAGGGCGTTCTGATGTGCCTGTGGATTGGATACAGATGAAGCCGTTACTGTTCACTGACCAGATACTATGTCTTCGCCACTGAAACCTTGCGACAACAACTGACACAAAGTCACACACAAATGCACATCAGCAAAAATGCGAGATGTTTTTTTTTTTA
This sequence comes from Dexiosoma caninum, assembly GCA_963924685.1. NCBI lineage: Eukaryota > Metazoa > Arthropoda > Insecta > Diptera > Tachinidae > Dexiosoma > Dexiosoma caninum. Next base: position 15,810,731 of record OZ004729.1, on the reverse strand, counting down.
TAAATCTGAAGTTGGGGTTGAACCCAAGAAAAATTTTTCGTTTTGTAGTCAACGTGCAGACTACTTTGACCATCGTCACCCTCAAATTAAAAATTGTACTTGATTTTTTAAATTAAAAACTATTGAAACTATTCGCAAAAATACTTATGTCTTATTTTATTTTTGCAAGGACATTTGTAAATTAAACTTTTTCTAAGTTAATACAATTCTGTTGAGTTTATAGAATTTTTTTTTTATTAAATAGATATTTTCTTGAGATATTATTTGTATTACTGTGGCGATGGTGATGGCAGTATAGTATCGGGTGTGTTTTTTTAGCATTAGTTTTGAATAAGAACCGAGAATGATAATGCAAGACAGAAATGTTGTTGTAGTGAAATTTTTTTATTATAATCCGGTCGATAATTTCATGGCATTTCTTTTTGAAATCTGATTTACGGCAGTTGTCTCCCCCGGCTACGAGTAATATGGTTTATTCAATCAGTGTAATTTTTGAATTTTTTTTTCAATAAATGTGGCCGGCAATGGTGAAGCAATCCAAAAATTGCACCAACAAGGGTGCCAGTGAAGAGTACCACTTCTGGAAATAAAGTTGTGACCAAATTGATTTTGCAATAAATCGATTTTTGAACGCGCTGAAAGGCAAGTGCTGATTAATTTTTGGAAACAAAAAAAAAAAACGACGACGAACCGTCATTTCGGCAGCAATATTCTCTGCGGTACGCACATTTCTTTGCTTTTAATGAAGGTTTCGATCGATAAGAGTAAAATTCGTGCGAAAACGATCAATAAGTGCACGAATTACTTGCTCCCTAGGCCGATTATGTCGACCGTCAAATGGGCGAAGTGCTCTATGAACTTCGCGAACAGATTTATTTTTTTGAAAGTAAATTTTCACAATTTGGAAGCGTTGTTCTGCCGTTAGAAGTTTCATGATAACTTGCTACACCTTTGTGAACAGAACTGCCAACACAGTTTGACATTCACAGCTGTCAAATCATAGTTGTCGATAACGATGGTTCTCATACTGCTAAAAAAAAACACCCGATACTAGAGGCTCTCAAAGTTTTTGTTCAAGAATTATGGCAGGAAAATATTTGCCACAAATTCCAATTATTTGTTTCTTTCTTTTTTGTTTTTGATTCTGCACAAAGAGGAATTTCGTCGAAATTCTCGTGCATTTATAATTTGTATATTGAAAAAGTTAGTTTTTTTCCCACGGCTAACAATATACATATGTACGTATGTATGTATGTAAATGAAAACAAATACATACATACATGTGTATATAAGTAAACATTTTTGATTCTTCATTTTCTCACACAAAACATTGATGGTGAGAAAATCTATTATTTAAAATTAATATTAAAATCATAGAAATGAAAGACAAAAAAAAAAATTTAAATTGTATTAAATAAAATATAACATGGACGATACAAGCATGGAAAAAAAGCGCAACAATAAAGATTTGCACATGCTGAAATGACATGACATAAAACACGTCACGTTTGCGGGAAACAAACAACAACTGACGATAATGGCAACAATAGCCGCACTAATACAGCAATACACAGTACTTCGGCGGTTACATAAATGCAATAAATAATTGCTGAAATCTTGGTAAATAACATTTCAAACAGAGACAATTTTATTTAAAAAGAAACTGAAGCCGAATGTGAAAGCCTCTTTTTTTGTCTAACGTCCATACCGTTTGAGAAGAAGCTCAGCCAGAAATAGTAAACTTTTAAGAATGGTCAAGTTAAGGGGTTAGTTAAATTTATTTAAATAAATAACTTGTCATTACGTTTCGTCAATATTTACAATTTCAGTTTCGAAAGCAGTCTCCAAAGGGAACTTCAAGGTGTGAGATTGCGAACAAAATACATGCCTACCTGAAATGATGTTTCATACTGGAGACCATTGGAAGTGTTGCTGACAGAAGCGTTAAAGCGAAACCATAGATTTTACTTTAATTTTTTGCTTCGAAATAGTTGTTTATAAAATGAGTACCAAATAAATTGCAGGCATTCCCCAAGCAAGTGAAATATACAGTAAATATTAAAAAACAATACATATTTTTTTTCCAATAAATACATAATAATTGGTAATAAAATATGATTAAAACTTTAGTTTTAATACATAACCCACATATAAAAGGTGATTTTTTTTAGCAACTTTTTTCTAGGCAACACACTTTTTTGGGCAGCTCAGCTGTTTTCGTGTAACATGTCACTGTGAAACATGTTCAGTTTGGTGTCTAACTGTTTATTTCTCGTTTGGGTTCGGTGAATAAGCCACCTAGATCGTGCGATTTAATGCCTTTAGACTCATTTTGTTGGGCTACTTGAGCCCAACATGTCTATAGGTACAAGCCCGCAACGGTTGACGCACTGGAGGGTGGCGATGGCACGATGGATGGTAGTCTGCACGTTGACTACACAACCAACTGGTTCAATCCCAGTTTCAGACAAAAAAAAAAAAAAAAAAATTTTTAAATAAAAATAAACATCTCGCATTTTTCTGATGTGCATTAGTGTGTTTTTGTGTGTCCAGTTGTTGTCGGAAGGTTTCAGTGGCGAAGGCATAGTCACTGGTCACTGAACAATACCGGCTTCAGCTGATAGCAATCCACAATCACATCAGAACGCCCTCCTTCGTCGGTATTGTGTAGCACCGGCGAAGTAAAATAATAATAAAAAAAAAAATAGCTACTAAAGCGAAGCTTCAGCACTGCTACGAGTATAAAAACAAAAGAACGTGCGAAAGCAGAGCTGCAAAATACTTAATTAAGCTTCACCTCCTGTCGTTTCTTCTACTATCCCTTTCCTATAGTTTCCAGCACAATGCTTCGCATGTGTAGGAGTCATCTCCTGAGTGCTGGTCCTAGATAAAAAAAAAAAAAAAAAAAAAATATTGAAGAATTTTTTCGTGAGATACCGGCCGATATGTGGGAGAGAGTATACCAAACTTGGACCCACCGTATCAAACTTTTGAGGCGTAGCCGCGATCAACATTTACATGAAATCATCTTTAACCATTGAATTAAATCGTTCTATCGACTAAAATAAACATCTCATATATTTTTCTAATTTTTAAGTGTTTTTTTTTATTAAAATACAAAAGCTCTTAAAAAATCATCTTTTTCATATGTATGTATTTATTGCAAATATTGTCAAAACTTTCCTTTAGAATTTTTAATTAAAAATTTCCATACTTCCTGTACTCATATTAAAATCAAGCCAAGTAAAACACTGTGCGCCAATGGCTGTACTTGTAATAAAAATTACCATTGCAAATAAAAGCCAACCATAACCTTAAATAACAAAATAAAAGAAGTACGAGTAGTATGTATTTGAACAACAGCAACAATAATAATAACCAAAAAAGGTAAAAATACCGCACAAAAACAAAAAGCTCCCATAATGGTAGCAACAACAATATAATAAAAATAGTGCATATATTAAGCAAACCATTTACGAGCCATACAAATGAAAATGTACGTGTTTATGTGTCGGTATAAAATATCATGCTCGTATGCACCGACTGCACGATTGAACTAACTAACTTTGAATATTGTTCGTAATGATAAAAAGTGTGTGGACGAACAAACAAATGAAACAGAACCAAACTATGCATGGCTGCTTGTAGTTGTTGTTTTTGTACTCAACATTCAATGTGGGGTTATTTATAAATATCCACATGTGCACAAGTGTGAGTGCATTTGTTCGTATGAATGAACAGCAAGCAAATGAAAGGCAAAGATTGCAGGATGGCATAGACTGCTTTTAGAAGGAGCAATTTTTCTTGAAGCAATTTTCTTCAATTCTCTTCTAAAACTGCTGAGCAGTTTAGACGTTCTGTGTTAAAACTGTACAGGCAAAAAAGTGCGTCGTGCACCCTCTAATATAGAATATTTTGCCAACCACTTTTGGTCGGTGTAGCGGACTTCTGCGTAGGAGGGTGCATGGGGTACGCCACAGGGTGGAGTTCTGTCTTCTATCTTTGAGTTCTGGAACGTAGTGCTTAGACGTTTTGAGAAGGACGGTCAGTAGGTGGTCGCTTAAGCCCATGACATAATGTTGCTGGTTGTGGAACATTTATTTCCTCCATAAGTGATGTTCTGGAGAAGGCACTGAATGACCTTGCTTTCTGCGCGGATGAAAAGGGACTGGGCGTTAACCCGAGCAAGGCAGGGCTGGTCCTCTTCACCAGGTTGTAAAAGATGGCAAACTTTAGATTACCCAGGCTTGCAGGGCTGGAGTTGTAGCTGGCGAGGGAGGTGAAGTACCTGGGTGTTCACCAGGATAGCAAGGTGAGGAACACACAGAAGATTCTTAGGAAGGGGCTCAATGCATTCTACGCCTCCAGGAGCTCTAGAGGCAGGAATTGGGATCTACAACCGGCGGTGATGGGTTGGATATACAGTACGGTCGTTAGGTCTATTCTTGTTTACGGTTGCTTGGTGTGGTGGGAGGCAGTGTGGAAGGCGAGTAATTGTAGATTACTTGCGAGGGCATAGAGTTGTGCTTCATTGGGCATTACTGGAGCCAGGACGAGCACACCTCAGGCGGCAATGGTCGTCAGTCTTCATTTTTTACCAATGGGGGTATTCCTGATTGAAAGAGCGGCATGGAGCTTCTATAGACTTATGAAACTAGGATTGGTGGGGCCACGGATAGGATACAATGAGCCACGCGGTAATCTTAGGGATGTTTGGTGTCGCTGGGATCTGACTCACCCTTGGTTGTACGAATCTGAAGGGCACTAAGAACGATTTTGGAAGGACGTCTACTGAGCAGTTAAAGCACAACATTGAAGCTGAGATCAGAGCAATAGAGACTGAAAATTTTGCCTTCAGTTATGAAATGCGCTCAAAGAGCTCAATTGTGCATCAATGAAAACGGTGGTCATATTTTTATGATATTGTTTTACATAATTAAAATTTATACCATACCAACTTAATATTATATAAAAAAAAGCAAGAAAAAATAATGATAAACAAAAAAAGTTATTAAATTTTTACATGCAGGCGCGACTTGTATAGTTTTGCCATGAAAGTGATTTTCTCGAAATTAGCTTGCAAAAATATTCTATATTAGAGAGTGTACGGAGGTTTTTTTTAGCTACGGTCTAATGTACGGGAACATAGTTGCAATTCTTAAATACCGAGAAGCGATTTCATAAACAAAACACATTTCCGAAAACGAACGCTCCTCCTATGGCCGGTCTTTTTCAAATCCATTTTCGATACGCGCTAATTTTGCTGGACTTAAAAACTGTGTCGAATGCTGCAAATTTCTTTTTTTAAAGGGGTTAAACTTAGCGGGAGGTTTGCAGGGATGTCCTGCAACGTCAGCCGATGCCCATATTTTTTATTTATTTATTCATTTTTTTTTTATTGTTAAAAAAAAACCAATGGAAAATTTATAATTTTTTTCCATTATTTGCATATTGACTCACTTTTCTGTTTAAACATACATTTGTATGTTATATATAAAAATTATATTTGAAATTTTATAAATTAAAAAAATGTCGCCGCGGCTTGCTGACCTTGAGAGTTTTCAATTGCATGTGCATATTTTAAGACATTCAAAACCAATAATAATTATAATATTTCATATGTTTTATATTTAATTTTGTCATTTAAAATCTAATTGCAATTAAGACAACAACTGAAACAAAAACAGCAATTGCTGTAAATGCTTACTCAATCTGGTACAGAGCCGTTCAACATTCACTTTTAACCCACAAACATTTTGTGCAGCATTTCTGCGTGTGTGTGTGTGTGTGTGTGCATGTGTATTTGTGTGTGTTTAACTCCCCGGAAGCTTTGTTTTTCTTTTTTTTAATGAAAAGTTGTACAAATCGTGTTAATAAGTTCTCCTTTTTTTTAATCACTTTTAATGTTATTTAGTTTTTATACTCTATAAATTTAATTGCATGCAAACAAACAATGTATGTAAAAAATTATTAAAAATGCAAATTAGATTTTATTATCTCTTTGTTTTAGTTTTTGTTTTTGTTTTTGTTTCTTTGAATTCAAGTGTGTTTAGAACCGTTATCGCTGGCGCTGATTTAAAAACAAATATAAATTTAATTAATTTACTGAAGTATTGATAGAGACGAGATGTGTTTAAAGTTGTTAATAAATTTCAAGTTTTAAAAGAATTAAATAAACCATAAAAAATACTTCAATAAGGCTTCATTTACTTTTATTTAGTTTTTTTTTTGCGATAACTGTTTTAGTTACTTGATTTTAAAAAAACCACAAAAAAACAAAAATATACTGCCTGGCCGACGATATCACACAACATAAAAATGACATTTTAAATTTCATTTCGTTTGCAATGTTATCAAGCGGCCTGGTCAAGCAGTCAAAATTATATCAATTCAATATTCAGCAGCTAATTCGTTTTTTGCTATTCCGCTTAAGAATGTTTCTAGTGTTAATTTGTGCCACCCTCGTATTTAAATTATTGAGAAAAAAAACCCAAAGAATTACACAGATATTTTTATAAAATAAAACAAAAAAAAAACCAGAATTAAATTGGAAACTGCTTGTTACTACGAAAAACTTGATTTTTAAGACTCATAATTAAAATAATTATGAAAATGTCAAATGGTTTTCGCAGATAAAACTCAAGTTACAAATATATTCAAGCTGTTTGCTTTTTTAAAAATAAAAGGCATTGAATTAGAAGAAATATGATTAACATTTTCAATGCATTTCTTACAAATAAGGCAAGTTGATGTTGACCAAAACCTCACTGGTCTTCACATTTAGGCAAAGTGTGTAAGTTTTCATTAATATTTGTGGAATAATTTGTAATAGAGAAAAAGGTACTTTTGACAAAAAAGTAACTTTTCATGACAACAGTAGTTTTTAGTAAAACGGTACTTTTCATTAAGAAGGTACTTTTCATAAAAAATATGAGTTTTTTAAAAAGGTACTTTTCTAGGTATTTTTTATTGAAAACATGCTTTGTATTAAAAATATACTTTTTATTGAAAAGACAATTCTTTTCTTAAAACGGTACATTTTATTAAAATTTACTTTTTATTAAAAAAGATACGTCGTATTAAGAACGTACTTTTTATTAAAAAGGTGCTTTTTATTAAAAATGTACTTTTTATAAAAATTATGTGTTTGTTAAAAAGGTACTTTTAATTGAAAATTCTCTTTTAATTAAAAGGCTATACTTTATTAAAAATTTAGTTTTTATTAAACTGGGTGTTTTAATTAAAAAGGTATTTTTATTGAAAGGATACTTCTTATTAAAAAGGTGGCGTTTCATTAAAATGTAATTTTTATAAAAAAAAAAAGAGACGCTGTATTAAAAATATAATTTTTATTAATAAGGTACTTTCCATTAAAATGACTCTTTTAATTAAAAATGTTATTTTTATTAAAATCATAATTTGTATTAAAAATATGCTTTTTATTAAAATAGTACTTTTTATTAAACTGATTCTTTTAATCAAAGATCTACTCTTTAATAAAAATATACTTTGTATTTTTATTAAAAAGGTACTTCTTATTAAAACAGTACGTTTTATTCAAAAATTTACTTTTTATTAAAAAGATACTTTTTATTGAAAAGAGATGTTTTATTATTTTTAATTTTCATTATTATTTGTATTACAATGTCGTTTTTATTAAAAAGCTACTACTTAATTAAAAGATACTTTTTCTTTAATGGTAATTTTTATTAAACTGACTCTTTTAATTAAAGAGGTACTTTTCAGTAAGACGCTACTCTTTATTTAAAATATATTTTTTTAAGTACTTTTTATTAAAAAAATATGCTTTTTTTAAAAACTGTGCGTTTTTTTATTTTCGTAATCATAAAAAATAATGTGATCATCACTCGTTTCCCGTCTGTCATTCCACGGTGTTCACGATAATGGAAGCATTTCAATTTAAATTGCACTCAATTGTTAATTTAGAGGTTAATTTTTGATTGCATTTTTATATTTAATTTTTATTGAATAAATTAATTTTTATTGCTTTCGAAATTTGTGTGTGTGTGTGTGTTTTTTTAATATGATTTTTATTATGCTCGTATGTGTGTGCGTGCGTATTTTGGAAACAATTTTAAGCTGAATCTGTGCGTTTTGTTTGTCTAAACTTTTTAAAACATATTTTAAGTTTGAATTGAATGGAACCGGATTTAATTTATGCAATGAACCAGTTAAAAAATGTTTTTTTATGAACAAATTTCAGAAACACAAAAAAAATCAAAAAAGCATTTTCCCCTTCTCAAATCAGAGTTCAGAGCGAAAGAAAATACAAACTGAAAATTTAAGCAAAATCTGTCTATTAACAATGATTTCTATTCCTAATTATTAATAAGCTGTAATTTTTAAGAAGATTTATTTTTTTTTTATTTTTTTTTTCGTTTTCTATTCATGTGCGTTTAGGGCAAAGATGCTGCAAATGAGTTCTTCAGTGGGTAAAAGTTATAATAAATCAAAGCAAATAATACTGTTAGACTCTGCTATTGAGGACTGGGTCACTACTTTCTTGCAAGTAAACAAATGAACCCATTTTCTATATAATGAATAGTGGAATTAAAATGTGTCACTCTAGAGGTCATTCATTGAAAGAAGTTTTTTTTAATAAAAATTAACACGGTGTACTGCATAAATATAATCCAATAGAAATTTAAGCCACATTGTATGAAGACTAGATGCCAGGTTTTAAGCCTCCGCTGCAGGAGAATAGCGATTGGATGCTGTTTGCTGAAGTAAGTAGCCCATTTATTATACACTTAAAAAGTCGTGGGTTCAAGTCCTATTCGAGTAATCAAAGTTTTTCTCAGCGCATTAGTTTGTATAGAGCCCTCATTCGTTCGTATTTGAGGAATGAGAGAGACGGCAATGTAAAGTAGTAAATAAAACACGTCTCCTAAAACTTGAAGATATTAATGCAACAAATCACAATGAAATTTCCATATAATGAATGTTCAGATTCGTATGCAATAATACTTCGACTTATTGCCATTGATTCAGTGTGCACACTATATGTATTAGTGAAGCCTCGGTACTATTAAATCAATATTCTAAATCATAACAATGGCACTATGATTAGTTGGACCCAAGTAAGCTGGGATCTTTACATTTCCGACCAGCAATTTGGCTACCATCCAATAGAGTAAATCCTTCTAAAGCCACCACAGTAACAAGAAACAAAAATTGAAGAAAAAAAATATATTTAGAAGCTTCCAATACTTGCAGAATATGTATGTATAGCGCTCTGAATGACGCAATCATTTTAAAATTTTACCCTTTTTTGTTCAATTTCTTTATTGTTCATTATCGTTTTTGCTTAGCCGAAACTTGACAAAAATTTTACGACGTTCCTTTTGCTTTAACTTTATTAATTTCTTTAAAACAATTTAAAATTAATTTGACACTGTCAATGCGTTTTTGTTAAAATTTTGCTACAAAATCTTTTAATCCGAAAATTGTATTTTTGTTTGTTTCATTGTCATGTCATAAATTTTGTTAAAATTGTAATTTTATCGTGTTCATAAATTATTTCTTTATATCTTTTTTTGCTTTTTCAATAAATAATCTTTTTACGCAAATTTTCAAAAAAATATATGTTAACATTTTTATATTAAATTTTTATTTGTTTTCGTCAATTAAGGAATTTAAGATTTCCAATTAATTTCTTCATTGCAGCTATTCAGAAAACTATTATGGTAATGAAACTAAATGACTTAAAATATTCAATTAGAATTGTTAAATTTTAATGTAGTTCAAATTTTGAATAAGTTACTTGCCATACTAATTTTGAAAACTTGAAAACGTTGCCTATGTACTTAAAGCAAAATTGTCCTAAACTGAATGAGAATTGTTGTGAGACAATGATAAAGCTCTTGCTTAGTTGCCCTTGAGTATGGTTTTAAATAGTGCAATTTTTCTTAAAGCACAGTCTGCTCTGCAAATTTTCAAAAAAAAAATTACATGGAGCCAACAACAACTAAATATTTTGGCTAAAATCGAAATACTTTTGATTTTTACTCTACATCCAAAAGAAGTGCAATAAGTTCTTTCTAGTTCCGAAATCGCTTTAGAACGCTGTTATCTTTTCCAAATTTAATAAGCTTTAAAAATTATAATCCAATAGGTTTCCCTCTCCGAAACGTATTCACAGCCCCTACACGGAGCATTGAACGAAAAAACAAATTTTAAATAAAAATCGCAATTCAAAAATTTAGTTCATTTTTTTCTGGAAATGTTGGTTAGAAATTTTTTTTGTTCGTGGCAGCACTGATTTCTTATATGGCATTCTAAGCACTGTGGATTTGGATTATGGGTTATGAAGTGTGATTTTGCTGAATAAAACATACTACACATTCCGAGAGCAAATCATTTTTAAGAAACAAGCACCAAACTGCAGGTTTTATAAAAAATTGCGCATGTTTTGGTTGAAAAGAGAACACCATTAGAGTAAAAAAATTGTCATTTTGTATTTTATAATCTGTATTTTTGCAATCTAATATGTATAAACGAAAAAGTTTTTAAATTTTTAAATCCCATGGTGATGTTTGGCCCACCCTGTATTTAGTTTACATTATAATCTTGGCTTAGCTTCGGCAATACGTGTGCTAAAAGACATGGTTGATTTTAAATTTTACGACATTCTATTAATATTTCTTTTTATTATTGAAAACCCCTTCTCCATATTTAACAAAACAATATTTGCGTAAGTTATAACAATACTCGTATCATTTGTTTAATAAAATGCCAAGTGTTGCAATACATACATACATACGTATTTCTGCAATAAAGTTCGAATTTCTTTCAGAGAGATACTATTTTTAATTTTAATTTTACATTCACGCTTCCAAACAATTAATTTTTGTTGGTATATATTTTTAAGTGCAATTAATTGTTAAGTGAAAGCAATTAGATCAGGTTCATACACATCAACTTTTGCAGTGTAGTATCTTGGTGAGTGTGAGAGAGAGGGACAGAGAGAGAAGAAGAACATTCACCACGAAAGTTCTTTTAATTCGTTTTGTTTTGCTTTGTCTCAAGTATGTTGTTGTTTGTGTGATCATGTGCGACACAAAGTTGCCGTTACAGATTGCGTTGTGTAAACATATGGGCAATTCTAAAAACGAAAGAAGATTAACAACAAAAGTTGATGGATGTGTTTGGAGTATGAGTTCGCTTTTTTACTTTTTTATACGCTTTCACTTATTTTTATATTTCTTTTTCTTTATTTATTTCGTTAATCTTCCTTTTCCACATTTACATCATCATCATCATCATCATCATCATCATTATTTTCCGTTTTCTTTTGCCTTCAACTTCTGCCCCTTCACTGGTTTCGTTTGTTTATTTATTTATTTGTCATGGGATAACGAACTTTTAGGAACACGACACGAATCTTGTTCTCACAAAATTATTTGAATTCAAAATTTAACGTTTTTTCTTCTTTTGTTTGGTCGGTTGATCTACAACAACAAGAACGACAATAACAAAAACAGTGACCCAAAAAAAAAAGAACAAAGATTGTTGGGGAATTGTTACAATTCTTGTGATGGCAGTCACAATGGTGATGACTGTTGTTATGAAATTAATTGTTAATAAATTTATTTGGACTTTTTTTTGCTGTGTTTTTGTCACTGCTAAGAAATTTACATTTTTATTTGTTTTCCATTTTTGATTTTTTTAGTTGTTGTGTTGAATTCAGCCGTTAAACGGTTTATGAAGATAAAAGAAATTTTTGATTTTGATCGCATCGGTAAATTGTCGTGGTTGTTTTAATGAAGATTTGTGACCAATAATTCAAATTAAGTGAAGATGGCTTTTGAAGAGTTTTAAATAATTTTTGGTTTTTCTTATTTACAGAGTGTTATTTATTTTATTTTGCTTTTAATTTCTATTTCAATTATACATTGATAAAAAATATAAGATTTTTAATTATGAAATCCTATTATTTTAATTAGAAAATTGTATGTTTAATGAAATGATTTGCATAAAATGGTTCCCAGCAATTATTTAAACATCGAACATGCTGTTCGACCCACTGCGTTGTCACTCGTTTTAGTGGTTATAACACAGGCCAGTTGATTTTTATAAATTTAATTCTGTTATTAAAAAGACTATTGTTTCCCTAGGAATATGTACGAACAGAAAATTATATTATATTATTTATTCATTAGGCTAAATTTCGAAAATTTGCCACACTAGTCACATTTTCCTGATGTTGGGGTGTTATTGCATTGTAGCGATGGAGATCACAACGGTTAATTTTCCCCTTATTATACTTTTACACTTAAAACTTAATCTGGCAGCACAGATAATTATACGTACGATGCCAAATAGAAAGCGATACTTTTTAAATAAGTAAAAAATAAGTAGTAAAATTTAAAAAAGCGACGCAAACCCAAATGATGCAAATCGGGGCTTTAGTTTACTTTAGTGTTAATACGCTTAAAAATCTAGAACGTTCATGGTCGTTATCTTTCTGCCATAAGGCCCGTAACCAAAATATCAACACACAATCTTTATGACCTTTTTGCATCAACCCATCCATCAATTTTTATCTTTAAAATCTAACCAGCATATAAATACGAAATTTCTATGTTCATTTTCAAAAGTGACCGTTTTATTTAATCAACCCCACGTTTATGCCGAAAATTAGTTTGCGAAACAAATTTATGCACGAATATTTTATTGCCGTTTCTTTATAACTTGAACTCCGGCTAACTACAGCATAAATTTGATAATAATTTTAAAATGTCAAATTATACACCACAATTATTTTGGCCTTTGAAAGAAAAATAAAAAAAAAAACAGCCAAATTGGAATGTAAAATAAGTATAAATTAAAAAATTACTTTCAAAATAATAAACAGAAAATATTGAATAAAAAAACAAACAAAAAATAAACAACAAACGACTTAAAACATTTGATCGTTACTTTTAAAATGTAGGAGTGGAAATTCCTGTTCTTCCAAAAGATTATTTTCAAATGCCTTTAGAGACTCGAAAAAAGCCACATACATACATACATATTCAGGCAATTCGAACTTATTCATTCACATATAACTAGACTAGGCAAGCAAAACGTCAGACCAGCCAGTCAGTCAGTAAAAAAAATCGAAAAACAAACTTTTATGAGAAAAGCAACAACTAGGCGAAAATTTATAACGCTTACAGTAAGGCCCAGTTGAAGTTGAAGAAAAAAAGCAATAAAAAAAAATTAAATAAAAAGTAACCCAAGAACGTCTATAAAATATTACAAGAAAAACAACTACTTACCTGTACTTAGTTGGATGTCGTTGGCTGCAAAAAACTATTTAAACCAAGATTTTTCTCTCAACACAAACACAAATGAATGGCAAATGGCTAAAAGCAAAAAAATAGAGACAATAAAAAAAAATATATAAAATAAACTTTAACAAACGAATATAAAAATAAAAGAATAAAAACTTTAAATGTTAAAAGCCTTTGAGTATAAAACTATAAAGTACTACACCATTTCCTAAAGGAAAATAATTTCAATTAGTTTTATTCCTTCACATTAAAAGTTAATTAAGATTTATTTCATTAGATTAAGACAAAATATTTAATGGTTAAAGTGATTGAATAATGCTACAGAAATGTTAAAATCATTTTTACTGATAAAAAAGAATACAGTGAGAGCCGGTTTATTCTAAGATTAAATTTTCACATTTATGCTGGAAACACAATCGCGTTGAACGACGATTTTTTCGTTGCGAACTTTCGACATATAAAGTAAAGGGTAGTTCAACCAAAACGCATTAAGTTAATTTTAAATAAAACAAAAAGATGATGCTAAAAATAGTTTTTAGTTAAAACACGCAAAAGCCATTTAAGTACGCACCAACCGCATTCAAGTACTTCGGCCAAACAATAAAAATGTTTTAAAAAATTTATTTTTTAACACAAACACGTTCGTTTTGCTTATTTTTACTAAAGAATTAAATAAATTTATATATTGTTGTTTTAATAATTTTTTTAAAATTTCCAATTTCAAATTTATTATTTCGTCGTTGTATTTTTTTTTTTGAAAATGTTTTGAAGTCACACTCCTAAGTCTGAGTTTAGACGGGTGAACATTTGGAAGTGTAACATTTATTTTGGTAGCATATTACGGGTGGGGAAGAGAGCATTGTTTTTGTGCTCGGTACTCAGCGATACGCTTGAATTCCCGAAGTTTTTCTTCTAAATGTTCGCCTGTTTAAAGAAGGATTTATATTATTTTATATTATATTGAACGTTTTTATAAGATGTAGCTGTTGATTTAGTCCGAAAATACCATTTACAGTAATCGTCTTATAACGCCGCACTACAAGCATTTTGACCTATTGTGTTCCCCAGTTTATTGATTATTGATTCAGTTTATCAAGGAACAGGATCAGCTGCAGCGGTGGCAGCATTGGGAAATAGCCTTTCTTCAGATTGTATGCACCTAGCCGTCTGTTTCTCCAATATAAACGCGTTTTCATACATAGTAAGCTTGTTCATGTCCTTCGTTTAGTACTTGTTTCTCCCATATGTATAATGCAGGGATTCCCCAAGTTATATTTTTGCACTGTGAAATTTATAATAATTCAATTGCGTGAAAAAAATACGCAATACTGCTGTTCACACAGTCAACAGATTGACAGCAATTTTATTAGTGTTCCCAAGGAGAAAACTGCAGTTTACTTCACTGTGAAAATAAATGTCAACACTTTCAAAGTAGAACGAGAAAAGCAAACAAGTAAATTTAAATGTTCTCTGTGATTTATGAAAACAAGCAAATCGTTATGAAATTGAGACAAGTAAACCCACTATAAATTAAAAGTCAATTGAAAGGAAAAAATATCTCTGAAAAACGCCCTAAATACGTATCGATGTGGGAAAAACATAAATACATAATTTAGCATAAACATAAAGCCAAATCATATATGAAAAAGTAAAAAAAAATTATTTTAACGTTTTCCAAAAATTATTGTTGATCTCTTTATTTACTTTGGAAACCGTTGAAAGAACTGTACAAGGCGGAACTAATCTATCCTGTTGTACAGACTATAAATCTGGATTCATCCATTGTTTTGGAACACAATTTTTGTTCCGAAACAACTTTTTTTATATGTAGTTTAGACGTGTCTCTTTTTGGGAGAGAGAGAGAGAGAGAATGAGAGAAAAAGAGTTAACAATTTCAGCTTGAATTGGTTTAATTTTAATTTTTGTTCCCAAACAATGAAACTGTGCTGCCAACTTTTCAAGAAAAATTTAACTGAGCTGCCACATCTTATTATGTGTACATCCATATACATGTATAATAAAACACAGAGTATACTTGTAAATGTTTTATATTCTTTATTAGAAAATATAAAAGCACTTGACTTTTATTAATTTTTAATTAATTAAGATTTTTTTTTCATTTAGAATTTCTTTATAAGAAAATAAAAAATATGTGTGTGACAGCAAAAATACAACAAATTGCAATTGTGTTCTGTGATTACAATCATCTGCCACTGTGCTGCCTGCTTGCAAAGTAACACACCTTGTTTACACATTTTTTTTATATGGTAGCTTTGTTTTTCCAGAAAAATTGTTCGAAGTGGGTGAATCGTTTCAGAACAAACTCTCAGAAAACTAAAATTGTTTAGGAATAAAATTTTTGTTCCGAAACAATGCGTGAATGCAGCTTTAAGGTAATTTTTGAATCTAAAATATGAGAAGATATGTGCACTTTTCCTGTATTTTCTTCACAGCTGTCTTACGAGTCAAGAAAGGTATACGACCTGTGTTTCAGATTTTACATTTTGATGAATTTTTTCAGTTATACTCGTTTTACAGAAACCTGATTATTTACGTTGTACTGTATTATAGTGCTACCCTTACCCTGCAATTACAAATGTAAGTGATTCCTTGCAAGTAGCAAATACGTATTATCATCGAAAAAGTAAAAAATATGTTCGAATGTCTGGTAAGTTGTGTGATTATTTATACACTTGCGTGTAAGTTTATTTGAAAAATGCTGTCTACCAAAAATTGCTAAATAACTATGCGAGTTCATTATTGCCGTGTTGGCAATATCTGGAAAAATATTATCATAAAATTAATTTTTTTAAAAAAATTCTAAATTATTTTTTAAATTTACCATTAGGTCGTGTTTTTGTGTAGTTGTATTCCATATTATTCCTTATCTTTTTACAAATACAATAAAATTCAATCAATCAACAGTTCATTAATTGTAATGCGTACTATTAAATTAATAGAAAATTCGTACTTCGTAACACTCTTTCTTCATTTGGCATTTTACTTGCCGCAAGTGCCAAAGAGTTACTTGCATGAAAATTTTATTGTAACTAGTCTCCCAAGTTCGAAAAATGTGACTATATTCGTGAAAAAGTTTGACTGTATTGAGTTTTTCGGACTTGCACTTGTATGTGTAAATGCCAAATTGGTGTATTTTATATTTTCAAATTAATTTTGAAAAATCTTGAAATTTAAAAAGCTGTTGCAATGAGTCAAATATATTTGTCTTTGTCACGCTGAAAATAAATATTTATAATAAACTTAAAATTCTATTGGAACAACGAAAAGTAATTATATGACAAGAGGAATTTTATAAGATAAAGTGATGGAATAGGAGTTCAGTACTTCGTATACATATACACGGTGGCCCAAAAGTCATCAAGGGGTTTAAAAATGTATTAAAACCTTTTTCGTTTATATATTTTTTTTCAAATTATATAAATAACACGTGCAGAATAAATAATGCAGAGATTCATGACTGAACAAAGAACCAGAATTATAGAAATAATAGGTCAATTATTTTAACGCAAAGAGCATAACGCCAACATTTTAATGTCATAATTTCGACCTTTAAAGCTTAATTCATCGACAACCGCCAACATGGCACCGTAGGAGATTTGCCTCGAACCGGTAGACCATTTTTAATTCGCACTGCGCAAAATATTCTTCGAAAATGAATATGAAAATGCTGTAACCATCAATGGAATGAGGTATCGCTTTTTGATAAAATAAATAATAATAATAATAATAAAAATAAAATAAATATTTGCAAATGCTACTGGGTTTTTTCTGCTTTTCGAATGGGGTGGTGACAGCGATAAAAATCTCGAAACAAAACATTCTTTTAATTTTCTGCTGTTTGTGAAACATTAGAATTATTCATAGAATCGAAATTGACTACTATTGAATTTAATTCTCATTTATTTTAATTAACAATTTTATGATCATAATTTGTAGATGATGAATCTTAAAAGTGTGACATAAATATAAATTTGACGTTGGCAGACTAAAAATAACTTTATTTTATTTTCTATAATTCTTAAATTTAAATGTTATTTAAATTTCTGTAAATTATCAAATTCTAGTCATTAAATCAATAATAAAATAATAAAATAAAACTTTAACAATGGCTTAAATAATTTTAAACATTATAATGAAAATAATTGTCAACAAAAACCCCAAACAAAAAAATGTGAACGAAGAAATCGTTATCCTTTTTCTCGTTTATGATCATGAAAATATTTACTTTTTAATTGAAATTTTATAAAACTATTTGACGAAGTTCTTAGTTACTTAAAGCATTAAACGCACAGACCACACCTGGTTACCCACTACAATCTTTCGCCAGCTTTTGCAGCTGTCTTCAACTTAGGCTAATTTCTATATTTGAAGGCAATCTACTGGTGTCCATGTAAAAGAAATGTATAATAAATTACAGCTTCAAAATGTTTCATTTTATTTAAGAGAAAAGAACAGCTCAGACGAAAGAAAATTTTAAATAAATTAATAATGAAAAATTTTTGAACAAATTAATTAATTAATTTCTGTTTTATTTTTTACGTGCTATAAATAATTTTATTTTTATTATTATTGATATATACTTGTTTTATCGTTAAGTTTGTCTATATGTGCTTTTCGTTGGCGTTTCTAACAACTCATCACTAGACCTTTTAGCAAATTTTTGAAAAAGCTAAAAAATCCCACATGTTTATACAAAAACTGCGGAAAAATTTTTGAGAATTCCAAAAATATAAAAGGTAAAAAACCAATTGGCTTTTGCTTTTTTTTACAACAAATATTATTTTATAATTTTTAAACAGATAATTCTAATTCATTATGACTCGTGTTGAATAAATAAAAAAGAATAAGTTTTTTATCTTGGACCAGCACTCAGGGGACGACCCCTGCACATGCGATGCATTGTGCTGGAACTAGAAAATAGGGTTATGGGAAGTAGTATAGAGGAAGTATTGTTGATGGACATTTGATTTGAATTTTCCCACGTCAAAGGCGATATGAAAGACCTCTGCAGGGAGTTTATTCCTCATACGCGCTACTCTTCGCAAAAATGAGGTCTCTCTGTAATGCGTAGTACGATTCTCTGCCAAATCGACCACAAATGGATGCGCCTTTACTGATGAACGCGTTGTACTTAGGAATGAATGGGTTTGGAGAACAAGTTCCCTGATTTCATCAGAACACATCCCGTTTTAGTAACGATAAAACAACGAAACACACCCCAGATTGCAGTGATGCGTCCCCTATGAGTTTCTTCACCCTCTCCTGTACAAGGTCGAGCCACTTCAAAATAGTCTTTGAACCACCGGCCCATACATGAGAGCTGTATTCCATTTTCGGTCGGATGTAGGCGATATAAACAGTAAAGAGATCAGATGGGGTGAAGTATGTCTTGCACGGTCTTATTATTATTATTATTGCCATCCTAAAGCACCGCGACCAAGAAAGATCTATTGCGCAAAGCCGCTCATATTAGACCCCCATAGTCTTAAAAAGCCGAGACACTTGATGCTTCTTTTAACATCTGCAAGATGTGCTCAGTAAATCGAACATCACACTGAATCTTCATGCCAAGAACATCAAGCACGTCTGATGTAATTGCCGCTTGACAGACTGCCCGCTGATCAGTGCTATTTATGGCAACTGTAACAATGGCATCAACAATATAAAAAAATTTTATTGCGTTCGATTAGGAGTTGTCGGCACAATGTCGCGAAAAAGCGCCAAGCGGGTGGCGATGGTCGAAGTAGTCTGCACGTTGACTACAAAACGAAAAAATTCTTCGGTTTAACCCCTGTTTCAGACTCATAAAAACATCCCGCATTTTTTCTGATGTGCATTTGTGTAGCTTTGTGCCGGTTGATGTCGGAAGATTTCAGTGGCGAAGGCATAGTCACTGTTCACTGAACAGTACCGGCTTCAGCTGTATCCAATCCATAGGCATATCAGAATGCCCTCCTTCGTCGGTAGGGGTCATCTCCTGAGTGCTGGTCCAAGTGACCGGATCCGGTCACCGTCACCCGAAGTGCCAACACTGGTTGATGGTGCCAGCACTAGTGTAGAAAATTTGTTCCGTCACTGCTAACTGGGTTTTTCTGTTTTCTTATTTTGGTTGGATTTTATTGTTATTGTTGTTGTTTTCTGAACTCGTGTATGAGATTTTTTTTATTTAGTTGTCTCATTATTTCGTTTTATGTTCGTTCGATTTATTTTAATTGAAATTTTGACGAATTTTTATGCAGTTTTTGTTTTGTTTATATATTTTTCTTTAACTACTTAACAGTCAAATTTAATTTAACTATTGGAGAGCTAAAACCGCGTATAAACCCGACGAACGACGATATACGGGAGTATCTCATTAAAACACACACCACTACTGCTTCCAACTTAATTTATAAAGTTAAAAGTTTACCTTCAACAATTTACGTTAAATTAACCCATGTCAAGCATTGGCTTTATCTCTTGTGTGAAAGTAATTTTATTTATTGTCAGATGCGCAATCATACAGCATGATGGAAATTTAAGCAACAATAACGTTGATTTCAATTCTCAAAACGGGCACAGCACTTTTCGCATTATTTATTAATTTTTGTTCTCTTAGAAATTCCTTAAAAATGACTTTATTGCGGAACAATAAAGTGCAATTCTGTTAACAGCCGGTTTCACAATGTACGATTAAAACTTAACGTGAGCTTTACCAGCAAGTTTTTTATGCCAAAGTTGTCGTTAAAGTCCATAAAGCCAAGATCAAAAAAATTACATCCTGTTATAGTTGAAAGAGAAGCACATAAAACAACTAAACAACGAAATGTAATAAAACAAGCATCTTAAAATAATTTCTGTTAAAAAAAATTTTTTAAAAATGATTGGAACATCAATTTGACTGGATTAGTTTTTGTTCAATTTAACCTACATTTGCTTTCATTTACGAAAATTTTTGCCCTTCAAGATCCTCTTGTTTTAGCTTTCGTGTAGAATATTACGGTTAAGAAAAGAAGTGGAAAGGAAAAAGGAATTGTGACGGTACGGTTCAATTTCCACTCTCGCAAAATTTAAGGTTTGACGAGTGAAAGTTGGTGTATGTGAACCTTTATTTACATTTAAATTAAATGGAAACAATATCGTATGGACTTCAGATATTTAAAATATTTCGGCAACTACGTTGTTTACAAACAAGAAATAAATAAATAATTAATTGCCCATGTCAGAAATTATTCAAAAATATGTTCTTCTCAAATACAAAAACATGATACAATTTATCATTAACAACTTGAAAACATTTTTATTCTAAGAAATACAAAGTGCAAAGTTAAGGTGAAGGTTGTGTTTGTCAAGGCGTTACAGACTCCTGTCAAAAAAGTTGAAACATTGTCTTTTCGTAAACCTCAGGAGATCACCCCTACACATGCGATGTTTTGTGCTGGAACTAGAAGAAAGCGATGGTTAGAGAAATGACAGGAGGTGAAGTTACACAATCTTTTGTTATTCTGCTTTTGAATGTTCACTGTTTTTATAGCAGTGTTGAAGTACCTCTGATGTCAGGGAGACGTATTAAATTTTTTTTAAACTTCGTTTTAGTAGCCATTTCAGTAATTATTTTACTTCGACGGTGCTGCACAATAACGACGAAGGAGGACGCTCTGATGTTCCCGTGGGATTGATTACAGCTGAAGTCGGTACTTTCCAGTGACCATTGACTTTTTTTAAAGCGTTAAAGAAACAAAAGTACAAAAAGCATCACCGCTTTAATGAGGCGAAAATCTCGCGGTATAGTTACGCAATCACAGTATTTACTTAAAGGAACTGTTCTGTTTAAGCCCTCATTTGCGTAGAGTATCGCCAAGGAATAATGCTGACGCATGGTTCGTTTTTATGTTGTTTTTCCTTGTACCGGAGCAGAGGGGACCAATTTTTGAAGAGGCGGTCTAAAGTCCATAACCGTTGTTAGGTTTTTTTTTCTTGGACCGACGCACAGTGGATAAATTCTCGAAAAGGCCGTCAAAAATCCATAACGTTTCATTGGCTTGGAATTTTGAAACGCAATTTTTTTGTTTTTTTATTTTTTGCTATAAAACATAAAAATCGTCAGATCAAAAATAAGTTATGGGACCAAACTCCAATTATTCTCTTTAAATTTGTGTTAAGAATGCCAAAATACTGCAAAAAAGAATGTTGCAAAAGTGTAGATTCTAAATGTTCGGACTACAAAATAGTGAAAGATTTCTTTGACGTTCTTTTTCGGTCAATTTGGAACTTTTTTAAAAAAAAATTATGAAAATTTCTAAGGTATACATATAAAATCTTTATTTTTCTGGAACTAGTAGCTTATGAGTTACAAAATTATACAAAATTTATTTTGTTTTAAAATTTCGTAAAACAAAAAATTTTTAGTGATTTAGAATTTAAAATTTACGACAAAAATTTTATTTTTAGCAAAATACTGAGAAAGTCAGTTTTTGAATCACCCTGTACGCCATCATGTAGTCTAAATAGAGCTATAATTTTTAGTGTTCCGGGGGTCACTCATTTGAAAGTAAAAATAAGTGACATGACTTTAAACTCGTTTAACACACAAAAAAAAATTGTTTTTGGCCGCCTTCGCAAGATAAGGTTCACTGTGCGGCGCTGAGTGATTGTTTTCTTTTTGTAAGCAATGCATTACACCGGAACTATTTGAAAAGGCTTAGTATAGAGAAGCTAGAGGTGATGAAGTGATAATAGGAAATTGGGAGCTTAATTCTTGTACAACTCTGTAGTTGCACTTTTTTTCATGAGTTTCGAAGTATTGCAGCCGACTTGCTACACTCGGTTGATAGATCTCCACCACCATTATCGTTTGAATTTCAAAAAGTGACGAGTAATTTCAATAAACTCAATCCAAAGAAAACTACTGTAATTGAGAAAAACTTTAGGGTGCTGTATACGAAAGTCGTGGGTGGCTTCAAAGCCCATCGCATTCATAAAAAAATTTCAATTTCAGATTCAAATGGTCGTACAATTTTTTGCTACCACGTCGAAGAGTAATTTTAAATACAAAAATTTTCCTAAAACATTTCACAAAAAAAGACTAGAAAAAAAATCAAATGTCATTTTTATTGCCCAGAATGAATTCATAACAAACTTTTTCTAACTTCTGTCAAATTGAATCACCGCAACGATTTAGCCGAAAACGAATTTCGTGACAGGAATTTAAATTTGAAAAAACAACGACTTTTAATATCAAAAGGAAAAGTATAGAATGTGTTTGATATTATTCATTTAGTACATCTGTTTTTTTTTTATTCTCTGATGTGTACAAATTACTTTTACAACGAGGAACTTTTTTTAAATAAAATTCAAATCATTCGCTAACTGAAAAACAAGCCAGTTCGCTGAATTGATGTTACAGCAAGTGGTTTATATTAAAAATAATCATTGTCAAAACTAGTTGTAATTAATCAAATTTAAGTAATATTGGAAATATGGTGGTTGCTTTCTGAAAATTTTGCGCATCAACAAAAATTTATAGAAAATCTTCGGTGTATTATTTTGCTTTTATTCAAATGTGACTTGTAAGAATGCATCTGACTAAAAAAGTATGAGATTTATGTTTTATAACTCCTCACAAGGCCAAGGAACAAATAAAACACAATTTTTACTTGAGAAGAAGCAAATATTAATGAATATAGGAATATTCAAGTTAAAGCCACAGTTTAGGACCTTTTACATTGTAATACTGAGTAATACGACATGTCAGAAACTTAAATCAAATGGGAAAGTATAATAGTGTAAAAACAATATGTTATGAATCTGACCAAAATATCAGCGGGCATTTGCCAGTCGTATGGCTGTCAACATTTTTTAAAAATTTTCAAAAATGTTCTACTTTACATTTGATCAGGCATGTGTTTTTGTGTAAGCAACCAAAGAAAATAATGAAACAACAAAAAAGTCTTTTGCTGCTAAATCGGTTTTACTTATACTTCTCATTTTATTTCAAGGGTGATAGTGTGAAAGCAAAATGTAATATTACATTAGATTTTTTGGCAGACGCATCAAATCTTATTAGATTTTTTTTTGTCACAAAGTATTATGAAAGTCGTAAGACTTGTATTATAGAGTGAAAGGTGCCTTAACAAAATATAACTGTTCACAATGAAATAAACACTTGAAATGTAGCTGGCAACATTCAACCAACATTTCTCCAAACTGTGAAATAAGCGGGTCTATTGCCGTTGGAGCTGCAATTTTAAAACGAAATAAAAATGAAGATTTGACATCAGCGTTGGCGTTCTTAACTGCAGGAGAGTTTTCCGTCCAACGTTTTCCAATATTTACTGCCCCGGTTGTATCGTGAGTAGTGCTCTAGTTTATCATTTCGGATGTCTAGGTTCGCTTCATAGCAGGGACTATGATCTGTTCACAACAAGTATGACAATGGGACCTTAATAAAATTGGAAACAATTGGGCTGAGACCAGTGTTGCCAAATTTATTCTCAAAATCTTGATATCAACGAAGAAAAATCTTATTTTCCCATTAAAAATCTTTTTTTTATTGAAATAAATATTTTTTTAAATCAAATTTAGTTAAAATATTTATTTGAATACATTATATTTGTAAATTTTTCACTGTCGGACTTATATTTCGTTAATTTTAGGCTTTTTTTTTTAGTCCACTTTTTTGAAAATCCTACTTTTGATGAAGGGCAATAGAATAAACTAAAATACATATTTTGCAGAAAACATTCCTAATTGTTGTTTTTTAGTTGTTGTATTGCAATGATATTTGGAAGCGCTAACTCCAATAATGTTAAAGAAGAAAGGCTAAGTAATTTGAAATATAAAAAATTAAAAAATATGCTTTTTGCCTCTCCTGTAAAATTCATTTAATTTGACTTGACGCCTTTACGATAGAAGGTGACGACGTTTCGTTTATTATACATTTTGATTGATTTCTTTTTGTTGTACAAAATTTCAGTATTTACGTTCAGATTTCTTCAAAATGTGTTTAAAATATATCAAATTAGTTTCTTATTTTGTTCGTAGTCATTAAAAATTCCTTTAAATTGGTATTGGCATACCATATTGCAGAAACTATTTTTTAAAAAACGAAAAGCTTCAGAAACAATCGAAATGATTTGCTTGCAAAATGATATCTTAAAATATTTCAACATTTCATTTTCACCCGATGAATTTGTATTCTTTAACGTAGAAGTGATGCAATTCTCTCTAAACGTCATAAATTTGTTGAATATTATTCGCATCAACGACATTAGGAAGGATTTCGCTGATTGAGAAATACCTTTATCAGAAGATTTAATGAACAGGACCATCAATTGAATAGTCTAAAGGAACTAAATTTGGCAGGGAAATTGTTATAACAATAAAATTTTTTGTGAACCTCGAATGTAAAATTTGCAGACGTAAAATAGCAATTCTTCAAGAAGGAGTCTTCTCATTAACTTGTTAGAAAATTAAGAGTCATAATATCTAAAACGTAAGGAAAATGAGAAATTTGAGTATAGGAAACAGTGTAGTTCTTGTGCTGCAATCAAAGTGGTGCCACAAGAAGTCAATTTTTCGTTTGGTTGTTTGTTTCTACTTATACATACAGATATCTGTACATACTTAGTTTTGTATTTTTCTTTCTTTTTGTTTTTTTTTTTTTGAACACTGTGAGTGCCTTTGTGCTGCTGCCCGGGTACTGACTATTTCTGTTTCTACAATATTGTGGCTGTTCTGGCTGTATTGAGCACACCAAGGAAATAATTCCCACGGAACGTGATTTGCGGCAAGATGTTGCAGATACTTTAATATTTTCTGCTGCTAAGTTTATCACTGCTGATGTGTTGTTATTGTTGACTGTGCATGTGATGTTTTTTTTTTTTTTTTTTTACGTTATTTAGCAGAAGTTTCGTTCACTTTGTTTCGAACATAGAAAACCGAATTTTATTTTGTTTTTCTTGTCTTAATTTTCTAATTATATTTTATCTATTTCACTGTAGGCAATCGCTGTTATGAAAAAAGTTTTACGTTATTAATTTTGAATTCATTAATTTTTTTCTTCGTTTTTTTATTGTTGTTGACAAAATTTGTTTAACATGAAAAAAAAATAATGTCAACATTTAACTTTAATTAAACTTAAAAAAAGACTGGGTTTTTATTTTATTTTATATTTTTGTCTTTCTTTTCCTTCCTCTTTGAATTTGTCGTTATACTCGTATATTTTTTAATTAACTGTAACACTTAAAAAATGTTGTATAATCTTTTTTTTTACTTTTATTTTTATTTTACTAAAACTGAAACTCTTTTTTTTTTGTTAAGGTGTTGTTGTTTAAATAAAAAATCTTTTATTGCCAATTAGCTTTATTTATTTATTTTTTTGTAATTTTTTTCTTTAGCTTATATTTTGCTTATTAGTACTTTTGTAATTGAAACTTTTAGTGAATTTAAATTTTCTAGTCATATACCAGCACATCTTTATTTCACTTTAAAAATGTTTAAGAAGAATTTTTCTTTTTTATTCTTTCGTTTGTTTTATGATCTGAAATTAGTAGTTTTTTTTTTAATGCATTAGCAACAAAATTTTTCACATTTTTTTACTCAACAAGTTAAAATTTTCTCACGTAACACCGCTTTTTCTTTTTCGAAAACATCATCTTAATTATTTTGTTTAAATCCAAAATTAATTCGTTCGTTTGCTACACAGACGGCTGTCAAAGTAGTGCAGTAAGCGAAAATTAAAAAAAAAAAAAAAAGCACACACACACACAACAAATAGAAATTAAACCAGATATAAAAGTTACTAACAAACCGTTAAATACACAAAAGCACGTTCGACCGTCTCGACAGTTAAACAACGAATGCTTATGCATTTAGCTAAATCTCCAGGTCTTACCATACTTGTTTTGTGTGCTGGTCTGCTTGCTAAAGCTGCTGTTAAGCTCGCTGGCCAAAAAAGAAATATCAGTAACAACTGCAAAAACAATATCAACAACACCAATAACAACAGCAACTACAGCTTAAAACAAGTTCGGTTGAAAAACAAAAAAGAAAATAACAACTGATTGGGTGACGGAGTTATTGAGCAGAAGAAAAGACCGTAAAAAGAAGACAAAAGAGAGTAAAATTATCACGAAGAGAGTAACGGCAAAACATGTTGCTGTGCTGCAATTAGTCTTATATCTCTGTTTGTGTCTTAAGTCTTTCGTTTTGTCTCATAAAAATTATGCCCAGAGCAGGCCAGAGAGTTAGTGAGTGCCAAAGAGCTTAACATTATGAATTTAATTTATTAATTTATTAATTCGTTAAAAGAGAATCCATCCAATAACAATTGGGAAACAGTTATAATTATTCAAAGAAACAACAATCTTATAGAATTAACTTTGTTTTTTTTTATAAAAGATTGAAAGTCATAACCTTTTCTGCTGTCTGTAACATGATCTTACACACAAAATTTATTTTAAAAATTTCAAATTTCATTAAAAAAAATTTTGTTTTAAGACAGAAATTAACGCCTTCCCTACAATCATCAAGATACATTTGATAAATGAAAAAGTTTTTAAATTTAGTAACTTAAAATCTGTATAATTAAAATGGTCTGCGTTTATGACAGGAAAAAGGGATTTTGATTAATTAATTTTCATACAAATTCAGTATATTTCAACAGTGGACTAGGGTGGGTATCGTTAAAGGGGACGTTTAAAAAAAAAACTTAATTTGAGTGATAAATTAATCAAATGCCCGCAATTAATCAAATATATATTATCGTGCATATTTTGCGTTATCTTCAATTAAATGGAACTATGAATAAGTTTGTAAATCTCAAATATTAAACTATTATTAATCTAGTTCAATTAAGGGATCATGCTTTGAGGAAGGCTCTGAGTTGCAGCGGGTATCGTTGCAGCTGTAATGGTGTGAGGGAGGAGGAGACTGTGCTGCAGGAGAAACTTTGGTTGCTATAACTTGGCGGTGTTGGATGAAGCATCAAAGCTGGAGTTCGAATACGAGTACATCACAACTATTAGTTTCACAACTAAATAATCAGCCAAAATAAGAAACGTTTTGCGTCAAATAACTTAGACAAGAATGCAAAAGGAAATATAAATATTCAAATTCAGATCCGATACCAATAAAAAAAAATCGCTGACAATATTTGTATGTAACGGCAGCTACATAAAAGTATTTTTTCGATTTGTATATTTCTTTTCTTATTATTTTTCTTAAGTAAAAGTAGGCCAAAAATTATTTCCTTATAACTAAACGCGAATGAACAGACACAAATGCAATAAATATGTATGTAGAAACCATTTTTTTTTGCCGAGTTAAAAATAAATAAATGAATAACAAATACTGTGGATACAAGTAAATACAACAACAATGTAAACCACATCTTCATAATTATCATTTGTTAAAGTAACAACAACGACAATAACAACAAGAACAACATCAACCAAATCAAACATCAGCAGACGTTATTCTTTTTAAACAAAATTGTCAATTGTTCAAAATGGTAATAAATATTTAAGCAACAAATCAGATCATATCGAAGCAAGCAGCAACAGCTGTTGCTGGCTGGCATGGTTTATTATTATTATTGTTGTTGTTGTTTTAGTTATTGCACTAGTACTAAGAGTTTTTTTGTTATTGTTGCTTAGTGGTTCCAGCCATACAAATGCCGGCTCTCAAGTTATATTGTGCAACAAAAAAAAAACAAACTTAATTCAACCAAACTTAATCAAACCAAAGTACACGAGAACGTATCAATGGCAGTAACTTACCATGCCATACCAAAAAGCAAAGATAGCAAATATTGTTATGAGAATAGAAGAAGTCAGAATCTAAAGGAATGCCTTTTAAACGATATTTATGTATTTATGTAGTAGCTAAAACCCGGCGTGCTTCGCTACACCTCTTTAAATTAAAAAAAGTTCAATATAAAGTACATGTTCATGAACTTGAAAATGTTTTATTTTTTTTTTTTCTGCAATAAATGTTGAACTTCTGTGATTATGACGTAATTAGCCAAAAATATATCATAATCAATCAAAAAGTCGATTTTGAATTTTTTGTTTTTATGGGAGGTGCCACGAACACTTGTCCAATCCCTTCCCGTTTTTGACTGATGATTTTTTTTAATTACAAAGTCATTTGTATTAAATTTAGAAAATTTTGCTTTCGCCGTTGTCAATATATAAAGAAAATCTATATTTTTTTTTTAAATCTTGGAACAGTGCTCAGGGGCTATCCCCTACATATGCAATGCATTGCACTGGAACTAGAGAGAGGGATAGGGTAGAGAATATACAGGTGGTGAAAGTGGTAGGAAGATGGAGCTTAATTCTTGCACAACTCTGCAGTTGCGTGTTAATTATAAAGCAACGTCTCAATTTTTTTAAGTATTATTTTTAAGCTATTGGAGCCATTTCATTTGTTACTTTACTTCGCCGACGTTTTATTGCTCAAATACCAACGAAGGAGGGTGCTGTAGCACAGAAAACTCAGAAAAAACAGTTTTCTGATTTGACCTGGCTGGGAATCGAACCTGAGTCTTTCTGGTTGCAGAGCCAACACGCTAACTACTCGCCATCAGCACCCCCAATTTGTATGGGAAGTACCATGCCCAGTTGTCTAATTCCGGCCACTTTTTGAATGATGATTTATACTGTCCATTAAGTTAATCAGACCAAATACAGAAACATTACCTTTCTCCGTTATCAAGACATAATGAAATCAATATTTAGTTTATATGGAAGATACCATGCCCACTTGCCCAAACCCTCCCACTATTAAACTGATGATTTGTTTTAACTGCAAAGTCATTTAGACCATATTCAGAAACATTCACTTCAACCGCACTCAATATATACAAAACTAAATTTTCACTTTGTATGGGCGTGGTAACGCCCAATTGGTATCCAGATATACAAAACGATACTGTGAAAATTAAAAAAAAAAAATATAAACAAACAAAAAATATAAATCAAATGAAAATAATAAAAGTTTTACTAGTGGCAAAAAATTGGGATATTCATGAAAATAAAAATATAATTTTTGAATTTTATGCGACCTCTTTTTATTAATTATATTAATAATATTAATAAGATAATCAAGCTTAAGGTCAGTTTCTTTAAAGAAAATATTTTTATAATTAGAAAGAAAAAAAATTTAATTTCTTGAAGAAGCCAATCAATGATATTGGCGAATTATTGATATAAAAAAGAAAAAAATATTAAAATTTTCTTTAATTATATTAATGATATTAAGCTTGAAAATAAAAATATATATATGTATATATAAAAATTCTGGTATTCTATTTCCGTTTGTGTAGATATAAATACAACATAAGAATGCATATTATATATGCCTGTAGTAAATTGTGTGGTTCCATATAATGAATTTATGCCAAACACTTTTAATAAATGAATAAACTGAAATTTTTTCCTGGTGCTGATGGTCTTCCCAGTTATATTTTTTATAATTGCTTGCAATCTTTGTGTGTTCTTTAACAAATCGTTTACAATGGAGTATTTCCCGTACCTTTTTTGACAAACAATCGTTTCTAGTTTTTCTATTCGAGCCTGGATGTACATCGTATACAGTAGACTCATGGTAGAGGGAAAGCGCGATTGATAGAAATACTCGATTGAGAGGACAACAAAAATTCGTTCATTGTCTTTCATTGAGAAGTGCTCTATATAGAGAACCTTTATTCTGATTTAGTATTGGGTAGAGGAAACTTCGCAAATTTTATATGATTTGGCACACAATAAAGTGGAAAATAATTTTAAAAAAATAAATTAAACGTAAAAAGCATGTGCCAATATTGACAAGTGTCATGCGCTTAAAATCGAACACATCTGTTGCTGTTGATGTGAAATTACACCAGTCTTATATTAATTTGTCTATAAGATTCCTTTGCGAATAAAATGAAATTCCGTGTAATAAAGAAATTGATTTTTTTTCCAAGACACTCCTTTAAAACTCTGTCGATTTGTATACCACAAAACAAATTTAGGTTGGTTGAATGGCTTCGTAGTTTCCAATAGCCATCATATTTTGCTACTTCGTAGATGTCTGCCTATTTCTCTTAGAGCCATTGAAGTACAATGAAGACAAACAACTAAATAAACGTTAATATTTGCTATACATCAATTGCCAGTACGGCTACATATTTGTAAAATACTATAAATACAACAACTACTTTGCGTAGTGTGATCGCATATAAATTCAGTAAACCACCACATCGATGCATTCGTAACGAAATCGCAAGAAAATAAAATAAATGGTTGAGGAGGTGAAGACGAGGTAGACAATAATGGTAACAGAAAGCCCTAAAACAGTTGCATAAAACTAAATTAACGTGAAGTTAAACGACAGTATGCAAAACTAAATGACAACAAGAAGAACAATAAAAATAATTCGATCAGCAAATACAAGAAGAAGAAAACCACAGAAAACTTTAGAAAATATAAGCGATACATTGGATTGTTGGCAATATTTTTCATACAAACAGCATTGTTCGTTGTTGGAGTTGCCAGAAGTTTAATTGAGATGCAGGTGAAGCGAAAGTGCTTGACTGAGGAGCAATTTATATGCATATATGGCAGGGTACGTTCTGGCACAGACATGTGCCATATCTCCCTACAAACCTATATAGCCAATTTTGATGAAATTAAAAACATGGATATGCCTGAGTGTAAAAAGACACACGGGATATACATATTATTTTAAATATGGCCAGCTGCAACAAATTCGCAACATGAGGGTCGAGCACAGTTTTACCATTTTTCAAGTTTTCCCATTTTTTTCAATTCATTCAAATTTTCAAGTCTTGTTCATTAATTTTTAATTTACAGTATATGTACATATATGACGCAAATATTATTTGATGTTGCCATGTAATGTAAATTTTTCACTCCTTATTACAGCAACTGTGTTAAATGTGTCTATTCCTTATTTAATACAACTGTGCCGTAATAATAATATTATAGTTTTTTATGCCCGTGTGTTTTTTCTAAAAAGTTTTCTATTTCAAAAAAGCATAGATAAATATTTAAAGAGAAACGGTAAGAATAGTGGAATATTTTTAATTTCAAATAATTCTTTTGGTGTTATTAGTTTTAAGCAGCAATGCAAGTGGAGAAAATAGCTTAGAATATGCTACAAACACATCGGAGGCTCCAACAAAAAAAACTAAAAACAAAATGGGGATCTGCTCAAAATCGTGGGAAGAATACGTTTGTTTTTTGTTGTTTAAACTTTTAATTGTTTGTTTTCTTTATGTTATTTTGAATAAAAATTAATTCAAAATATATATTTTTGTGCTTTTTTTCTTTATTTGGAGACTTTTGTGGAAAAAGATTTTTGTTGAAAAATTAAGTTTTTTTTTAAATAAAAAGTTTTTCTTAAAAACTATATGGTAACGCTGGTCGAGCATTAACTGATCTTCATGGAAGCTTACAGAAAACTTAGCTAGCTACCGCGGTGTAACCCGGAACCTTTATAACTCTGGTGCCACGGGGTTTGGACCGCAACACTAGTAGACCCATTAACACCCAACTTATTTTTATCTTGGGTCGGCACAAAATTTAGCCGGCGTTTAGATTACGCCGTCATGGCAGGTAGCCCCGGAAATCTGAAACACGAGTTGTCACGGGAAAATTTTATCTGGAATAACGGAGAACAAATTTATTTAATTCTTTTTTTCCATTTGACCAAACAACATCCCTACGTACCACACAAATCTGTCATTGGGTGTCGGATATTATCTTTCTCGCTGCATATGAGTGCATATAAAAAAAGCAATCAATCCTATTCCGGCCAGTGAGCTAAAACGCTATCGCATCTGGCCACACAATGCATCTATTTTTCTTACATTGAAAGCCATTTATATTTATGCTTGAGAGAACTTTAACATCATGATCTTTCAAATAGTTGTGTACGAACGTATAAAAATCATCATCTGCTATTACGAAAACTTTAAAAGTCTGTACAGCAGAAAGTTAAAGAAAGAAAATTTAAAGTTGAGGCACTAAAATACGGTAGAAAACATCATCAACCACTAAATATTGGCCAAATCAACAGAAAATGATGCCAGCTGCCGCTAACAGTTTTGCATGCAATTGTTGTTTGTATGCTAATAAATAAATAAATGAGTGAACGACAGACTGAATGAATGTATGATTGAACAGTTAGACGTGTCGTTCAGGTCGAACGGTTAACTAAAAAGTCAAAAAGTTAAGAAAGTGTTAAGTGCTCATTTGCGGTGTAGAATTTTCTATTTTTTTTTTTTTTTGATAAAGTTGGGGGCCAAAGTTACGATGAAAAGTGAACGAGTAGCAAGGTAAATGAATTAAAAAAAAAGAAAATATCACGACTTCATTTTTATAACGGAAATTATACCGATTATGGATTAAAATAGAATTACTTGCGAAGCAACTAACCTTGTGCATCGTAAAACAACTTTCATGAAGTACTACAGCGAATCATCCATCAAACATCTTTTACTTGAGTTGCAAAAAAAAAATGCATAAATGCATCTCTTCATTAGAGAAAATCGTTGATATCAAAACTAGAATGAAATGAAAATTTATATTCTTAAAAGATTTTACAGGTTTTTGTGCAAAACTGTAATTCCATTTTAGCTTTAGAGGTAAAATTGGAGAAATTGAAAGCAAAACTTCATTTAAAAAAATTATTGGAAATTATTGATTTCATAATTCACTCTAACAATGCCATAACAGCAAAAATTAGGTTGTTTAAATTTATTATTTATTTTTAAATTCTATATTTTGTATATGTTTTTTTTTTATTATTAATAATTCGTCATATACACTCAATGCCTGAGAGAACAAATGTTATTTTATTATTTCATGGGAATTGAAAAGTTCGTTTCCTGTAAAACGTTGTGTCACACTAAATTAGCGATATATAATCTGTAAAAAAAAATCGTACCTAGAAATGACTGCAATCGATTTAATTGCAATCACATGATTTCGCGCTTTTTTTTATCGGGTTCCTTTTGGACTCAACGATTGCCGGTTCAGCCCACAAATAGCACACGCATCAGCCATTGAGATTCGCGTCAATTTCAGCGTTTGCTCTAGTTTTCATTCACTTCTGGCAGTCGAGTGGACATTGAACTCTACTTGGAGCTTAGTGGACCATTACTTCGCGGTTACCCCACGGGTTTTAAAGCCTGATGGCTGATGCGGCTATGTCTTCAAGTCGGAGACTTCGTCGGAGGGTACTTCGTGTCCACGATGAAAAGTTGGAATTGTGTATCGGTTTTTCGTGGTGGCTGTGGTAGTGGCTGTGATAGAGATTACAAGTGGTGAAGCTTTAGAACTCTGCTTTTAAACGTTTCTTTTTTCTTTATAGCAGTGTTGCAGCGCCTCTAATATCAAGTCGACGTATTAAATTTTGTTCAAATAGCCATTTTTAGTAATAATTTTACTTCACTGGTGCTACACATTACCCACGAAGGAGGGGCACTCTGATATGCCTTTGGATTGGTTTCACCCTTCGCCACTGAAACCTTTCGACAACAACTGACACAAAGATGGCGATGGCTGAAGTAGTCTGCACGTTGCCTACGAAACCAAAACACACCTGGGTTCAACCCCAGTTTCAGACTAAAATCATAAAAAAAAAAACATCTCCCATTTTTCTGATGTCCATTAAGGGTTGTTTAAACGATAAGATTTGTCGTACGTAAAATGTGAGAGAAAATAAAATAAAATTCCACCGTATTTCAAAAAAATAGAGTAAAAATCGGATGGTTGTTTTCTGGCGTTTACACCATTGGTATGGATAAAATCATGTAAGATGAAAACATTCTCATTTAATTTAACTACAGCTGTTTGCTTGTTTTCCCCAGGAATGGAGTTCGTCTGCAATTGAATTTTTTTTCTAATAACCTTTAAAAATATTTTTATAACTTTCGAATATGTTAGTTTCGTGGTCAAAATTTTTAGTGTACTTTTGGAAAATATACGTATATTTTTATGAAATTGTGCTGTCGTGGTCTAAATGTACATTTTAATTTTATAATTGGTATAAATTTATGAAACCAGTTTTCCCTCCCTGGCTTTCTCACATTTGTTTACATAAAAATGCATCTCTGACCTAATGGTGTGTGTTGGTTTTTGAAAAATTTTTAAAATTCAAGAGAGCCATACGACTGTCAAATTTTCATCCGTATTTTCTGTCAAAATCTTATAGTTTCATTACATATTACGTTTAGACGATCCGACTTGTGCTCTTCTACACAAAAATTTGGCATGTCGTACGACTTGTGGGACAATGTAAAGCACCCTTAAGTGGGTCTTTGTATGTCAGTTATTGTCGGACGGTTTCAGTGGCGGAGGCATAGTCACTGGTCACTGAACAATACAGGCTTCAGCTGACAGCAAATCACAATCACATCAGAACGCCCTCCTTCGTCGGTATTGTGTAGCACCGGCGAAGTAAGATAATATTAAAAAATTTCTACTAAACCGAAGCTTCAACACTGCTATAAACAAAGAACGTGCCAAAGCAGAGCATTAAAAATAATTAATTAAGCTTCTCCTCCTGTTATTTCTGTAATTATCCCTTTCCAGCACAATGCAGGGCATGTATTGGGGGCCTTATACTGATTGCTGGTCCCAGATTAAAAAAAAGAAAAAAAAATGCACATCAGAAAAATGCGAAATGTTTTTATGACTAGCGGCGCTTTTCACAATGTCCGATTAAAAGTTAACGTGCACTTTAACGGCAACTTTGGCACACAAAACTTGCTGTTAAAGCTCACGTTAAGTTTAATCGTACATTGTGAAAAGGGCCGTCAGTCTGAAACATATCACGACTAAGCATTACCTAAATCAAAATAATCACGCCAGAACTTATGCTACAAATTTACCGAAAACTGTCAGCTTTTATACGTAGTAATGCCAATTATAGTTGACTTAGACAAACGCCTGTATAAATTTGAACGTTTTTAAATTTTATGAATTTAATTCTAATCGAAGAACATAAAATATTTATGCTGAAAAATTAAATAAATTTGTCAAATAACACGAATTGAAGGCAAAAATTTAACAATTTTCCAATAACCCACACTAACCACAATTGGATTTGTGGATTGGTGACAACTGCCATCTGCTACACTTAAATACAATACAAAAACCCAATAAAACACAACGACATCGAAAAATAAAAATAAAAATGAAAACTAACAAAATTTGCAGCTGAAACTGCAGTGAACGGAAAATTATTAGAATGCGAGAGAGGCAACCAAAAGCAGATATTGGAAAACGGATTTGACGTGGAAAACTAATTACTGAATTGTCAAATTTGTAAAGTATTTGTGATTTTTGTCGCCATTCATAAATACAAACGAATTGGTAAAAGGGGGAGCAGTCATCGAACCAAATAAACCAATACACACTAAACTTGCCTTCGCACAGCTAAAGTACATTTCCAAATTGTACATAAAATATATAAAACCAGATTTTAAAGCGGTGTGAGTAAGAAAACAGGTATTTCAAAAAGATGTGTTACTAATAATATCATTTCGTAAATTGATTTCCACACTAAAAATATTAAATATTTTAGTATATTCACGTATGTATTTTATAAAACTTTTTCTATCATCAAAACCTGAAAAGGAGACTCGCACTTTTACTCAACATTTGCCAGTCAGAAAAGCTGAATAAATGAAACCACCAACAATCTCATCATTAACATCATCATGAAATGTTCAAAGTTTTAATTAGGATTTCATAGCAATTTATAAACATAACTGACAGCATTGACACACACATATGTACATGCAGGTACTCACCAATTCATACGGATTTATACATGTATTTAGGATTGTAAGAGCCCCACAGTTCACAGGTGAGCAATGTAAAATATTTTTAAAGCAGTATCAACCACTGCCTGAAAATTACTTTTTCATCTTTTCAGTATGTACAGAATGTCTAGAATGTGTTAAAAAAAAAAATAACGAAGATTTTTCGACTAATTTTATAAATACAACTGAGACGAAGTAAAAAACATATTTCGTAACGAATATTCGTCGATAGAAATAAAAACCAGAAAGTATGACGAAATTATTCGCGCGTAAAGACCTTTACAATAGGTTTGTTTCTAAATTTTACGTCGACGAAGGGCGAGTAACCGTTTTATTTTTTTTTGGTTTTATTGTTTTAAAGTAAGACAAGGAATTTTTTTTTATGATTAAATACATCCATATGTATGCAGTGTCTTATTTCGAATGATTTATGGATGAGAAATCTAGAGCTTCATTAGGGGAGAAAAATAACGAGGAATAATTGCTCGTATACTATTAATAGCAAACTAATAAATATATAAGGCTATTAATTTACATCTACTGATAACCACACACAGTCGACAAAATACAAAGAACGCTGAAGATGAAGCAGTAGCAGCCTTCGAAAACAAAATGTTATTCGGTTGTGTGGCGATTGCCAGTATCATTTACAATTTTGTCTTTGATTTAGTTTGTTTCTTAGTAAATATGTATAGTGAGTTTAACAAAATTTGAAATTTGTCTTCAAACGGCCACGTGTTAAAGTTGTTCGAATCACCTAAAATTTTTACTACATAAATTATACATCATGTGTCACTAAAATCCAGCCGGAAGTTGAATTTCTTTCATATATTTTAATGCATCTCTAATGTATATATAGTCGAAGCCCGGTATACCAAACAGGCAGACATAACAAAAGTCCAATATAACGAATGAGTATATTAGCTGCCTTATATTACAAGCGATAAACTTATTTTACGCCTTGTTTAACGAATAGTTACTGCCGGTTAATGGTACTAAAAGCAATGCAATTTAATTAAGCAAAAAGTACTGCATATACTTCAGTTTTTTAGTGAAATTTGCTATCATATTTATGTCAGTAGTTATTTATTTAACTTTTATTTTACTTTATTTATATAAGTAACTAAAAATATCGCTTAACTATTAACAGCATCACTTCAGAACTAATGGGCAAGCGCATGTGTACATGACATTTTAATAAGCAAATAATCAAATTTTACACATAATATGTAATATGACATTCGTTAGAATATATTTTCTTTAATTTATAATACAAACTATTTAAATTAAAAGTTTATTTACCATTGTGCGTAAAAAGTTTAATATGGAGTATTTGGAAAACTTTCAAAATTTAAATTAAATTTAAGAAAATGGTCTTTATTATATTGAATGCACTAAAAATCAAAGAAATTAAATAAAAAATACAAGAATAAAGTTAACAATCAATAGAAAAATGTATAAAAATTAATTACAGTCGACTCGCGATAACTGTAGCAATATTGGCAACATTTAATACTTTATCTTTGTAAACTGAGCATACATTTGGTGCAAGGCGAATTGACTGCTAACCTTGATTTGGTTTGATGTCGTATCGATTGTAATGCTGCCAGAGTTATGAAAAGAGAATTTTAAAAAAGCTTTTCGAACCGTTTATTTTATTTATCGCTATAGAAAATTTAATTATCATCTAAACGCAAATCAGTCAAACATAATGAAAAATGTACATGAATTTGCAATTACACACATATATGTATGTATCTACACTTTGTTATATTTTTGGAAACGGCTATACCAGAACGCTAAACAATCTTACGAAAATGATTAGCATCAAGATAAATGTATTTGAATATTTTGAGAATAAAAATTATACGAATAACTTTTTAAAATTATGAACATCGATTAAAAAAAATTGTTCATAATTGTCTAAAAAAGGAATTTTATACTGAATATCTTCAAATAAAAATTATACGTAACATTTTTGTTCGAGTTGTATTTTTTGAAATCGTATAATTAATAGATTGAGTGTTACTTTTCTTTAAAAAAAATTTAATGAAAAAGATAAAATATTTTTACAAATAGAAATGTGGATAATTTAAATTCGAATACAAAAATCATTTGTCTGATGCCAGAATAAATTTTTTGGTTTTTCCAGAAATCGAACGCCTAAAATATTTGCAGTTTGATTTGATAATGAGTGTGTGTGTATTTTTTCACTTTAAAGAAGGTTGCATAAAATATATTACACAACCCGGTAAATCAAACAGTCATTAACACGGTGTGGCATCGCCATTTCTATGTAAACAAAAGCAGCCGATAATCCTTGCAATAAGATTCCACCGGCAGACACAATAAACTCTTTTAAAAAATTAAAGCAAAACACATGTGCAATTGTCCAGAAATATTCGACAATTCATAAATAAAATATTGTGCCATATACATACATACCCACATAAATATGTGCAACTTCATCAATATACGGTAAATTATATTAACGGAGAAAAAGAAAAAACTTACATTGACACAGCCGCCATGTTGGATAATCTGCATTAGCCATTCTTTTTCTTTACAAATAACACTCTTATATTTTATTTAACACACACTATTTAATACACTTTTAAGAAAACTATTGCACTTCTCTATTTTCCATATAACAAAACAATTAATTTCTCCAATAATTATTCAATTCAAACAAAAAGAAAAAGGAAAATAAAGTACCGACCGTCAACTGATCCCTTCAGCTGTTAAAGGAAGACTGAAGAATCGATAAAAAACGATTCTCAAATGAGCTTTTGTTTGTTGCTTTGATCAGCCCAAGATTATGCTGTACATTTTATGGTATTGCCAGTATTAAATATTCGCAGACTATACTTACATCCAGTTTTACAAAACCAAAGTGAACTTGCGTTCCATTAGTATTTATGCACACGTGTCGCATTGTGACAGAGTAGGCTAAGTCGACTAAAGCATTTATGTTGTGTTGAAGTGAAAAACGTATTAAATTTATTAAATCTTTAATAGATCAGAAAAACAGATTTAAATTTAATTTAAATTTGACAATCGATCGAAGTAGACTTAAGCTACTCTGGCATATCTGTGACAATATAATTAAGCTAATCTACACAGAGATTAAAATTTTTTAAAAAAAATATTTTTTTTTAACATAAAGAAATTGAAAAAAAAATTGCACAGAAATCATACGAAAAAATTTGTGTGTTTATCCAACACGGCATACAAATTTTATAGATGTATTGACTGTTCGGATTATGAAAACTACCCGTATACTTTTATTCAAAAGTATAAGTTCTCATTATAAGTTATGCAGCGTATTCTGTTCCATATCCAATATCTCAGAGAAAAAAAACCTCAAAATATTAAAAATAAAAAATTAAGCTTGCGCACGTATTAAACTACGGAGCCACGCAATTCTCTTTAATGGAAATATGCCCTCTGGCGTAAGAGGACAAAAAAAAAATTGTAAAACTGCCTGCATTCAATTTTACTTAAAATGTGAAACCAGAGTAATTTGTCATCATCCAGAGTTGCATTCTTTATTGCAGAAGTAAGAAGCTGTGTTGCACTTAATTACATAATTACTTGAACTATTTTCCTCTAATGAAAAATGTATATAAAAACACCTAGAGGCAAATTACCGCATTCGATATCATTCCAAAATACGTTTGGCATTTAATTTCTATTGCAATTTCGTTCGATATCGAATGGCAAAATTTACCATCCCCCACCACCCAACTTAGGATTTGATTGCGATTGGAAATTTTAAACAAAATCATATAAAAATGTATTCATATTGGAATGCCTTCTTGGAGCAAAACACTTAATTAGGCGCACAACATGACCATATGTACATATCGATGTGTTGTGCGTACATGAGTGGCTCCAAGGGAAACACAATTACATAGATCTTTATTGCACATAATAGTCTTTAACAACTATTAACTTGCCTTCGATGTTATCATGTTGAAATCAGCAACTTCTACTCATTATAATGACATTTTAGGGGTGTTTACTTGGATGTCATTAAAGGATTAAATCGTTTAATCGTTGAAAACCAATAAATTAATAGTTTATAACACTAAAAGCTCTTCAGTCGATAAATTAAAACGTAACTGCAGCTTCCTTTTTAAATAATTAATTGATTGCCATTGTTGTTGCAAGCGTGTTGCATATGGATACTCACACATACATACTTATGTATAGATATACATATGTACATGTTCATATATACATACATATGTAAATATGTACGTTATAGAGTATTGGTTTTTTTCTTTAGCGTTGTTGTTGTTGTTGCAATTTAAATAGGACAAGGCCATTTGAATTGCAAATTGACTCATTACAACCATTATGTTGAAAATTATACGGTTGCGTTAATTGAACGCTAAAGATTTTCGTTGCTGCAATCACAAGTTAACACAATCATGAATTAAGATCACAAAAGTCGTACAACTTGAAAGCAGTTACAAACATTAAAAGAAGTCTACTTAAATACAGTGTTGGACGAAATAATAGGGACACATTCACTTTCGAATATATTCTTGATATTTTTTTTTAATTTTTGCTCCCACAATATTAAATATATATGTACATTAAATTAAAAGTATTCTATTTATTTAAGTTTTAAATGCAGCAATTGAATTGTTTCTCTGGCTGTATGACATGTGGCGCCGTCTTGTTGAAACCACATGCCCTCCACATTCATTTCTTCAATTCTAGGCACGAAACAACTGGTTATCATTTCACGATACCGAACATCATTGACTGTTTACGCTTGACCTGCCTCATTTTCATGAAAAAAAAGGTCCAATGATTCCTCCAGCCCAAAATCCACACCACATTGCATTTGCTTCTCGTGAATCACTCGAGGATTTTCCTCACCCCAAATGCGACAATTCTCCCTATTGACGAAGCCATCAAGATGGAAATGGGCCTCGTCACTGAAGATGATTTTATCGGCAAAATCAGCATTTTCATGTTGTCTCTCCAATACCCAATTAAAGAACTGCCTTCGCTCCATTTCTACTAACCTCGTACCTTCTACTAGCAAACAATAACAATTGTTCACATGTCAAACAATGACACTTCGAATGGCACCAAATTTAAATCTTGCGTTCTTGTTGGGAGACCCTTTACATAAAAAATTCCATAAAAAAATTACAGTTGATGCCTCCGTATGCCGGTGCTTGAGCATTAGTTTATCAATCTGGAGGTGCGTGTTCGATACCCGCCTAGACCCTGCATGTTTCCACAAACAAGCTATAAGAGCTTCGTAGAGTATGTGTTTATGTTGTTTTTAAAAACAGAGCTTTTGTCAATACAGTATGTGGATAAGAATAAGCATTTCTCGTATACATTTCTGTCGGATCAAATAGATGATATTAATGACTTTACAGCTATCTCCCTGTTCATGCAAAGAGTACTGATAACATGTGTAGTTGGCTAGAAAAGGGCGGCGTGAAATAAGTCGTAAAAAAAAGAAAGAATGAAATAAGTCTCAAAAAATTTCCATATAAATGTGGGAGTTCTTTGGTAACATTTTGATTTAATTTCTTCTTGGGAGTTCTTACTATCTTTTTGGGTCTTATTTTATTTCTCTACAGTGCTCCGATTTAGGAAGTTATTTCACTAATTTCCTAGGACGTTATTTCAAAATGAAATTACTTTAGAAAAAATTGGGCTTTATTTCATTTTCGGTTAGGGTACTATTTCATTTTCTTTGGGATATTCTTAATTTCTTCAGTGTGGGATTGGCTTCATTTCTTTTGGAATTTATTACATTGGGAGTTATTCCACTGGAACTTATTTCAGCTGGGACTTATTTCATAGAGCCATATAAAATATTTTTTTTTTTTTTTTATCTAGGACCAGCACTCAGGAGATGACTCCTACACATGCGAAGGATTGTGCTGGGAACTATAGGAAAGGGATAGTAGGAGAAATGATAAGAGAGGTGAAGCTTAATTAAATATTTTGCAGCTCTGCTTTCGCACGTTCTTTTGTTTTTATACTCGTAGCAGTGCTGAAACTTCGGTTTAGTAGCTATTTTTATTATTATTTTACTTCGCCGGTGCTACACAATACCGACGAAGGAGGGCGTTCTGATGTGATTCTGGATTGCTATCAGCTGAAGCCGGTATTGTTCAGTGACCAGTGACTATGCCTTCGCCACTGAAACCTTCCGACAACAACTCACACACAAAGACACACTAATGCACATCAGACAAATGCGAGATGTTTATTTTTATTTAAAAATATGTACTCGTATATACGTCTTATACTCAACTGATGGTGCAGATTAATTGTTCTTTTTTTTGTTTATTCGAAATCGAAAGTAATTTTCACATTATTATGATAAATTAACAATAAACTTAAACACAACTTAATTTTTATTCACTCGTTTAAAAAAAAATTTTTATTAAAAATATTATGCCTGCAAGAAACAATTGTGACATTTGATGTTTTACATAAAAATCTTAGGTTTTATAAATATTATTTTAATAGTTGGTAGAAGTTCCATTCATTTGATTCACTTCCCATTTCATGCACAAGATTAGCTCAGATATTCCAGGACCAATGAAGGACCAAGATTCCCGAAATGTATACCATTTTAACTCTTGATTTGTACACTAATTCATTCCAATGTTGTTTTTTTTTTAACTCCCAAGTGTGCTCTATGGGATTCAAAGCTGCTGATTGCGATAGTCACTCCATAACAGCTACATAATTGTGGATGATAATGCTGCATAAATGGGGGAGTGCTGATGGCGAGTAGTTAGTGTATTGACTGTGCAATCAGAACATCCGCTTAGACCAAAAATTTCTTTTTTTTTTGCAAACATCACCCGTCATTCGTCGGTATTTGAGCAAGAAAAAGGTAGACGAAGTAAAATAGTCAATAAAATGGCTCTCCTTTAGCTTAACAATTAATGCGTCTACATAATACTGGAGACGCAGCAACTATTCTGCTTTACAAATTCTCAGAAGCACGCAACTACAAAGTCGTGCAAGAATTACTTACTACGATGGGAGTCCAGAACAATTCCCGCAATTAATGTCCATACATAGAAAATTTATTGATAGAGGAATATGCATATGCCGGAATCGATTTCTAAAGC
Organism: Dexiosoma caninum; assembly: GCA_963924685.1. NCBI lineage: Eukaryota > Metazoa > Arthropoda > Insecta > Diptera > Tachinidae > Dexiosoma > Dexiosoma caninum. Next base: position 15,767,463 of record OZ004729.1, on the reverse strand, counting down.
AGTTGCAGCCAGTCACATAACTTTAGTTTTACTACTCGTGTGGTTACACCACAAATATCGCACGCATATTCAAACCCTAAAAATTGACAGCCTTTCGAATTTATCAATTAAAATATACGTATGTATGCATGTGTTTATGTATGTGTATATATTTTTTTCAACAACTAATCAAAAATTTTGTTTTCGACGTGAAAGAAAAATTTTACGTAAAATAAATAAATAAAAAAAAAGGAAAAATAATGTCCGAAGATAATAAAACACCGCAAGAAAAGAAATCGACCCAGGAAAAGAACGCTTCCGAAGTCGAGAAAATGCCCAACTATATGAAATTCGCAATTGGCGGTTGCGCTGGCATGACCGCCATAATATTTGTACAGCCCATGGATTTAGTTAAGACGCGCATGCAAATGGCTGGCATAGGGGGAGCGGAAAAAGAATACAAAAACACATTGGATTGTCTAAGGAAAGTTATAAGAAGTGAAGGTGTGCTAAAGTTGTGGCACGGAGTGGGTGCAGGTGTATTGAGACAGGCCACTTACACCACCGCTAGAATGGGGGTTTATCAAAATTTAATTGATGTCTACAAGAGCCAAACGCAGCACGCTCCAACTTTAGCAGCCAGTATGTGCATGGGCACAGTAGCCGGTGCCTTTGGGGCTTTTGTGGGTACGCCAGCCGATGTAGCGCTCATACGCATGGTAACCGATGGCAAACTACCGGCCGCGGAGAGAAGAAATTATAGAAATGCTATCGATGCTCTGATACACATTGCGAGAGAGGAAAAGTTGGCAGGTTTATGGAAGGGTTGCCTGCCCACAGTTGGCCGGGCTATGATTGTTAACATGTGCCAATTGGCTTCGTATAGCCAGGCGAAGAATTATTTGATTCGAGGACCTTTAGAAATGGAAGAAGGATTGGGTGTGCAAGTGGCGGCCAGTTCGATATCTGGTTTATTAACTTCTGTGGTCTCATTGCCAGTGGATATTGCAAAGACTCGTATACAGAATATGAGGACTTCAAAGTGTGGCAAACCCGAGTACAGGGGCACAATAGACGTGATAGTGAAGATTTGTCGCAACGAAGGAGTTTTGGGTTTGTGGAAGGGTTTCACACCCTACTTCGGCCGAATAGCGCCTATGACGGTATTGGTTTTTCTAATCCTGGAGCAATATAACAGACTTTATTACAAATATGTACTCGGTGTTGAGGGCGGCTCGAATTTGTAATTTTTTTTGTATTTTTCCTTTATGGTTTTTAGTTTTTTAAAAATAAACACAACATGAGTTTTAGTGAAAATTTCACTCCATGATGACGGCAGCAGGAAGTTTTGGAGGAAAGTATTTGTTGAGTGGGACAAACTTCGATATTCAATATCCTTCGATGTATCGACTTGTCCTTCTAACAAAATTTCGAGCGACATCAAATGCTGCTGCGAAAATAGAGCCTTCTACATCGGTTCTAAATTGAAATTAATTTAAATAAAATTGTTTTAGAAAATTCCGAACGATATCGAATTCTCTTAATTGTTCCTTAATATTTGTTTTGTTTTTTGTTATCCTCGACCAGCACTCAGCGAATGACCCCTACACATGCTAGACATTGAGGTGGATCTACAGGAAACGGATATCCTCTAATTGCGGTGCTTGATATCTCCTGAGCAGTGCTACAAGTGCAAATAAACAAAAAGTAATGGAACTATAGATTCGAAAAATTTTCGCGCATCTTCTCTATTCAAAAAGAAGTATCGATTAAAAATAACAATAAAGTCTCAGCAAGATATTGGGCAAATATTCTCTCCCACAATCACCCCCATCGCGAATAAGAAGTGAAATTTTAGTTGACGTAAAATTTTCATTCCCCTCGAGCTGAATATTGGTATCATGAAGTTCACATGGATTTTTTTCACGTTATCATTCTCAATGAATGTAGAAAAAAGAAGAAGATTTCAAAAAGATAAAAAATAATTAAAAAGCAAACCAATTTAACTTTTATTACAGCAATAAAAATGCATGACTTTATATGTCTTAAGTGTTAAATGGTTTTTTTTTTTAAAATATTCAGGGCCCAATTAATTAGTCACCCGCCTAAAAAGTACTGCATTTAAACACAAAAAGTACCTGCATGCCAGAATTAATAAAAGTGTGTTGAAGTTTAAGAATTTAAAAATAAAATAAATAAAAATAGAGTATTCCAACAATTTAAATAAATTTAATTATATTAAAAATTATAATTAAAATAAATTAAATTAATAATAACAATTTTAATAAACTAAGAAGTACTGGCAGTTTAAGTTAACCCGCAAGAGGACTCCAAAATTGGGCAGCGATATATTTGTATACTCTAACAAAACACACTCAATTGGTCTGTTGTTTTGCATTTTATTTATAATTTATGTATGTTTCCACTATAATAGCTGATCTTGATATATAAAAATTATATTTATCAAAATCTATAAATAAAGGAAGAATTTGTTTACATTTTATATGCAATTCCCCAGAAAAAATTCAAGTGAATAAATTAAAGAGAAAAGTGAAAAAACTCACGTGAAAAAAATCAGCGGGAATTTTATTTTGATGTGAAAGTATTCACGGAAAATTTTTCAAGATTGCAAATTTATGGAAAGGGGAAATATTTCGAGGGAATAAGTAATCACGATAGGGGTGAATAATTAATTACAAATAATATGGGTTTTTTTTAATAAAATACCGATTGCAATAAAATCACACAAATTAAATTGTTGATCACTTTTCCTATAATAAAATCTGTTAAAAAATGTGTAGACATCGAATTTTGAAATTGTATGTCACAAACTTAGGGCCAATTTGTGACTTAAGTGCTTCTGAAATACGAAATTCTGTTGTTCACTGCTGCTTCTTCCGATATTTAAATAGTACTTAAATAGCCAATGTCGTCCCGTATTTAAGTTCTGCTGCATGTGGTCAGGTAAAACATTATTTTTGTTTAATTTCATATATACGCAAATAAAACGGTAAATTTATTACAATATTAAAATTCTATAAACAATGAAAAGGTTTTATTTGATTTTTTTTTTCACTTAAAAAAGTGTTTTTTCTTACTTTTTAAATGTTCCTGCACCGCATGATGCCGTTGCTAAACAGTGTTGTATTGAAAAACTACCCACAGTGCTACCATACTTTTATCGCATTTAAAAACGAACTTTTAATTAGGACAGAAAAACTGAAGCTGTTTTTATATACAAGTTAATTTTAAATAAAAATTGACTAAAGACGAAGTTTAATACCAAGTCGAAAACTGGGCATTAAGAGCAGCGCCAAAAATAGTGAGCTGACATAGTGATGTAAACTTGTTTAATTACAGCATGATATATGGTACGATTAGCGCTACATATTCACACGGAAAGCAATATTCGTGGTACGCTCTCTCATTCGTCGTGGGTACTCCACGACCACTCCACTACCAAGTGCAAACCACAAGGAAATTAGTAGTACCTCTAATTTTGATAACAAATTGTCGATAGTATATTTCAACTAACCGAATGAAATAATAAAATATAAATAAATAAACAAAAAACAAAGAAAAAGTGTGTAAAATAAAATAAATAAAAGTATTTGCAAAAATAATAAATAATATACATATTCATGTATAAAAAATGAAAAAAACAAAAAAGAAATTGAGAAAACGAAATGCCAACATGAACCAAGCACAGACGTGTGAAAACAATGGTTGGCAATCGTGGTTCAAAGAGGGAAGGAAGTCGCTCATATTGCCGTGTGAATATGGTATAAGCATATTTCAGTGTAGTTAACAGTTGCTAAAACATTTTACATTCAACTGACAACTCTTTTATCGTATGCACTTCACTTACGTTTGCTATCAATAATGCTTGGCAATCCACTTGCAGTAAGTTTCCAGTTATTAAACATGGCAACACTATTGGAGATTTAACATTGATGATTCGAATAATATGGCAAGATCACTTCATTTTAGTTGCATTAATTTCAATAGTTTATTAATGCTTTTCCGGCAAACCACAAATATTCGCTACCAACCATAATCGACTCAATAACCATTGTTGGTTCCATTCCAAACTCTTCTTATAATGAAAATGAGTTGACTAAAATTTGGCAATTTACAAAAAAGAAAAAAAAAATTTGCACACTTGTGGTCATAGTTGTTGATAATCAAATAAAAATAAATTATTAAACAAATAATATGTGAAATGGAATTGTTTTGAATTTATTGTTAAACAAAGTACTACTGACCAATAAACATGTTGCCGCTCATAAACAATATTTGCACATACTTGAGCCATTAACGGCATAATAATGTTTTCCAGCAGCCACTATTGCTGCCTGCTACCAGACAGACAGTTATTATGGCCACCACAAATTTGAAATGTATAAATTTCAATTTAATTATGACGTTATTTATTACTAATTAGATGTATTAATTTGTCTACTCAAATGTAAATGAACTTCAAATGATTGTATTGTTGCATTTTTTTTTTTTTTGCTAATTATATTTAATTTGAATTAAAATATAAAAGAGAATTTCAGGAAAAAAAAAAACAATATAAAATTAAAAATTTATTTATGGAAACGTCAAGCGAAGCTTTAAAACAAAAGTGGAATAAAATATACAATTGGCAGCCAGTGGTGAATGATTAATTGCAAAAAAAAAAAAAAAAATGTTGTGCAATCGAATTGAAGTAGAGCAAATGGGAAGAAAGGACAGGCATCAGAGACAAATGATTGTTTATTTGCTAAAGACGAGAGTGGTGTGTGAGAGTATTGAAAATTGTATGCAACCACGATTTATTGCAACATTTTGATTTGAAAGAATTTGTGTTGCATGAAATCTATTCGAAATGTCTCTTATTTCGAGTATCAGGCCTGTTACAGCAAACAAGTTCGATGGAAATTTATTTCAACTCCTTAATTAGTTTCTTAAAGAAAACAGAATTTACTCGAAAAGAGCACTTTTAAAAAGCACTTTAAAGTAAAACTGGAATTATCATTTTCTGCATGTGGAATAAAAGTCAATTTGAAACAACTTTATTTCAATCGTTTTTTCTTACACATGTAAGAAATTAGACATCTAAGAAATAGTTGAGCTTTGCAACCTCCGCAACAAATTCTATAATATAGTTCACTTTTTATAGATACTGAAGATATTAATTCCACTAATTATTTCATTATTTATTATATAACTATTATTTAAGATATACAAAAAGTCCTTGCTACAAAAAAAATATTTCCTTAAAAAAGTACTTTTTATAAAAAGGCAGTTTTTCCGAAAAGTACCCTTTCTACTTTATTATTTTTTTTTTAGTTTTATTTATTTATTTACAATAATGTTAACCGAAGGTTAACGAAATATCGAGATTATATAAAAATAAGAAATAAAAAACCTTAAAGTTTAATTAAATAGATTGTTCGAATAATAAAAAAGGTTAAAAAACAAGTATTAAGAAAAATAGTAAACAAGTTTCCGCCAGTTTATTTCATTAATAATTATTTATACTGTTATGAACACGAACAAACACGTAAGATGGTATAATTATCGAATGCTGTAATGGAGGAGTGCGGGAGCCCTTGATTTTATTGGCTAGCTAACAACCTGGAGAGGAGGTTCGGTCATCATTACACTTGGACTTGTTGGGTGCTAAAATTGAATTATTATTATAGACTCCTTTTTTTTTTTTGTTTCTCAGCTAATACGAACAAAGAGGTCAGAAGAGGGCTACTATACTACTCGTATTACCAATAGAAAAGAAAACAATAAAAAATATTTAAGGTGATTACGCAGAAGTTGCTATGGCATCAGTGGCTTCTATTTGCCAAGCGCTACATCTGTTGTTGTTGATAAGGCTGGCCGCTTAACCCTTCCTCCCATTGCCCTAGAGATCTATCTATATATCTAGGAACCGTAAAATTTGTATATATCCCACCCTTCAACAGATGACAAAAGACAAAAGGCATTTAAATGGCATAAAAGTACCAATTTCACCCACTATATGTTCGAATTTCGAATAAGTAAGAAAATATGTATATTCGAAATTTGTTTCTAGAAGAAAATAATACGAAAAAAATCTTAGTCCAATATGTTAGGAGATGCAGAAGGGTGCATAAAAAGGTAGCAAAATTCAGTTTTTCCCCGTTTTGCCCCCTAAAAGTACATATATATAGAAAATGTTCCAAACACCTGTTCACTTATTATTGGAATTTGTATTCTATATGTCTTAGTTCCGGCGATATTAGGTCATCGATTCTACCCGTTTTCACTCCTTTTTACCCCATTAACATTGAAATATCTAAAAACCCCTTCTTAGAGGGTTTCAACGTCAAAAGAGTCAGTTAGTGAGTGAGTTAGGCCTTGCATTTTTATCTATCGTCTTATGATTTCAAAAAAGCTCTAAGTTAAGAAAAATTCGAAATCGACTTTTCGATTGATTATGATCCACAGAATTATAATACATGTGCCTGCAAAATGTTACAACCCTGCAATTAGAAATGACGTTCCTTTAAACAAAATTCGAAAATGCCTAAGTGCAAGTGTAGAAGTCAGTTTGAAAGTAAAATTTTTAAAATGTAAGTTAAGGCTTTTATCAAATCATATGACGATATGTAGATATATTTTCTCTTCTTAAAAACTGAAATATTATATTTACCCAAAGTGCTGCCACATATTTTTCTTTGTCAAACTTATAGTTTAAAAAGTTGACATACTGGCATCGTGAAACAAAATAAAAATTTAATACACTTCGTTTGCATCTGAAAGGTGATCTGAAGCGTCCCTAATTCTTCTTCGCCGTAATTTTTCGGCAGACTGTTGACGTCTCTGGGCACGTAATAACTGCAGTTATTATTGCAATTTTAGGCATTCACTTCAATAAAAATTTTAGTTGCGCGTTTTGTATTTTGTTTTGCTCTTTTAATAACCATTTTTTTTTGTTTCTTTTGGGTTGCATAATACTGCCACATGTGAGTAGCAAATAATCGCATTGTCGCTTTATTGGAATGAAGAAAAGCAAAATCTGGAGGAAGTAAGAAAACAAAAGCGTCCGTAACAAGAATTGAAATTTATTGAAAATATTTTCTAAAACATGGCTGAAAAATAAACAAAAATAAATAGATGTTGAAACCCGCATCAATATAGTTTCGAAAATTAAATTATTTGTTGGTCTTGGCACTTGTCGGACTACCCTCTCATAGATATTTTTGTTTATTATTCTATTCGCATCCATTAGTTCATAACATTTACAAAATTATTCGAACAGTTTTAATCAAATTTATTTCAGCCTTATAATTAATTGATCGTTGACAAGTGATTAAAATTAAACTGAAATGCCGGCCGGTAAAATTATTTTTTTATTCGTAACACATTTAGTTGGAAATAAACTGTGCGAATGTCAGTCCGGGAATTTTATGTCACTTTTATGACGTAACGCAGCATCACTTGAAATCCACAAATAACTTTTGCATTTTAATGAGACTTAAAAAAAATATACACAAACGAATAATAATTGTGGCAGGCACATACATGCTTGTAGTGTCGTTCTGTGTGCGTGTTGATTCTACAGCCAGAAAATAATGGATTCAAACCCTGCGCTAGTCATTGAAACTTTTTCTGATGTACATCAGTGTAAATGCTAAAGCGCTCCTTCGTCGGTATTTCAGTATTGAAAATATCAACGAAGTAACACAATAAATATAAAATGGCTGTGCTTTACCTTGAAAATGCGTCCACTCAACCGCAGAGATTGTGTTGCAACTCTGCTTTGCAAAATTTTTTTTAAATTTTCAACAATAAATTTTTAAGCATTTGACGGAGCTGGTAAATTTGCTATGGTGAAAGTAACAGACAGAAAACTTGTCAAGTGACTGATCTTCGCAACACAGCTACATATCGTCAGCTAAAATGCAAAAGGACCTATCATCATTTTGAAAATTTTACATGAGAGACAAAAAACTTAATAAAATGAAGTGTTGTGGTTACAAATACAATTTTTTCGCAATGACATCTAAATACAACGATGAGTTCATTTACAACGTCAAAAATTATGTCTCAAAAAGTGTAAGCTGGTAACATTTTTCCATTGTTTCATTATTTCTCAGCAGAAAGAAATACATTAATTTCGAACGCTTAGTGAAAACTGCCTTTTTAATTTCTTGAATAAAGTCGTTATTTTCAAAATTAAAAGCTAAAAATTTTTGAAGACGTGTGCCTTGGAGCGCTGTAGCAATATCCATTAAAAATGTAATTTTGTGTTATTTTGCCTGTTACGGCCTTTCGTATTTCTGGTGACGATATATACATGACTACACATCCAGCTATTTGTAGCTGTCGCCGATTTAATTTTTATTTGTGTGGCGGCCACGAAGGCCAGACCGTCAAGTGCTGCTAATATCGACCCCTGTGCGCGAAATTATCGTATGTTACAAAAACTAAATTTTACTGGAGAGCGTTTTTATTCCTTTTTTTATTTGCCGGACAGTCTTAGTTGTCACATACGATAAAATGTACATAGTGTTATCTGCATAAATATGACAATTACCGCCATAATACTTTATCAGCAGATGAATTCATGGATTTAGAACCAATTTGCACAGAAAAGTCGATTTCGAAAAAAGTGTAACATACGATAATTTCGCGCACAAGGGTCGAAAGGTAAGAAATATGAAACAAATGAGAGCTTAAGCGACCGTAAGCGACATTTTGAAAAGAAATTTTTTTTGGTTAAAAATAAATTTTTATGAACCGACCTATTGTTTAGAATTCATAAAATGCCAATATTTTTGATAACATTAAATATATCAGATGTTCGATTTGATGGTACATCATGTTTCATAAAACAAAAAGAAATAAATAAAGAGAAAAAACATTCTTCTGTAAAATTTGTGTTTTTGTGCTTGCGAGCATTTGGCGCTAAGGGCTCGATATTGTCAATAAATTAGCAATCAAAAAGTTTTAAAGAAAAGAATAATTTTTTGGCATTTTTGCGTCACACGTACAAGGTGGCCCAAAATTACCCAAGAGGTTTGAGTTCAAAGAGCCATTGAGTCACTCGCAGTGTCTCCATCCTGCTGGAACCATACTTGCGGATGGTTTTGCACGGCTGACGGAAACGGTGACACCGTGTTTATTAAAAAAAAATATAGGCCATTTATCCTTTCCGACTAAACACCGCACCAAACGGTACCCTTAAATGGTTCTAATTCTCGCTGTTGAACTAGTCATGGATTTTCCGTACCCCTTTTTGCTTATTAACGAACACACTCATTATTAAATTATGAATGAAATCATGATTTTCTTCTGAAATAAAGGTCAACGATTTTGGCGCGTTGTGTACTGTTCCATTTCAAATTCCCCAAGTCTGCTTTACAAAATACTGAAAGCACAAAAATTCCAAAAGTATAATCAAAAAGTTATAAGGAATTCAAACACCTTCGCTCGTTTTGGGCCACTCTGTATATGCAAATGTATTTTCAAAATGTAATTTTATTTTTATAGAAGCAAACAATTTAATGTGACACCACTGAAATATGTATCAGCTGGTTACGATGTTGCTGGGTCTTCAAAGGGCCTTATCACGAGTGTCGTTGTCGTAGACGTACTTACGACAAGCCAATATATAACATATGGCACGTGTTGCCAGATTTCACCGTTTTCATCACGAGAACGACGTTCATAATAATACCCAATATAATTAAGTGGCCGACCACACGACGATGTGGCAACATTTCTTGCACCATTTGTAGTTGTGAAGCTGTGTAATCTGATGTTCCCTGTGCGGTTAATGCTTTAAGGGCTGCTGCGAATTCCTATAAAAATTTTTACACATCCTACTAACTAAAATAAAATTTTTCGCAGTAGTTAGGACCAACTTTTAGTTCTGCAGATTTAAATAAACAAGAGTACTTGATACTGTGCTCTTTGAGAGAGCGCTACTTACAATTAAATTTTACAACATTTATTTTATATTGCATGCTATAAAAGAAAACCAACAACTACTAATCGCATCATACACTCAAAATTTTTGCTCTTAAAATTTAAACAACATACAACATTTCGCACTTACAGATAATATCACTTTCATCTGTTGATTAGAGGCTACAGCTGACTAAATCGAATGTTTGGTTCAGTGAAGCCAAAATTTGAAAAAACTTATCAGTTGTATTTTTGCAGTTCGATCGTGCGGTTGGATTACCTCCTGGAAAAGAAAAGAAAAGTGAAAAATATATTTTGAAGAAGGAAAAATAAAATAAATAAAAAAAAATAAAGTCAAGTTGTATGTCGTTAACTGCAGTTCGTTTATTATAATTCCAACCACTTAAATTAGAATCAGCAGCAACAAGAAAAGAATCAAATATAATTTTTCATAATCAAGTGTCATTTAACTTGAGTAATTTAAACGCATTAACTGTAATAAAAACGATTACTTACTCTCCTTCTCACTCTCCCTTTTCCAATATCACAGTAGTTTCTTTCTATTATTTTTTTTTTTATTATTTTCTCAAAATTTTGTTTGTCTGCCTTCAGTTGTGGCGTTGAAATTATTTCGCATTTAGTTTGAAAGTAGCAATATTGTGCACGTGTGTTATGCGGTATTTTTTTTTAATGAAAATTATAAATTTTAATATTAATGAAGTTAATCTTATTATATCGAGTGCTAATAAAATAATTAAATATGGGAAAACGAAATATTACAAAAAAAAAATGTGTGAAAACAAATTTTAAATTTCAAGTGTTGTGAAAAATACTCGTATTAAAGCAAATAAAACAGGAGTTGAACAAAAAAAATTAAAATAAGAAAAAATAAATAACTCATAAAAGAAAATTTTTTTTGTTAAAAAAATTTCAATGAGTAGTTTGTTTGAATACGAAAAAATTTACAAAAAATTATTTGAAATTTTAAAAAATATAAAAAAACTGCGGTATATAGAACCTAAAGTGGCAGCAATAAAGTGCAACAAATTTGGCATATTTATACTTCTCGTTTTCTTTTTTCCGACTAAAACTTAGAATTTATAAGAAGCACTATGCGACTAAACGCCTTAAAAAGGAATTGTTATTATTTATAGAACATCTATGACCATTGGTAGAAGGTTTAATATTTTTTTTTTTTGTAAAAAAAATTAAACTTTAAGCGATATTACTTCAAATATTTATTTCCCACAACCATTTCATTTAAACTGTGAACTAATTCAAGCACAATCAAAGGCGGCTGCTTGCTTAATTAAATCATTTAATACTTTGTTTTCACTAACACAAAACTATCATGGTTCTAATTAATTTTTCGTAATGGTTTCTACGTTTTATTCACAATTTTTTTGACTTTTAATCGACTAATTATTTATTTTTCCGTTTAGCGATTAAATCGCTTATTTAATATCTATTGGTTAACCGCTTAAATTAACTTTGAAACGTTTTTCTGGTATATGAACATATTTTTTAGACGTTTTATGGTGACTCTGAACCAATAACATAACAGGAGATACTTAGAGAAGATATGCAGAAATGTAACGGACAAGTTAGATATGGCATATTTTGGACTCCGTAGAAAATTTATAATCTGACCTATTTCTGTTGGCGTTGTTTGGTTAGGTCGGCAGGTTGCTGGATGTGAAGGTAAAGAAAGGTGCGAGCCCACTTGGGTTAAATTTATTATGGTCCCATTGTGATACCTGCCTTGAAAAAACTTTCAAGTGTTGTAGTGATACAGACCAGAGTCTCTGCTAGGTGAAAAGGACCGTAAGGAGCAAAAAGCACTAATTGAAGCACGTTTCGATTTGAATACTTTTTCTTTTCACAATTTCGCATGTCTTGACCTCATTAATATTTCACAATTCACCAGAATTTCTTCATATATTCTCAACCGCTAAAATCACACTTTTTTCACTCCCGTATATTTTTTTTTTAACAAAAGATGTTTGATTAAGATTAAATCAATTGCAGTGCATTGAAATAAAAAAGAAATTGAACCAAAAAAACTCTACTGCATTAAAAAAAGAACAAAATGGTGACAATCACATTTAAACTCAATTTAAAATAATTTTCTTTTTGATTAAAAAAATAAAATCACATGGAGAGAAAAAAGTCGCATGGTCGTAAATTTGAAAAAGAAAATAAATCTCAAGTAACAAGAGAATAATAATTGACAAGAAAAAAAAACTTGAAAAAAATAAAAATTATATTGCGGAAGTGTTAATTAAATCTTGAAAGAGATTTTTGCCTGCATAAATGTTTTGAGAAAACGAAATGAAAAAGTGCTAAAGTACAAATATTGTAAAGAATACAATCCACAAGAGTCACAAAATTTTCAAAGCATTGACCGAACACAATACGAGGTCTGTTAAAAAGAAAATGTGAATTAAAAAACAAATTTTTTTTTAAGTATTCATTTATTCATTTTGTCCCCTTCAAAGTAATCCCCTTAAGATATAATGCACTTATGCCAACGTTTCTTCCAATCTTCGAAGCTCTTCGGAAATGCGCTTTTCGGTATGGCCATCAGCTCGTTCTGCGATTTTGACTTTATCTCATCAATTGTGGCAAAACGCTTTCATTTCATTAGACTCTTCAGTTTTGGGAATACGAAAAAATCGCAGGGAGCCAAATCTGGTGAATAAGGTGATTGAGGCATGATTAGGCTGTTGTTGTTGGCCAAAAAATACCGAACTAGCCATGATGTGTGAGCTGGTGCATTATCGTGATGCAGAATCCATGATATTTCGATCGTTTCGGCCATATTGCTTCACCCAAACATTGCATAATTTCGACCTGTTGGCAAGAACTCATAATGAAGCACGCCATTGTAATCTAAGAAAACAAAATTCACCTTCCCTTTTGAACAAACCTCGTATTTGTACATCTACATGTGTAGTGGTGGCTGGTTGGTTCAGGTGGTTACCCCGCTAATACAAGTAGTACAGTTTTCTTATAAACTACACAATAGGATTTGATATCTTACGAAAGGAGTAAATTCAAGACACTTAAAAAAAACGTGTTTCCTTAACAATGACCATTGGAATTTACCGCCTTCAATACAGAAAAGTATTGACAAGCCTCCGGAGGAAAGAAATTTGACAACTGATATTTTAAAATAAAACCGTAACACATTCACGACGATCAGCTGGCAAAAGCTGTAACATAAGTAATGCTCGTTGCTGTTTACTAAAATCGTATCGTTGAAATTGTCACTTAGAAAATCTACAGAAAATAGATTTTTTACATTATAAACGTCAACTTGGCATTACTTACTTATAAAATAAAAGCCGCAACAGCTGACTGAATTGAAGTTTTACGTTTTTAATAACCGACACCTGAAGTTGAACGATACTGACAGGTCTAACGTTGGACGATACGTTTTTACTAACTAGGCCTTAACAAAAGTATTGTTTCACCGTAGAGCAACGTACTGTCAATGTTTAGAATTTTTTCAAAAGTAATGAAAACTATTTAATTTAAATAAAAATTAAAAGAATAATTAATTACGGGACTTAATTAATAAAAAAAAACAAGCAATAATTTTTTCTGAGCATATTAATTTCTAAGCGAACGAAAAAAACTGTTTTTCATTATTTCTACTTTGCTGAGGCTCAAAAACCGATGGAGGAGGGTGCTGTGGTATACATTCAATAACAAAGATACTAATGTACATCAGAAATTTTATATGATCTTCCAATTGTAGAGGCAAAGCACTAACTGCACAGCCATGTCTATGCGTTGCGTTGCGTTTCTTAAAATAATGTTTTCTCCTTCCCCTGTTCTCTCACTAGCCGAATATGCAACTCTTGGCTCCACGTGCGTGAGTGCCCTAAGAAATCGATAAATTTCATAAAATATCGTTGCGCTCCTTTTCATTACAATCATGGATTTGTCATACAATTTTATATCCATTTTTTTTAGTTTCTTTTTTTTTCATTTTTTTTCAATAAAGACACAATTTGTGTTCACACACACGCTACCACATACACAAAGCAGAACCATACAAAATTTGTACGGTTGCATGTAGATTTAATTCGCAAAGTGCAAATGATGATTTTTCATTGTATAATCAACAGAAAATTAAGTTAAATTTATTAAGAAATAAAAGGAGAAGATGAGAGAATAAGAGAGAGAGAGAGAGAACAAAAGGAAGATAAATTTCGTTTACATGAAAAGAAATATCGCTAAATGTGTGAATAATCGAAAAATAAATAGAAATCAAAAAGAATTAAATTATTTTAAATTAATAAAGGAATAATTATTAAATTAAATTTAAATTAAAAATTACTACAAACTCAACAGAGTCCTCACGGCAGACAAAGACAAAGGAACAAACCCTATTGATGGATTAATTTTTCAAATAATAAAAGAATCGGAAAATCACGGTAAAACGGATTACTTTCATGTGTAAGTAAAAGTTATTTCATTAAATTTTTATATATCGCTTCGTGTGCTGTAATTTTAACAATCGAATAAAATATTTTATTGTGGAATACTTAAAATAAGCACGGGATATATTGCATATCAATTTATTAAACAAAATTTATTTCATAAACTTTTAATAAAGTGTTAATAAAGCCTTGTACTGCCCTAAGCATTAAAACGATTCAAAGCTTATTCGATTAATTCGGGATCGTTTCTGGGCGCTAATTAATTTTCGATGAAAACAGAGTGACAGCATTTTTTTTGGCAGCAATGCGACTATACACACATTAATCTATTCGCTAAAAAAAAAGTCAAACTGCATACCTGGTTTTTCATTTCATCATCTTTTGTCCTTTTAAAGGACTTAAGGATGCTTATTTAATTTTTTTTCACATAAAATAGTTGTGTCTAAATAAATAGTTGCATCTATAGAATTTTATAAAAACTTTTACTTTACGTCAGCTGAACAAAAATTTGAAAACAATGACCTTGAAAAAAATATCCTTCCATTTTGTGGAAAGTTTACACAAGCAAAATTTTTTTTAAATTATAAATTTCTATAGAAAGACTATGGAACAATGTTTTCAGAGACTAGGGTATGCCAAATATGAAGGGTAATTTTATTTGGTTCCTTATAAGAGAATCAAACCCTACAAATTACGGAAGACAAAAGAAAAGTCGATATCATTTTTCGATCATAGTTTGTTAACCTTGTATGTATGTATGTATATTAAAAATATAAATATTTGTTAACTTTATTTATTAAAATATCAAATATAAATATCAAACTAATTCAATTAAAAGTTTGTCTATCATTGGAGTATTTGGAAATATTTCAACATTTAAATTAAATTTAAGAAAATGTTTTTTACTATAATGAATGCACCAAAGAAATTAATAATAAAATACAAATATAACCTTAAAAATTAATATAGAAAATTAATAACGGGTAATTACAGTCGGCTCTCGATAATTTGAAATTCAAAGGAACCAAAAAAAAAAGTTCAAATAATCGAGTTTTAAAATGAATAAGAGTTTAATTGAGGGTGGCGATGGTTGAACTAGTCTGTACATTGACTGCAAAACCAAAAAGTCCTGTGTTCAAACCCAGTTTCAAATCAAAACATAAAAATACTTCGCACTTGTTCTGATTAGTGCATTAGTGCGTCTGTGTGTCAGTTGTTGTCGGAAGGTTTTAGTGGCGCAGGCATAGTCACTGGTCAATGAACAGTACCACCTTCTGCTGTAATCAATCCACAGGCACATCAGAGAACCCTCTTTAGTCGATATTGTATAGAATCTTCGGCGAAGTAAAATAATTGTGTAAATAAAGAAGACTTGGAATATTTTTAATGCCTCTTCTTGACAACAGGCGCGCGGCAACAGGGCTTGAAAAGCAAAACCCTGCAAAAGTAGTCCTGATAAAGTATTGAAGCTTTGATCTGTATCTCCCTTCACCACGTGTCATCTCTATCACTATCCTTTACCTACCCACTATCATTGCGTGAGTGTTACTTCTCTTTAAAAAAAGAAAAGATAAGACTCTTTCCTAGGGAAGACATAAATATATAGTAAGGTTCTCATATGGTGTGAAGTCTCTCTTATATCGACTCGAAAACACGTAGCATTTGAAACCTTCTTTCCATTCAGACATGAGAAAGGTGATAACCAAGAACAATAACTAACATCTATACCATCCAGAAGTACAGATTTTAATATTGAAACTTTTAATCCCTTTTGCTGCCGCTTTTATTATTAACCTTAAGTCAACTTAAATGTTTGTGTTAAATGTTCTTTCCCATAATGAAAATATGCAAAATTAATTATTGCAATTAAAATAAGCTTATCGACATTATTTTCTTATTTGTTTAATTGAAACTCTTTTTGTCTCTCTCTCTCTCTCTTATTCATTCAAGAACTTGCATTTACGCGTATAAAAGGCGGTGTATTAAAAAGACACAATATTTGTTTTCATATTTAAAATAGAAATAAGCGGCAATCCGAAATTATTGAACGAATTAAAAATAATAACAATAAGCAAACATTTGGATGCGAACAGACAGTTAGAAACAGTTGTGTTCCGCTAGAAAAAGCATTCTTAACAGGCTTCCGAGAAGGCAGAAGAAAGTTGCTAAATCGCCAAAAACAAGTGCTAAAAATTTCTAAACTAGCATTTAGCACTTTTATGGAAATTCTTAATGTTAAACAAGAAAAAAAGTGCTAAACTAAATTCTGATCCCTATAAACATATGACATCTTCTTGAGAGTTCTTCCTTAAAAATTTTAAATATCCTTGAAATCATGAAGAGAGAATTTTGCGAGAGATATAGCGAGGGAGAGTAATGAGATGAACTCCCAAACAGTGTTAACACGAACATTTGGAATTCTTTCGTTTTCGTTTATGTTCATACGTTAAGGAATTGTTTCATCAAGCTTCGCTGCCTTTACCATTCGTATGGGATATTTTTTATTTTCTAGAAAATGGGTTATTGGACGAGTATAGAGGGGGTAGTCTACTATACTGTCGCCGATAATCATCATCGTACTCTCCCTGAAGCACCGCCCCATAGCTGAGAGTTGTATTACATTTTAGGTCGGATATAGGTGAGGTATATAGTAAGGAGATCAGCTGAAGTGAAGTATTTCTTACACCGTCTTAAAAAGTCAAGGCACTCGAATGCTTCTTTAGAGATTTGAAAAATGTGGAGAGTCCAGTGAACGCCAGCCAGAATTGCTATGCCAAGAACATCAAAAGCTTCTGACACCAAGCAAATGAAAGGAAAATGAAAAAATAAATACATATGTACATTTCGTTGCTGCTCACACTAACTCATCAGTAAACCATCAACGAAATTTTTTAATAAGCAAAAAAATAAACTCACATCTTTATACAAAAACTCCCAAACATTCTTTGAGAATTACAAAAATGCAAAGAGAAAAAACTTTGCAGTCTTTACAAAATAATTTCATACCACAATACTTGTTGTTTTATTTGATTTAAATCTACTTAATTTTTCTAAAACATATTTCAAAATATTAATTATAAAAAGACCTGAAGCTTGATTATTTTAATATAAATATTATTTAAAAAAAAGAGGTGGAATAAAATTAAAAAATAATATTTTTCAAAATATTCTGCTGAAATGTTCAAAATAATAATTTCATTATTTATAATGTATATAGACAATTTTATGATTTTGGGGGAAAAGGACAAAAAAAAGGGAAAATATAGCCATTTCTAAGCCGGCAGCGAATATCTTCTTTAAATGAAGTGAATGATTAACATACTCGTATTGTTTAACAGAGAAAGTTGGTTTTGAAAGGTAAAGTTAAAGTGTACTTTAAACCCGGGTTTTCTATATAAAATTCGTTCTTCAAGCCGACATTAATCGTTTTTGCCTAAGGTCGTCTTTGAGATTAAGAACTTTTGAATGATTTTGGATCATTTCTTTGAAGCCGAGTGAAAATAATCGTTCCGACATTTTTATTGAAAACAAAAATAATTTGAGTTTTTCATTGTTGTTTTCAATATAAATAGCCGAACGAGTATTATCACTCCTCGTCTATGACCAGGCACTAAATTTTAATTAATTTGTCATTTTATTGTTAACTAACTATTATTACTTTCTTTTTGTATTCTATTAAGCTTTATAAGAATGGTTTTCTATTAATCTCTTGATTGATTTTAAAACTTTCTTTGGATTTTAAAATTTTCGATAATTATATTTTTTTAAAAAATACCTTTTGAAGAGGGTTTGCTAGTTCATCAAATTAAAATTTTTTTTCTAGAGTTTTAAAAATATTGATTAAGATTTTCAATATCACTAGAAATATGTTGGGTGGGTTATGTCTTATAAATAAGTATGTATACATATATTTATATACATATGTGTCTACTATATGTGCATGCAAATAAAATTGTATCTTTACCTGGCCGTCGATTATTGTATGTATGGCATTCTTCTGTATCTTCTTAACGTATTTTATTAATTGTGCACGGTTTTATCGTTAATCAAATACTGGTATACAGCAACAAAAACCACAAGTTTATTACAGCTACTTTTATGATAAGTAGTTGTTGCTATTGGCAACATTATTTGCTTTTGGAGTTTTATTTACAGTTAGTTTTTTTTTTGCAAACAAACGCCTTAAAATGTACGTCAGGTGCTTGAATTTGTTCAAGTATTTTCTCACAAAAGCTTGCTGTTTTCCCCTGTAGACTTTATCATTGAAATACATACACACATGCATGCAATACATGCATATACATATGTATGTTTATGCATGCAAAACATATGTGCGTACATCCATACACATAAATTTTTCAATTATTATCTGCTTATTTGTAAAACTATTTTCGATTTATTAAATGGTTTATAACACAGATTTTAAATAAAAATGTGTCGAATGAAGGTTTCTTAAAACAAAAATATTTTTCATTATGTAGGCACACACACGTACACACACTAAACACATGCATATCTATTTGTTTGTTTTATTTATTTATGTACATATGCATTCATTTATTTTTTATTTAAAATTTTTATTTGCCTTCGTATTCATATTCCGTTGTACGAGTATATTGTCTTTTAATAGCAGGGATTAGAAACCATGACAATTTAACTGTCATGAAGTGCCATAAACATATTATTTAGGTTGGTTTTTTTAAAATATGCAATAAAACCTAAGCAGTACTTGTTCTCAAACCCCCAATAAATGATAAAATTATTTAATTATATTTTTGACTGGAATTAAAAATTGTTCCTTTAATACAGATGTTAACAAGGGAATTTTACGAATTGGTCTTAGCATGGTTAAAGATTGTGAATATTATATCGTCACAGAAAATGCCAGAACCTCTATCTAACATTTTAAAAATTCAAAATTGACTTATTACTTCTGGTCTATTAAGTTAAAATAAATCGTCTAGCAAAATTTTAAATTTTTCGAGAAATAAGTTTGTTGATCCTTTTTTACAATTTTACAAAATTTGTTGATAATTGTCAATATATTTTTTATTTAAAGAAGTTTTCTTGCGTCTTCACTAAAATTTTTAAAATGTTACATTTTCTGTGACGATAAGCAGAGTCTTCCAACAGTGACTTCCGAACCTCTGATGTTAACATTGTCTTCCTTCGTGTGTATTTGAGTAATAAAACGTCGGCGAAGCTTAAATATTAATGCGTCAACATAACATCAAAGACGCAGTAACTCTGCTTTACAAAAAAAAGCGCAACTAAGGAGTTTTCTCAGAATTAAGCTCTCTATATTCTTCTTATCGCTTCTTCACGGAAAAAAATAAAACAACATTTTAATTAAAAATTGTGTAATATCAATTAAAAACTTAATTAGATTTTCATCTGTAAAGCAGTAAATAGTATCAATTAAATTATTATTGTTGACTTAATTGAATTAATTTCCATTAATTTAATTAATTATTTTGACAATTTCAAACAAGTATTTGATGGCAAATATTTATTTGAAATTATATTTGAATTCATTTTGAATGCTTGTTGGGTATTAATTTGCCTTTGTATAAAGGCTGTTGCATATATGAAACAAATAAATAAAAATAAGCCGTAATTATGTGTATTTCTTAGAAAAAAAATTAATTATTTATTTATGTCAGTATTGAGCTCAAAAATTTAATTAAATTGTTTAAACTTTTAATTGAAAAAAATATATTATTCTAATTAAAGTTGTCAATCGTATCCTTTTCCAACTAGTTCTGCTGCATACGCTGGACAATGGTCCAACAAAAAATTAACCCGTTTAATACAATCAGTTTGTCATTTAAAATTCATTTCACTTGGTCAATATACTTGTTGAAATAGTTTATTCGATTATTTTTTATTTGTTATGAAAAATTTGTAGAAAAAAAATTTATCAATTTTCGATTTTGGCACCATAGTGCAACACTAAAAAATTATTTATGAAAAAGAAATCCCCTATAATTTTCATAACATCTCCAGCTTGACAGCTATGGTGTTAGCCAAGCACAAATTTCGCGTCATAAATAGGCGCTAATAAAATATGCATACACACAAACATTAAATACTACAACGCTCACCGTATTTGCATGATCGAAGCGGGAGATATCAAACGTAACAGCAAAATACAGGTGAATTTGAATCAATTTGTTATTTTAATCACATGATCTCTACATTCGTAAATAAAGCAAGAAAACAAAAATAATTAAAGAATTTTTTAATTACATAAAACGTTAAAAAAAAGTTCAGCGTCTGGTGCACAGTGGTTTTAGAATGTTTAATTTGGGATAAATTTTCATTTGAGATGAAAATAAATGTCAATATGGAAGAGAAGGTTAAGTCGACGTAAAGTCTTAACCTAAGAGTATTAACTCATATTGATGCTCATTTATAAGATCAGTGAAAAAGTGCTTGTGATATAATAAATTTTTGTCAAATTATTTAATTTAATTATTTCATTTATTTTGTTTATATTCTTTATGACTGTGTGCATTTTTCGTGGTCGTTACATATGATGTCAAAATAATATTTTGTGAATTTTTTATGGCATAATGTCGAATACATAAAATAAATATATTTCCACACTCAGTTCAAGTTCAAAAGATTATACAACGTTTTTTAAATGAAAGAACATTTGTTGTAAATATAGACATTGAACTTTCTTCACAAGGGGTCAGTGCTATCGCCTATACTATACTCTATTTTACTATTTTATTATACTATTATACTGACTTTGAAATATTAAAAGAATAGTGGGTGGCACTATACGCAGGCCATGTAGTAATAATAACAATATTAAAATTCTCAAATGTTATTTTTTTATCTTTGACCAGCACCCAGGGAATGATCCGTACACATGCAATGCATTCTGCTGGAACTAGAGCAAAGGGATAGTTAGAGAGATGGCAGGTGGTAAAACTTCATTATCTTACAACTCTGCTTTTTCAGGTTTTTTGTTTATGGCTGTGTTGCGGCGCCTCTGATGACAAAGAGACGTATTAAATTCTGAATCTTCGTTTTTAGTAACCATTTTTTTAGTAGTTATTTTACTTCGCCGGTGCTACACAATACCGACGAAAAAGGGCGTTCTGATTTGCCTGTGGATTGGTTAAAGCTGAAGCCGGTACTGTTCAGTGACCAGTGACTATGCCTTCGCCACTGAAACATTCCGACAACAACGGACACAAAGACACACTAATGCACATCAGAAAACAAGCGAATTGTTTTTATGCTTTGGTCTGAAACTGGGCTCGAACCCAGCACCGTTGTCTTTGCAATTACCGTGCAGACAATAAGCTATAATTGTTTCATTTAACAAATCACCTAAAAGCACTCCCATTCTTTCTTTGTCTCTTAGTGCAACAGAAATACTTCTTACTGACTTTTATAAAATATTTAGAAATTGTGCTTGATAAAAAGTTAACTCTTGAAAATCACATTCATCATTGGAATCATTTGATTTGCTAAACCGAAACACAACTCTAAATTCGTAACAAAATAATTTCCTGAATTGTGCTTTTTGCCGAAAAAAAAATATGTAAAAAGTATTATTTCATACCTTAGGATATTCTCATAAAGTACTTTTTAAAAAATAAAACTTATTACTGAGGAGGAAAGCATATCCAAAGCATTCGCTAATTTCTGACTATAAATCCAAGATTCTATTGTTCAAAATTCAACTAATCAATCGAGAATTCCACAAATCCAATTTATAACCAGAAAACATGAGTTTGCTTTTTACTCGTATATCTATTTTTATATTCTTCTTTTCATCTCCACTAGGGTGTCCATCGGCCAGCATACCAATGTATTTGGAATGCAATGAAAAATTAAAAAACAAAACAAATGCCCTGATTTAAAATAGCTTGAAGGTATACAAAACATGCATTTGAATATTATATTCAACCTACCGAGACGTTACTCAACAAATTGACTGCATTGAATTCATCAACAGCATATCTTTGTGGCAGTGATTGGTAAATTTTTAACAAAATCAAGTGTCAAATATGGGAATAATAGTTAGTGCTGCAAAATCTTATTCATTATATTAATGGTTTATTGTGAAGTATTAAAAAAGTGTGAAGTGTTAAAAAATTTAATTCTGTAATTTTCCTAATTAATGTTCTTTAATATTTTATACTTAAATCAAGAATTATTATTTATTTAATCGGAACAGTACTTCGCACCCACAGTGTCTTGCGCGGTGTGTGTATGACGTGTGTGTGTGTGTGACGTGTCAAGTGATTAATTTAATCAGAATTAATTTTAAATAACATGCAATGTTTACATTTCCAACATTTAATAGTAATTATTACTAAAATATTTATTATCAAGAGATGTACTAAATTACAAATTAGCACTCGGTTATAATCAATTCTGATTTTTACAGCGATGTTGTGAATATCTGACAGATTGGAGGAGGAATATTTCGTTATCAAATATTTTGTCATTAAATTAATTTTTATTGATTGATGTATTTGATGGGTTAAACAAACCAGGAAAAAAAAAATTAATGTGAATGATTTGCAAATACAGGCTGGATATCAATTTAAGATTATGAAATTAATGGCCAAATTTATTTTTATTACCCAAAATATATAAATAATAATAATAATTGAAATAATAATAATAAAAATAAAATTGTAATAATAGATTTATTTATTTTTTTGGCGTGTGCGGTAGGATTAAAAATGCCTTCGCAATTACAGAGACCGTCGTCATCTGCGTCGATTGGTGTTACCACTAAAACATTCCCTCCTCCTCCTCCTCCTCATGGCCAGACTTATTTACATCAGATTTCTCTTCTGATACTAAACCGAATTTAATTTTTCAGATTGTAGATTTTTAAACGGCAAATGAGGCCGCAAAGTTGAATTTTTTTTGTGATTAAGCGCCAGTTTTTACGTTGTCAATAAAACTTTTTTCAAGTGTAGTTCTGTTAAACTGAAATAAAATCGAAACTGCTTTGGTTCCACCAAGTTGCATTTCAAATATCTAATAAGGTGATATTACAATATTTTATATAACAACAAATTATGGCAACATTACAAATTTGTAACAAAAATACCAAACAAGGCAAATTTACACCGGCGGATCAAGTCAGTTTCTCCCCGCTGCCATTTACTTTGTCAAAATTAGTTTATTTTTTACTGTGGTCTACTTCTTGATTAGAATTACAATGAAATCATGAAAATATGAACTACACGTGTTTACGTTTTCAAATTTGTTCATGTTTTTTAAAGTGAAAAATTGAGAAAAACCGCACAACTGTTTACTCCGACTAAATAAATCCAAAAAAGTTATTAAAGACTTCATAATTTTTTTTCATATTTATTTGTATTAAAGAAAAGCAATTCAAACAAATTAAATATTTAAAATTATACATTTTTTCACTTCTAAAAGCACGGAAACAATATTGATTCTGTAATTCCTACCAACTGAATCAACATTGTTAAAAATAAATAAAGAGAATAATAAAAATAAAATTAATTAATTAATTAAACAAAGTACGTGTAGCACATATAACCAAATTAAAAATACAACTCAATTCCCTTCAATGGATACATTTTTACACCAAATATTTTTGGAAATTTTAGACTTTCTTCACGTTTTAGACTAGTCAATGTAAAAATAAGTGTTCATGTTCTCGTATTCGCGAGTTCACTTTACGTGTGCTGATAACGACAGACTGAGTTTGACAAAGTTAGTAGACATTATATATCTTGATAACAAAACATCAAAAAAAAAAATTAGCAAAACTAAGCAAGAATATATATGGCGAACTTTATAATACAATATTTAAATAAATTACTCGATGCGTACTTTATTAATATTCTTGAAAAATTAGTTGCTTTATTAAAAAGAAAAACATTTTCAGAAAAAAAATTTCATTAATCTAGAGGTACCTTTTCTATTGTTAAAAATCTCATTTGCTTTTGTGATTTCTAACACAGTTAAAATAAGCGAAACAGCTGTTGTTTGCTTTTTTCGTTGAGGTAAAGTCAAGGCGAATTCATACCAGGAGATCTGCATTTTTTGTTTACAAATAGAACAATTTTATTCGAGTTATCAAAACAGTTCACGTATTAACTGCTTTGCGTTGAACACAACTTTGACAACTAAACACAAATCAGCTGATGTGAATTTTAGCTAATGCGGCCATCTGATATGAATTCGTCTTGGGTAAAATCACTACAAACAACAACAAACAATACGTGTAAGTTACAGAACAGTATAAAATCACAAATAACAGCACTTAAATCACAAAAACTAAAACATTTCTTCAATTTCTGTGTGTTCTATTCATTATTTAACAGCTGTGTTTATTTTTTGACGGCTGTAACTGGAGTTTAATCGGGCAAAGTAGCTCAGTTAATGTAATTTAAAATAAAAATATACTGCATTCTAACTATAAACCATGTTTAAACTACATCTCAAAAACTGAATCTAAATCGTAATCTGAAAAAATAACTTTTTTAAATTTTTAACTTTTATTCCTATAGAAACTTGTAGTATTTTTGTAGAAATTTTTCAATCTGTTTAGAATTTTGTAAAAATCAATAAAGCGTATAAAAGTAAATATATGTCACATATGACAATTTCGCTATAAAACTAGTCGTCAAATCATTTTTCTAAATATGTAACTCTTAGTTTAACATACAAGTAATTTCGATTCCACTTTATGAGTATTTGAATTTTCTTACTAATTTCTTAATTGCCATGTCTGAAATTATAATTTCTTTTTTGTTTTTGCTTTTGTTCTTCCATTCGGTTCAAAATGAACTTGACCTGTTCGTGGATAAAAGAATAAGTACCGCTTGTGATTAAATATGTGATGTTTCTTAGGAATTCTTAAAATCAAATTGAGTTTTTATGTACCGCCCACGTGCTAGTGGTCGGTCAATCATTTGAATTCGTAATTTGAAAATATAACACTTCGTTGAGTCATTTAGTTTATTTTAGTTAACTGGCAACGATTTTATTAAATTAAGCAAAATATGAATGCTAAAAATAATTAACAATATTTTCGGCAAATTTGTCATTATAAATTATGAAATTGTGTTGTTATCTGTTGATAATTTTTTTTTGGCACAACAAAAACTGTTGTATTTATTACCGATTTAATAATTTTAAATTGCAATAAATTCTCGTTATCAGATAATTAAACCGCCAGTACTGGCATTTAAGATATTTTGTAGATAAATTTATCGTACAATTGTTTAGCGTGGTAACGCCGCAGGCTAATAATTCGTATATTAGACTAATAGTCAAAAGGCTACGGGTTCTATTCCTACATAAATCGCTATGTGTTTTCGCTGTGAAGCAGAAATGGCTTAGCGATTAACTTCGATAGAAAAGTTTAAAAATTATTATATTATTTTTCGTATAAAAATAAATAAAAAAGCTAATAATTCACATCTACTATTAACCCCACATGGTGAAGAAAGCACAAAGAACGCTGAAGATATGAAAGTGTAACAACTTTCGAAAACAGCATGTTGTTCCGTTCTGCTAGTGTTTGTCTGCGTGACTTACAAATTTTGTTTCTGACTTAGTTTGTTTCTTAGTAATTATCAAATGTCATTTTTGACTGCCTGTATGTTTTCGATCATTAACCCATTTTAATTAATGATGTTCGAATTAAGGCACTATTTAAAAAACTTGTATTGAGTGAAAATACTTGGGAGGAGCTGTCACGGCCAGTACTGTATAAATTTTAAATTAAATTCTATGTACTTCTACTCAAATGATTCTTAAGCAATTTGTAACAAATGTTGGCGTAAATCATTGACATAATCGAAAAAGTGGGCGGTAATACGCCCATAATAAATTATTAACATAATATATAAAAAGATTTCTAAAAAATTTTGCAGATACATTGTTTTCTAACTATATTAGCATTTCGCTATATAAAAAATGGGCAGTGCCACACCCACACAACTGGTTTCATATTTTCTCTACTTCTATCCAAAAGATTTCTTCAAAGCTTTACGTTCGGTTACTTTCAGAACGGTGATGTCTGTTCCAATTTCATTGTGACCGCTCCACTCGCATACCCACAGGGTCCATTGTCAGCCCCTTCTGGAAACAGAAGAAAGTATAGAGTAGAAAAGAAGGAGAAGAGGAAGCCAGATTCCGCCTCCAGACAACATTACATGTACTACAGCCAATCTATACCCTCATTGAAGCTCCGTGACATCACCTAGCTCTATCAGGAAGATGGTTCCCAGCCACCTCAACTTGCCTCGCTGGAAAGCAAGTGAATGACAGATAATGTCTTCTATGGTCTCCCCAGCATCCTCGCACAACTTGCAAAGATCGGAGGTCCTCCTTTCCCACTTGCTGACCATCGCTCTAATCGAGTGGTTACCAGCCAAAGCTCTAATCGGGGCTACCTCAAGTCCCTCCACTCATTCCCAATAGCCGTATGGTCACCGAACCTTCGATCTCAGACTACTCCTGTCAAGACACTGTCATACCCCTACTCCGCCAGGAATTATTTACCTTCAGAACTGGCGGCCGATACAATACAATTGAGCAACAAGAAAGGAATGTAGTGCGCGCGCTGTAAAATAATGATAATTGCCACATTCTGTTTCCATCCAGTTCCACAAGTTGCGTGAGAAGAATAGCCAAAATCTGCTGATATTTTATGGAAACGCTGGCAATAATCGCATTACGAAAACATAACCATGTAGTATGCGAACTGACAAATAATATCAGTGTTGCCAGATTTTGGTTCCACGTAGTTGAACAGGTGGAGTGAGAAGAGTAGCCAAAATTTGGTGATATTTTTTGCAGAGGCTTGCAATAAACGCAATATGACCAGAAAAACTGGGAGTTTGTGAACTGGAAAATAGCATCAGTGTTGCCACCCAGTTCAACAAGTTCAGTGAGAGGAATAGCCAAAACCTACAAGTAACTTTTATAGATACAGAAAATATTAGCAATAAGAAAGGAAAGGTAAGAGTGTACCATCTGCATAATAACATCAGTATTGATATATTGTGTTACTACCCAATTCAACAAGATCCGGGAGAAAAATCGTCAAAAACTTCAAGCGATTTCTTTACAGACATTATAAATATTCGCAGTAAGAAAAGAAATCAAGGCGTGCGAACGGGAGAATAACATCAGTATTGCCACGTTGTATTTCCATCAAGTTTAGCGAGAAAAATGGTTAGAAACTCAAGCATTTTGTGTAAATACTAGGAATATTCGCCAGAAAAAGGTGTATCGAACTGGAAAATAGCATTACAGTTGCCAGATTGCATTGCCACCTAGTCCCATAAGTTCAGTGAGAAAAATCGTCAAAACCTCGAAGTGATTTTGTACTAGGAAACAGGAATATACGAATTTATTTTGAAATGGATTAAATGTAGAGGAAAATTGAAATTAAAAAAAATTTTTTTTCATTTTCTGTTCCTGATATCTTTCAAACTATAAAGGAAATTTTCAAAGTTTTTGACATATTGTTCTTTTGCATTACGCAAAGGGTTTTGAAAAATCTATTTTAAAACTGACCTTCACTTATTATATTTACAAATATTTCTTGTATAATTTTAATATACATACAATATGTATATATATATATATATATATATATATTATTCAATAACATTTAATATGTAAATTTTCTAAATAAAATCGCACATCTTTTCGCTTCTTTAAATCGTTTCGATCCATAAAATATTAATTTCCACATTCTTAATTCAATCAAGTCACATACTAACAAATTAAATAAATAAAAATTAAAGCGAAAACAAAAAATATGATATGAACTGACGTTGTAAGAGGTACAATCATCATCAGCCTGACTGACCGGCATTCGTATAATTTACCAATTGACTGACGACTGTTACTGCTTTGTTGTTTGTGCTTGGCATAGCAGTGACCCATAGTCCAGACAATGTATATTGCACACACACACACACACACTTACAGCAGTCATAATAACAGTACATGTGTGTACTCGGATTATTTACAAAGTAGCAACAACAACACTCTATAAACAAACGAAGTAATAAATTACGACAGCGATTTTCCAGTTGAAGCAAAAATAAAAGGTTTCAAATTTAACTGATACTTTTAGTTGAACTTTTAAATCAACACTCAGAGAAATACTGTTCGTAATTAATTTAAAAAAAATCTCTCATAGGAAAAATATGTATTTTCATGACTTTGAAAAGAAATGAAAAGTGAAAGTGGGACGAATGAGCAACGAAATTTTTACGATTTTACTCTCTAAAATTATGAAAACGATACAAATGCCACATTTTTAGGTGATTTTCGTTCAGAAATATTCTGCACCAAAAATTTCTAAAAAAGTCAGATTTTTCTTAATACTTGTTTTTTTAACCTTTTTTATTATTTGAACAATTTATTTTATTAAGCTTAAGGTTTTTTATTTCTTATTTTTATATAATCTCGATATTTCGTTAACCTTCGGTTAACATCTTCAGGAATTTTTTTTTTTTTTTTCAATTTCATTAACCGAAGGTTAACGAAATATCGAGATTATATAAAAATAAGAAATAAAAAACCTTAAAGCTTAATAAAATAGATTGTACAAAGTCCGATTTTTTTAAGTATTTTTATTTTGAAATATAACTGTTTTGTGAAATATTTATTTTTAAAATTTCTCTATATTGAAGCAAAATTTTCCGAAGAAAATTTGTTTTTTGATTGCATACGATGATGCTTCCTTTATCTCAATGAAAAGGGTTTGGAGCATTTGTGTGATTATTACTTATATAAATATCTAGTTATTTGCAGAAGAACGTGTATAAAATTGCGATTTTCTATTAAGCAAGTCTGATTAAAAGTAATTGCGTTGGGTGCGGAAAAATTTTTGCAATTTCGAAAAAGAAAATATAATGGGTCTTCATACTTTTTTATGGTCCATTCGAGTATTCTACGCTATTTTCCCAAAATTGCAAACAAGATGTTAGCGGAACTCACTCTGCGTTGCATACTTTCGGTGCAAACATTGCTGATGTAGCGGAACTGCAATTACCATGACATTACAAAACATATGAAATTGAGATTTCCTACACTTATGCAAATTTGCAACACAAAAAACCATTAGAAAATCATTAGTGTAAATGTTTGAAATGCAAAACAGCTGTGTTTTAGTTTTTTTTCTTTTTGTAAAATCAAAACAACTGATGATCTACGCCGACAATATTTCACGACGGAAGCATGTTCGCGAGAAATTTCAATTTGAAATCAAATTGAATCTTAGGCACTCTCACTTTGTAGTAAAAAATCTTGACTTTGCAAACTTTGCAAAATTGCAAATCTGCTACGAAAAGTGAGTCCCGCTTTATAAGTCCCCATTTATAAAACAAATGGTGTGAGAATTTTAAGATTAAATTAATTCAATACAGTTTCATTTACTCATGGCCTGGGTGCCTCGTAGTCTAGTGCATGAGCATTAGTCTTATCAATATGGAGGTTCGGGTTCGATTCCCGATTAGACCCTGGTGTTTCTACAGATAAGCTTAAGAGCTTCGTAGAGTTTGTATTGTCTTTAAAAATAAATAAATAACGACTACGAAATCTGTTCCTGCTACTTAGCAGCGACTTCAAGCAGTTCAAGAGCAACTAATAAAAAACTAAAATTTTATTATTTTTTACTTTTTAGTTAATTTTTAAAGTCGGTTAAATTTTAAAACATTTTTAATGTTTCAAAGATATCTTTTAAACGACTGGGCAGATTTAAAAATACTGTAAAAACAAATGAAAGATAATGTGATTGAGGAATTTCGTATGTGTTTTTGTCCGTTTTTGGCCGTTGCCCAGGTTTATTAATATTTGTCATCCATATGCCATAACTTTTCCAAAAATGGGAAACTATAAACATTCAGCTCATGCAAACTATATTTTTATATACTTAACCAAAGCTTTACAAAATTAAATTTCTATTTCATTAAAGAAGTATTTAGACTTCTAAATTTAATTCATACAATTAAACCAGAGTACTATTAACTCATGCGTTATGTAAACATTTTTCTTTGCCACTGTAATTTTATGATACAAACTTTTCTTTGGCAGAGGCAGGCACACCTCTAAAGGACAACGACGTAATCACGCATATGGGAGCGAGTATTACGTAGTAAAATTCAAAATGTAAATAACTTTCATTTTTTACTAAGTGGGTGTTTAGCACGATACTCATACCAATGCATGACAGAGTATTATTTCTAATATGAGGGCAGCCGGAAAAATCTTAAGAAAATTAAACATTTATTGTAGAATAAACAAGCAAATCCTTTTAGTTTACTAAATGCCTTTGCAAATTGGCATGTTATAAATTCATAAATTTCCTTGACAGTTAAATACCCGTTTATTCATGGTATGAATGGCTTTAGTCGATTGCAACTAATTTTACTGCAAAATGTTACAAGAGCTGAATAAGCAGCATGAAACATATCAGCTAGAGAGAGCTCTTCGAAAGTTACTTTCTGCAAATACAGTTTTGAAGATATAGTTTTTGCCAACGTAGTTTTGCAAATGTACCGGAAAAGATACTCTTCACAAAAGTAGTTTTAAAAACGCATTAAAAAACATACTTTTTGCAAACGCGTTTTTGAAATGATACCAGAAGACATACTTTTCTCAAACTTCATTTTGAAAAGGTACCAAAACAGGTACTTTTTCGCTAACGTAGTTTTTAAAACGTACCAGAAAAGATACTTTTCACAAACGTAGTTTTCAAACCAACGCAATAGAAAACATACTTTTTCCAAACGAAGTTTTACAAAGGAACCAGAAAACGTACTTTATGCAAACGCAGTTTTGAAACGGTACCAGACAAATACGTTTTTCAAACGTTATTTTGAAAATGTACCAAAACAGGTACCGTCAGCCAACGTAATTTTTAGAAGGTACCAGAAAAGATACTTGTCACAAATGTAGTTTTAAAAACGCATTACGAATATTTTTTTGGAAACATAGTTTGGAAAAAGAACCAGAAAAGGTACTTTTCACAAACATAGTTTTAAAAACGTATTAGAAAAGATATTTTTTGCAAAGATATATTTTGAAAATTTATTAGAAAAGATATTTAAACAAACGTAGTTTTTGGAAAGGTTATCTTGGAAAAAAGGTTCAATTTGAAAAAAATAATCTTTGGAAAGATAATGTGTGGGAGGATAATTATTAAAAAAGTATTTTTAAAAAAGGTGCTGTTCGAAAGGATAATTGTTTTTGGAAAGATACTTATGGAAAAGTACTTTTTGCAGACGCACTTTTTGAAAAAGAACTCTATGCTAATGTACTTTATGAAAAAGTACTTTATGAAAAAATACTTTATGAAAAGGCACTTTATGAGGTACTTTATGAAATGGTATTTTATGAGAAAATACTTTAAAGAAACCTTTTTTACAATTTAATTTTTGGAAAGATGTCTTTAAAAAAGGGAATTCTTGAGAAGAAGGTTTTTGGAAAAATCTGCCTTTTGAAACCCTGCGTTCATTTACAAACTAACTGAAAATTAATTCTTTTGTTAGGTTCATATGCAAGTTTTTATTACAGTAATACCTCTATAATATATAATTCCTATAAAACATGAAATCGCCTTATAAAAGTACCGAGTTATGGGAAGGATTAAGTACAGTAAATGAATTTTCAAAAAAGAAAACTTCACAAGCAAAAGTTTAAAAAAAAAATTCTAAAACAATTCAATTTGAAATGGTGCATTTCGGACAGTATGATTTTATTCAAATTTGTTATTAAAAGAAAATTGTTTGTAAGTTATTTTTAAAAACAATTTTTAAGCGCTGCTGAGACTGATTTTCTTTAAATTTTTAAAGAAACATCAAATGCATTTTGTTAATTTCTTTTAAAGGAAATCATTTTGATTTTCCTTCTCTAAAAAACACAATTTTTTCACTGTTGCAAATCTAACCAGGCAATTTTCATTCTGTCTTCCTTGAATTGAATCACAGGCACACACACACACACACACACACACACACACACACACACACACACATGTTAACAAAATTCACACATAAAAAAAAGACTGCACTAATAAACACACACAAGAATCCGACGAAGCGGTTTAACACCACAATAGTGAGTTTTGTTTTTTTTTTAATTTTGTTTGTTTGTGCTTGAATATGCTTGAAATGTGTGTGAACATGGTTTTTATTTATTTTTCTAATTTTTTCAAAACAACAGGCAGTTGTTAGTCACAATTTTCTACAATTTAGTCTAACGACAGAGGTCAAACGGTATGGAAAATTGAAAATTAAACAATAACGAGGAAAAAATAAAATAAATAAATACCTTCTCCGAACGAAATCGAAATAACAAACGATTTTATAACCCAAATTTTTCGAACATAAATTTCAAATGAATTTTTTTCAACACATAAACAGTGACAGCAAAATTATAATAAAATAAAAATGTTAAATACAAAATGCAATTAAAGTTCATATTCTCAGAGAAAAAATAAATAAATTAATTAAAACAAATTGTTCAACACGATTCACTGCTGGACTGAACGATGATTAAAATTGTAAAATTTTAGTGGGGCCAGGAAAAAAATGAATGCAAAAAAAATTCTTAAAGAAATGTTTGTCTGTGGTCACGTTTTTAGCTGCAAATCAATCGAAAGTCGAATTTAAAACAAAAACGTTTCCAAGATTTAAAGGGAAGTGCATATGAACAATTGGCAAAAAAATAGAGTATCTGAAACTTTGAAAAAGAAAACCCTGGCTTTTTAAATGTTATTCAAGTAGTGTATGTCTAAATATCAAATGAAGGGAATGAAAAGTATAGTCTACTTTCTCCTCCACCTTTTTCTACTGCTCCTATAGAGTAATAAAGATATGGGTAACAATACTCCAGTGATCCGGCTGTATCACAAGTGTTTTTATTCTAATTATTCAGCCTTCTACTGAACGGTAGTGATATGCTTGACACGAGCTGCAAACCCCATTCAATAAGGTGATATTGTTCCCCTTGCATCAGTGTCTACCAGCGTTTATGGAGAAATTTAGTAAAGTGGCGGTTAATCTCTGAGATTGTTTACGAATCCTATAACGAAAATTATAAAACTAAAGATTGTGATCGATTCGATGACGTGCTTGTCTGCTTGTAAGGGTTACAAAGTATGTTTCATACGACTATGTAAGATTTATTTATATATAATTTCCAATAAATAATGTATTGTGTGTTAGTTGGATATTAATTCAGAGAGTTCTCCAAAATATATTGCA
The DNA here is from genome assembly GCA_963924685.1 of Dexiosoma caninum. NCBI lineage: Eukaryota > Metazoa > Arthropoda > Insecta > Diptera > Tachinidae > Dexiosoma > Dexiosoma caninum. The sequence continues at coordinate 15,733,847 of OZ004729.1, read as the reverse complement.
GCAACCATACAACGAAAGCCGAGAGCACACAAAATGCAAACCTGAAAACTGAAAGTTCATACCACGTTTTCTATGCATTTGCATGTTTTACTCGTTTAGAATCAGTGTATTTGTAAGTTTAAAGTTACACGGCACAAAGTGTAGAACGCGTCGCATAGAACACATGAATTAAGTTGGCTTTCTACCTTCCAACTCAACGAAAACACATTGAACTCTGCCGATTAATTCATATGAAGAACTGCCCAGTTGTAAAATTTTTTACTGGAACTCATTAGCCCATTAATGTAACCAAATCATGGAACAATTATTGGTTCTAAGCACTTATTTCAATGACGAGTTGTTGTGTTAAATGTGAACATATGACACCTTTGTCTTAAAATCATGCGTCCTTCAGCTAATTTGAACCAGTTAATTTGCAATAGAACCCGTGCCTTCACTATTTCTTTTGCATGTCTTTTTTTGTTGTGCATATGCCTGGAGAAGAATTGTTATGTTACTTCTTGATTGATTCTTAATAAATATAAAAAAAATGTGTTCAAAATATATATTTTTCATTGTCGGCTTCTTTGACGGTTTTTCAAAGCTGAAATTTATATTTTTTATATTTTATCGGGATTTTAACGATTTTAGGAAAACTTTATCTGACAGCCCTGTATGTATTCAATCAAATTTCTTCCTATTTCTCGCTCTCTCCCTTTCTCTCCCTGTCTCTCCTGCTGTATGTGAGTGATCCAGTGATGTTAACTGTACCATTACTACCCTATTCTACGCTAATTTAGACCTCCAAACGGTATGGTGTTCAAGATTAACGTCTGCACCTGCCCATGGAGCCTTATCAGACGGTGGTCTCAACACCGAGTAAATTTTTGAAACGATTCACTAGCGCCCCCATAGCACTGATAAGCAAATGAGCCCGTAGGCCACCCACTTCCAGAGTTGGGTAGCAAATCATGTATAGTTATCCCTGAATTCTATAATGCACCTTGTTGAGGTGTGCGAGCTGCCTTAACTCTTGTCACATCAGAATGTTTTTATGTCAAGACCCATTTAACAGTAATACTGTTGGTTCGAAACACATTCCGGTGACTACTGTCGAATGGCAACAGCACCTAGTAGAGTAAAAGTCATATCATTAATATGTGTGTTACGACTTACACATATTTACGATTAGACCAAAAACTCCACTCCCTGCGATTTTTAGGTATTAAACCACACCCACTACGAGTCCTTACCCATACCAGCACACACTATCCATGCATACATTGATTTTACTGAAGATGTAAATTTTAAATACTTTAATTTATTATTAATACATATTTGTTTGTTTAAGTTTTTATGGTTTTTGAAATAATTTTATTGATGTACAAATAGATATAAACGTGATTCAATTTAGAAAATATTATTATTATTGTACAAGTCCTTGTATGCGGTAATTTCTTCTAAAAACGGTAATGAAAAATTTAACATCACTGAATTCAAAAAATAATAAATAAATTATCTACTAATTAATTTATTAATTTATTTATTAAAAGCATTTCATTTTAAAAACTACAATTTTAAAGGATTTTGTTTTTAAATTTGCTTTGCAATTTCCTCATTTGAATAATTTTTTGTTGGTGTCTTCCTTTTTATTAAATTTCTGAAAATCATTTCAGCATTAATAAGTTTCATCGATTTTTTCCATTTATTTTTATTTAAGAAAAAATTCTTTGATGTTTTTTTTTTATTTTTTTATTTTTGTTTTATGCCAACAAACCATTAAAAATGTAACATTTTCATTTGCGTGTTTTTACGCACCAAAAACACCAGCATGAAGTGAAACTCGAAAGTAATGAATAAAACTTTTCACTCTACGCTTCCTTTAATAGTTCAAGGATACTCTTACAATAAATATTTCACTATATTATCTTAAGGAGGTCAATTTAAATGAAAACAGCAAAAAAGGAAAGAGAGAAAATTACGAAAATATTTCAACTGTTGAAGGATTCCTTTTTAATATTTTTCATATGGAAAAAATGAACATAAATTCGAAGGTATAGCTTTTTTCTTCTCTGTTTTTTTTTAAATACAGCAAAGTGTATGAGAAATTGAAATGCGAAATACATACTGCTGTTAGAGCTGGGAAACAATTTTGTTGTATTTTATTTTCAATTTGGAGAAACGTTAAAGGCTTTGCAAATGGATTAAGTAGCTGGTTAATGGGATACTCTTGTTAACAAATTGGTTTTAAGTTAACAAAACATATCATTTCCTTAAACAAGGAGGTACTCCAACAACAGTATTGTAAGTTAAAAATATATTACATGTGAGAAAAAAGGCGAGGAGGGCCTTAAGGTAGCACGTGAGCTGGAGGCATCTGCAATGAATGTTCAATATTTAAAAAGGCATAACGCGTTTATTGGATTAACAAATAAAATAAATAAATGAAGAATTTAAAATATCTCGCACCACAAAATAATTAAATCTTTAGTCTCAATATGTATATTTTTTATTTAATACCGAAACACCGATAATTAAATTAACAAATTTCTATAGTTTTTCTTTTTAATTGATCAATAAACGCCAGCCGCTTCAATCTCAAACATACACACCCACCACCACTAAAAATATTCAATATTCAATGTACAATGAAATATTTAAACAATTTGCTCACTTAAAAATATTAATCATAAAAGAATACAAAATATGCCAAATTAAATTATATTTAATTTAATGGAAAATGATACAATTACAATTAAAAGAAGCAAAAAAATGTACAGCGATAGAAAAAATGCATCTGCAAATAAAAGACCAACAACAATACCGATGACTACAGCGATGGATATAATTGGAATAAATAAATAAATTACAAAACAAAAAAAAAGAAACAAAATGTTGATTACTGCACGCACTAACACACGAGCAGTTTCCACGTCATTCGCGGAGTACAAAGAAAATATTCAAAAACAACAACAACAACAAAAATAAATAAAACACTCAAACAAATGTCACAGACACCAATTTAACAATCAAACGCTTTTAACTCATTAAGCGCACAAAGCCACACTCTGTCACACACACACATGCGTAAATGTATACAAACCCATTCACAATATGTGTAAATACCCAACTAGCATTTTCAATTGCAGAAACCTCTTCCGCAATCCGAGCAGGCTATTAAATTCATCGCCCGCGATGCCGCATTCCGATCGTGCACGTTCAGAGAAACGAGAGAAACTGTGTCATGATGGCGCCTACGAAAGGAATCGTGCAATAGTGTTTTAACACTGACTGGTTTTAAAGCAAAAGTTGGTTCTACGTTAAAAGCAACTATTAAAACCTGGTGTTATGTAACGTGACGGACCCTCGCCGAAGAAGAGCGCCCACTTAGGCCTATTGTAATAAACCTGGTTTTACCATATAAAAATATTTCCTTAAAATCACCATAAAACCTTTTTTGAAAAGACTTTAAGTTAATTGAGTGAAATACAACCTTGATTTTCAGGTACTAAAGGCAGTGCTACCAAGTAAAAAAATTGAAAACAGCTGGCAATTTAAATGGTGCTCAATGAAGTAAAAAAAAATAAAGAAAAATTTGGTAAATAAAGTCTCTAAAATAATTTAAAACAATGGACCCAGTAGCAAAAGAAAAATATGCTATTGGGTAGAGCATAACGAAAATACTTTCGTCGAGTTGTGGATGGAGAAAATAAATTAAATTTGATATATCAACTGTGCGTTAAAAGCTGATTTAGTTAAACTTATAGTGAGAACGCAAAATCAGGTGTTTGTGGTTTTAATGTTAAAATCTGCTTTTAACTTTTGGTGTGAAAACGTTATAAGATTCTTATATTTTTATAGCAGACCAGCCTTAAAAAACCAAGTTGAAAAGAAGCAAAAATAATTTGTCGGACACAGGATAGCCATTTTGTTTATTATTTTTTTTTATCTTGGACGAGCAATCAGGAGATGACCCCTACACATGTGATACATTATGCTGGCATTATAAGAAATGGATGTTTTGAGAAATGTCAGGATCTTTATCTATTAAAAATTAAAAAAAAATTTAACACATAAAAAGGGTTCCGAAATATGGCACGCACACATATGTGTTTATCTAACAATTTATGATTTTATTGCTCAAAAGCACAGACACTTCTGAAAAACTTTCGCTGACACGGTATTGAGTATTGAGCCGATGTCTTCTGCTTGCAGAGCCAACATGCCACCTAATCAGCCAACAGCAGGCTCTGTTTAAGTAACATAAAAACACACTTTACTCGTCCAACAATCGTTGAAAAGACTCGCAAACGAATCATGGAAATGAATGAAATACAATTGTTGTGAAATAGCGATCTTTCAATGGTCGTCGGAATGCTTAAACGACGATTTTTATGTTGTTAACTATTAATAATATTCCAATGCTCACCACCAAAGTGTGTAAACAACGATTCAATTGTTCGCGCGATTAAAAAAAAGAGTTGCGAAATGAGAGCGCTCGTCAAACAATCTTCCAAATGATAGCTGGGTCAACCACAAGCTCTTTACAGACTTATTTATGTACAGGAATATACTCGTACATATTGTAGAATTTATTTTAACAACAATGTAATTTGCATAGAGACACACAAATAATTAAAGATGTGTGCATGTTTGCATGTGTGCATTTATTTAGTGCATTATGAGCATATAAATAAATTGCTTGATGTGACCAATAATCATTAAAATAGAGAAGGAGAAGGAAGTATAAAAGGTAGATTTGAAAAGCTACTTTTTGGAAAAAGTCCTTGTTAAAAAATATTTTGTAATGAGATGGCTGATGCGCCGGCGGTGCGTGATTCGCCATCGGCTAATGTTTGTCGGCTGTAAGAGCCCCGTTTGCTGTTGCAGAAGTGGAGTTCTATTCCTATCTACGCCATAGTTTAATCCCATCGTCCATTAGTAGACTCATAGTTATATGCACGGGCCATTGGGCCATCGGAACGCGTACTCAGAAAACAGCCTTTCCATTTAAAGGCCGGTGTAGCAGCTTTGTGGCTGCTTCGGTGAGGGAGACTGTTTGGCACTTTTTCTGGGAGTGCTCGGGTCTGGCTAGGTTGACGATGAAATAAATTCTTCGGGCGCCTTTCCTAACCAAGTTGGAGCTGTGCTCTTAGTTGAACCTGACAGTCTTATTGAGCTACGTGGAGAGCACGTGGTGGCTGTGACGTACTTTGGTTTCAAAACTTTGGAAACAAAACGGAACCTACGGTCCTACTTTAGTAGATCCATCTTCGTCGACTGCCTTTTAACGTAACGAAACTTAAAAGGTTGTTTCAAGGTGCTTTTTAAAATGTACTTTTATTAAAAACATTCTTTTTTAATGTAGATGTCTTAAAAAGGTTACTATTGTCAAAAGGTTCTTCTTTAATGTAGAGATTTAAAAAGTACTTTTCTTGGAAAAAAGCATAGTATAGAAAAGAGGCAGGCGATAGAAGAAAATAGAACTTAATTTTTGCACAACTTTGCAGTTCAGCGTTTTGTAAATTTAAAGAGTACTGTTGCTGCGTCTCTGGTGTCATGTCGACGTATTACTTTTTAAGCTAAAAAAGAGACATTTTATTTCGCCGAACTTTTATACTCAAATTTAGGGATGCATTAAAAAATCGTTTGTCCTGACGGTTGAATGAAGTCACAATCATCTGGTTGTAGAGTCAACAAGCTATCTAATCAGCCAACAGTACCCCCAACAAAGGAATTTTTTTAAGATACTTTTTAAAAAGTATTTTTTCTATAGTTCTAAAGGAAAGTTTTTTTTTTACGAAAAATACTTTTATAACACGAACTTCTTTCTGAAAAATGCTTTTTAAAATGTACTTTTTTAAAAAGGTACTTTTTAAAAAGGTATTTCTTTCTTAAAAAGGGCTTTTTTCTTAAGAAGGACGTTTTTCTTAAAGAGGACTTTTTCTCAAAAAGGACCTTTTTTTTAAAAGAACTTTTTTCTTAAAAAGCATTTTTTTTAAAAAAGGTTTTTTCTTAAAAAGCACTTCTTTCTTAAAAAGTACTTTTCTTAGGGTACTTTTTCTGAAGACACTCTTTCTAAAAACACTTTCATAGAGCACATTATTTTTTGTAGGCAATTTATTTTTTAAAAATATTTTCTATTATTATTTATAGTTGGTCCCGTTAGGTAGCATAACGGCAGCCATAGATTTAAAACATATACATATACGTTCACGTATATTTTCGCAGCCATACGTACATACAATATTCACGCTCGTGCTGTTAAAAATGTTGTTATAAACATCCAAGAACTTGGACTGCCTCTACCAAGTGAAATGAATTGAAATGACTTGATTGCTTGAAATTGAATGCCATCAGCGAAAATAAAGGAGCAGAGAAAGAAACTATAATAACAATTTAAATTCCACCATACACGTTGCGTGATTGAGTCTGTGTGAATAAGTGTGAGTGCATTTAAACGGAAATATAACATACTTTTTTTCTTTCTTTTGCATTGAAGGCACACAATTGGATGCACACGCAAGTGCAATTGAGCAAATTTTATATTGTATGGAAGTGGAGAATGTATACACGCTGGCGTACAAGCGGCCGCTTAAAGTTACACACACACACACACACACACACACACACTTCTCTGTTCATACAATATTTATAGTGACTTTTGACGTACAATTTGCAATAAATTTATGCGTTGAAATTTTTCTTAAAATTTGTCTTTCTTGCTTCTGATAAATAACACTGTTGACTGTAGTCGTATTAGTCAAGTTAAACGCACACAGTTGAACATAAAGAAGAAGAAAATGGATGTGTGCGTGTGTGTGCGTATGTTAAATCAGGCAGTCAACTGGGATTAAGAGAATGTATGTACATATGTAGTTTAGCTGGCACAGGAACAAACTGTTCGTTTTGACGGAGTCGGCGTTAGAAGTTCTTTAAAACTTGATGACTATGCACATACATACATATGTCTAATTTAGGTGTTTTTTTGTAGTAAAATTTTAGCTTGTTTTTTTTACTCAATAGCAAATACTTTTTGTGTTTCCACAGTCTTGTTTTTGCTCGAAAATTTACTACAGTTTCACTGAAAATATTTTTCTCCGAGCCTTACAAATTTTCATGTCATTTTGAATTTTGTTATTGCAATTTCGGAGTTTTTTCGAAATTCCCTAATTTTGCAAAATAATTTTTAATTTTCTATATGCGATTTTGTTGAAATGTTGTTTCTTTTTACAAAACGAATTTGAATTTTGTTTGCGCAATTTTTTTTTAATTTATCGAATTTTGTTAATTTTTACAAAATTAGTTTGAATTTCTTTAATTTCTTAATTTTTTTTTTTACTTTTGTAAAATATTTTAGCTTGGGACTTCTGCGTTTTTGGCATTCTGTTGAGTTTTCTTGTTTTCGCAAAATCTTTTGAACCTTCGTTTCTGCGATTTTTACATTTTGTGTAGTTTTCTTATAGTGTTTTCACACCCAAAGTTTAAACCGGATTTTAACGTTGAAACCGCAAACAGCTGATTTTGCGTTATCACTATAAGTTTTATTAAATCAGGTTTTAACTCACAGTTTGTGAAAGAAAATATAATTTATTAAGTCGCTGAAAACATTTTCATTGTACTCTACCCAATAGCTTATTTTTCTTTTGCAATTTTTTTATTCTTGTTGTTGCTGCGCCCATTTTAGTGACTTTATTTACCAAATTTTTCTTGAAAATCAAGGTTGTATTTCATTAAATCAACTTAAAACCAATTCAAAAAAGGTTTTAAGATGAATTTAAAAGAAAATATTTTTATATGCTAAAACCAGGTTCATCGCAATGACCTAAGCTTTGGCCTAAATGAGGCGTTCTTCTTCGGGGAGTGTCCGCCACGTAACCTAAAACCAGTTTTTAATAGCTGGTTTTAACGCAAAAACACTATTATTTCTGTGAAATATGTTTGAAATTTGTTTCAGCGATTTTTGTATGTCCTTTGAAGTTTATTAATTTTTGCAAATTAATTTTTGTGATTTTTGGAATTTTTTTTCCAATTTTTTCGATTTTTGCGAAATAGTTTTGAATTTTGTTTTCGCGTTTTTTTAACTTTTTTCTTGTGAGATAATTTTGAATTGTGTTTCCGCCATTTTATTATTTTTGCAAAATATTTTGCAAATTTTGTTTCTGCGATTTTTATCTGTTCGCTTTTTGTTAATGATTTCGAGTTAAATTTTGTATTTTTTTTATACATATTTTTTTGAAAATTAATAAAATTTTATAAACGTCAATCATACACTCTGGATAATTCATTCTCATTAGTTTTTTTTCCTGCCAATATTGACTGTTTAAAGTACCTTCGTACGTTCCCATAAGTAATACGGATGTTAACAAGTAAAAACTCATGAAGCCAAGTTTGTTTTCTTTTTGCTTGTGTAATGGTGTGTGCGTTTATCAAAGAAAAGCTTTCAAGTTTAAAAACAACACGTTGCAGTCTAATACATCAAAGTAAATTTAACAATAAATTACGGATACCCTGTTCGTTTACTTTCGTACAAATACTCGAGCAGAAACACATACAAATATTTCCAAATACTATTAAAATCAACGCTTAAAGTCTCCTGCACATTCAAGCAGACATACTGAATTTAATAATGTTACACATGTTTTGTTGTTGTTTAAGCTTTTGAAAACAGAGTTTAAACATTAACAACAACAACAACCACAACAACAATACGAGAGGGTTAGTAACGCGTTATTTAGCACTAGAAATGTACAAATTACATTATTTCTATTCATAAGCTGCTTCCAACCGTTCTACTCACACAGAAATGGTATTTTCGACAGTGCGAACATCAAATTTCTCAAATTTCTTGCATAGTATGCCGAGTATGATGACCATCGTCACCCAGTAAGTGGCCACGTTTGAAGCATCAAATTTCTACAGTAAATTTTATTTGCATATGTTCTTCGTTTGTTAAACGATCCATATTCGTAAATGGCAAACCTTTAACTAAATAAATGATACTTCAGATCAGACCATCTTATAGTAGGAAGTAAAATTTCAGAAAAGTTAGCTTATGGTGGTTTCTATTCTGAAGAATATTGTGCATTTATTCTGCCTTTAAGATTTCTTTAAGTTATTTTCTGAAAAATATGTGTTATTTGAAAAGTGAAACTCGTTGTTTTCTGATGATGTCCCATTAAAATGATATAAAAAAAACGCTACATGTTCAACACTCATTTTAATTAAAGTGGCATGACTGCAGCGCTACATTAAACACTCGTCAACTCTTATCGCATGAGAATTATATAGTTTTGTATTCTAAATTTATTATTACAGAATAAAGGAACTTTATTGTTTTATGCTGAAACATTTGTGGTTTTGTAAACAAAAATATGCAACATTTCTTAAAAATCAGCTGAAAATTTAACAATGTTGCCAAATCACATGCAACACTTATGATTGTTATTTCGCTCTTAATGTTTTGTGAAAAGTTTCAGATATAATTTTGTAATTTTTGCCACTTAGATTATATTTATCTAGAGCAGCTTTTTAACAGTACAATTGTATTTATTTGTCTGTTTAAATCTTCCAAACCATTTGGCTTTAACGCCAAGAAAAATAACAATTCATAACCAACATCTTTAAATTTTCTATTTTTCTTTTTTTTTTCTCTTTAGCAAGATTTTTAGGAATTCATATCTGCACTCTTTCATGGTTTCCTAATAATATTCTACGGTGTTTATATCCGCCGGAAGTTGAAATAATAGTAAATTTTGTTACTTCTATTTCCTATATACGAAATTCGCTGAATATTATAGCTTCATGCAGCGTGACCGAAAAGAAAGAATTTTTCTATATCTCTGCCACACACACACACACACACACACACACACACACACACACACACACACACACACATGCACAGAAATTTGTATGAACACATACATAATTGCTTTTCTGCAGTGGCTGAGAAAATTATACACTCAAGTCGGAAATAAAAGAATATAAATTTTCCACTCTATAAATTTCGATGTTCCAGTATGGGAAAAACATCCCTTCAAATAAAAATTTAATTTTTTTATAATTTAATTTAATTTTATATACATACATATATTCTATTTTATTTTACCTTTTTTTAAATTATTTTACTATTTAGCTTGAGATATCGCATGCTTGAACGGCTGATGAAAAAACAAATTAAAAATAGATACCGTATTAGAAAAAAAGCAAATTATCCCAACAAATTTTCTTAATAATACATCTCTATGAACTGCTTAATCATTTTCATCTTAGAATTTTTTTTTTAATGCAAACAAATCAAATAAAATTTATGCCATGTCGACATTTAAAAAACAAACGTTCAGTGAAACACCAAAATCACAAAAACAACTGAACATACCCCATTTACATATTCTCCAGATCAATGTATGAGAACACATGAAAAAATAAAACTCCCTAAACCTGTTTAAAAACAACATATATCACAATTAGCATGAGAAAAATTACTGCTTTTGTTGATTTAAAAATAAATTTATATTTACAAATGCCTGTTGTAAGTGTTGCCATATTGCAACAACAAAGCACCGTTCATGAGAAAAGTATTATGCTCATTGCCCAAAAAAAAAAATATTTAAAAAAAAATTATATATATAATTATAAAAAAATCTTTATTTACATTTGTATACGCTCTGACAGACAAAAAGCAGTTCACAACGTTTAAATTAAAACAATTTGCTAAACACTTATTGAAATTCCAAGATAAATAGTTCCACTACGGCAACTTGTTTGTCGTTCACCTGTTCGAAGGTTTGAAGGCCCTTATTAAAAATTAGTTCACGTTCTCGCGAGTTCACTGTAATTAAATTACACAAAAAATTTTATTCACCAAAAATCACAAAAAACTGCAAATTATATTTCGTATAAAATTACTTAATTGCCAAATTCAAAAATTCTAATAAAGAATTCAAATTTAAGTTAAATAAACAGTAAAATAAAAATCATAATTTTGAAGACGTTAAAATAAAATTTATGAAAAAATATTTTCCACTATTCAGCCAACTTTAACATTAAATTTAATTTAAAAAAATATATATAACGAAGCAGAATTTCCAACCCTAAATTCCCAACTTATACGAAAATAAAAAAAAAATAGTGCTGTAGTGTGATTTAATTTTAAACAAATTCCAAAAAAAAGTATAATGAAATGTATTTATTAATAACACTAATTATTTATTTATTATTAATTATGTATTTATAACAACCCAACTGAACTTTAAAAAAGAAAACTTCGTACCGATTAAAAAAATTTTCAATTTTCAAGTAGAATGTGATACGAAACCCTAAAACACATGATAAAAATGCGTATTGGATAAATAAAAATTTTACTGAAAAAGGTATGTTTGTATGAAAATATGTGTATGTAATATATTTCCAAGACAAAATTTCATAAAACTATTGTTTTTCTTACATAGTATAACTTGATCATATGTGCTCAAACTTTCGTCACCCACTGTTTAACTAAACGTAATCATATAGAATAGTTTAGTCCTTGTATTTTTTTTTTTATTTTTTTTTAACTTTTAATATTAAATGCCTTGACATTGACTGATGATGCTGGGTGATATGCTCCTGAATGAAAAGAAGAACCTTAAGCGCAGCGTAAATGTTGTAAAACTTGCAAAAAAAAAAATCTGAGAGAAAAAAAAACGCAATAAAACTTAAGGACTCCAACTAACTGAAATTTGTTATTCTTAGCATAAGTGTTAGAAAAGTATTTGTATAAGACTTCAAAAGAGAAATTACAAAAACTACAAAAACAGCGCATCAAAAGTAGAAGAAAAAAAGAAGAGAAATAGAAAAAGATAATTTTGTTATAATAGATGACTTGATAATAAAGTGTAGTGTGTTGAGGCAGCAGTAATAGCAAATAAGTGCAAAAGTAATTTATATGTTAATGTAGGGCAAATACTTAAAAAAAAAAATAACAAAATCTAAAAAAAACAAACACATTAAAATATTTGACACAAGAAATTGTAACGAAAATGGCAGCAGCATTTATTTTGCATTCGCATTTATGCGTGTGAATATAAAATTGCAGTTAAAGATCAGAGTTGCATGAATTCTGTTCAAAATGGCCCTCTAGTCCATTTAAAAATCAGTGGAGAGCAGTAATGTTACAAATACCATATATTAATATTGGCCAACACGAAAATCTACTCCAAAATTCATCGAATACGAATTTGCTGAAAAAAAAACCATTCATTAAAATAATGCAAGGGTTTCATCAAAAGTTCTTCAATATGATAATGAAAGTTGTCATTAATACAATGAACAATTACATTAGAAACATGAAGTATCTGCTCTTCACAAGTATTTAATAGTTCAGTATATCACTGAATATATTTTCATAGCCTAAACGAATTTTATATTTAATAAATTTTTTTATAAAATATAATCGCCATGATTTATTTGTACTTGAGATTATTTTGCTTAAATATGTTTTATATTTGTCTTTTAAAAATACAAATTAATAGTGTCATAAATGCAATGAAAGAATTTCATCAATACAATGAAATATTCTTAATAGAAAATAATAAATTTACGATTCATTTTTTCTTGGTTTTTTCTGTTGGCATAGTCATCAATTCTCAAAGATTTTATGGGAGTTTTTATATAAACATGGAAGATTTTTTGATTTTTCAAAAAATTATCAAAACACATAGAATTTTTACATTAATACAATGAAAGTTGTCTTTAAAATTCAGACAAAAATGAGATATGTTTCATTACAGTTATAGTGCGTGTTTCATAATTTTGCTTCATTTGTATCCAATCATTTTAATTGTTGATTATAAATTAAATCATACGAATATTTAGAGGCAATTGTGCGGCATATGTGATGAGTTGTTACTCCGCAAAATTTATTACACTCCATGCGCAGACAAAATATATTGCTGAAATACTTCTAAAGAGAAAATAAAAAATTATGATAAGTTTTAGCCCAAAATTTGTAATTTTTCCAAGATCTCAAAGTTGTTTTCGGTATTTACAACACTACAAAAGAACCATTGCCATGTATTATTGATACAATAACCTGTAATCGTGTGAAGAAGAAATTTTTCAAATATCTAATCTCTTCCAAAGTCTTTTTCTTAAGTCTCATAATTAATTGCATTTATTTTGAAATGACGACGCTGGTATATGCATTTTGCCACTTTAAATTTCCTTTACCAAGTAGAATTATCTTCTCATTGCAACACACATATTTCAATTGTCTCATTCCAGCGATTTGAATGTAAATGCCATTTAAAATGCCTTTTATGTTGACAGCAACGAAAACGAAACCATCGACAAGCACAATTACAACAAGACGAAATAGTATAATTGCCAGAGTACAGTCTACATCAGCGTCTTCCACAACAATAATAATAACCACAACATTCCTGTCATCATGGTTAAAAAATTTAGAAATATTTTTTCTTTTCTATGCCATCATCTTTTTAAGTGCAAAAGCTCATGCAGTGCCTGCCGCTACCAATTCGCTTTTAACAAATTCTCCAGTTAATAGCAATAACCCATTGATTATCAGTAGCAGTAGCAGCACTAACAACAATAACAACAACAATAATAATAACAGCAATAATAACAACAACAATAACGATAACACAAACGTCAATAATAATCTTAATAATGCCAACAGTTTAAATGCAAATTTGCAACTAAATGCTGGTCTTGCAGGCTCCCATACAAATTTAATTACTGCAAATACTCAAACGACCAACAGCAACAACAATAACAACATCAATCTGAACAACATTAATGGCGGCATAATCAACAACATCAATGCAAATAATCCTGCCACTAACATGCACCCAAATAGCAATCTTAACCTCAATAGCAACAGCAACAGCAACAGCAACAACAACAACAATAACAACATGATGATTAACAGCAACACTAACAACAATATGAATCTCACGGCGAACAATATACTCAATAGCAATAACAATATGCCGGCTAATACTGGTCCTGCAAATGGTGACCTGTTGCCCATTATGAATGTAACCAACCTGGGAGTGGGTGTTTTGCCTGGTCTTGGCTCTCCAGTGGGCGGCAGCAGTTTGGGTAACATAATTGCTTTGCCTAAGGACAAGCTGTACGACAAATGCACTGGTCCTTCGGATCCGGGTCCTTGCAAACAGTTCACTTATAAATGGCGCTATGAGTCAACCACCAATGAGTGCACTTCCTTTATTTGGGGTGGTTGTGAAGGCAACACACAGAATCGTTTCAATAGTGAAGCCGAGTGTTTGTTTTATTGCATTGGCGCACCGCGTAAGTATCTGACAGTTTGTTTCCTTTACAAAGAAAGACTTTGTTTATTTTCTCTCAATTGATGGCTCAATTCGCATAAGAATTCTTTTAAAATGTGAATTGTGATTATTTTATAGTGAGAAATTTTTATTTTTTTTTAATCAGAAATGAAAATAATCGGTGTGATTTTTCAAGAAAACGTTCGCTTTACATTCACAGAAAAAAACAAAATTAAAATTCAATTAAAAAATATGAAGATTCAATTAAAATAATAATTAGATTTCAACATAACACGAAAATTGTAGAACCAATTAACACTTTTAATAGAGAAATCTTCAGCTTTTCTTTTTCATTTGATAATTTTATAGAACTTGATATCAATAGAGAAAACTCATATCAGGTTTTATATATCAACTAAAATATGTTCAGATCAGATATCACAAACATGCAAATGATTTTTTTGAAAAGTTTTATGAAAGCAACAAAACAAATTCTTAAACTGCATGAATATCTTTTTTTAAACGTTATAAAACCATGCCTGCTGTAACTCTAGATTAGTCATATTCTTCTTGTCTAAGAAAATTTCGACAACTTTCCCTGGCATTAACGATAATGCATGCGATTTGAACTCTTCACTTGCAGATACTCTACCACCATTCCTGCAAACAACAACACGCGAACCCAGTACCACAGAATCAGCACTGCCACAATCACCGTACACGATCTCACCATCATATGCTGGTGATTCCGATATAAGTCCTGTGCCTTTCGAACAACGTGGACCCCAGCTAACATTTGCCGAAACGGGACAAGAGAAAACCTTCGTTTTTGCCCAAAACAACACATTCATACAAATCGATGGCGATATAATACAAACATTTCAATTGCGGTAAGTAATTCAAATTCTTTAATATTTAAAGAACAGAAATAAATAATAAATTTAACTTCTATTGCAGATTGTGCCGTGAAATATCTTTACAATTTCGCACTCGTCTGCCGCACGGCCTACTCGTCTATCACAATGTTAAAAATCCAGATCGCATCAATTTAAATCCGTATGCTCTCTATGTTATCGTTGAAAAGGGTCAATTGAAAGTTGTTCATGTGTTTGGTAAACATTCGACTAGTGTCACGGTTGGTGAAGGTTTGAATCGTGATGAATGGCACAATGTTACCGTAAGTAAAACAAACAAACGCAAAAAAGAAACAAAACAAAAACAAAATCTTAACAAACATTACAAAAAATAAACTACAAGATTTCGCAAAAAAAACATGTACAGAAATGAAATTAAAAATGTGCCATAAAGATGATGTCATGTCAAGTTGCAGTCATTTTCCAAAGGTACGGTTACACTAGGCAAATATTCCAGAACAAAAACAAAACTGTTGAAATAATTTCACTGAAAAGAGCGATTTTGGACTAAAAACAAATTAAATTTAAAAAACTGTAAAAAAGCAGGGAATTCATAAAAGTACAGCCAAGAACAGCTAATTAGGTATGAAACATCTGACTGAAACTTAATAATCATGTTCGTGAAACCTTCATTAATGTCTCTGTTATGATTCACAAATCAACTCAACTAATTCACAACCAATTTTAGTTGTCTTCGTTAAGCTTTCGGCATTTAAATCATAATGCCAGTAACAGTAACTTAACGAAGACGACTGCAATTAGTTGTGCATCGTCATACAAAAAATTGGTTAAGTTGTAACATTGATATTTAAGTTCTGTGTTGCCAGCTGTTGGAAAAATATAATTATTTTCCTTCTAAGTGCAATATTATCGATGTTTAAAAATTTTAATATAATGCTGTACCAAAACGTCGTTCATATGCAAAACATTTAAAAAAACAAGCAACTGATCTTCATTTTATGTAACATGTAAAAAATAATTTGCAGAGAAATGCGGAGAAATATTTTAAAAATTAAATTATATTATTATAAGGAGAACAAAAGTACAGGGTGGCTCCAAATGACCGAAGGAGTTTGAGTTCAAAGAGTCATTGTGTCCCTCGCAGTAGGTGCTGTGGCTCCATCCTATTGGAACCATACTTGTGGATGGTTTTCCACAGCTGGCCTGAAAAAATTTTCCAACATTGTCTGATATCTAACACCAGTGTTGGAAACGGTTACACCGTGTTCACTTTCCAAAAAAAAAGTAATATGAGTCAATTATCATCGGTGATTCCGATGATCACAAAATACTGAAAACAAAAACAAAATTATAATAAAAAAGTTATAAGAAATTCAAACCCCTTCACTCATCATTTTGTGCCACCCTGTATATACTTATGTATAAAATTTTAAACTTACATATGGGCAATACATACAACATCATTGAAATTGAAACAAAAGTCGTTTCAATGAACACTCTCTTTGTGTCAACGATATGAAAGAAACTGGCATCGCTCACAGAATGATAAAAACAACAGTTTGTTGAGTGTTCTCAATTTTATTCGACATTGGGCTTTACTCAATGAACATTGGAATGTATTCACTGATGAGCTGATTCATTCAACTCATTACAAGTTAAGGCCTAAAACAAATACATAAAGTGCAATATATAATTGCCATGTCATATTAGCGGATAATTTCTTTTTGATATTTTTAGCAAATACATCTTATAAAGCTGGCGGTGTGCTCCAACTTCGGGAAACGTTGACTGAAGTATAATATTTGTCAATATATTGCAAAATGTTCGAAACGACTATAAAATTGCTCTGCAGCTTCGTACGGCAGCAATATGATTTTCATATTCTTCGATTTAAATTCTAAACACCAACATTAATATTCCGTTGCATAAAGTGCATTTCTAATTAGTTGCCAATAGGTGTCTATATCGCAGGGAAATAAAAATTGAGTTCATAGACAAAACAAAGAAACATGAATCGAAAACTGTTAATTATATTTAAATAAAGCACAAATGACAGATATAAAAGTGAAAAAGGGAATTTAAACACACCATCGCGTCACAACAAACTAAAAAGTACTCATACGCAGTGTATCCAGTAACTAATTTATTCATTCATGCACGAGGCATACGTGGCGTATGCTTAATATCGAAAATGTGTACTGAAAGCAGAGTTGCCAAATTTTTCTTTTTTTTTTTTAATCTTCATATCGAACTAAAAAATAATATTATCTCATTAAACATCTTTTTTTTTAAGCTTCTGTTGAAATTTAATTCAATTAAAATATTTATTGACACACATTACATGTAAATTACATATGTAAATTGTTTATACTCGCAGTAATCTTAGAAATTTGTTTGTTCAAACGTTGTGCCATTACGATCAAATGTTTTCAAGATATGCTTAAAATACCAGAAAATACTAACTGAATTTATTTTGGGAATATCTCTTTATATATGATTCTAATTTTAAAATTGTGATTTTTCCCGATATTCACCGATGCACAGTGTTAGATTTTAAAATTTTTTTGTTTTAGTTTTTAATTTTTCATTTGATTCAAAATACATTAGCATGCTGGCCAATGGCAAGCGTAATGTTGATGAGAAGAAACATCTAAAAATAGTAATATGTAATTATTGTCTTGTAGGGATTAAATAATTAAGTTTAGAAAGAAATTTTTTTAACGGTTGCCGAAGTTAGTTACATGTGTTGTATGCACTCCGAACATGATTACCTTTTGTAAAATATGATAACAGTTTTTTAGTTATGAGTAAACTAATGGATTGTTATGTTTTTGTTTATAGATTTTGGGTTTTGTGTTCTTTGTTTAACAATAATTCCCAATTGATTAGTTGCATTTTTAACATAAGAATGCTGAATTTGTAGATATAAATTAGGAAAAATCCACTGATGATATATCTAAGCACTAGCGAAATAGTACTATATGAATTTCTTTCTCCTCAGTTATTTTTTTTTTTTTTATAAAAGCATAAAAAATACTTTATGAGAATATCATAAAGTATGTAATAATACATTTCACATATTTTTTTCGGCAAAAAGCAGCATTTTAAAATTAGAATCATATTTCTTATTTTGTTTATATTAATATTACTTTTTACAAATTCTTTAAAAGTTAGCAATTTTTTTAAACAACGAAAAAAATTCAGAACCAATCGAAACGATTTGCATTTTAAATGATATCCTAAAATTTTTCAATATTTTCTTCACCCATTAATAACGGCCCTTTTCATAATGTACGATCAAAACTTAACGTGAGCTTTAACAGCAAGTTTTGTATGCCAAAGTTGCCGTTAAAGTCCACGTCAAATTGTTTGTAAATTGTATTTATTAAACTTGCACTGAAGCAATTCTCACTATTCGTCATCAGTTTGTTGAATTTGATTCCAATCACTGACGATGGAAAGAATTTTACTAATTCGGAAATACTTCTATAGCAAGATTAAGGAAGAGAAACTTCAATTAATAGTCGAACAGTAGTAAATATCATGAAAAATCTTTTTTAAGCCGAAAAATCTCTTGAACTTTTTGACATCTCAAAAAACTTTGCCAATAAGATAAATCTTCACATATGATAACACTGACTGAAGGAGACAAAAATTTGCATAAAGGAATATTATTGTATTTTGATCGAAATCTGAACAATTTTCTAACACATTTATATTTTACTTTAGAAAAATGCATTCCCCCATTACCATTTTCAATGGCAATAATTTGTTGAAAAAATTACTTTAAACTTTCCAATATAATTTTTCATTTTCATTGTCAACCAAAGTGTCGACTAATTGTAAGAATGGGTTGGTAAAAATTAAATATATTTAAATCGAATAATAAAATCTTTGTTGTATAAAGAAAATTTTTTGAAAGAGCTTTTTGGTTTGTTTTGTTTGTATCTTTCGTAATTCTCAAATATTTTTTGGGAGTTCTTGTATAAACATGTGAAATTTCTTAGCTTTTTTCAAGAATTTGTTTGAAAGTCTACTGAAGATTTGGCTATCAGCACCAAATGAAATGGGCATATAGACCAGCTAAACCATATAATAAACATAGATAAATAAAAATTACTTTCGAAAATGTTAGTACATATTTTTGTATTTTTTTCACTGAAAGAGCATAATTGAAAACCCTGAAAATTCTGAAGCTTTCGGTAAACTTTAAGGATGCTTTTGACATTGAGAAAATACTCCTTTAAAAAGCAAAAATATATAGAACAACGCAAATTTAAGAAATATCGATATTTTTGTAAAGTCGTGAACATTGTTTTCTGTTTTCAAACTTGACAACATCTTCTTGATAAAAGAGCTTGTTTGTGTTGAAATGCCATGAGGCTTCAGACTCAGCAAATTTACAACAATAACGTTAATTACTGTTGGGCCGTGTAACCATCACTTTATGGTTCATGTGCTATTTCTACAAAGAAAAACACAGCGAATCTTAAATTGTTTTAAAATTTTTAAGATATGAAACCTAACAAAGGCAATAACTTATTACAACAATTGACAAATATTTTAGGCAATAAAGGTCTAAAGGCTACTGTAGCAACCAAACGCCTAATGACCAGTACTCGTCTAAGAGCCTACGGCAGTGCTAAGCTGCTGGTCCAAAAATAAATTATATATTTTGAAAAACCCCTAAGCTGCTTTGAACAATTTAAAAAGCGTTTACATACATTAAACGATTTAATTTCGATTAAACTATAGTCAGTTTTTTTCGATTTTTGTGGGGAACCTCTGACTTGTTGAAGACGTTTGTGTGATTTATAAATGCTTTCCGATATCTCTTGCCTCTATTGTTCGAACACACTTAATAACTAACAAACAATAGAAAAGAACTTACAAGAAGAAATAGTTTCTAATTGAAAATGGAATCATACGGAAACGAAAATAATCAATTTTGTATTTGGCACGTCTAACGCTAAAGAATTTTAATGGTCATCAGTGCATTGTTTATGGAGAAGCTTCATGTACTTGAAATTTGTTCTCAAGTTGAACATTATTTCTATTTGAAAATATCCGATTTGTTTATATTAAAATTCTCTATAGAAACCATCATGGACTTAAAATGGCGGTTGACATCTATAAAGAAAACAAGACATGTTTTCCGCAAACATGCCATAGAATGGATGCAACCGTAGCTGTAAGATATGAGCATAAGCCGATCAATCTACAGCTTAAGGGTGCGATTTTTTCCTAGACCCTTGGTGTTGCTGCAGCCTTGCAGATTCTGTGTTGTAAATAAAAAAAAATTAGAACGACAAAGAAATGTTAGTCCTGGTGTTATAGTGTTGCGAATAATTTCACTGCTACATAAAGCTGACCAATTAATAAACAAATTTTATTTTTCTACGGGTACAAACCTTAATAATTACATAACTCAGGAACGGTAAGAGCAAATTCAAAAATTATTTATGCCAAAATACTAACAATTAACTGATCTTTCGAAATGCTTCATTAGTTGTTTTCATTTTCATAGAAATTTTAAAAGTTATAAAGCGTTATTTTTTAAATTTATGGAAAAATTACGAAAAATTACAATGTAAGTTATCTAAATGAGCAAAGTTATTGTCAAAACTTGTATTGTTTTGCACACAGAAATAAAACTTGAATATTTTTTGTTTAAATTGTCAAAATCAAAAGTGAAAAAATTCGTGCTTTTTGACAAACTTATGACAAAAATACAAAGAACGGCCGGCAAACGTGATTTTTGGCAAAAATTCGAGTTGTGCTACCTTTTCAGAAAAATCTCAAAAATACTTGACTCCATAAGCTTTCAAATTATGTTTGAGCCCCAAAAAAAAATTATATAACACACAGTCATTAGTTAATTATTAGTAAACTAAAATGATAACTGTGGTTTAACTAATACTTTATATTCACAGTGTATTGTTTAACTAACATTCGCAGTATAACCAAAGAATGGTAACCCTAACAATCTTTTAATTTTCAATATTGGCTGCACTGTTATAGCATATGTTTTTTGTCTACATTTGTTGTATTATTTCTTAAAAATGGATAAAACAAGCGCTGAAATTGGTTCGGGAAAACCAAAATATTATCGAAAATAAAAAAAACTGATAATATTATATATAAATATATATATTATATTATGATAGATGATAACAAAACGGAAATATTAATAATAATTTACTAATCAGCTGTTGTCTAACTATTTATTAACCAGTGATATTTGGCGGTTTAACTAATGGTAAACAAAACGCTGCGAATCAAATATTATTGGTTAAACTATTGGTATTAGCTAACTGATGACTGTGAATTTGGGCCTTATAGAACTTTATTTACGTTGCCAACCCTGACGCCATATTCAACTCCAAAAAAACTGTTGTAACACATATTGATTTAAAAATTTAGAGTTTTATTCCGATATAAAGTGATTTTAAATTTTGCTTAGCCCTCATACATATTCCCATTCATTTATTAATCCTTTTGTTTCATTAACAAAAGAAAATACAGCAGTGGTCCTACATACTTTCGTTTACCATACATTTTTTTATCCTCTTTTTCCATACATTCGTACATGTGTCTAATACGGATGTACATATTTTGTACAGATGCGTGTACGAGTAGAAAAGCAATCAATTCGAGAGAATAGAAGTGAATAAAATAAACTCATCATTCTCTTATCGGTAGGAAGAACATTCATCTTAAGTTGAGATGAATGAAACCTAAAATAGAATTGAAAAAATGGAAACTTGTAGTATTGGATTATAAAGGGTGGTTAAATTTCAAGGGCCGATGTTGATTTTGAATAAAACACAAACTATTTAGGAAATTATTGTAATTTTATTTTATTATGATATATTGGTATTACTCAATTATGTATGGAAAAAAATATCGGCCAAATGGGCGCCGCGACCACGGCGGCACACCTCCATCCGATGGTCCAAATTTTCGATGACCCTGAGGCATAATGGAGGTTCTATGCCGTTAATGTGCCGAATTATCTCATCCTTTAGCTCTTGAATTGTTGCTGGCTTATCGACGTACACCTTTTCTTTCAAATAACCCCAAAGAAAAAAGTCCAACGGTGTCAAATCACATGATCTTGGCGGCCAATTGACATCGCCATTACGTGAGATAACACGGCCATTGAATTTGTTGCGCAAAAGAGCCATTGTTTCGTTAGCTGTGTGGCAAGTGGCACCGTCCTGCTGAAACCACATATCGTCCACATCCATATCTTCCAATTCGGGCCATAAAAAGTTCGTTATCATCTCACGATAGCGAACACCATTCACAGTAACTGCCTGACCGGCCTCATTTTGGAAAAAATACGGCCCGATGATGCCGCCAGCCCATAAACCGCACCAAACAGTCACTCTTTGTGGGTGCATTGGTTTTTCGACAATCACTCTTGGATTCTCATTCGCCCAAATGCGGCAATTCTGTTTATTGACGAATCCACTGAGGTGAAAATGTGCCTCATCACTGAAGAAGATTTTCTTCGAAAATTGATCATCCACTGTTGCCGTGGTCGCGGCGCCCATTTGGCCGATATTTTGTTCCATACATAATTGAGTAATACCAATATATCATAATAAAATAAAATTACAATAATTTCCTAAATAGTTTGTGTTTTATTCAAAATCAACATCGGCCCTTGAAATTTAACCACCCTTTACATTTCATATTGCCAAAGATGACTTACTGGAAGGAATTACGTTGAAGACATAAAGTGTTGCAAAAATAAAGTTTTAGAATTTCAAACTTTCAGCTGCTAGCTGAGTAGTCAGACTAGAAAATCATGGTTTCACACGCTCCCCCAGTCATTAACAATTTTTCTGATGCGCATTAGTGCCTGCGGTAATGTATATCACACAGCGTCACACAACATGTCCCTAATTTCGTTTAAGAGGTGTCGTCAGTCTCCTCTATATAAATCAGCCAACAGTAGAACAGCATATTTGTGTATAAATTAAGCCCCACTCTATCAATTCACCTGCATCTTCTGAACACTCGTACCTTTCCAAAAGAAAGTAACACACATCAGTCTTTTTCTCTCCAAATTTCTTCTCAAGTACGAGCATCATGTCTAACTCTGCGACAGTAAGGTATAGAGGAACGGCACTCTAGTTCGATGTTTTTGTTACTGGAAATATTGTAGCCAGTGACTATATTACCGATACATATATAAAGCCAATGCGACGCTTTGCTTTAACGCTCTAATTATAGCGGCAACGTTCTGTAATGAACAGTAATGTTAACTTATCATATTTAATAAAATCCATTAAATAAAAATGGAGAATAGAAATCGCTCGCTACTGCCCGGCCTTGTGCAGGGGCAGGCAGAGGACGCTGGGAGGCTCGTTCTTTGCGGATCTTGGTCGATCCCCACCAGGCTGGTGCAGTTCTTGGATGCAGCCGGCTGGTTGTAGGTGCTGAGTACTACAGCCCACATCAGCTACTTCCTCTATCTTGGGTTACGCGAGTCAAAACAACACTTTGTGCTAATTAACCCCCCTTCTAACCAACCAACTAGACAAATCGCTAGATTAACCTGAAAATAACTTAAATTCAACTTTAGGTCTTGGTTTTTGTTTAATCGACGCTTGACGCGTTCTGAAAATCACATTTAATAATTGTAAAGAGTTGCCATCGAGTTATTGGTGTTTCGTTTCGTTTCGTACATTTTGTATGAGCATGAGTATTTTTGACGTTTGACGCACTGTTTCAAACGTTCGTAGCTTGTAGCGTGCCGTCGTCTATGTGTTTAGTGCATCTTATAAAGAATTACAATTTGTGGCGATTCTTCTAATATCAGACGAATCTGATTAACGTTTGCCAGTGTAGGAGTATTTATCTCCCCTGCATTTTTATTTCTCCCTTTTTTTTGGTTTCTAAATATTCTTGTAACGATTTTATTGATAACTCTATCTCAGTCCCTCTCTCCCGTTCTATCGTTTTTTTTTTTTGTATTTGTATTTGTTGATATGAGTTACATTTCTTATTCTTTGTATTTTTATCTCAAAGGTACGCATTGATGTCCATGGAGCAAGATTGATTGCCATAGTTGATGAACATCAAGAGGAGGTCTACCTTAAGGGCCTGAATCATGATACCAATTACGGTGTATCTACAAACTTGCCATCTGTTGTGCTGGTGGGAGGTAAGAGAAATTTAATATACTTGTTAATCTTACAAATGGCCATTGTGGCGCCATGCCCCCTCAATTTGCAGTTTGAAGCTGTGAAATTGACTTTAAAAAGATTTCTTAGAGAAAATTTTCAAAAATATTTTGTTAAAAAAGCAGTATTATTTGAAGTAATAATAGAACAAAATTTATATATTTCTTGAAATTATAGAGCTAAAATTTAACAATAATTAATTACTTTTCTGAACTTAAATTATTGAAATAAACTTCAAATGCAGTTGTAAACGAAAAGCAAAATAAAGTGAATGCTTCTCCTTCTTCGCTTATCCAATTTTGAATAGCGATGACATGCAATATTTTCATTTCTTTTTAAATTAAAACTAAGATTAACTATGCACAATTAAAATACAAATCGCTAAGGATACTCATGAAAACGCTTAAAAACCCCACAAACTGTGCAAAATTGACATTTTTACAGTTTGGCAAATAAACTATGAAAAATTGTAAGGCAATTCATTTGCACAAACTTTGTAAACTTGCACAACAATCTTGACTTGTAATCTTGCGCTGTTCAATTGTGCATTTTGTAAAACAATTGTCGTAATTTTTTTACCAAAAAAATTCTTGTGTTAACTTATCTGCAAATAATCTGAGCAATTTAGTCTTTTTAAAAGCAAATTATAATTTTTAAACAAAAAATTCTATTTTTTGTATTTCAATATTTTCAAGAGAACCCCTAATGAATTACAAAAACAATACTTTTAGTCCACCAATTGTTCTCAATTGAGTCCAGTTTCGAATATTTTATTAACCAAGAAATTTGTTGTCTTCGAATGTTCATATTCACTCATCTAATAACGTGTACGAGATAGGAAGTGTTACGTCTTTTTATAGTTTTTTAAGACTTCTCGGTCTTGTTGTAGCCTGTTTAAAACTACGATGTCGGTCAATCCATCCGTCAAAGGCATTTTTAATGTATGATGAGAGCACCACATTTCTAAAGCTTACAATATATGCAACTTTGCAACATTGACCATGCTTCGCTTCCACACAATACAACTGACCTAACATAACCTTTTAAAAATCGAATGCGTATATTGATTTTAATATCACGGTTTCTTAATAGATTCCTTAATCGCGATGGCTGCACGTTGACTACAAAACCTAAAGGTCCTGAACTCAAGCCCAGTTTCAGATTGAGTCATAAAATTATCTCTAATTTTTTGTGATGTCTATAAGTGTGTCTTTTTGTGAAATGTTGTCGCAAGGTTTCAGTGGCGAAGACATAATCACTGGTCACTGAACAGTAACGGTTTTAGCTGTAACCAATTCACAGGCACATCAGAGCGCCCTCCTTCGCCGGTATTGTGTAGCAGCAGCGAAGTAAAATAATTCTAAATATTACTACTGAAACGAAGCTTCTAAAAATTCACTTCCTTGACATCAGAAGCTCTTCAACACTGCTATAAAACAAGGAACGTGCAAAAAGCAGAGTTGTAAGATAGTGAAGCTTCAACACCTGTCATCTCACTCACAATCTCTTTCCTCTAGTTCCAGCACAATGCACCGCATGTGTAGGTGTCATTCCCTGAGTGCTGGTGGAAGATAATAAAAAAAATAAGTAAAGCTTGAGAAAAGAAAACTATTGCCCTTTCTTAAGTCAGCTGGCGGACGTTCCCCGAAGGAGAACAGCGTGGTTTCTTAGATTTAAAAAAAAATAAAAATTTGGCCATGAATTTTTATTAAATTTTCACTTTCCCCATAAATGAATAAATATTTTTTTCATTGTAAAATGTTTGTAATTAAATATTATTTTTTGTTTTCGTCTAATTGATGACAGGACTTTCGTCGGAGGAAAAACTGCACGGTGTTAAATACATAATTGAATCATTTGTTGGCTGCATACGTAACGTAATATTGTACTCAGGCAAGGCGGCATCTGACTTATTGCCCATAACCCCACTGATTGCCACGAAACATGAAAACGTTAATGAGGGCTGTTCTGATAAATGTCATTCCCGGCACAATTTGTGTTTTGTGGGCTCAAAATGTATAAATCATTATTACGACATTTCATGTGATTGTTTTGGCTCACACTACGAGGGTGAACATTGTGATATTTACAGTAAGTATACCAACAATTCTTAGTTTCTTTAACGGAAATTTAATTGATTGATTTAGTTGAATTAAGGCCCATTATTAAATGTTAACGTTAGTTAAAGTTAGTAGAAGAACATTACTCAAAATAAAAATCAATGAATTCGTACTTAAATCAATCCCTAGCAGTGTCAAACGAACGTAAGTATAAAATTTTTTAATTAAAGTACAGAATACTTAATTTAAGTACGGATTTTTCTAAATAATTAATTTTCGGCATATTTAATCGTGAAACTGTACTTAAAATAAACCGAAAACGTGATTTATTTATGATTGAAGCTAGTATAAAATATGATTGTTTCTAGTATTACTAACTGGTGTATTGAATTATTAATTATTATTATTATTATTAAATTTCTTAAACATACAGTCAACTCTCGGTAATGTGAAATTTAAGGGATCAAAGAAAAAGTTCAAATAATCTATTGTTCATATTAATGAGAGTTTGATTTCAGTATGCCTGTGTTAAATACTTTTGCAACGCTCTCGAAAAATAAACAAATGAGAAAAATTGTTATTTGTGCGCTCTATCAAAATAAACAAATTAATAAAAATGCTATTGGTGCGCTTAGAATGTAAACAAATTTTGTGAATCACGCTATGTAAAACATAAACGAGAAAAAAAGTCACCAGATTAGTTGAGTCTACTTGATAAAAATATACAATGTATGTATGTCTCTACGCATCAGTAGACTTTCAACAAAATTTTTAAAATAAGGAAAAAATCTTTGTTGTTTATACAAAAACTTCCAAACAATCTTTGAGAATAGCAAAAATGTAGAATAGAATTACTTATTTAATTTATAATTTTTTTCGTTGATTCAAGAATTTTCTATTCATTTTATGAATTTCCGGGATTGGATCTTGCAAGTTTATCCCATATTCGGCTTGTTTATTCGTACTTGAATTTTTAATTACGACTCGTAGTAATATTAAGTAGGAAAAAACTGTAATTTAGTGCGAGTTCAGACCTCCTGTGTACTAGACGGGATAAACTTGCCTTCAACACTTCTCGTTCACCTTAGGTTAAAGTAAAATTGTTATATATGATTCTAATTTCGAAATTGTGCTTTTTCCCGAAATAAAAAATATGAAACGTATTATTACATAACTTATGATATTCTCATAAAGTACGTTAAAAAAAAATTATAAATACCATGTCGACAATGCTTAGTGGGCTCATCAGTTGCTTTTTTCTCATTTCTGACTACAAATCCAAGATTCTTATATTCAAAATTCAACTAATCAATTGAGAATTAAAAGTTGAATATTGAACACAAAAACAAAAATCTATAAACAAAAAACATAACAATCTATGAGTTTGCTTTTTTACACATATGCGCATACAGACTCGTATTTCTTTTTTTTATTTTTCTTTTCATCTTCACTAGGCTGTCCATTGGGCAGCATACATAATTCACTGTATTTAATTTTAATATTATTTTCTTTAATTTTTCATTTGATTCTAAAGACAATTTTGAAATTATAATTCAATATATATAAAGATATATTCCCACAGTAAATTCATTTAAATAATAAAATAAAAATAAATAAAAAAAAATTAAAAATACAATCCTGTCTTTAACTAGTGCCCAGTTGTAATACTGCTCTTAAATTCAAATTCAATAACTGAAAACAGGAAATTAATGAAAGTGCTTGTGGTATTTAGTTCAGAAGATCATAATAACTCTGGCACAAAGTTGTTGAGGAGGTTCTTTTTGCAGATTTATTTCCGCTGTTCAACTCACCACTCGGTTGCTTCAATAATATTTCCTTTTATATTCCCAAAAAATTAAACAAATTTATTTTTGACTTAAATTTCAAACCTTTAAAATGTCATAATGTTTCCATTGCAAATATCTTGTCGAAATTTTACAGCACTTATGGACCCTCGGAAACATTTCAAACTTCCCAATCTTGCAATGTGAATATATAAAATAATGCTGCCAACCATTTCAGTATTTGTCAATGCATTTGTTGTTGCAGCTAAAACTGTTGCTTTTGGTGAAGCAAAAAAAAAAAAAACTACAAACTGTTGTCTCTCATAAATGCCAATTGTAGTTTATCGGCATTTACATGTTTATTCAAGTACATTTAACAAGTGCAATACGTTTAAAGTAGGTGAACTAGCCGGGGGTAAAATGTGTGTGAGTATTTGCTGAAAAAAAAGTATTAAATGCGGTTAGATCGAATAGGGTGTACGCTTCGTCGAAATATGAAATACTATAGATAAAATGTTACGTAGACAACTAAAATTATACTGCAACTTTGTTTAAGCAGAACATTCCCTCGTTATAGAAACACAGAGCAGGCTGGCAACAAAGTGCATTATTCACCAGACCCGGTAGTGCCTCTATAATAAATATTTTTTGAATTTTTGTAATATGAATTTAGTAGATTGTTCACATTTTGCTGCATTTTTTTTTTTGCTTCTGGAACCGTTGCCAATTTTGTTATATTTAGCTGAATATTAAAAATATTCCAATGGGAATTTCAAAGCTCTCGATGCATGCCCGATCATGCTGCTTCATATGTAATTATGGGTATTATAAATTTTGAGCAATTAAAAAAAGCTCTTGATGTTGTTGGAAGGAAGATTCAGTGTGTTCATGTTTATTGGACTAAGCACGTCTTCAGGTCTCAAAAGAAGCATTCAATGGCCTCGGCTTTTTAAGACGATGCAAGATACAATTTACCCCATCTGATCTCTTTACTTCTTATACCTTCTAAATCCGAACCAAATTGAAATACAACACTCATGTATGGCCCGGTGCTTCAAAGACTATTTTGAAGTTACTCGTCGAACTCGGCGAAGAAAGTCATTGGGGTCTTGGTTTTTTTTTCTACAATTCCTTGAACTCAATTAAATATTTTACAATACTGAAAAAGATATTTCGTTGCGTTACATATCGATAGACATAATTAGAAATAAGAGAACTATCGACATTTCTTTCGAATTGAAAACAAATTCGATCACAACTGCCAGAATTAGCCCCCAGTTTTAATGGGCACTAAAAGTTTTTTCCAACATAACGATCATGTTCAATAAAGTGCATTTGTGTACCGTTAATGAGGATATTTACTACTTTGCATCACAACTAATTTGAAAGAGATCGTATAGACAGTAGAAACAGCTTATGAAATGATAAAAACATATTGAGTTTCATTCTTCGACAACTCTGCAGTTGCGCGTTTTTTAAGAATTTATAATGCAGACACACTAACTTTTGAGCTAGAGGAGAGTCATTTAATTTATTATGTTACTTCGCTGACGTTGTATTGCTCAAATCCAATATAAAAAATTTCGGTATTGCCGTAAGCTGAACCGAGAATCTTTAGGTTGCAGAGCCAAAGGGCTAACTACTCAGCCAACAGCAGCCCCAATAATAATATATCTTTAAGATATAATTATACTTTACGTAGAGCATTGTTATTCGAAATAAACATACATGTCGTTTATAATTCAGAGTGTATTTATTCCACTGCGAACACAGGCGATTAACTTCTTTTTATTAGGCTTTCGTAGTGCACACGGAATAATGAACTTTTTTGCCGACTTTCAATTATACTGAAGTCTAAAAATGCATTCAAATGATAAATAAACATGTGTGCCGTACACAAACACATATCGAAACTTGCACATGGATTTTACAAATTTAAAAATTTTTACCATTTTTCAAAATTATTATTATGTATTTGTAAATTTTGTATACGTGTGTGTGACAATAAAATTTGATAATTTTGCACAAATATTTTGCCTGGAAGCAAATGACTTAATTAATCTGTCATACTTAATAATCGATAAATAGAGCATGTGTATTTATTTAAAACTACATATTCATTTTTAAATTATCTGCTTAAATGGAATTGCATTTCTTAACTTATAAATGAGTTATAGAATTAATGTATTGTTTGCTGGTGTGCAACTGAGATTAAAAAAAAAATTTAATTTTATTTTCTATTTTCTATATTTACTTTCAATATTAGCAAATCTGTTTAGATCCTTTAAGTCCTTTTGCTTTTGTTTGCCCTTAAAATTAAGTAAAAATTGCATTAATTTCTCTCTATCGGGATGCTTCATATCAACTACTTTATTGAGTTGCTTTTTATTTCAATGACATCACCTCACCTTCATTTTATAATTGAAAAAATAATTTGAAAAAAAACAAAAAAAAATAAAGATACGAAAATCTGAACAAAATATATTGACTTTAATAGCAACGGCAGAGCAATGGCAGGCAGGCAGCAATCACGATGGAAAGAAATGAATGTAACCATGGTGTACATTGCCAGCAATGCCAACAATTATGGAGGCATCAGCAATAACTGCAAACAGTAACTTAACCATCAGCATCATTGTCTGACATTTTTGTCAGGGTTACGATCTCAGAAACATTCAAATTCGTTGCAATAACATCAAGTTGTAGTGGTTGTGAAACATTAAGGTGGTACCGGATTTAAAAAAAAAAATTTTTTTTGCCGCTTTTCAAAGAATTTAAATTTTTCAACTTTGAATTTCATATTGCAACCATTATTATCTGGCTGGTATATTTTCTTCAGCATACGGTAGAATACTATTTTGTAGAATTTCAACATATTCTGTTGATTTCATCATACCCTGAACCGTAATGTTACCACCACCCTGTTTTACCATAAGCTTCACTATCTCACAATACTGCTTTTTTGCACGTTATTTGTTTTTATAGAAGTGTTGTAGTGTCTCTGATGTCAAGGACACGTATTAAATTTTGAAGCTTCGTTTTTAGTAATTATTTTACTTCGCCGGCGCTACACAATACCAATGAAGGAGGGCGTTCTGATGAGAAGCCCTTACTGTTCAGTGACCAGTAACTATGGCTTCGCCAATGAAACGTTTTATTTAGTGAAACTATGAAAAAAAAGTACAATCTGTATTTAGTCTTATTTAAATATTTTTAATACAAACCCCCACTAATGTTGATGCAAAGAAAAAAATTTTCATATCTCGATATTCAGATCATGAAAAGAATGAATTAATAAAGTCGAACAGCATTTTACACCAAGCATGCTAAAGTTTAAGACATTTGCCTTGTATTGATGAAATTTTCGGGGAAGTAAAATAAAATTGATCCGCAAAGACTGAATTGATGAAATGAAACAGCATTTTACGCTGCGATTGTGAAACTTTAGAAAAATTTTAAATTAAATTTCTTCACTTAAAATTTGTATTAAATTTATGTTTAACAAGACTTTGTGGATCATGCCGCCGTCTAGTGCAATTTAAGGTTTTCTTTATTTCTGTCGCTTCTTGGCATTCCTTTCTTTTTTGAATTTATTTTTCTTACATTTACCGCTTATAAATATGACAGAGCAGCCCCAGTTATTTTAATAATAAAATTATATACTCCAAATTATTATTATTCTCTTAAACGTCTGATGCCAATGATGGAGAAATTTTTTTTGTGCCAAACAGCCTGTTACTTTTTTACACTTTGCTTCACCAGCAAACAGCAACATCCACTGTAAGAATTTTAATTTTTCTTCTTATTTTTGTTGTAAATCCTACTATTGCAGCAGCATTGATATTGGCGATGTTGTTGTTGTTACTATTATTGTTGACTGACTGACAATGTATATTGCCGGATAACTGACATGTTGACTTATGTCGCATATCTGATAGACATTGGTTGTGTTTATTTTTCTGCTTTTTTCTTGCTACTTTTATTTTTTTCCATTTTTTTTTTCTTTCTTTTATTATTTCCTTTTTTTAACATCCTATTTTGTTATATTTAACATGCATGTAGACACTGTTACACAGTCGTGTGTGTGTGTGTGTGTGTACGTGTGTGATTGTATCTTTTACGCAAATTTTTCGTCATTTTTATTTAAAATCATTTCAAACAAATTGTTTTCATACGCTGTGACATTTAATGGGCAAAGAGATACAAACACACACACACACACACACACGCACTAATGCAGCCATGTGTGTACATGTTTATGCATGACCAAGAACTCATTGTATGCCTGTATGTGTGACATTAAATCTGAAATTTTTATATTGTATCCTACACACGTGTATTGTGGCTGCTCGTTATGTGGTGTGTTTTGGTAACAGACAACAACAATAACAGCATCAACAGTAAGCACGACGGCAGTAACAACAACAACAATATGTATCCACTGAAAATACAACTATTTTACACAGGACAATGATGTCAACTCTGTCAGTTTCAATTGTATTTGATTTAAAATATCTCGTAGTGCATTTAAATGTCAATCAAATGAAATTGTTTACGTTTTTGTTAATAATTTTGCCTTTTCGTTGTCATAATTTAGGAAAAACAAAAACTTATGGAAGAATGGCAAGTAAATTATTTAACGAAACTAATTATTCATTTTCACTGCGAAATAACTAATTTTCAGCTTAATTTAATATGCAAATATAAAATTATTTTTTCTCAAAACAGTGCAATCAAAATGCCATTAAATGGTTAAATGGAAAAAAAATTTTAAAATTTTTTCAATTAAATTGATGCCGCATTTTTCATCATAGGATAAAATCTAATTATTATTTTAATTGAATCTTGATTTTACTTAGTCTGCATGTCTGCTCTACGCAAACTCTTTACTTCTCTTAAAAACCACCATATGAAGTTCATTTTAGTAACTTCTTTCAAACAGCTTGGTGCCCCAGAAATTTGTTCAACAGACTCATATTCATTTTTGTTATTGTAAGATTGCCAATTACAC
This sequence comes from Dexiosoma caninum, assembly GCA_963924685.1. NCBI lineage: Eukaryota > Metazoa > Arthropoda > Insecta > Diptera > Tachinidae > Dexiosoma > Dexiosoma caninum. The sequence continues at coordinate 15,700,647 of OZ004729.1, read as the reverse complement.
CAAAGTTGTGCCGAAGAAGTTACTCATTAGTAAATGTGACACAAAAATAGTTTGCCAAATTTTGTTGCTATGGCTCCTTCATAAAATTTATATATTCTAATATGAATATATTGTAAATACATACATTTATACATAAACACATACGCAAATAACAATGTACATACGCGTTAGCTCTTTTGCATTGAATATACGTTTACAAAATAATCTACTTCACACACTCTAAAGCAATGCTGTGGCCCATGGTGCACTTGTACAATGTGTTACTTAAGGTACTGCCAGTGTATTTTTTTCCGGTTTATTTACGATTTAAATTTTTGCAATGTTTAAAGCTCGTTGAAACTTGAAAACAGAGAAAAAAAAACTGACCCAAAATAAAGAGTCGTTGCAACAAAACTCAAATGAAAGTAAAAGATGAAACATGCATGTAAATGAAGCTGTACTAACAAAATTGTGCCAATTAGCAAAATGGTGTTCCGAGTACTGTGTAGTAGGAAAGAAAATTAATTAAAATTTTATACTTTTATTTAAATATTTCCAAGGAAAAAAAAAACAGTTTGTGTTTTATTTTCCATTGTCAACAATTTGTAAATTATTATCTAATTTAAGTTGGTCACGTCATTGTACAAATTCAACTTTCAAATTTAAATTTCTAAAACGGAAAATGTTGAAAAAATTTCTTGCAGTCACCAGTTACAATTTTTAGTTTTCTTTTTTATAATTTTTTTACACAAATTTAACAAAAACATGCAAATGACCGTTGCACTGAGCAGTGAGAAAGTCAACAATGAACATGAACAACATGGATGGAGAATGTGAGATTTTGACAAATGGTGAACATATTCACGATGCAAGGACAGCATTACATGCATGTGTCTCAAACATTCTCTTAAGGAAAGGAGACTTGGCAAGATCTTTGCTTTTTTCCTATAATGGCACGAAACTTTGCGTAGAAATTAAGCGAATGCTGCAAATAAAATATATTTTTCAAATTGGGCTAAGCCACGCCCATACAAGGTAATATTGTCACTATTAAGGAAGCCATTCGCACGTACACAAATTCGCCACTTGCTGTAATATGAGTTTATAACAGTGGGTGGTGACACGCCCTTATAATTTTAATATTACATATTTCGAATGGTTTATGTGACATAAGCATTCCTGAGACACTCTATAAATACGTAGAAGTCGTGCTACCAAAAAGTTAAGTGTTAAGACAAGCGGGCGGTACTAAATCTTATATTTTTACTCTACTCTGACTAACTTTTATACACATTGAAATGTTATTAAAACACAATTTTTCAAAAAGACAAATGGTCGGGGTCACGCCCTTATAAATTTACTAAAAAAAAATTTCACTGCTACCCAACACATTTCGATGGATGATTTCTTAGCTATTTGGGTTTTACAATATTTGTTTAGGACGATAAATGCAGGCCTGCCAATTACTTTTTAAAGTCCATCCGTGAGCTACAATCTTGTCATGATTTTTTCCGGCATTTCGGCCGGTATATCACCAATGGCAGTTGTTGTCTCTCAGGCTTGGAATTGTAGCTGGCTTGTCCCGGTATACGAGAGGCTTAGCGTATCAACCCAAAAAAAGTAGTCTCTCTGGGGTCAAATACAGTCGAACTTCTCTATAGCGAACTTCTCTATAACAAATAAAATTCGTGAAAACAACATTTTTGTGAGTATTTTCATACATTTTGATCTCCCTATAACGAACTTCCCTATAGCGAAGTTCTCTCTGTAACGTACAATATTTTAAGACCTAAATAGAATTTTTCACACTAAATAATCTCTCTACTGCGAAGTTTTTAGCAATCGATTTTTTGCACCAATTTAGTCACATAAAAAAAAAATGAATGTGTTGATGTAAGAACAATTTTTTTTGTCTTAATAAATATATTTTCTACATAAAAAAAATGTAGTAAAAATTTTCTGCAGTTTCTCTATAACGAATTTTCTCTATAACGTAGAAATTTGACGGTCCCCAACTGCTACGTTATAGAGAAGTTCGACTGTAGCATGATTTTGGCGTCCAATGGACAACAGCGACGAATTGACATATTGCGATTTTTATTGACACTGAGCGCTACAGCAGCAATATTTTTCTTGGTACGCACTCTTCGCATACGGGTTGGTGGATTAATGTCCAATAAAGTAAAACGGGTAAGAAATTTGATAACAACAGCTTGAATAGACTGTTCGGTGGGTCGATTATGACGGCCATAAAATGGACGCAATTTACGAAACACATTTCTCACTCATTACGAATTTTCCTAATAAAATTCAATGACTTCCAAGCGTTGTTCGTTTGGTAATCTGTTCATTGTGAAATGGCAAACCATACTTCGCATTTTTGGCATTGCCACATATCACGAAACATGCTTACAAAGAGAAACTAAATAGAAAGAAAATCACCGACTTTTTAAAATTGCTGGTATATAAAATAATTTTTAAAAATGTGGGTGTGCCACGCCCATATACAAATATTCAATTTTAAACATTTGCACTTCCTTCAAAGTCACTTCGACGATTTTTTTATAAAGATTTGTTGCCCCATCTACTAAAAACGGCAGCTTTCAAAAAGTTGACACTGCTCCGCCCATTAAAATACAATATGTTTCTTTATATGGAGGGAGAACCGACGAAAAGCCGTAAAGACCATGATTATCGATTTCCCTTTTTTGATAAACATTTTTGCTCATCTCACAAAATATCGTTACGATTTTACAGCGAAAACAATTTTGACGTATGTAGAGACTATGTATGGAAAAATTTTAAGAAACAACACCGTCCCTGTAAATTTTGGTTTTTGGCGGTTATGGCACGATATGTTCCCGTTTTTATCTTGAACCAGTACGAAGGGCATGTCTCTTACCTATGCAATGCATTGCACCGATACTAGTTGTAAAGGCACAGTGTAGAGTTGAGATCTTAATTTTTGTACACAACTCTGCAGTTGAGCGTTAGAACAGCTGATCTTCTCGTTGTAGAGTCAACACACTAAATACTCAGCCAACGTCACAGCTGCTTCTTCTTTTACCCGATTTGGTTATTTGTACGAAATATTTCCTACTGTGGTATAAAAACAGTGGTTTTTTCACATCTACCCAGTTTATTCTTACGAACATTCTGGGGTCTCGCTCAAAGGCGAATTCAAAACAGGTGAACAGCTGGCGACTATTTATCACTGTTTGATGTCAAAATTGTATGAGTCACTTTGACAACGTACAATGATTTTTTTGGTTGTTGTAATAGTAAGTTTATCTGGTATGAATTCGCTCTGCGTCTTGCTGGTATATATCTTGGGTTGAGGGAAGTGAGGCGTCCCCATGCCCATATAAATTTAAAATCACAGATTTTGGCCATTTATCGGTTTATTTGGAAGAAACTTTGCAATTAATTTTATTTTAGAAAAAGTGAATGGTATGTAAATTTCGAAATCAGTGTTGCCAGGTTTGCTTTCCACCTATTTTTAAGTGAGAAAATTCGAAAAATAATCCAAATTTTAATTTCTGTTTTATAAATATAAAATTAATATGGAGATTGATATCGAACACCCTGCGCAAGTTGAACAAAGGAAGCCGATGATTTTTTTTTATTCCAAACACTCGCATGTGTAGTTGGCAAGGCTTTAAATTGATTTTGTAGGAATACCTTTTTCCAACCCTGATATGTAAAGATGAAGATGAAAATAAAAATGAAAATAAACATTTAAGAATTTATATTACAATATAAAAATTTAATTTAATAATCTTTTTATAAAACATTGAAAAAATTATTAAATTTACGTTTTCTTTTTCGTTTTAATTAAATTTTCTTTCAGCTGCAACAATTATGACACTACGTGGTGCCAGCTACGTTTCATATCGCATTTATGATTGGAAAGATCGTGTCCACTCATCAACGACTCGCATTAGCCTTATGTTTCGTACACAATTTGATGACTCGGCCCTATTCTATGCCAGCGGTGAATCGTTAAAGCATCAATATATTGCTGCCTCCATTAAAAATCAATCGATTTATGTTGAAATGGATTTCGGTGACAATGTCATGTCCACCGTTCTCACTGATGAACTGACACGTAGTTATTGGCATAATTTAACCATTTATCATGAACAGCGAACTGTTCGTATAATATTGGATACACAAATGAAAATACTTGAAATGCCATCAACATCGAGTGGTTATTTGCTGTTTGATCCCGAAATCTATTTTGGCGGTGGTCCAGATTTGCATAAAAAGAAGGGTCTGGCATCGCATAACAATTTTGTGGGTTCACTCAAATATGTCTATTACAATGATATTTCCATTTTATATGAATTACATCGTGGTAATCCAAAAGTTCACTATCATGGTGAGTACAAGTTGTCGCTGTGTGTGACTGGTAGTGCGTATTTGTGTGCGAATGAATGTGTGTGTGTGTGTGAACTTTGCAGCAGAATACCATTATTTTTTCTTCTAAAATTTTTTTGGCATTTCACTTGTTCGTTTTGTAAAACATTCTCGTTTGTTGCATTTTAATTATGTGCCATGTCCATGGATGTATGATGTTTCTATATTTAGAGATTTTTATTGTTGCTCTATGTTGAGTTGAACAGTGTGTAAGGGATGTGTGTGTGTGTCTGTACGTGTTAGTAAAGTAATTGCAATATTTTGTCTGTTTCCATGAAGCTAAAGGAACTTAAACTCATTGTTATGAGGTGTATTAACATCAGGAGCAGCAAGTTTTATAAAATTTTATACACATTCTTAGGCAGCAATTAATTAATTTTTTTTAGGATTTCAGAAATAGGGAATTTGTTATTTTTCTCTTCCAGTTTTGGGAAATACGTTAAAACATGTGAAGTAAAGCGTGAATTAATAATAAAAAAAACCGGACGCTTAAAACAATAATCTGTTATATTTTATTCTTAACACTTCTAAACTAAACCATTAAGGATCAGTGATGCGAAAAATAACTGAGAATCTCTAATATGAAGTTTGCGTGCATATGTTGCATATAAAAGCTAATTTTGCATTTAAATGCATATTTTGCTTATAATAGCATATTTTTCATATAAATGCATATTTTTCCTATAAATCTATAGCGGAACTCACACTTTGGTGCAAATCATTTGCAATCATTGCAAACAGTCCAAATCTAACATAAAATGCAATACCACAAAAACAAAAAAAACATGTAACCGCGATTTGCACCTCTTCATCCAATTTGCACCAAAAAAAATCATTGCAAGAAACACAAAAATATGCTAGGCCAAAATATGCTAAACCAAAACAGCTGACTACATAAATAAAAATAAACAATTAGATAACTGAGTTCATAAATTTTTATAACGGTGGCGCCGTCACACAATTTGCCCCCAGAACTTTTAATTTTCATTTACGGTTGGTCAAAAAGTAAAAATCAGAAGTTTCAAGTGAAATCTTAATAATTAATCAAAATTTTCATAAAATTATTAAAATGAAATCTGATAATTATTTGTATTAATTGACAGGAAATTTAATTATAAGACAAGTAAGAGGGCTATATTCGACTGTGCCGAATCTTATATACCCTTCACCATATGAGCATTTTACGTTTTGCAGATTTTCGTGCTTTTTGGCGTTTTTATTTATTTTGGCAACTTTTTGCGTTTTGGCAATTTTCCCGCATTTTGGCAGTGTTCTTGAGCTTTGAGGATTTTTTTGCCACCTAAGGTGAAGGGTATAAAAATTAAAGTAAACTAAACTTAATAGAAAATGGTGATATTGAAAATGCACATATTGATATCATTGAAAAGCTTGTCAAGATGCGTATTAGATGCCAAAAAAAAATGTTATCTCAAGCATAAAAAGTTAAATTTTCGATATCATTCTTGTGCACGGAATCAAAATCTTATCTTCTAAGAATTCAATCTCCTACAACCTAATTTACACTTTATTTTATTTGGAAGTGCTTTCATAAACCAGATTTGTTCCCTTTCATTCGCTGTAGATTGAGCAACGGCGTTATGATATTGAAAGCGGCTAACTTTTTGCCGGCGTTAAAAATTTTAGCATAGTTAGTGCAATAAAATTATAGTAATTAGACAACACAAAAAATAAAATTATTTTTGTTAAAAATGCAAGCAGTCAGCTGTTATCAAAAATTTGATATGCTTATAAAACAGACACTCACGCTTCGTTGCAAAAAACTGTAGCATATTTGCATTTTTTGTAAGTATGCACCAAAGAGTGAGTTCCGCTTATATGTATATCGCACATAAATGCATATTTTGCATATAAATGCACAATTTGTATGTAAATGTATATTTCAGTTTAGAGTTTATTTTAAGTACCGTCAATAGATTTCGGTTTTGGAAAACCTACTTTTTCGTACACCCAACAAAATGTTTGCTCCCAAGGAGAAAAAATAGATCACATCATAGAATTTATTTATAAGAAAGCTCTTATAAAAAAAGTTCTAGCATAAATGATAATGTGTAGTTGACAAAGCAGTGGATGATATATTTAGATCTAGTAGAGTTAAAGTAATTTTTTAAAACAATTGTGATAAATTAACTGTGAACTTGTACACGATGGAAATTTTCTTTAATTTTTAATAATTATAGTTCGAATAAATTCTAAGTATTCTGAATGTTTGTCAAGTTGAACAATTTCAAATACAAACTCAATCGAGTAACAATCCGTCATATCAATTTCAATAATATTTTCACATGCATTATTCTTGTAATTTAATGAGAAATAACCTGAATATTTATTGAAAGGAAATAAATTTTAATTTGAAAATCAAGCTCTTACATAAATTAACTTTCATTTTATTACTATAACAGTGTTTGGATTTGTGTGTGCGTGTGAGTTTGCAGATAAATTTTCTTTTCTTTTTTTATTTGTAGGTGTTCTTGAAGCAGAATTTCATGAAAACGAAGTGAATGTCATACCAATAACGTATCCTTTTGCAACATCACACATTTGGTGGCCCATAAATCACGCCGAGGAATTTAATATTAAGTTCGATTTCCGCAGTAGTCGCACATCAGCCATATTGGCATACAGTGATGTGACAACGCAAGCCGGAAATGGTTTTTGGGAGGTAAGAAAATTTTCTTACATACAAATATGTACACATGTATGTACACAAATGTATGTACATTAGGATGACCAAATAACAAGGACTTAAGCAGGACAGTTCGACTATATACTTTTAAGTGAGTTGCGAATATCTGAACTCCAGGATGGGTCAACAACTCGGTATCGTGGCGATCTTTAATTTTTCATTCACGCGTAAAGAAATTTTGAACAACCTATGGTTTAATTTTCTTGTTAGAATTACTGAAGTTAAATAGCTCCCAATCACCCATCAATTTATACATCTACTTATTGATAATTTTTTTCTCCAGTAGATACACGGCTCATCTATAGCTATGTATCTGTGATATCGCCGATGTCATATGCACTTGTTTGCGCAAAAATATGTGTCGCAAATCACGTTCACAATAGAATGTGCTAGTGGGTAGACCATGAGAGCGGACCGTCCACTGCACTATGGTATCCCAGCTCTTTATTATTATTGACAAAAACAAAATATATTTGTTCTGATTTGCAGTGTTTACTACAACAATGTACGACTAATAACAAAAAACCAAAAACAGAATGTCAAAAATTTGGAATTTTGGCCAAGAAAAGTGGTATGAGAGACCACAGCGCAGTGGCCCGTCAATACCACGATCATTTTTATTAACTATTTTCTCTGGGCTTTTTTGTCGTAGCCAACGTGGTAAAATATCCTTTGCGATCCTACAAGTGTTCGGTCTATACCTATTCCATCTTCTGCTTTCTGAAGGCAGTGTTCCGTAATGGTATTATTTATGGTGTCAAACTGGGAAGTTGTTGAACAAAAATTTTAAAAATTAATTTAAAGAAGACTTTTTCGCATATGATAGATGTCCGATAACAGTAACTGTCCGCTGGTATAACATTGAATATCAAGCATCACAAGCAAATATTTAACAAGAAGGAAGGATAGAAAATTTTTTGATAACAAAAAATATTTTGAAGTACAAAAGAACTGGGTGACGTGTTCAGTAAAAACACAAACACGATTATAAAAGATAATCTTTAGAGAGATCACTTCACAGACTTTTCCCAGCTGCCTTAATGTATAAAATTATATACTATTTCAGCACACATTTGTACATACTCACAACATATACAAATCACTTTCTTTTTTAAATCCCACAGCAGTGTGGAACATATGACACAGTATAATACCGATTAACGGAACGCAATAGAAATTTCAGCAGTTGCGTAAACCGAACTTGTTGCATTTGGCTAATAGCAGAGTTTTGTAAGTTTTACAAATTTGTCCAACCCAGCCAATATAAAAGGAACAACTTTCCTTAAAATTTATTTTTATTTTTTTACTTGGCCTGCCTGCCAAGGACATCGGTTAAAAAATAATTTTTAAAATGAATTATTTTAAAACTAAACGTGATACTTACATGCTCGTATTTCTTATGATTTCTGTGACTGGTTGTCATCACCTAAAACATAAAAAATAAAACAAAATTTTAATTAAAAATTTTGTAATATCAATTAAAAAATTAATTAGATTTCCAATTGTACAGTAATTAATAGTAGTACTTAATATATTATTATTGACTTAATTGAATTAATTTTCAATTAAATTTTTAATAATTATTATTAAAAATTTTATGAAATTTATTAAATATAATAGTAAAAAAGATTTGATATCAATTCGAATGCTTATTGGATATTAATTTCTATTTATATATATATATATATATTTGTGTATCTCACAGAAGAAAAATAAATTTTTTATTTATTTACATTTTTAGCCGGAATATTAATTAAAACTTTAATTGAAATGATTAAAGTTTTAATTGCGAAAAATATATTATTCTAATTAAAGGTGTTAATTAAAAGTAAGAAAGCAACATTTTCTCCATGACCGAGCTGAATTTTTTCTAAATTTGCTGTAACAGTATGATCAACATCAACAGTTTGTGAGTTGCAATAATCGAGTGTTGCGTTAAGCCAGCTGACACTGTATTTGTGTTTGTATATGTGAATTGAATTGCATTTCTTAGCAAATAAAAGGAAGTGAAAATAAGTAAATATATGGAATAGAAATTTCTTCTTTAAATAAATGATTATAATAGAATTGTGTGTGAAGTCACACAGCCATTCACACACTTACAAATGCAGCATATGTGTAGGAAATGGTTGCACATGTACATGTACGCATTCATACGCACATACATATGCATATGCTGACATAAGAGACTGTTTGTTGTAGTTTTTTTTTTTTTTGCTTTTTTTGACAGCATATTTTATTTATCACAGATTTATGACATTAAATGAAAATAGTACTTTACAGACATGCCGGATATTTTATTTTTCCTCTTACATTTCTATAATCAATCATAGAAAATTATGCATTTCTCTCTCTCTCTCTCTCTCTCTCCCTCTCTCTCTATAGAGAGTTTTTTTCCTTCTTATTTTTCTATTCATTGATAAGGAAATCATATCAAATGTCAAAAACTTAAACAATTTTAAAGACACACTTACAAATATTTTGCAAATTGTATTTATGAAATAAATTGAATTGAGTCACATAAGAATTTGTCGTATTATTGTGGATTTTCTTTGTGACTACTTCTTCGTACAGAATTTATAGGAGATCAGCAATTGGGCATGCTGGTGCCCAATAGCATTGTACTTGAAAAGGTTTATTATAAACGGGCTGTATAAACTACAATTTTTCTATGCCAGAATAATGTTTTATAATTGGAATTTTATTTCTTTGGAAGTTTTTTTTTCTAAGTAACCAAGTACTTTTATTTAAATTGGTCAGCAGTACACATACGTCTGTACACATGTATGTGTGTGGCACATATTTACTGATTTAGTTTGAAAATGTTTTATTTTTAAATAATTCTATTTAATTGGGTTTTCTAATTCAAGGAATTACTTTCAGACCATGTGAAAGTTATTTAAGAGATAAATCAGCAAAGGAAAATTTAATTGTGCAATTTGGTGAATTCTACTGATGTTTATTTAATTTAACTAATAAGACCGATTAAATAAAATTAATCTATTTTATATCTAAATGCTAATTATTATTTATTTATATAAAAAATTAATAGTTATCACCACATTTATAAATATTCATTAAAACGAAAGAGTTGTACCAGCCTCAGAGGGCTTTTGACTCCGATATGATAAAGATAATTGATTTTATATAGTACTTTTAAGATTATTTTTGGTTAAGAATTTTTACATGAATTTAATGTTCGAATCACATGTGTTCTTTAGAAGATCGATTGGAATTGTGTTTTTGAAAAAATTAATTCTCGATGAGTTGTAGGTGGTGCATTCGTCTGGTATATGGGTGACATTAAGCTGAGTATTACATGCGGGGCAAATTGAACAATTCTTAGACGTGCAAATATGGTTGTTTCTTCTCTTCAACACTTTTGTGGGTATCATACTTTGTTGCTGATATGGTTAATGGTTTCCTAACTGTGTTGCTAGTTCTCCCATTGTCGACATTTTCTGGACCTCAAGAGAGAGGAGATGGGATTTAAAATATCCTGTACCTCGCACCACATATTATTTTTTTGAAGAGAAGTAAACTAAGGCGATTGCCTACTACTACGTGTTAACATCTAGTAAAGGGATAGTGATAGGGATTATAATGTTGCAGCGCCTCTGATATCGAGAAAACGCATTAAATTTTTTAAGCTGTATTTGGTAGACATTTTATTAATTATTTTACTTTGCCGATGATGGTACATAGCACGAAGGAGGGATGATGTTACTTGTGGATTAGAATCAGCTGAAGCCGTTACTCTGACCAGTGACTATGCTTTGCCCTCGGAAATATTCCGTGAAAAACTGACACAAAAACACACATGCACATCAGAAAAAATGCAAAGTGTTTTTATGACTTAGTCTGATAGTCCTAACTATCTCAACCATTGCCATCTTCAAATTAAATAAATCTGTTTTAGATAAAAATTAGAGTCATTTGGTAGTACATTAAAATTTTTATGATTGTTTTTTATATCAGTACAAATTACCCTTCGCGGTAATTATATTAAAGAAACTCAAGTGTTGTATGAAAATACCTTTTATGAGGGAATAAATTTGATCGAAAAAAAGAAATGCCTTTTTAATTTTTATTTCATATTATGAAGACAATATTAGTCATTTAGAATATTTAAAAAAATTAATCGATTTTGGGTTTGGTTTTCCATGTACCACTCATTAAAGACGGCGTAAGAAAAGTTGAGCGTTCTTAATTAAAGAAGCTACTGGAAAAATATGCCCATTTTGGTATATTAGATTTTCGTTAAAACGCGTGTTTCTTATTCCGTGCTTCGACTGTATTTCTATGAGCATTTTCATATGTGTATTATTATGAAATTTTTCTCTCGATATTTATTATATCGGTTTACTAATATCTTCAAGTAAATGCAACAAAAGTAAATGCATTATTTGAATGAATTCATATTGAAGATGAAAACTCATCATTTTGCGCTGTCTACCCGCTCATAGCGAAGTGTTTGTGCTTTGTCTTCAATACTAAATGCAATATTTATAAATCATATGTTCATAAGTTTTTCAACCATACTCGTGCAGAGCTCTATTTGGTACCAATGGGCGTATACGCAATAAAATATTTTAATAAATCTCTATGACTTATACGACGTGATGTACTTACATTCTGTAAAATAATAAATATTAACGTTGTTAAGATTTGTGTTGTGGATCTAGAAGAACGCAGAGAGTAAAATTAATGAGCAGTAAGTAGTTTGTTAAAAGTGCTAATTGGATTATTGAAATTGAATACGACCAAACACAATGGCGATTGCATTCACTTTTTTCCTTATCTTAATTGTCGTGTATTTAGTTTTGCCAAAGTAAAGTGAAATTAGCATCAATCATTGTTATTTTCAACTAAAACTACAAATATTGAACATTAATAAGTATCTTAAAAGTAAATCTATTCTGTTGGATATAAAATGACAACATTTTTAGAATTTCATTTACTTTGCACATTTTAGTAAATTAATTTTCTAAAAGACAACTATTTCATGCATTTAAAAATAAATAATGAAGATTATTTTTGTTTTTTTAATTAAAAAAAAAATAAACAACATGTTCAGTTGGACATCAGCATGTCTTAAGCGATTTCAAACATCATGCAGAACACACATGTTCATGCAAAATACAGAAAATTATTTATTTATAAATGTAACAATTTAATTTCTGATTTATTGCTTTATTGTCTGTCTGGCTGGCTGTTGGCGTTTGTATTTATTTTAAGCAGTGCATAAATAAATGAATGACTGGAGATTATGTATCATATCAGTTTTACATTCATTTATTTAATTGCTTTATGTATTTGAATAAAATGCACGCTATAACTTGGCTTAGACTGAAAGGCCTTGAACTGTTTCAAACCACCAAAACAATTTTAAATTTAAATTTAAAAAAAAAATAAACCAAGCGGTAAATGCTTCAAGTAATACAGGAGCCAATTATTAGATATTCTGCATTAGTTTCTGTAACCCGCCTCCAATATGCACTTGTTAGTTTGAAATAATTAATAATAAATAAATAACCACTTTGGAATTTCATGCTCTATTTTGTTAGAAACTCATCGAAAACTTCTCTCCAAAGTCATTATTGCCCATCTAAACTTTTCGTTATGCCAGCTCTATTATATCTTTTTTTTTTCCTCTTCTCCTTTTTGTTTTCTGTTAAAAATTTATTGCCATTTTTCTGCAACATGTTAATTTAGCCATAAATTTGTAGTAACATTTGTTTCATGTTTCATACAAAATATCCAATACATATTGAGTTGTATTAAAATTTACACACTGACATGAACGCACACATGCTCACATTTCCTGCAGTATGTGTACATGAGAGCAACAAAAAAAAAAACATAAATATCGTATAATATGTTTAACCATTTAAGATGAAATTGGTGTGTAATAAGTTAAACTAAAATGGCTTTTTACGATTTATTACTCAAATAAGGCATTAAAATGTTTGATGTCGGCCATCATTGGGAAGTTTGGATAAGTTTTTTCCTCCTTTTATTTCTGGCAGGCAACAGATACAGTTAAGAGGTGTGTAGAAATCACAAGAAAGCAAATCAAATCTTAATCTCAAAACAATTTCATACATTTTCAAGCTAATTGTGAACTTAATGAGAATATAAGTTTGAAATAAATTATCGATACGTTGACGAAAACCTACCAGGGAGTACTTTTCTTAACTTTTGTTGAAGGCACTTAGGAAATCAAATTAAAGCAATTCTTTGCTAATCCATTCTACAATAGTTTAAGGATTATAAAAACGTTTAAATTCACCTTGGATTCTCGAATCACGTAGAAATAAAAGCTCACTTTAAAATGTGTTTAATGAGAAATCCTTTAAATTTCTTTAAGTTTTCGTTATAAATAAATTTAATTTGCAAAGTTTTCTGTGAAAACAAGACTTTTACTATACTCAAGCATTGACAAGGAAAATCAAATAGAACAGCTGGTGCGAGTGACTGCCAACACCTCCCAAAACTTACTCCATTGTTGCTGTAGCAAATTAATTACCACCCAAATGGCCTACAACATAATCAGTTACAATCAGTTCAAACTTTGTATCAGCATTGCAAAATTTAGTATAAAAACAAGTTTTTTTTATTTAAGTGAACGTGGAACAACACACACATTTCCACACAGCTATATTTACATAACAAAAGCGTATTTAAGGAATAAAGTTTTCTAGATATCTATTAGGAAAAAGTTTGTTGAAAATATTGTAAAAAAAAAAAAAAAAAAAAAAGGGCGTGGCAACGCCCATATTTTTTATTGGACAATTGTGTCGTAACAAGTACACAAGAAGTGATCGAAGTCATGCCGAAGTGTTTAAATGCAACAATAAATTGGTTTTCGTGTGACACATTTTCTATTGACACATTTGCCAATAAAAAGGGATTAAATACCCTGTCCCATTGTAATATTAAAAAACAAATGTGTAAATGTTAAGTGGGCGTGAGGCAACTTACGTGGGCGTGTTAAGTGGGCGTGATCTTACACCTTGCTGAGGTATTTCTGACTGACTAAACGCTGTTTCACAGCAAATAGTTTAACGCCAATATCTTTAATAAAAACTTCCATTCATCCATCAATCTATCACAGGACAGAGCTTTATGAATTTCCATTCATCAAGACACCCTCTGGTGACTACTGGTGACTGGCATCTACACTTTACAATATTGTGATAAATTAACTGTGAACTTGAACACGACAAAAAATTTCATTAATATGTAATAACTACAGATCAGTTAAAATTCTAAATATAATAATTATGTTCAATAGAACCTTATTTCCATTATATATTAATAAATAAAGCCAATTTTTCTTAGCAAATTTCTTGAAAAGTGTTGATTTTTTGTTACCCGAAACATGCGTTATAATCTGGGCTGTTTTGCTTGTACAAAAAAAAAAAAAAATAAATGAAAATAAATATTTCGACTTCCATGTTGCAGACTTTTCTAGTTTCATAAAAAAAATTCTTTTAAATGAAAATAGAAAAGTATAAAATATTACAACTCTGTCGACATAAATTATGACAAAAACAAAATTTCTTCTATTAAAATTATTATTACAACAGCACAGAAATACATAAAAATAATATTTTCATTTATATTGCCGCATATAAAACTAATACAATATTTCTTATTTCTATTCCAATTTTACCAACAACTGTTTCCGACAATAACAATAACAATAACAAAAACAAAAACTGTCGACCATAACATCGCACGCCAATAACAAATAAAAAATCTAACGATGGTTCTTAATGAAAAACTAACTTAAAACAACAATTCATTTCTAAACATGCGGGGGGCGATGGAAACAAATGAATTAATTTCGCAAAATGCAAAAAAAAAACACAAAAAATCAACAATAACAACAATAACAACAACAACAACAAACGATATATTTCTGGTCATATGAACACATATGGTGTTCATTATGAATGGTGTTAACAAACACAATCCCACATGTGTAAACGAACACACACGCACACACAAAACGACACGGAAATGCAAATCTAAAAACGGAAATTGAAAATACACCAAAATACTATTAACAAAAAACAAAACAAAACAAAAAAAAAACACACGCATGCACAACCACTACAAAATAATGAAAAAAAAATCAACACAAACAAACAACACACATGCCAATGCGTGCACGCAATTCCAATGGCCAAATAAAAAACAATTCCAATTGATTGTTGTATGCGCTGGTGTGATGTTGTGTTGGGACTTTTTTAATTGCATGTGGGTCTGTATGCACATACGCACACAACCGTGTACATTTCCAACCAACAGATACGTTTATCTGCAGATAAATTAAGTTTCGACTTGGTGCCCGACATCCTAAATAATGTCACCCACTCAACGGTGGTCAAGGTAAATCGTGCCAACTCCTGGCATTCCGTTGAATTGAACTACAAAGAGGGTGAAATAAAATTTAGTGTAGACTATCAACATCATCGCAGCCAAATGTATGGTTTAACATTCAACATTGGCGACAAATTGATTATCGGCAGCAGTCTAAAGTCAGCCGCATCTGGTCTTGTTGGTTGCATACGCGACATTGAAATCAATGGCCATCTCATCGAACCCCGGCACGTTGTCAAGACAGAGCGTGTTGTTGGCGAAGTAGCTTTAGATAATTGCCAGTACATTGATCCCTGCAAGCGGCCTAACACCTGTGAACATGATGGTAAATGTTTTGTTAAAGATGACCGTGTCACTTGCGACTGCAAGCACACCGGTTATATTGGCAAAAATTGCCATTTCACAAAATATCGCAAAACTTGCGAGGAACTGGCGCTGTTGGGATACACCAAGTCAGACGTCTATCTAATTGATATCGATGGCAATGGTGTATTTCCGCCGGCACATGTGAAATGTGATTTTCAAAGTTTAGAAAATGCGACCAAAACAATTGTTGAACATAATCTACCCAGTCAAGTGGATGTACGCTCATCACACGATTCCGATTTTAGTTTCAGCATACGGTATCGTGAATTTTCGCCGGAAATGTTGCAGGAATTAATATCGCATTCATTGTATTGTACGCAATACATTAAATATGACTGTTATAAAGCTCAATTGGAGTTGCATTCGGCAACGTGGCTTACGTCGTCAGCAAAAAACTTCACAGTGGACTATTTGGGCAATGTGAAAAGGTAAGTAACCTGCTTGTTTTGGGAATTTATAAATAAACCATTTGGCTAGGCAATGGCAAAAAGTGGCAGACGCAAATAATCACAATATTTTCTGATACTCAAAAATAAGAGAGAAAATTAATAAACACAAGTCCGATGACAAATTTTTGCATTAAGATTAATTTTTAGAAAAGAAAATTACTTAGTTTTGAATTGCTTTTCTTAGGATTGTCTTTTCCCACTGCAGTACAATACAGTAAAAAAAAGTACTTTTTTCATACACTCATTATTTGAATTTGTTTTTCTTAACAAAGAATTTATTATTGATTATTATTAATTTTGGCTGGCGTTAAATAAATAAAACAGAATAAGGAATACATGTTCTCAATTCACATTTAGTTTATTCGTTCGAAAAATATTGGTTATAAAATTGCTTTTTAAAAAAAAAGACAGTACTTTTTAATACTCAGTACTCAGTACTGATTCAAAAGGGTACTTTTAAGCAAAAATACATTTTCATAAATCTTTCTTCAATTTTCTTTTCAATGCTTCAAAATGTTATGTACTGTGTAAAAACTTTGCTCAAAAAGTACTTTTTTCAAAATAGTACTTTTTCGAAATTTTCCTTTTTTCAAAAAAAAAAATTTAAAAAAATATTTTTCCAACACTTTCTTTTTCGAAATAGTAATTTTTACAAACAGGATATTTTTCATTTCAATTCCAAACATTCAGCCCAATAGGATCGTCTCATTTGGTCTGTGCTACACCGGATAAACAAACTTATGGCCCTGATCCTGCGCATCCCGATACCCCAACAATGCTTTGAAGAAATGGGGCAAGCCCTGCAAAAGTCGTTGTACGGAAGATTCAACCTCCTAGAGTGCAGTCCGATGGACAAGAACCCACCGCAAGCGCCACACCCAAAAGAATTCGACCCCGCAGCAGCCGCCCCCTATGGCGGTTCGCCCGCAACCAGATCATCCTAGAGATCGTGCTTGTGCTCTCATACGACCACCGTTCCTGCGCAATGCCGTTTTCTACATCTGCTTCCTGCAATGTCCCGATCCGGCAGCCGATCTTCCCCGAACTCGTTCTCGAGAACGCTCCTCCGTCCCGTCACCAATGTTCGAATGTCCTGCCAGTTCATTAACAGATGCTCGACATTCTTAAACCAAAATCGATGTCGCATATAAACCCGATATAGAACTAAGCTTTTTCGAATAGAAGTATTCTGTTTTGAAAATTCCCATGTACTTTTTTTCAAAATGTTATTGTGCATACTTTGTAAAGAAGTACATTTCCATAAATAGCACATTTTCAAAATAGTAATATCTCCGAAAATAAATTACTGACTAATTTTTAGTAATACTTTTTTTTCATTTCTTTCCCCAAATTGAGGGTGGCGATGGTCGAAATAATCTGCACGTTGACTAGAAAACAAAAAATTTTCCTGTGTTCAATCCCAGTTTCAGACTCATAAAAACTTCTCGCATTCTTTCTGATTTGCATTTGTGTGTGACTTTGTGTCAGCTGTTGTCGCAAAGTTTCAGTAGCGAAGTAGTCACTGAACTGTAACGGCTTAAGCTGCATCCAATCCTCAGGCACATCAGAACACCCTTCTTCGTCGGTATTGTGTAAACACCGGCGAAGTAAAATAATTACTAAATAGTAAAATAGCTACTAAAAACGAAACTTCAGCATTTAATACGTCTCCTTGACATCAGAGATGCTACCACACTGCTGTATAAAAAAAAAGCAGTATTGTAATATTGTAAGAAGATTCACCTCCTACCATTTCTGCTACTAACCGTTTTCCAGCGCAATGCATCGCATGTGTAGGGCTTATCTCCTGACTGCTGGTTCGAGTTAAAAAAAAAAAATTATGCTTTTTGAAAAGCAACTACAGTGTGAGCTCGATTTGCACAATTTCCGATTACTGCAATACTTCAATTACCGCACTGCAATCTTTTTTAAGTTGAGCGGCCTCGATAAGTGCAAGTTGTTTTTTCTTTTTTATTAAATTCATAATAATTTTTATTATGTTATTGCAACTTTTCATTTCAGTTGCGTAAATAAAAATAGTTTGTTTTTTACAAAAAGTACTTCTTCAAAAGAGTACTTATTCGGATTACATAGTACTTTTGTACTATAATGAGAAAATTCATTCGATATCGAGGTCTGGCATTAAAATATTTAAGAATAAAATGGAATTTTCATTACACCACAAGTAAATATTTTATATTTTTCGAAAAAGAAATGTCATCCTCTATCAGCTTCGAAATAATCGAATTGCCTTAAAGGTTTAATGTCCTGCAAACCTCTTACACACATTTCATATGAAAACTTTATGGAAATTCTTTCAGTATAAAACTTTCATCTTTCAATAGGAGTGAGACTAAAGTCCCCAAATTTAATTCAATTATTTAAAATTCCTGTGGTTTAGTGCATTCTTCTTAATGATGATGATTTTATTTTTTTTGCTTTTTTTTTGTTTTTGGTACACAAAACTCAATATGTTTCAATTTTATAATTTTTATTAAAATGGCTTCACACTCACTCGCCCACAAATACAACTCAAGTTGAAAAGTTTTGAAAACTAATTTTATTCGAAAACTAGTGTTCGTATTGGTGTTGCTGTTGTTGTACGTTCTACATCACTGGAGCATAAACAAGGAGATACGAGCACACGCACACACACATGCAATCAAAGGAACTACATCACACATACATACACACATACGCAATACCATATTTTAACATTTTGCTGGTATTTTATAAAATATTTTCTAACAAAAAAACAACAAAAAAAGAAAAACTAAACAAACAACGAAATAAAGTAAAAAAGCAATAAACCAAAACTTATTTACGTAACAAAGAAAACAAAAAAAAAACAAGTGTTTTTTTCTCTCAAACTCCTTGAATTTACAAAATAGACTTTACAAAATCGCATTGTATCATTAATCTTCTGAAATGGACCATAAAAACAAAAAACAATACACCATGTTAAACATATAAGAAGAAAATAAATGTTAAAGACTTTTTCAATCATTCACTACTTTTTCCATCCTTTACGTCAGTTTTTTTTTTCTTTGTGTCCAAATTAAAAATGGTAAATAAAATACTGGTCAGGTCAAGATGTGTTGTGAGGAGTGGACGTACCATGCTACTAAGCATGCGGTCAAATGCATACTAAATGTTTGTTAAATTCTTAGGAAATAGTCAACAACAACAAAGTGTGTGTGTGTGTGTGTTTGTTTGTTGTTGGAGAGAATAAATTAAGGAAATTAAGAGTGGCAATCAAATCAAAAGGAGTGCTACACTGAAGTGCACCATAAATTTGTGAAAAATTGTGCAATTGCTTGAGGCACAAAAAAAAAACGAGAAACAGCTGGTTTTAAATACTTTAGTTTGCAATAGCAGCTGCTAAAGTTATTCTCTGATGCACTAAAGGAATAAGAATTTATAAATATAATAAATTTTAATGGTAAAATAATCGTGGTGGTAGACTGCGGAAAATAATTTTGCAATTTGTTTATTGGATTGCCTACTCGTCTACACCAAGGCAGATTTAATCAGGTGTCACTAGTTCTTCAACAAAATTACAACACCAAAACACAAGGCATTTTGTTGGTACGTGTAAACATAGAGAAATATGTAAAATTTGGTTCTAACACAGCGATATGAGATTTTAAACACATACACACACTGACTCCTGCAGTTCATAAACAAACTTTGAGGGTTTTCTGTAATGACAGTATCCGCTAGAGCGTAGGCCTGCTTAAAGCTGTTCTACACAACTACCTGTAGTTCTCTACTAAATATGTATGTGTACACAATTTGCCCAAATTAAAATATACAGTATTTTAATAGTTAAAATCCATACATATGTATGCAATGCTTTATTTCGAAACTCAGTTTATGCAAATAATTAAAAATTTTTTATTTTAAATAGGCTAGTGATCGATATCATACAGGCAGTCAAAATTACAGGTGATAGTTACTACAAAACAAACTAAATCAGCGGTAAAATTATAAATCACACTGATAATCGTCAGCAGAACGAAACAACATGCTGTTTTCGAAGGCTGTCACACCTTCATCTTCAGCGTTATTCGTGTTTTGTCCACTGTACGTGGTTATCAGTAGATGTAAATTATTAGCTTTATATTATTATTATTTTGTACTAAAGTTGATAACTCTTGTAGGGTGCATATCTCTTTCATAATTAAAAGTTCAATAAAACGAAGGATCAGAATCAAATACGCGTTTAACGGCGCTCATGCGTGAATAAACAGAATTCACCGCAGAAACTTTTTATTTCTTGTTTCTGCCGATTCCTGCGTATTGCATGAGTATTTGTTCAACAGTATTTGTTTTGAAATCAAAAACATGTTTTTTATTATCATTTTTTTTAATTTCCTATGGACCCTACAACACACTGCCACTCAGTTATTCGCTTTCACTCACATCGACCTTATTCAGCTTCTGTTGCAAAAAAAAATAAATAAATAAATAAAAAATATCGATCTCTTTTTAATAGAACAAGCGTTTTGATGATTTTAATTTTTTCCATCAAAAACAAAAAAAAAACAAAAAGGAAACAAGAACGCATTGAAAACGATTTCTATTTCTATCAATCTCGTCAAAACTTGGAAAGGATTTTATTTGTGCGAGTAGAAATGAATGGGCAGACAAAAAATTGTATAACAAAAATAAACGAAAACAAATAGGAATCGTTACAAACTCATAAATCGTTTGGTTTGTTATTCAAAAGCACATTAAATTCCACTCAAAATGACCCTTAACGGCATTTTTATTACAACAATGCATAAAAATTTCTACTTGCACGGGTATCGATAGTTCTCCACTTGTATTTGTTATATGCACTCTTACATATACAGATACATATACAAGTCGGATGTATGCATGTGTGTTTGTGCTTCTTCTTTTCGCTTCCTATGCGGCATTAGGATTTTTGTGGTGCAGTTAGTAATGCTGATGAGGTTGCTGATAGTGATGGTGGCGGTCTTCATAATACATGGCTCGCATTTCAATCCATACATCATGGCACTGCCAAACTAATAATGCATTTCTATAGTCTAACTGTACTTCGTACCCAAAATCATAAAAAACTTTTCAAATATGTGAGTTTGTTTCAAAATGTCCTAACACACTGAAAAAATTTCAAAGGACGCAAAGCTCTAGCAGTGCAGTACAAACATTTACAACATGTGTTGTCAATTTTTAAATAATCAGTGGTGTCATAGAAACCAATCGTATCGGAATTGGAATTGGAATTGGAATTGGAATTGAAAACGATACAAAAATACTTTGGTGTCATGAAATCCAATGTTATCGGTTTTATGTTCGAACTAGAAATAATGTCGGTTTTGGGTATCACATAAACCAATGTTATCGGATTTTTATTGGAAATAAACCAAGCAGCCGACGGCTGTCGGTTTTCATTTGCAATCATTTAATTTTATTAATTCTATCAGATATTTTGTTAAAATCTTGTATATTTATTTACTTAAAGTAATTAAAAACTACATTTTACATTTTAATTTTGTTTTTCAACTTAATTTTTTTGCGAAAATGTGTGTAAATTTGATAAATTTGTAAAAAAAAAAAAAAAAGTATTTATCTCCATGTTTTTATCCTTAATATGGGGAAAACATAAAAATAAAAAATTTTTTGTTATAAATTAAATTTTAAACAGCATTTTTTTATTTTCAATAAATTCGTTTCGCATATCTATTTTCACAAACGAATTCAAACAAAAATTGCATTAAAAGTGGTAAACAAATGAGCAAAATCATAAAACAGCTGATTCGAATATCGGTTTTATTTGCATTCGAAGATACCAAAACCGACACGTTTTCATGACACCAAATAAAACCAATATCAGTTTGCAAAACCGACTTGGATTCTATGACAGCCCTGAATGTGAATGTGCCTAAAAGAAATTTTTCCCCCGAAAACATAAAATATTAAATTGCCATTTAAAAGTTTAATTTATACATTCTTAAGTATACGAATATGAATGAGGGCAGCAGCTGAAGAAAATTGTCGACAAAATGACGGGGGCAAAAAAATTTAAAAGAAATAATAAAATGTTGGTTTCGCGGACAAGTGGGTGTGGAGGCCAACGAGAAGGTTGACCAGGAGGGCAATCAGGATACCCATTGTGGGAGCGGCACCATTTTGTAGCCTTGAATCCAATAAGATCCGAGAAGATATACGAATGGAGAACAGGAATGCTGTCGTTCGACCTCCCCGAAATGAGACTGTGGAACCTGATGATTGGGTCGTATAATCAGGATCGTTTCGAAGTTCTCCGACGTATACTAAGCGGAATCCTTTCGAGCCATTATAGGGTGAGAAGACATGTCAGCATATGCAAATTTTGTGGGACTATCCTGACATTCCTCAAGAGGGCAGATCTTAATGAGTTGCTCTGATACGACGTTATCTTAGGTCGCAGTATCCTAACTTTTTATATAACAAATTAATTTAAGATTTGAACAAGTTAGACTTCGGATTCTGTCAGACGGAAGACTGCTGAATATTTAGTTATTTTCGCACTCAAGTTACTCTGCCATATTGTCTTTTGGAACTGAAATTTGCTCTCAAATTTGCTA
Organism: Dexiosoma caninum; assembly: GCA_963924685.1. Taxonomy (NCBI): domain Eukaryota; kingdom Metazoa; phylum Arthropoda; class Insecta; order Diptera; family Tachinidae; genus Dexiosoma; species Dexiosoma caninum. The sequence continues at coordinate 15,677,740 of OZ004729.1, read as the reverse complement.
AAGTTATTTCTCTCAGTGAATTACAAATTCGCCTATATTTATTTATTTTCTTTATTCATTTGTGCATTTTGTTTCTCTTTTTACTATTCTTTTTTTTTTTTTCGTCAGAGGTGCCTGCCCGTGCTCTGTTAACAAAACATGTGTGGATCCTAATCAATCATGCAATTGTGATGTTAAAGAAAACAAATGGCATTCAGACGAAGGATATTATTCAGAACCACAAAGTTTGGGCATAACAAATATGTATTTTTTACAGCAAAAAGATTTAGATGAGGAGGCCCAGGGTAGAATCACTTTGGGTCCATTAGAATGTGTGGAGACCAGTAAGTTAAGCAGAGAACAAAAAAAAATATATGCAAAAAGCGAAAAAAATAAAAAAATAAAAACATTTCTTTGTTCTTTTCCCACAGACACTCAACGTTATGTGGTAACGTTTACAACCTCTCAATCATACATTGAAGTGCCAGGCTGGCGCAAGGGTGACATTGCCTTTTCATTTCGCACAACTGGCGAAAAAGCCATTTTACTTTTCCAACCACCCATACGTCCTTATTATCCGTCGTTTATGGTGGCCTTAACGGGCGACTATCAATTGACATTCAATTTTACATTGAGTACGGGTACCGCTCGAGAATTGGTAATTAACTCGCATCGCAAGTTAAATGGTGGTGAATGGCATAAAATATGGATTGACTATAACGAGTATCATGTGCGTTTTATGATAAATACCGATTATCAAATGGTTGATCTCTTGCCCGAAGAAGAGTTTGGTCCATTCGAGGGCAGCATGTACATTGGTGGTGCAACAGCGTGAGTATATTTATCATTTTAAATGTTTCTTCTTAATGAATATTTCGCCATAAAGGCAAAAACAAAATATGTATATACACACACATATGTAAATATTTATGGCAAATATATGTGTTATACGTGTGTGGTTGCAGAAATAAATGTGTGTTATATTCGCTGGTATATTTGTGTGTCAAGAAGAATATTTGAATGTTAAAGATTGATGAGACATAAATCGAAGATAAGCACATTGGAACACCACAGCTTGAGAACAGCAGTTAATTTCTGCGAGGTGTGATATTAAATATTTGTTTTTTTTATATTTTATAGCAATAGAATTTGCTTGTTTTTTAAATTACTAACTAAAACCCGGCGTGCTTCGCTACACCTATTTAAATTAAAAAAAAACTTAAATATAAAGCACATGTTCATGAACTTATATTGAAAATATTTTGTTTTTTCTAAAAGAAATGTTGAACTTATCCAAAATAAATCATAATCAATCAAAAAGTAGATTTTCAATCTTTTGTTTGTATGGGGGAATTTATCACACCCACTTGTCCATTTCTGCCCACTTTTTGACGTATGATTTATTTTTAATTACAAAGTCATTTCTACCAAATGCAGAAGATTTTGCTTTAACAGTTTTCAAGATATACAGAAATCAATTTTTAGTTTATATGGATGGTACCATGCCCACATCTCGAATTCCTCCCACTTTTTGACTGATGATTTGTACTGACCATTAAGTTACTCACACCAAATACAGAAATATTAACTTTAACCGTTCTCAAGATATAATGAAATCAATATATAGTTTGCCTGGGAGGTACCACGCCCACTTGTTCAATCCTTTCAATTTTTGACTGATGATTTTTTTAACTACAAAGTTATTTGGACCATATTCAGAAACTTGTACTTCAACCGTTCTAAAGATACACAAAAATTAATATTTACTTTGTAGAGGCGTGGCAGGACCTAGTTGGAATTTTTGAAATTTATATAGCCTATAGTTCCTTCCAGATATGTAGAGAGAAAATCGGTTCAACCGTTTAGCTGTTCATAAGGGACAAACACACACACATACATAAATACATACACACATCCTTACATACATCCATACATACATACATACATACAAACATGTCATTTCCATATTTATGCTTTGAAGAATTTCATTGCTGGTCTTAAGTATCACAAATTTTAAAGGTTTTTAAAAAATTAATCAAAAATATGTAATACTCCCAGACCTGACGCAATACAACGCATAAAATGCTTAAAATTCGATCCTCTAAAGAGAGAGAGAACAACAAAAACACAATACTGCATAATAAACGATTTCACAATGCATACGACGTTAATACGAGCTTGTGAATTGAAGAATTATTTTTTTAAAATAATAAAAGGATGATTTTTATACCACAAACGTTGTTAAAATACAAAAGATAATTATATATACACATATATACAACATATAAGTAACACCTGCATATCGTCAGCTAAAATGCAAATCGGGCTAACATCATTCTTGAAAATTTTACAGGAGAGACAAAAAAACTTAATAAAATGAAAAGTGTTGTAGTTACAAATATGACAATTTTCTCAATATCATCCAAATAAAATTATTAGTTTATTTTCAAAGTTAAAAATTATGTATCAATAAGCTGGTAATATGTTTCTATGGTTTTATTATTTCTCAACAGCAAGAAATACATACATTCACCTTGATAGCTTAGTAAAAACTGATTTTTGAATTTCTTTAATAAAGTTGTTATATTTGAAAATAGAAAGCTAAAAATTTCTGAAGTCGTGTTCCTTGATGCCGCTGTACCAATATCCGTTAATAATGCAATTTTCAGATCTTTGGTTGTTACGCCCTTTTGCGTTTCAGGTGACGACATGTATTTACCTATATATATATAAAAAAAACGCAAAACAAAATATCAACAATCCCAATTTAAGGTTTTGTATGCTAAACTGTTATCGAATATTGATTAAAACAGATTCTTAAATGCCTTTTAAAATGCTTGTGCTAACGGCCTTAAACATCTTTCAAAGCTTATTATATTTTTCATTACGTCCGTCTGCCTACCAATTAACACAGTTAAATGCTGCCTTGAAATTCAGTGTCATTTTATTTATTTCCATTTCATCAGGAGCAATCACGAATTACTGTAATACACATCGTTTACAGTCATTTCATTGGATTCATCAAGCGTACACACACACAGACCCACATGTATGGAGACATGTGTTCGTTGCACCTGCCATTTATTTTAATCTCATAATAAATACTCGGTAACCACTTGAAAATTAATGTAAAATACTTGTATAATTAATGTTAACAATATGTTGTTGTAGTTTGTAACATTTAAACCCATACAAATGTAAAAGTTATACTGCACACGCACGCACGCACACATGCACAAAAATTCTCCAGCATAAAACGTGATAAATATTAAACCAAAAAAGAAAAAAAAAAAAGGTTGAAAAAGATAAAAATGGCAAAGTGAGTGAATCACAACTGCTGTTTTACTTCTTGAATTTTTCATTTTATTTTATTTTTTTTTTTTACTTTCCATTAGCACTATTTTTTTTTTATTTTCATTAGTCAGTATTTTTTTATGGGTATGTGAGATATGTGTCCTGTACACATCTGGTGGCTTAAATGTTCATTAGCGGTACACCCGTCTTAAAGCTGCAATGAACCGTAAATAAGAACGTCAATCATGGCGAACATTAAGAAAAAAGTGAAAACAAAATTTCACAAATTGTAATGAAATGTGATTTTCTTTAATGCACAGGGTACCTCATCAGCCATTAAAATTATTATAATGTATTTTTTCACACCATAATTTATTCCACTTTTTGCATATTGTCATTCGATATATAATTAATTTTTAAATTTGGATCAGTAATGAGGGGACGTAAGGGGTATATGCAGTGCATAGTACCGGTACTAGGAAAATAGGTTTTAGGGTGGCATATAAAGGGAACAGTTGATAGGGAAATCTTATGCAGCGAGTTTATTTCACATACTGAAACGAAAGGTGAAGTACTGGGCCAAGATCGATATAGATCTTTATTGACACAACGTGGTCAGTTTGAGACATTCCAAAAGATTTCTGGATTTTGATGTAAATAGAGCAGAAGTGGCTCTCGAACTGAATAAAAGTGGAATTTGTATATTCACAGGAACTCTTAAAGGTCATTTAATCTGTAACGAGCATCTTTACAGTCTGTGCATCACTAACACGAGCATCTGCAGGTTCTGCTGTGAGGATGATCAGTCTATGGAGCATATGATCACCAACTGTGCGGGAACTCTTGAACGAGTTCACGCTCCCGGATGCGAACGAACCTCCAATCTCTCCCCAGAAGGAGCTGGTTCGGTTTATGAGCCTATTCGACGGTCGAGTGCTATGGGGTGCACAATAGATCAATTATTGTACCGATGCTGGAGGCCTCTGCCTCAAGCTAAAAAATTTATTTCCTCAGAATAACCTTGTTGCACGCAAAACCGTCAGCGTTTCGGGAACTAGTTCCCAGATAACATTAATGCACATGCAGTTGAAGTAGTGACAGAACAGCTGGACATACTCGATAGTGCGACTGTACACGTTCGAATCTCCGCATGGGGAATTCATTTGGCTTAGCCCTTTGAACTTACGGGTGTGGCAATCTTTTGAACCCATGCTATGCTATCAAGTTTTTGGAGACTTAGGCCTTTTTATGAGAGGCGTTATCGTGAGTAAATCATTAAAATGTGGCAATAGCTGCTACATGTTTTATATTGACTTGTCGTAAATGCGACAACGACACTCATAATAAAGTCCAATACCTTATACTGACATCCCGTCAAACACAATTCACGGACCAATCCCACGTATCAGAGCAACGGCGAATGTCTTTGTTTAAAAAGAAAGATCTTAGGCTGCACTAGTCTCTACCTTATATTTATACCAAGAAAGTATATCGGGCCCCAATTTCTGAAATAACAGTGTACCGGGTCGTAGGTATATTAATACTCCAAAAGCAAGCTTGAGCTGGTCAGGGTGATGCATGGCCAGCAACATCTTCGAAGATGGCAGCGGAGATGTCTGTAGGCATCTTTCTCGAAGTCACACCAGAGGCCTAGTAGTCTGCTGCCAGAGGAAAGCGGCAGCCCACACGTCTTCTTGCTAGTACGATTTTGATGACTGATGTGGTCCCTAGCGAACCAAGACTTCGCGGCTACCCTGCGCCATTTAAAGACTAATGACTGATGCGGCTAAGTCTTCAAGTTCAAGTTCGGGCGGACAACACTTTTTGTCGACCCTGGAAAGTTGGAGTTCATGACTGGTTATGGATTTGGATTCATGGTGGCTGTGGGTGAGGCAAAACTAAAAAGTTGCTCCTGTTGTTTAGTACTCGTAAGATATTAATTTTTTAAGCTACAACTGGCATTTCATGAATTATTGTACTTCGCCGGACTTTCTATAATTGCATTTTTGTCTTTTCTTTATGCATCCTCCTTAAAGATTATCACATCTTAAAAAAGATTCTGTGTCAGTAACAAACTACAAACCAATTTCGATATACTTATACACGTCTGTACAGCTTTCACTGGCAAACTTTAATTATTCCTACCATTACAAATGATTATAAATTAGAATTTCTTAAAGCCAGATACTGCAATCGCTCGGTAGAACAATTCACTATATTTCATTACATTTCTAAATATTTTGTATTGCAGTTGGAAGATATGCTCACATTAATGCCATTTCAAACAATTATCATCATTAATATTGGAACAAATCCCAAAAAAACACGCCTTCCCACTCACCTACACATACACGCACATACACACTAGCATGCCAATTAATGTAAATGGTTCCATGTCTGTGGTAGTGTTTTTCATGTTTTGTCATGTTTTGTAAGCAGTACAGCCAATAAATGAGGCTGTCTAGCACGAGTATATTGTGGTCCGAAGATCATCGTTGTAGTTAAAACATGTTAAACATGGCCACAAAACAACAATTCCATACCAGTGTTTTTGCGGCACTTTAATGATTCAACATGAATCAATAATGAATTCTTGAAATTGTATGTATACAAAACAGCAACAATAACAACAACAACATATGCTTATAAAATAATAATGCTTGGAAAAAAAATTAAGAAATTATGGTATTCTGCAATAAACACAGCATTTCCTGGGTGCGTTTGTCCCAAACGAGATTATGGAGAATAAAATAATTTTCACATTTGAACACGAAAATGTGAATTGGAAAAAAAACTTTCCATTAAATGTCATTACCTGTGTTGGAAGAAGACCACTACTAAATCGGGTCTTTTTTCGAACCCCTTCTAGTCCCACTGGTTGCCGGTACATCCAACAAGTGGCACAACCACTAACCATTGTATGGACTGCGAATTAAATTGCATTCATAGTAAAGGAATTCTCTTTTTTATTGCTGAATTTGTTGTTAAATTATTTTTTACTGCTCAAATGCCGGCAAAGTTAAATCTTTCTTTAATTTGGGTATATCCTTCCCACAGTAAAACTATAAAATTTTAATGCTACAATCTCTCTACACGGGAAAATGTTACACATTTCTCACAACATTTTAAGCTTTTGTTCAATATCTTCAAGATTCTAAGTTTTAAGAAAAGCTGTTTGTCAATTAAAAAATTGTGATTAAAGAATATTTCTTCAAAATTATCAATAAATACATAGAAGTTTAAATTTATTCAATCTCGGATAATCCATACCTTATATTGGCTCTTTTACTTGCAAGCCCACATAAGCTGTGAAGCATGTCAGTGACGCTGTACTTGGGGTGGGGGCAGAGGTTTGAAGACATAATGGATACACTCCATCTATTTTTTCAACTCTTTGTGATAACTCCTCAGTTATGAGGGCGGCCCTAATAATAATTATTGTGTTTATTTATTTTATTTGACAATTCCAATCATGTTTCTAGAAAAATTGAAAATCATCATCAAATGTATAGCAAACTCTTCTAAGTATGTATATGTGGTGTTCACTCTGACGGGCATAAACAAGTGTTTTACATCTGAAGGAGTTTATTTTTCGATATTTTCTAAACACCTTCGAAAATAATTAAAAGTGAGGGAACTGGATTGTGTCAAGGGGTGTGTTCAGTTCTTTTTATATATTGGTGTTTCACTGAACGTGGTTTTTAATGGCGCCACATCATAAATATTATTTCATTTGCTTGCATTTACAAAGTCAATAAAAAAAATATCTTCTTCCAATAGCAATAAATGTTGCCACTGTTCTTTACTTCCTCTGCAAGGGCGTCCTCGGGTGAGGCAAAGCACGCATGACCTCAACTAAAGGTATCAGGAATTTGAAGACAATATATGATACTGATATCCGTAAAACTCATACGAGTGAACCAATCTCTGGAAACAGCGAAACGGGAAGTGAATATGGAAGTATCTTCGGATACGTTACGTCTTTAATTGGTACGAAGAATTTCTAGTCAACACCTTATCGTATACTAAGAAATATATAGGTCGACCCAGTCTCTGAAATAACAGTGCAACGGTGTTCTTTTGACATATTAAGACCAAAAGAAGTGTCTTGTGTACGTAACTGGATAAGGTGATGCATCGCCTACAACTACCCTGAGTTCAAAGATGACAGAGGTGAAACCCAGTAGACTGATCTTCGAAAACACACCAGAGATTTAATCTAGTGCCACGAAAGCCATTAGCACACACTGCTCTTTTTTAATACCGGTTTAATGAGTGATGTGCTGCTGCCCTGCGGGCTTTAAAGATTGAAGCGGCTGGGTCGTCAAGCCTAAGTCAAGGTCGAACTGCACTTCGTGACTAATTATTGATTTCGATTCACGGTGGCTGTAATTGCCACCTACACACGAGGATTATTTTTTGGTCCAATGCGTGACATAGCGTTATCTTTATAATATATGTGCGACTCGATACTAATCGAGATGCTGTCGCCAGGCGACCGCGTTAGGTGCCACGGCCGGTGTAGACTCTAATTTCCTATGGCGCTCTATTATCCGATAGAGTCATGTACAGTCGACGGAAGCTTTACATGAAAGAACCGACTGCAAAACACATCAATACAAAAAATTGCTACCTATGTGTACCTGCTAACTCACTAGGTGCTTTTTAAGTCTATATGGCAAGCGTAGTGAGAGTTACAAAATTTGCTCGATGACGAAACCGCCGTGCGATAAAGCCATCATGGGGAGATGCCCACGTAAATCTTAGACATTCTTCTGTTAATTGCTCCAAGGTATTATATTTCTTATTATACCGGAGAGTCTTCTGATATTAGTTGGCGGGTTGGTTCATGTGTATGCTTGCGACCAGTCACTCACATAAAATCGCAAGATTCCTTTACAAAAATACCAGTCCCGCAACTGAGTACAAGCCCATGTAAGAGATCCACCACTGGCCCCATCGACCACTGCGTTGCATTAAAGTATATCATAAAGGCACATGCACACACATGCGACACTTTCGATAGGTCGTCCGACACATATGTATTTGTTTGGCCAAAATCGGTAGCGCACCGCGTGGAACGACGGGCACTCGCAAAGCAAGTGGAAAACTGTCTTTTCCTTATTCTGTACCCCACTGCTGCGACAGAATATTTTGTCAGGGAAACCCATCCTACTGTCATAACTGCCAATCGCTCAATGGCGACCAGGCGTGCCTTGCTTCTCCTGCTCCATGCATTTATCACCGAAGCGTGGTAGAGTTTCCTGGCGATCCCACATACGTATGCTTAGTCCATTCCAGTTCTTCTCCGCGCTCTGAAATCTGTTATTATTTTATATTTAACATCAGCTGTATAAACATCTGGCAAGACGTCAAGCTAAAGTACAATAATATTGCAGTGTGAACACATGATTGTCTCTGGTAGTGTGATTAATATCACTACCACTGTGTGTATTTTAGTGTCTATTCATGGTTTTATTTTTCTTTCTATGCATGTAGTAGTGTGGTAACGTTAGAGTTTTAACACACAGACACTCTGAAAGTGCTTAATTGCTTGTGATGGCATTGAATAAATTTTTAATTGTTTCACACGTTACATGTTTACAGCCTCTAATAGGATTTTCACAGTGACGGTCATGTTTTTATTTGTGTAAATTTTAAACTCGTCGCAAAATAAAAAGCCAGTCACAGCAACAAAAACACATACTACTACTACTACTACTACTAGAACAGCAATGATTTTATAAAGAGGATTTTGAAACGGACTTACAAATGCGCCGGCTGGCTTTTTGTTTATACATTTTTTTCGGTATGTTTTTTGGAATGTTTATTTTCTCCCTCTGTTAAAAATTAAAACAAATTTTGTATTTGGCAAATAATTTGAAATGAACAAACATATAAACTGTATATGTATGTATACAATAATGTGCTGACAAATGTGCAGCAAGTACATAGCGAGCATTTGCTGCAAGAGCGCCATAACTCAGCAGTTGAATTTTTTAGCTGAGCAGAAATAATCTGCTCTCATCCAACAGGATAAAAATATTGGAAAAAAAATTAATTTATATTTTTCTTCAATATAAGAATGTCGTACTAATAAAGCATTTCGGTATGGTTGTCTGAGACTTTTGCGATATGACACTCTCTAAGCAATGGCTCGATATGAGTGCGTGGCTCTACTTCAGAGGTGTCCATTTCTCAATTTCCTATACTTGCCAGTATAGGGAAAAACATTCAGCTGCAGCGCACTCAACTCACGTGCTCTATAAAGTTCTTCGTATGAATTACGACGAGGAACATTCTGCTGTTCCTCTCTTTACATTTGAAGAAGGCAACGTAAACCAGCTGGTAGTCAGCTTTCATTGAAGTATGTAAGACTTCGTTAGGCAAATTTTGGAAATTACACTGAACAACAACAAAGTTCAACTTCGTTTTCCTCAGCTACAAATATCAATAAACACTACTCCCTCTATCCTCCTTCCCTTAACCTAATTTCCTAGTTTCAGCACAATGCATCGCATGTGTAGGGGTCATCCCCTGAGTGCTGGTCCAAGACAAAAAAAAAAAAAAAAAAAAAAAAAAAAATCGTCCTATAAAACGGAAAACCATCTAAGTGACAAAATTTCAAAAATCGGTTTCTCTATTGAATATTGTGTACCATATGAAAATGCATGTCCATGTAAAATAAAGTATTTTATCAAACTATACGTGATTCTTTTAATTTTATGCGAGTTTTGAAGAAACTTTTTTCAGGTTGGTTACTTAACCCTGTTATCAAGTTTTTCCCCTCTCGTTTATAATTTAAAAAAGTAAAGTGTAGTTACATGGTTTTACGTTTTATATGACGAAATGCAAGGGCATAAATTTTGGTAGTGCGTGTTTGGACACTACTGCTCTACACACATGCATGCATATGTATGTGTATATATTTGTGAAACTTTAATTCTATCACAACACATACAATATTTATGTCAAATATTTTTTTTTTTGGTATGTCACCGGGTTATAGCCTCCGCTACCCTCATACACCAACGCACTCACTCGCAGACACATTTTAAACGAGAACATGTATGCTTTTTCTCAACTACACATACAATTGCATTTGATTCGTGTAGCATATAGATTTATAAAAATTTGTATGTGTTCGTGACTCTGTGTAGGGAAATCCATACACAAACATACTCACACATACTGAACATTTTCTGATGGAAATTTCAATGATTTTGAATACAAAAAAAAAAGACATTGAATGGGAAAATTTGTGCATATGTTCTGGGGGCTTTTTAAAGTATTTAATTTCTTTTATGAATTTATTCAAAACTAAATGAAATGTGTAATAAAGAAAATTACTAATGAGGTTTTCTCATGTTTTTCAGTAAAAAAAAGTATAACTTTATTGGCCTTTAAAAAATACTTAATGCGGTATTGGTTAAAGAAGAGTTTGTGTGTAAAATCTTTCGAAATTTTTCAATGAATACTTTTTTCGTTAGAGCTTTAATTGCGAGAAAACGCCTTAAGGTGTTATAGGGCAGATATTTTTATATCTTCTCACAGAGTCGTATCGCAGAAAGCATTTATATAGAGATTCACAATTTTGTGTTGGAACGCTGTTTTATTTGACAACCGATTTAACAGCTGATAACTCCTTTTTGTTTAGCTGGGTTCCACAATTCTTCATGGATCGACTTAGACGACAGCAAACCGTTTACAAATTAAACAAATTTTCCCTCGTAATAACGGTTCTGTGGAACTATCTGATCTTTCACTTCGTCTATAGTTATAATCGTCGATCAGAGTGGGTAATTGAAATAACTATGGGTCGTGTTTGGCCCACGTTTTTTTTTTTTTTTTTTTATCTTGGACCAGTGCTCAGGGGCTATCCCCTACATATGCAATGCATTGCACTGGAACTAGAGAGAAGGATAGGGAAGAAATAGACAGGTGGTGAAAGTGGTAGGAAGATAGAACTTAATTCTTGCACAACTCTGCAGTTGCGTGTAAATTATAAAGCAAAGTTGCGGCGTCTCTGATGTTTTTTTGACGCATTATTTTTAAGCTAATGGAGCCATTTTATTTATTATTTTACTTCGCCGACGTTTTATTGCTCAAATACCAACGAAGGAGGGTGCTGTAGCACAGAAAACTCAGAAAAAACTTTTTTCTGATTTGACCCGGCTGGGAATCGAACCTGGGTCTTTCTGGTTGCAGAGCCAACACGCTGACTACTCGCCATCAGCACCCCCACTCTTAATTGTAATATGCCTCACATATCGACCCCTGTGCGCGAAATTATCGAAATGATTCTATGTTGTTTTTATATTTATTTGCCCGTATCAATATTTATGTTCCATAATGCTGGTAAATTTTTGTATTAATTTACAAAATTTATCGACTTTCGATTATTTTCAATTGTCGCCATTTTTTTAATTTTTTTCACCGCTACTTTCTAAAAGTTACACACAGCACCGAATTTTTAACAATCTAACATCTATAACTTAATCAGCGTACTAAGCGTTACCTAACAGCCAAAAATGCTCATTTTCAAGGTGAATTCAAAACAGGCAAACTTACTAGTACAACAACCACAAACCTCATTGTTCGTTATCAAAATATTTCATATAATTTTGCCATGAAACCAAGGTTTGTTCAAGGCAGATTCATTACCAGGTAAACTCATTAGCAAATTCTCCCGTCAGCTGAATTTGTAACGTATTTTTTGAGCCGAACGTCAAAGTTTGTTTACTTTTGTGAGAAAGTTAAGAAAACTGGTTGTAAATAATTTAATAATTATAATAATATAATACTGTAATAATAAGAATGCGACATACATATATTACTTTTTGTAATAATTAATTTAATTTTTGATGTGCATTAGTGTGGCCTAGTGCCAGTTCGTGTCGGACGGTTTCAGTAGCAAAGGCATACTCACTGAGCAGTAACTGCTTCAGGCACATCAGAACGCCCTTCTTCATCGGTATTGTGTAGCACCGGCGAAGAAAAATTATTAATGATAGCCAAAAAAAAATATTAATCTAAATGGAAAACAAACAAAACATTATGAAATCAACTGTGAAAGCAGTAAACATTAAATTTTCTGTCTGAATGCGCAAAACAGCGACCAAATCGCCGCATTCGTATTGAATAACATTTCGTGACGTATCGAATAGCCAGATCGAGGCATTCGAATCGAAATTTGTTTTAAAATGTAGACGATTTTTGTGCTTTGTCATAATAACATGAATAACAACATATCGAGCCTTTGGTGCAATACCGTCGTAATTCAAAAAATCGTGCACTGAGAAAAATGCATTTGAAGTTTTGAGCCATCTTTTTGATAGTATTTTCGTTTATTAAAGTTATTTTTTTTACAAGTTTTTAAATAAAGAGGCATGTTTTGTAATGTTTTTTTCTGTTTGGAAATTTCTTGTCATAAAGGAAATATTTCATTATTGCAAATAAATATTGTTGGAAATAGCTGGAGGCAATAAAGGCATTTGTAGCTGTAGAATCTAAACAGTTAGAGAAAGAACCATAATCTTGTTTCCTTTAGATATATATTTCCCCAAAGATCATTTCTGCATACCCAGCTATAAAAAAATTCAAATTTTGAATTACTACGGTATTGCACCAAAGGCTCGATATATGTACATGTTCAATTAATAGAGGTAATCACGGTTAATCGATGAAATGAAGAAAATTTTTTCTCTCCCGCATAATTGATGTTGCATTATAATCGAATGACAGATAATCGAGGACATACACTATATTTGACACATATTAAAGACTCTTTTTTTTAAAATATTTTTATATGTGTCTTCTTAAATCATTTGCCTGCTTGTCCTACCTTTCACACTTACAGTCATTACATTTGAATAGAATAATTGCGCCATTTCAAAGTATTGTCGAGCGCATTTCAAAGTTAAATGTGACCATTTTCACATGTTTTATTTACTTTGTTTATGTGCAAACAAATTTCGTTTTTCTTTACAATTCTTTATGTAAACAAACAAACACTCAAACAAACAAACTCATGCATACAACAATTGTTAACACACACTTGCATAAATTTCAATACGTACGATGAACTGCAAATGTATGTGCCCATACCCATACACAAACACTTGTAAAAAATGTATGCTAATGACTTAATAGGATGTTGGTGACTTTGTCAGCGTATTCTGGGTTGACGGAATTAGTTCATGAGTGTCTGTATATTTTTTTATGTACGTTTTTTTCCATGAGCATTCATGAACATTGTTGGAGAACATTTACTTACTCGTGTATGCATATGTGTGCGTGTGTGTGTGTGTGTGTATGTGTTTGTATGTGAGATAGTAAAAGTGTTGACATCAATTTATAGCGAGTGTTTGTGAGTGAATACTTAATGTTGCATTTAATTCAATTTTCATACAAATTGGTTTAAACTCTTTGCCGTTGAGCTCTTTATAAATAATTCGTGTGTGCAACATGTAAAAATTGCAATATTCATACAAATTAACAAGTTTTGCTTTCCTTTTGGTAAATGAAATGTTTTAAGTGTTTTTATACAATTCCTTTAGTTAATTACACTGGTGGGGCTTTTTTACCCCAAACCCTCTTTTTTTTCTTTGCAGTGAACTTTTAAAGAAATTATCAGTGAAGGCCGGTTTAATTGGTTGCTTCCGTGGTCTGGTGGTAAACGGTGAAATACTCGATATTTACAGTTACATGTCAGTGCATTTATCGGAAATTATTAAGGATTGCAAACCCTCTTGTGTGCCGAATCCTTGTAAGAATGGTGCCGAATGTAAAGAGCTGTGGAGCACATTTAAATGCGTGTGCAACAACCCTTGGGCTCATATTGGCGAATTCTGTGAGACCAGTAAGTAGGCAACTGTAATGCAATTATAAACATTTAACTGCATTGATTTCAATCATTCATCCATACGCACATACATACATACATACATATAACCATTTTACAATTCCTTCACTCATCAGTGTGTAATAAATCAAAATCGGGGAGGAGAACTTGTAACACTTGCTTACTTTATGATTTATTTCTTACCACAGACATTAATGAAAAGGCTCTCACTTTTATTAATCGTGAATCATTTTTGATGCGTAATTACTTGAGTGCCACTGCACAACCAACCGCATTAATGGGCTTTATTGAAGATGAACGCGAAATGCTGAAGGGCATACTACTTTACGATACACTGATTAATCTACGAACTTACGATGCAAACTCCTTGGTACTGTATGCCAATGATCATTATAATAATTTTGTGCATTTGTATATAAATGATGGACGGGAAGTTGTCTTTTTATATAATTATGGCGATGAAATTGTCAACTTGACAGTGGTGGACGACAGTGTGAGCACTTTGAAGAGCATACAGATTGCAATTATACGAGAAGAACAACAGACACGGATGCATGTCAATGAACAGAGTATGAGCGTTGAGCGTGGCACACTACTGCTGGATGAGTATGCGAACAAGCCCTGGACAAATCCCGAAAAAGGTAAGGCAATATTTTCAAATGTTGGAAAGAAGATTACAAATGAATTTCATCGAAATATAAATAAAATCTTAGTGGAAATCAGTATTGTATTGTATTGTGTTGTGTGTTCTGATTATAGGATTGAATTTTTATATGTTTTTTAACGAGTTGTATTGAGGCCAGGTCTGGGAGTAGTAAATTTTTTGATTAATTTTGCTAAAATCTTTCAAATAATTGTTAACTAATAGTAGAAACTAAATACTTGTTAATAATAAATATATATTTAATAAATTTCAATTTATTTGAATCAAACTTGCTAATCGTGAAAAATGTAAAAACTAATTCGTATCAAATTGAAATTTCCATACATGATTTAAATTCACGGAATAAAATTAAATTAATGTCAAAGTTTTTTTCTTAAAGAAGACAATTTAAATAAATGAAGACACGATTCTACCAATTTGTCTGTTCAGAAGCACATAGAAACATATTTGGGGTATTCACAAAGTAGTCATAAAGTCATATGTTTTAAAATATTAACACAAAAAAATATGACTGCTGTCAACATCCGCATTAATTTAGTGTGCTATTTGAAAAAATTCATTCAGCTGATAAGAAAAAATCATTTATAAATATTTGATATCGAAATGCTAAAAATAAATTGAAAAACAAAATAATTCGACTTTTCAATATAGTAAATAATAAATTACCTATAAATGTAATAAGTCCCTTTTCAATTAAAATTATAAAATTGTTATTTTGGCAAAAAACATTGTTGAAATGAATATAATCGAAAACAGCTGTTGCCAGTGATAGGTGCTGAATATTTTTTTAATTAACTATGAGTCAGATAAGTTACACAAAGAAAATTGTATATTGTTCGATGCTGTGATATTTTCTTTCTTAATTGCTATATAATATAAAGTAATAGAAGTGTGAAGGATTGTAAAATCTTTTTTTTAATTTTTATATCATTTATAAGAGGCGGCTTGTATATAATCGCCGTCTCGACTAAAAAGTTTCGGCGAATGATTAATTTAATTAATTAGTTTTCTTTATTAAAAAACTTGTTACATAAAATTTCATAAAACCAATTTTTCAAAATGTAGCAAGAATTGCATGTGTTTAATTAAAGAGACTTGTAGTAGAGACTTGTAACGAACACGTAAAATAAAAATTACTCTAAATTTTACAAATTACTTTGTCAAAGACTTGAACATGGAAAAAAATTAAAAACAGATGCTTTAGAAGTAACAATCTGCAAATTTATTAATTTTTATACGTCTGTAACAAATTTAAAAAAGTCTTTCATATCATTTGCTATGTTAACAAATCTTGAAAAATTTTTGGAAATAATGTGCTACAATCTGTCAATGTGACATTACACATGTTTAGATTAAATCGATTACTTTCACGACCACAGAGCACACGAACATGGTGATATGGCCGTCGGTGTCGCCAACAAAAAGTCACCTGATTAGTTAAGTCTACTTGATAAATATACTATGAGCAGATCCATGGCAAGAAATTAAAAATAAATGAGTGCCGAAAAATATTTAATTTTATTTTATAAAAGAGAAAAGAACACAAAAACTCTCGTTTTAAAATGTTACATTTTGAATAAGTGATTTCATTTTCATGAAACTAAAATATTTCAATGTGGCAACAGTGAAATGTGTATTACAACAACAAAGAACTTTGAAATAATTAAGTAACCGAATTCAACTCCATTTCTAGTCTTTTGTCTTTTGAGACCTGCTGTCGTCCATTTGTTTTAAAAGTGCTAATGGCTTTCAATACTAAATATTCTAAAATAAAATATATTTAAGCTGTCAGTTCCTGTACATTTCTAATTATAATGTCTTTCCCAAATCAAGTAAAATGGCCATAGCGACAATGGTGGCCTTGTATGTCGCTTTTACGGTTGCCATATTGTTGTTGATTAATTTCTACCTAGTGTGGCTTGTAGCTTGTCGTCGGCTATCTGTTCAAAACAGCAGTTTTTCAATTTTAAAAGCAAAAGAAGCAACACAACATCGAAATTTGTTATCACTTTTTATGAGTGATTTTTTTTGGCATCTGGCTGGTATTTCTAAACTCAAATATTTTATAGAATTCAATTTCTATAAACGTTTGCTCAAAGTGATTTTAATTGAATAAACTTCAAATGGAGTTGCACTAAGCAAACTAATTTCCCTTTTCCCTTTAATGGTCAACTACTCAAAACTATTAATTAATTGTATTTTAAATTTTTAAATGTCTTACTAGAATTCATTAACCCATGCTAAAACGTAACCAAATCATGAAACATGAATTGGTTCTTAGCACTAATTTAAATGACGACTCGTTTTGTTAAATGTGAACACATGCTCGCCAGTGGCACCCCTGCGTTAAAATCATGCGTTCTTCAGCTAAGTTGAACCAGTTCATTTGCAAATGAACCCATGTATTAACTATTTCTTGTGAATGTATTTTTTTGCTGGTATAGAAAAGTCATAAGTAACACTGTCGCGATTTTTTTATATATTTTTTTTTTACTAAATTCTCTAAGCAATACTCAGTGGGAACACACCAAATTTGGTTTACATATTCTTTCTTTGTAGCATTATCAATCACTATACACAAAAACTCCAATTTGGAAATAAAAATGAGTTGGGGCTTTTCTATATTAAAGTAACGACGATATGTTCCTATGTATGCACATGCTTCTGTTGTAGTTTTCTTAAATTCATTTTCTTATTATTGCAAACATGACCCATTGTGTCGATGTGACTGCGTATTAATGAATTTTTTTTACGCTGTACGAAATGCATATTAATTCGAAATTTAACTTTATCTCTTTTGCAGAGGTTTTGTCACCACATCGTCCACCAGCACCACCAACAGAATATTTTCAATTTAATATTGGCGGTTATGATCCAGCAAATTTATTGCGAACAAATCCTGATGCTCCAGCACTAGAAGGTTATATTGGTTGTGTACGTGGCTTAAAGATTGGCTCCAATCTTATTGATTTAGCTGACATTAATGAAAGGAATATTGCAGCCAGTAAGTAAAAACATGCAAAAGTGTATGTATAAATTTATGAATATTCTGTATATGGACGATTGTTTGGGTAAGAGTTTGGTGTGAATTTTTGCTAAAGGAAATATCAATGCGCCGAAATACTCGTATTGCATATGCAAAATTGCAACACCAGCCAGCAAACGGCTTAAGTAACAAATATGAATGCATATTGTTGTACCCTCGAATGCATGTTGACATCATGAATTTATTATCCTTTACAATATTTGTTTGCAATTTCCTTTATGGTTATCCCGTTGCGTTCAAGAATAGAAAATGCATACATTACACATCCAAATGTAAGACAGTATCAATACATACATGCATACGTACATACAAACAGACACACAGATGCGTACATACAGATGTATGTGTATATTATCTGTACTTATGTGTGTATTTTGTGTACTTTTTGAGATGAATATACCGACTAGATGGGCAAACTTTCTGCAATTGTGGGCCATACAAAGGAACGAAAGTAACATGTACAAATGGGGGCAGATGTTCCATTCTAAAACGGTCCAGAATTGTTGATTTTTCCTTTTTATTTTAATTAAATTCTCAATATTCTTAAAACTCAAGGTCGTATATGATTTCAGTAAAATTTTCTTTTAATTTATTTCGATATTTCGCGACTACTTTCTGTAGTTTTTCATGAAAAATGTTTTATTATTAAAAAAAATTGGAAAAAAAAATTTCTAATGAAACTGCACAAAGAAGTAGCGAAATATCGAAAAAAGTTAAAAGAATATTTTGAATATAATTGTTGATTTTTTTATTTCTTTTAAATATATTTGAGATTTCGTAAAGTTTTTTGTGAAAAATTTGCAAAAGTTTGTTGTTAAAATATTTAAATATTTTGGACACGGATTCCAACTCAAGCTCAAGCAAATAAACCTTCATTGATATTTAATAGTGAAACCTTTGTTGACCTTTTTTAATTTCATATAATTTGATTTCGTTGTTCTAAGAAATTTGCCAGAACAGAAATTAAGCCGTTGACTTCGGCTATTAACAAGCGACTTATGTATGTATACCAGGGTCCAAATTACGGCATTCGATATCGAATGAAATTCCTATACACTTTAATAAAATTTTGTTTGAAATTTTGATTCGTAATTTGGACCCAGTACTTGCTCGTGGTTCACTCACATCGAGTTTGACTCATCAAGTATTGAGTTTTTTTTGGAAAGAAAGAGCGAAAGTTAATTTTTGCTTTTCTTTTCTTATTCGTAATATTCTAAATGAAATTAAAAACGAGTGAAACGTGAGGAAAAAAGTTTTCGAGTATGAATGCAAATACAGGCTCAAAGGAAAATTTCATAAAAACTGATAAAAATAGAGATGCTGCTATAAAACTTAACTAACCGCGCCTCAGCAGCGTTCTTTCAGAATTAACAGCACTCTACACAGAAAAAAAAGCTCGTACTAAATTTAAGTTTTTTCTACTTAATATTAATACGAGTCGTACTTAAAAATTCAAACTCAATAGTGCTTAAAAAAAGTCGAAAATTCTTAAAATAAGTAAAAAAATTCCTAATTCAAGAAAACAAATTTAATTCTAATAATTCTCAAAAGGTTTTTACGAGTTTTTGTATAAAAATGAAGGATTTTTTTTAGCATTTTCAAAAATTTGTTTAAAGGTCTATTGAATGCGTTGGTATAATCCACTAACGAAAAGTACATATAGACTAATTTCACCATACTTCAAGAATATGTGTATGTTTGAAAAATTAAATAAAGTCTTTTAATCCAACATACAAGTTACAAAAGCTTAAATCAAGCAAATTTGAGACTTCATTCGATCTCGGTGTTTCTTAAATCAATCTCGTTTTCGGGTTATTACAACTGCGGATTCGGGTTTAAATATGGCTAAAAGTAAGTATTTAGCGCTAGAATTAAGTTTTCTGTACTTGATTTAAAAAAATCTGTACTAAGCGTGCTTTTGACACCTCTTGGGATTGATTTAAGCACGGATGATTGATTTTTATTTTGAGTGTATGCCTTTCCAAAGAGAAAATAGCAAACAACGTTAATAAGGATCTTAGTAGACTACGTGTTACTTTTCACAAAGAAAAAACCCTTAATGTTGGCACTGTTAACAAAAATAAAAGACAATGAGATTTGAAAGTTCGCAAAATATTACCCATCTCTGGCCCAAAACTCTAAATCTTCAATACGGTCAACCGCATGCTTAAGTACAAGCAAGTGAAATTAACAAACGTTAATGGGATAAAAATGGCAATATGCCCCAGAGCATTCCATTGCACTCTGATGCAAAATGTCAGTATCCACTTCCCCAAAGAACATTTGAATACTTTTCTAAATTGAATTTTTCGGCAAGGAAATCCTACATAAACTACTTGTTAGTACAACGATATTTTCAAACATTATCGAAGACGACAATATCTAAAGTATAGCATATGGAGAGAAATAAAATTCGAACACATTACAAATACACGAGTACTTATATGTATGCATACTTATAAGTAGCTGTGGCAATACGGAAGAGTAGCTTAAGTCGACTTAAGCACTCGAGTTATATCAATATGAATAACGTATAAAGGGGTACTAAATGATCTATAAAAAAGTATTATTCTGCAGGAACTCTGAGGAAAATTTAAACTTTTAAAATAATTGAATTAATATAATTTATACTCTCATAGAGAAATGTGTTTTCGCATTGATCTGACATCAACGCTATGACAAATATCATTAATAAAACAAAAGCAGACATCAATCTGATGACAAACGTTGTCATTGAATTTTCTCAAAGTTTAAGTGTCATCTACATTGCGACCTTAAAAATGCAGAGCTGATAATCTAAAAATTTTCTAAAACCCAGTACAGCATACATTCACAGACAAAGGATTAAAGAAACTTATCGTATGACCTCGCCCCATTATATTGATGACATATGTGATGGCTAGGCCAATCGGTGCCTCCGTAGCCTAGTGAATGAGCATTAGCAATAGAACCGAACCATTCGTATGTGGAATAGACTTTCTGAAGAAGTTTTCCTTCTCAACTCCGATGTTGGAAAGTTCAAATAAGTGTAATAAAAACTACTCCTCTATCAGGGTGAAGAGAGTTATATTTTGTCTGAGGGTGGCGATGGCTGAAATAATTAGTACTTTGACTGCAAAACCAAAGTTGTGGGGTTCGATTCCATTGTCAAACTAAAGCTATGTTCACACAATTGTCAGATTGTACAATATTGTAGGATACGGCAATATGGTGGCAATGCACTCACAACTAAAAATTGTTACCATCTGGTAATTTTTCTGTTCACACTATTGAAAGAAAACCATACAATTTCATTGGCACACAGTTCTGCGACAATAAATTTTTTGCCAATAATAATTGTGTGTTCACACGGTTGTCAGATTATTGTATGGCAAAAGCTGCCAGATCCGATGTTAAACATTGTACCTAAATATTTATGGGCAGCATTGCCAACAGAAATATTTATCTGCCAATAGTGTTATTGTACGGTGTACTAAATGAAGCACATGCGACAATAACAAATTACTGTAAATTGTGTGTCAATGGAAATGAGGGGTGTTCTCACGATTGTCAGAATTGTGACAATATTATTGGCATACAATGCACCGACAATACATTTTGTGACGATGTTGCCACACAAAAATTGTGTGTTCACAGTTTGTAACAATTTTTCTGTCAATATTGTAGTAAATGACAATCGTGTGTACATACCTTAAGTCAAAAAAATACTTCACATTTGTCTGACGTGCATTAGTATGCGTAAGAATTAGTAGCAGGCAATCATTACCTGATAGTTAATTTCCTTAAAAGATCAAGTCATTTCTCTGATATCGGTGTTTCATTGCATTTATGACAAACCGATGCTAAAAAATATCATGGCATCGAAAGCAACGATACTTATGATAACATTAAAATCCAATTACATCAGCGTTATGACGGTTTTTCTAGCAGTGCAAAAGTCTAATTTTTCTGAGTTTAAAACTGGGAAACTCTTCCATATTGCCACAGATTTCATTCAATTAAAAATTTAATTTAATCATGCGTGAGCATGAAGACTGTTTCATATTTAGTTTCTGCTATAAAATAAAATGCCTCGAATTTAATTAATATAAAATGTGTTCTTAATGTCGGTCGCTTTAATTACATCCTTCAAAACGTCTAGATATCTTAAGGAATTTTAAAAATTTCTTTTATTGCAGCTATAGATGGTGTTCTTGCGAATTGTCAAATCAAATGTGATGCTGAGCCGTGTAAAAATGGCGGAATTTGTAAAGAGAATTTCGCCAAACAAGAATCATCTTGTGACTGTGAACACACCAGCTTTTTAGGAGAATTTTGCATGGAAGAGAAGGGTGCCGATTTCAGTGGTGAATCAACGTTACAGCGTAAATTTGAATTGGCAGGCAAAGTCGATTATGTACGTTTGCAGTTGGCCTTTTCGTCGTTGGATTTAAGGCGTGCCAATCGTGTCATGTTGCTATTGCAAACAGCTTCCGATCGCAGTTATTATCTTATGATTGCCATCACTGCTGATGGTTATTTACTGTTCGAAGAGGATCGTGAGGGTCCAGCTGTGGGTGCTCGCATCGATAGAAATTTTCTTAACAATGCACGCCACTCGATTTATTATCACCGTAATGCCACTGAAGCTACACTGCATATAGACCGCGAACAGGTGCCATTGGCGGCAATTAGTGCCAGAGCTTTAACACCATCCGCTGAAATGAGTGCTAATCGTGTGCAAATCGGTGGTATTAACACAACGGATACACGTTTTGCTGTGTTCAAAAGCTACAGTGGTTGTTTGTCCAGTAAGTATGCGCAAGTATTTGTATGTGTGTAGTACACATGCCACTTAATTAAGTACAGCAGAGTTACGTTCACAAGTGTGTTATAAAGAGGTGTTAAGTAACAATCACTTTGGACGCATAATCAGATCATAAACATAAAAAGCTCTTCATACCAGCAAGACTCGCATAAACGTGCATCTCTCACTGGGCCTTGTTGCTGAAAATGTGAAGGCTGAAAATGTGATGGTTTTTTTTACAGGTTTTATTAAAAAACCTTTTACAAGTTTATTAGCGCTGGCAAACTAATAAAAGCAACTCCTACTTGTTTGCTATCACCTCGCCATTCTCCTTCTAAATGAACAGTTTGTGTGTGTGTGTGTGTGTGTGTGTGTGTGTGTGTGTGTTTTTAAACCTCTAAAACTGCATAGACATAAAAGAAAAACACAATTTTCCTTTTTTCCGCCCCTAGAACACATAGACACATTCTTTAGTTTACGATATGAACTTCAATAAATTTCAGCGAAATGGCTATTAATTCTTAAAGCTTCGACAAGTTTTTGAAATGGGTTGAAATAGTAATTTTTTTCTAGTCAAAAACTAAAGTCGCAAAAAAGAAAGATATTTATAGGTTAATTTGGCCAATATATATTTCGAAAAGAAAGGTTTACATTTATAAAACGAATTTCATTTGGGTTCAATAACATTTAAATTTATCCAGCGCAGACTTAAAGAAATTTTTAACAGAAATAAATGTCTCAGTCAACAAGCCAGCTTAAACAATTCACATGATGCTGGGAATACATTCGAGACGAACGACACAAGATTCCGAACAGCTGTCTCAGAAGGTCGCCCAAACTGACCATAAAATGGAAGGAGTACGCGATTGACTTTCTTAACCGAACATGAATTTTGATAGTAAAATTTAATAATCTGCAAGCGCTGTTCGTTTGTAAGTCGATTCATGGTTAAATTATAGACCAAACTGAACATGTTTAACAGAAACAGCTGATCTGCTAAAAACAGTGTTGCCAAAAAGAAAATTGCTAAAAAAAAATTACAGTTTATTAATTAGAATCTGGTTATGGATAAGTTCCAATTCTACAATAATTCTAACTTTATTTCATTTATTCTATCGAAATGCAATTGAATTGTTAATACTTCATTTGCTTTACGTTGAAATAAGTAATAAAGTCACATGATTTATACATATTTATAAATTTTGTAGAATAAAATCATTTTCAGTTGTTGTTGTTATTCTTATTAACTTCCTGAGAAGTCGAAAATATACAGTTACTTAAATTTCGGAAATAGATCGAAAGTAGTTCATAAATAACGACTTCTAATATTGTTCACTGGGAACGAAGACTGTTTAAATTATTAAAGTGTTCATATTTTTCTCACTATATCGCAATCCCGGCAGAAATTTGAATTTTTTTAAACTAATTTCCAGATATTTACATACAAGTAAATCAATATATTATGAAACCTTTGGAGGAGTACATGTTCTTTACAAAATCTGGCGCAGACAATATAACAGTGATCAATCCCCAAGGGGTACGCAGTGCCCAGTGTGTGGCTAAATTTGATATAACAGAGCAGCCTTCGCAAGAACCCATGGTCAATGTCAGTTCGGTAAGTAAAATTCTAATAAATCTAAATGTTCTATAATGCAAACTAAGCACTGCAGCGAGTTCTCCAAATAAAGATTCCCTTAAAATGTGTGAAATATTTTCTGCAATATTATTTTTTATATTCTTAATTTATTTCTCTTGGGAGGAACATGTTTTTAATAACGTTTCTGTCCATTTAACACAATTCTGCGTTAAAGAGTGCCGAGAATTGGGTAGAGGAACCACCGCAACGTATACCGTATGTAGCGAAATATGTGTACGATGAATCCACAAAGGAAGACTCTACACAAGTGGTTTTCATAACGCTAACATCCCTGTTCGTGATCATTGTTATTTGCTGTCTAATCGAGGTCTATCGCAGCCATGTTGCATACAAAAGGCGTATTGAACGCGAAACAGATGAAGATATTATTTGGTCGAAGGAACAGGCCACAAAAATGCATGAAACACCCAGCGCAACAGGACAAGCGTATGTCTACAAAGCGGTAAGACGATCTGCAAGGCAACTATGTATGGCCTACTAAACTAGCCACGTTCATATGTGTTTTATATCTTTAACAGTTGCCAATCGATGAGAAGAAACCAGGTAATGGTGCACCTTTAGTGGGCATACTTAAAAATGGCAATAGTGCCAGCAATGGCAGCATTAAACGTAACGACGATTTACCACCGCCACAAATTGAAACGTGTATTGAAGAAGGCAATGAGGAGCAGGCTGAGGAGCCTGATAAGCCACCGCAAGAATCAACAGCAATCAATGGAAGCCAAAATGAAGCCAAAGTTGAAGAACAACCAAAGACACAAAACACCGATAATACAGAAAATGTAGAGGATTTCGTTAACACGTCCGTAGATAAAGGTAACGTAGCTGTTTAAACAATAAAAACTATGAAATTGTGTAGCAGGACTAGTAAACAATTTTAATTTAAGATCTCCCCACCAAAGAGTCTCCTGATGTTACGGACTCTCAACATGTTAAACACTCGAACTCTGCTCCGTCTTTAATGGATCTTAAAGAGAATAGTTTAAGAACTTCGGCTTCATCGTCGACATTAGATCAATCAACGGTAAGCATAACCACTTCCTTATCCTCCTTCGATGACATTGTATTCCTTAATAAATTGGCCCCCCTCTGCACGATGAGTGATGAAGAAAGTCTTTAGTTAAACTAATTATTTATTAATTTATTTATTATATTTATATATACGAGTACTTGTTATAATTGCCAAATATGTAGTATAATGTATGTTTAATATTGTAAATCTGCTTACTTGTTCAACCTAGATTTCATGAATTTTATTTATTATTCAAACCAAGGGGATGCGGTGAATGTTAAATCGAAAGCGCAAGAGAAATGCGAATGATAAACAAAGTTTCAGCAGTTGCAAGTAATAACTTTCATTTAAAAAAAATACATAAAAATAAATGCGAAAAATTAATTATAAATTTTCGTTATGCGAAATAGAACTCTAAATTTTAGCTTTTCCAATTGTGGAAGCAAAGACTAATAAAAATTTATAAATGAATTTCGTAAAACAGATTTATTTGCTTTCCAAATGAGATTGTGTAAAACGAAATTAATAAATTTTACTATATAGGAATGTGCAATAATAAACTGAGTTATTGCGAAAGTCAAAGCGACCAGTATTATTCAACTACTTCGCGCGAATGATAACAAATACGAGGTCAGTAATAAACCCAGCTTTTAAGAATAAGAACGTTAATAATAAATTTGTTTTTTGCAAAGACGCATACGAATTCAATAACAAATTCAGCAAACGAATAAAACTGCAACAACAGTTTATAATTTTGGGCGAAAGCGAAAGCGGATACCAATAATATACGAATTTATTAATAATTTTAGTTGTTCAATAGTCGATAAAACTATATACATATGTATCTATGTATGTATGTACTCGAATATAAAATTCAAAAAATTTATAAACGCCGGTTTTAAACCCAGGTTTGAACCCGGTTATAGACTTTGACATCACTCAATAGATGTGCCACAAACCCCCTTTATACAATATTCACAAGGACAACAATATTCGTGGTTTGCTCTCGCATTCGTAGTTCGTACACCAACAATGATTGCATCCACTTGATTCGCCATACAAAATTTTGAGAGCGAACAATGTTGGTTCATTCTGAACCAAGTACGAACCACACAGAAATTAGTAGTATCTCTAATTTTGATAACAAATTATCGTTAGTTTATCAGAACTATTTGAAAAAACAGCGTATAAGTTAAAATAAATTAAAGCATTTGCAAAAATAATAAAAATAAATAATAATAATAATAATAATAAAAATAATGCAGAAAATATAGAAAAATGAAAAATAAAAACCTTTGAGTTTAAATATATAGATTGTTATAATAATACAAATAATAAAAAAATGGCATCGTACATATTCATATGTATAAAAAATGCAAAAAAAGAAGGAAATTGAGAAAACGAAATACCAACATGAACAGTCGTATGAACATCATGGTTGGTAATCGTGTTTCAGAGAGCGAACCAATTGGATTACGTTGCAGTGTGAACATGGCATTAGAAAGCCAAAGTTATAGAATAAAATGAAAGTTATAGACCGGGTTTCGAAGCAGGTTGCGAAAGGCTTTTAAAGCCGGTTTAGAAGCGATTTTAAACTATTTTCATATTATTGCCTTTCAAATAATACCGGTTTGAGGCACAAGGGTTGGATGGCTTCAAACTCATTAACCGGTTTTAAATCCGGGTTTCCTTTCGGGTTTTAGTTGACGACTTGATTTTCCGAGACCGGGTCGGGACACATTGGTTGTGTAGGATGGTTTCAAAGTATATAACCGGTTTTAAACCCGGGTTGAAAACGGGGTTTTTCCGGTTTCGTGCCGGTTTTTTGTTGAATATTTTTGATTTTATTTTGATTAACACTTCGAGATCTTTTTATATATTTATACAGAGTGAATAAACTTCGCCTGACTGATTCTCGCAGAATCACAATTATGTATGTCGCGGTATGAGCTGTAACTCCATCTTACTGGAACCATATGTCAGGATTATTGAGAACTTCCTCACGTAAAAAATTTTCCCACATTGCCAATATACCGCCGCGGAGACCCTTCCTGGTTCTCCAGCATTATTTTCGAAAAAATATGAACCGTCTGCAAACCGTTCATGTGAGAGATGCTGTAATTATCGCTGATGCAGTGCCCTAGGATTATGGGTACCCCAAATTCGGCAGTTCAATTTATTAACATATCCATTTAAATGAACACGTGCTTCATATGCTCAATATGAGATTGTTCGAAATGTTTGTGCAAATGAATTTTCATACAATTTATAACAGTTCATTTGCACAGCTTGTCTGGCTTTTAAGTGGTTTTATGAGGACCCTTTATATTTAAAAAAAAATAATGCAAAAGAAATTTCCTTTGTTTTGTCATCGCAGAATATTGTGCAATATTTTTATAGCATAAAAATTTTAGTTTTTCAAATATGAAATATATTTTTTGTACTTGTAACCAAAAAAACGAAAAAAAATATGTCGTTCGAACTGCAAATGACCAACATTCACCGCATTCCTCACAAAAAATTAAGTCTAATATTTATACAAATGTAAATATATACTGTTCTAAAGCTTTTGTATTTCTGCACCGCTAACTTTACCCATTGTGCAGTGGCTAGTGTAGTGTAAAAGGGCCTTCTGCAAAAACGATTGGTTTTATTTTAAACAAAAGTGCAATGCATTTCTTGCCCTAATCATTTGAAACAATTGCACTTTATTGTTTCACTACAAATCCAAAGTGTAATGCACTTTCCGAGAATTTAAATCACTATTAAAGTGTATTTCCAATATATAATTCGTACTCTAAACCTACATTAACTTAACAATCGTTTTTGCATACGAACTTCCCCATCTTGACTTGAATTTTCTCTCTTTTCATTTTCCAAATGTATAATTATCCCAAGAATTTATACTGTTTTACGTAAAAAAAAACATTTAGTTAGTGCTATTTAAGTAAATATATGTATGTATGTATGTTTTTCTATGTACCAGTATGTATCTGTGCGCTTGTAAAAATCCGCCATTTCGCATTCAATGCCGGATAATGTGTTTTATAAATATTTTTCCTACTTACATGCCATACACAATACCAGAAAGCATGTTATCGAACATTTAATTTAGCAAATATTTTGAACATTTTAACAACAATTATAATTACAATATTCTAATGTAAATTACAGTGATTGCTGACATGTGTTTGAATAGAAGTGAAGTGTGTAATTTTGACTAACCTTTTGAAATATATTTAGAATTTTAATGTATGCAGTAGCAAAAGATTTTTGTCAGTCGATTGAATGAGCATTGTTTGGCTGGTATTGAATGTTGGAACAGTGGGACGGAGGGGAAAACTAATGGTAAATAATGTTGTATAAATAAAAGTCATAGCGGAAGACCTTTCATATTTGATTTATCATTTATACATTCATCGTGGGTAAAACAAGAAATGTGTACAGTGAAAACTCTTAAAATCGAATAGGTCATATAATAGAACAAATTTCTTAAATCGACGTTTTTCACAATTGTTTCTACACAAATTACATTCTCGTAACCGACAATGAAGACTCAACCTTTAAAAATTTCCGTTCAAAATATCTCTGCTAAGAGGACAAAAGTGTTAAGGAAGCAATAGGAGATGTATTAAATGAAAAGTTGCCTCCATATTTAAATTTAAATCGGTATTTGGCCTGTTAAAGTCATGTGTTACGAATGGTTAAAAACAAATTGCAGATTTGCAAGCTTTTTGTTAACGAAAATTTAATTTTTTTTTTATCTTGGACCAGCACTCGGGAAATGTCCCCTACACATGCGGTGCATTGTGCTGGAACTAGAGGAAAGGAATAGTAGGAGAAATTAAATGGAATAAAAAAAATTAAAAGCAGTTGTAAACTCGACAAAGTAGCGGCCGAGCACTTATAGACTGTTATTTTAATTAAGGTGATTATCCTTCTAGTTTATTGACGTCTTTTTATATTAATAACACTAATTATGTACCTACAGCTTAATTAATTAGTGTTATTAATTAAGTTGATTTTTTGATATAAAAGAAAAAAAAAACTTCACATAGAAACAGATGTTTTCACACTTGTAAATATACAGCACTTATTTACCAGGGATTTTCAGCGTTGCAGAAAAGTTCATTTTAATGCATTATATTCTTCTATATGATATTTATAAAATATTTACAACAACATCAAGGTTTCCAAAATTATTTCACATGGAAGAGTGAAAAGCTCAAGAAAATGTTCCTTGTAATGTTCTGAATAAATCTTTTTGAAGACGTCGCATACTAAAAATGTAATTAATACACGATTTTCTATGTCCGTTACAGACGTAAACTTTTGAAACGCCGATGCACATATAGCTTTTCTTCTGCACCTCTACTGGAATCGGTTGGCAGAACCTTATTATTTTTTTTCGTGGTTTTTAAAAAAAAATTAAAATTCTTTCGAAACTCTTACCATTAGCTCATTTACTCAGCGTTAGTCAAAATTAATTACGATTATTTATCTATGTTTGTTTTATGGTTTAGCTGGTCTATATACGCATTTCATTTGGTGCTGATACCAACATCGTCAGTAGGCCTTCAACCAAATTCCTGAAAAAAGCTAAAAAATTTCACATGTTTATACATGAACTTACAAAAAATATTTGAGAATTACGAAATATACAAACAAAACAAACCAAGCAGCTTCTTTAAAAAAAATTTTTTTTCCACCACAAACATTTTATTATTCAATGTAAATCGATTTAATTTTTACAATTATTCGACCTTCAGTTGACTACGATTGTATTTAAAATGTAAAATGAAACACGTACAGACCAGATGAACCGTATAACATACATAGATAAATAATAGAAAGAAAATGTGTGCAAATATTTGGTAATTTTAAAGCCTTAACTCTGTAAAACAACCAGACGAGTCCTTCAAGGGATCGCAAGTTTCCTTTCTTAACTTACTACATACTAAGTTCCATTTTAAATAAAATAACAAGGAATTCTTGTGTGGCAAGTTGTGTTGTGCACAGCTCCTACTTCAGAAGTTTTATGACAAATGCCAAAGTGCCGGTTTCTAAATTCTAAAGTTTCAGCATTGTACAACACTTTCATTAACTGTCTAACTGATGTTCGTTTAGTTGCTTGAATTAAGATTTCATAAGATCCTTTTGTCTCTTGCATGACCGTACATTTAAAAGAATTTAAATTATTTAACACAACCATTTGCCTGAAACAAAACAGCATGCGAACAAATGATGAAATTAAACAAAAGCCAAATAACAACAATCAAAATAAATAACGAAACAATTTTAATAAAACTAGTCGACAATTTTATACAAAATTGCAGAACAACACTCCACCCAACACTGATAGAATAGATCGTAAACCATCAGTTAAGCGTCAAGTATCGTGGGGACCACCCACGATAGCTGAAGCTGATGCAGAAACGGTAAAAGTAAAAAAAGTTTCCGCTAAACAAAATGGCTTCTATAATGGCAATAGTAATTCTAATGGTGGCAGTACTAATAACAATAAGGGCGGTTGTGGTGGCAGCGGTGCTGGTGGTAACAATTATTTAAGAAGTAACTAAAGAAAAACAAATTAAAAAAAAAGAATAAATTAAATTACTAACCCCACAAGTGATTGAAAAAAGATACCCAGAAACGGATATTAAAAATAAGTTTTCAGTTTATATTGTCACACCGAACTAAAAGAAAATACGAACAACTGTTGGCAAGACTGACTGACTGACTGACTGACTGATTTGCAAATTCTGATTTTCCCCCACCAACATCAGAATTCACTCATTCGTTCACTCGCATTGAAATCTCTTAAAATTCTGTGTTACAATATAAACAATCCTTCACTAAATTAAGTTAAAAAGAAATTACTTTAATTTGTAAATAGTATAATTTGTGATATAATTCTTTTGAGTAAAAAAGTAATAAAAATAAGAAAGTAAAATAAATAAAAAAAACAAAATTTAGTGCTTATTTGAAGGGAAATGTTTTGTTTACGGGTGAACAAAAAAAAAATCAATTACTTATTATATGGGTGTAATTATTTCAATTTAGAAATAAAATTGAGAAGAAAAGCTACTTTTGCGCACTTTTAATATTTAACAAGTAACAAGTTTTTTACTTGTCAATAGATGTATTAAACTGAAATAAGTCACCACATTCAATCTGAACGATGTTTGTTATCAAACCAATTTTATATCGATAGAAATATGTTAAAAAAAAATAATTAAAAAATTAAACAAAATTTGAATCAAAAATTTTGTAATATCAATTAGAAAATTAATTAGAGTTTCAACTGTTAAGAAATTAATTGCATCAATTAAATAATTATTGTTGTTTTAATTGAATTAATTTTCAATTAAATTTTTAATAATCGGTAGAAAATTATTTTTAATTTTTTTTTCGAGATCCCGCACTCAGGAGATGACCCCTACACAAATGGTACATTGTGCCGGAACTAGGAAATAAGGTTTTGGGAGAAAGAGTAGAGGGAGTAGTGTTTATTGATATGCGATTTGAATCTTCCCACGTCAACGGTGACGGGAAAGACCTCTGCGGGTAGTCCTTTCCATTTTCCCTGTAATGCGTAGTACGAGTCAAATCTGCTGCCAAATCGACCACAAATGGATGCGCGGCTAATGATGAACGCGTTGTGCGCGTTCCTGATTTCGTTAGAGCATATCCCATTATAGTAACGATAGAACAACGAAACGCACCCCACGTTGCGACGATGCTTTAGATAGCCATTAGAATGGGCTACCCTAAAGTCCTCAATGAGATTCTTCGCACTCTCCTATAACACGGTCGGTGCGTCCCCACGTTGCGACGATGCTCAAGAGAGTCAATAGAGTTGGCTACCCTACTATCCCCAATAAGCTTCTTCGCCCTTTCCTGTACACGGTTCTGAAAGAAGTTGTTATCTGCTGCAAACAATTTCTTTTAAACTGCAACGATCATATTTGGTATACTGGCTGCCATTAAGTTTTTTTATTTCGAATTGGAAATTAAATATTTTCAGATTATACAGGGTATTTTAAATGTTCACCCCTATCGCGAATAAGAAGTGAATATTTTTCTTCCCATGAAATTTTCGTTTCCCTAGAGGTGAAAATTGGTACCATGAAGTTAGTGTGGAATTTTATTCCCGTTATCATTCTTGGTTCATGATTGCAATTTTAAGAAAACAGGGATATAATTCAAGGGAAAAAGTATTAACGTATTTGAATGATTAATTCAGATCTTAAGATGAGATATTTTCCATTTGTACGCTACAAAAGTATTTATTACGATGCTTGATAGTGAATTATTTATTTTAGCAACAACGAAATCGTTTTTTCGGCCACTCATACTCAGCGTATCCATAAGTAAATATTTATTTTTTTTCAAAGTTTTTCTGATGTCAAAAAGATTAAAAGTTTTTTGAGCTTAAAGAGCAATTTTTTTTAAATATGATATTTAGTACTTTAAAAAGACTATTAATTGAAGTTTCTATTCATTAAACCTGCCGATAAAAGTATTTCTCAATCAGCGAAATCCTTCCAAATGTCTTTGACCCGACGACTGATGGCCACTGGCGAGAATTGCGTCGCTTCAATTTTAAAGTATACAATTTATTGGAACAAGAAAATTTTGAAATGTTTTAGGATATAATTTTGAATGGAAGTCGTTTCGTTTGCTTCTGAAGCTTTTCGTTGTTTAAAATATAGTTTATGCAATATGCCAATGCCAACAGCTAACGTCGAAAATAAAGAACTAATTAGATACCGCAAACATTAATTTTATGGTATTTTAAAAACATTTTCAAATTTTTAATAATAGAAAAAAATTAATAAAAAGTTTAATAAACATTTCGTTACCTTCAGAGGAAAGTCCAACTTAATAAATTTTATAGAAGACTGCAAAACACTTTTTTTAATTTTTTATATTTAAAATTTCTTAACACTTGTTCTTTAACATTATTGGATTTAGGACTTTTATATATCATTGCAAAACAATAACTAACCGAACGAAAGAAAATTTAAAATCAATCAATAAGAACCTACACAGGCTAAACTTTTATTTCTTATTTTAATTATATTTCTTTTTGAGGTCTTTTTGGTCTTTTTTATGAAAAATTTTTTTAATCATTAATTTTGAGTATTTCGCTACCAAATAAGTAGCATCATCAGGAAATAATAATTTCTATTCTTATTATTCTTAATTTAATTTTTATTTCTTTTATTTGAAACGAAAAAAAAAATTAATTCAACAAATTTTAAAACTTTATTATCGTCACGTTTTCCCGATACTACATCAGATTTACAATAACCAATATTAGGAATTTTTTCCTGCAAACGATGTATTTTTGTTTACTGTATTGCCCTGCATTAAAAATAGCATTTTCAAAAAATGTGGACTTAACTTCTGTACGACTGAACGTAAGGAAATGTATAATGTTAATCCGAGTATAACAAATTTACAAACTGATGTA
Source organism: Dexiosoma caninum (assembly GCA_963924685.1). Lineage (NCBI taxonomy): Eukaryota > Metazoa > Arthropoda > Insecta > Diptera > Tachinidae > Dexiosoma > Dexiosoma caninum. Next base: position 15,643,959 of record OZ004729.1, on the reverse strand, counting down.
TGTAAATAAATATTTTAACTGAATTTTAATTAAAAAAAAAATATTTATTTCAATAAAAGCAGATTTTCCATAGGAAAATAAGATTTTTATTGTTCGATATGAAGATTTTGCAAAAAAAAAAAGAATTTGGCAACACTGCGCTCACTTTAAAACATTTCTATAATTTGTAGTTAATTTTGTTCTCTCATTTAAAACAACCCACTTCTTACTCTCTCCTCGTATACTCCTCAGTACTTTTATGAGCGTGAATGTGTTTAATCGTAAAATATTTTATTTACACTTGGCCAACATAAAAGTGTTACTTATGATGCAGTCAAGTGTAATTACATGTCACTCATACGCCATAAAGAACGCAATGTGTAGCATAAAACAACAACAAACAACAATTTTCGTTATTATGAATATTTGCTGTATTTCTTTACTACTGCAATATAATGTTTTCAAAAGCAGAAAAAAAACAAAAATTTACGAAAAATAAAAATGTGTGCGTATAAATGTTTTGGATTTTACATGGAATAATTTTCTTCTTTATATTTGTTTACAAAATGCCTTCACTTACACACATACATACACGTCGTTCCCTTGAATAAATTCAATACAACAACAACAACAACAACACCAACTACAAAAAACACATGCTTTGTATGGTAGAAGATTGAATACAAGACACTTTATGTGCAAGAGTGAAGATTTACAACAGAACTGTAAATGAATGCAATTATTCGGCATTGCTTTAAATCACAGAAGTTTTATACAAAAATTAACTTGAAATTTAAATAGCAATTTTGTATATTTTGGGAATAGACAACACATAGAATAATCCATATAATATAAGTAATCACAATTATCTCGATATTCCAGTTAATAATGTAGTTGTTGTTTTTATGTATAACTTCGTATATCAATATTTGTTTCAAGATGTATTGACTAAAAAAAAACATTGAGCCGGTTATAGTCGAATGATGCCGTGCATCTAATTTATATAAAAAAGGCGATGAAGATACTCGTAAACAAAAAACAAAAACAAAACATGTGTGCACAGTTGATAATGGAAACAAAATCAAGAAATGTCAATGACAATTGTAAGTTATAGATGGTAAATTTAGAGCAAAATAAAGGGGAATAATGTTTCGTATTCTAACGGGTGCGGCTAAAGTAATTATATGATGTAAAAAAGTTATAACTTCTTTGGTTGAGAATATTTTATTTCTTTTTTCTATTTCAGCAATTAAACTGGGGAGAATATATAAAAATGGAACGGTATACAATTGCGCAAAGAACGAAATTTGTTTTTTTTTCCTTGAAAATATTTGCTCTATAATTAATACTCAATGTGCATACAAAAGATTTTATGGTGTAAGAACTGATCCAAGTTGGTGGACAATTTTGCTGAATTTGGGATTGTGGGAGATTCCAGACGTACGGGCAGACCTCTAACTGGCAGATCGGCTGAAAATATCGATGCTGTGCCACAGAGCGTCACAAAAAATCTGGAGACATCAACGAAAAGACGATCTCCCCAGTTCCAGCTTTCTGACCGCACTCTTTGGCTAACTTTGAAACACGATTTGCACCTTCTCCCTTACAAAATCCCACTAGTCCTAAAACTAACTCCTGAGGACTTCGCATTGCGCTTGGAATAGGCTAGAGTAGTTATTTTTTTTTAATAATTTTAGTCTGAAACTGGGGTTGAACCCAGGTCTGTTTTGGTTTTGTAGTCAACGTGCAGACTGATTCAGCCTTCGCCATCCTCAAGTCTTGTTGATCAAAATGAAAACTTTTTGTTAAATTTAATGATGACCGACGAAGCGCATTTTCACCTGAACGGTTTCGAAAATAAACAAAACAACAGATTTTGGGTATCACAAAATCCTAAAATATGTACACCTAATTCGTGTTACTGCTTGGTGTGACATTACGGCCGAACAACATGTGGTGTCAACAAGATGGTGCAATACCTCATACATCCCGTGCAACAACAACAACAGTCCAAATCGCATAATTTCTAAAAACGGCGATTTGGTATGGCTACCACGATCGCCTGATTTGACTGCACCAGATTTTTTCTTGTGGGACTATCTCAAAGACAAAGTTTATGTGAATAAGTTCCAAACCTTGTAGCAACTAAAGGACAACCTTTAAGGAGAAATTGATCGTATACCACAAGAAACATTCAACAAAGTTATGGAAAATATGTTAGAGAAAACGGTTCTCATTTAACTGACATAATTTTTCATAATTAATGAAAAATATAACATAAAATTGTTTAAGCTTTAAAAAAAAAACTTTTCATTTTTACACAGGGTGGGCCAAAATCACGCCAGCGTGTAAAAATTGAATAACTTTTTTGTTTATTATTATTTTTTATTGTTTTTTTTTTTGATTTTATTCATCGGACATAACGCAGGCGTGACTTTTGGCCCACCCTGTATTACAATAGTGTTAGTAAAAAATTGCATTATATTTATTTGTTATATTTATTTATTATATATATATATATATTTATTTCCTTAAGAAGCTGCAAAAAGTTGTAGCGAAATATCGAGAAATTAATAAAGAAAATATAGAAAAATAGAAGAAAATATAACAGACCTAAAACTTAAACAATTTTTTAAATAACAACAGTTATAATGAAATAAAAAAAGGTCGATTAATTTATATTAATAAATATAATATAAAAATTTATCATTCACTTTTTCGTTTTTTTTTTCATTCCATTCTATATTTATCTAAAAATAAACAAAGTATAGAGTGCCTTTAGCCGCACCCTGTATTAATAAAAAACTATAAGTATATTAAGATAATAATTTACATCTACTGATAACCACAAATAGTGGATAAAATACGAAGAACGCTGCAGATGGAGGTGTAGCAGCCTTCGAAAACAGCATGTTGTTTCGTTATGCTGGCGACTGTCAGTGTGATTTACAATTTTGTCTTTGATTTATTTTGTTTCTTAGCGACTCTCACATGTAGTTTGGACTGCCTGTATGTTATTGAAAAATTGTAACTAACACATAAACAGGGTTTCGCAATAAGGCACCTGCATACATATAACAATTAGAAAACATTTATTATTTTATTTACAAATACAGGAAGATAATACTTTAGAAAAATACAGTCGAATTGTGAAACTATAATTTTTCTTAATTCACTTCCGCGTCAAAAAAAAGAGGAAAAATTATCAATTTTATATTAACTGAATCTATTCCGGGAATATTTATTTATACATATGATTCTAATTGTGCTTTTTCCCTTATAAACTATATGTGAAATTTATTATTACATACCCCATGATATTCTCAAAAATATCATAAAGCATTTTATTACAAAAGTAACTCAAAAATTGAGGAGGAAAGCATATCCATATAGTACTATTTCGCTAACGCTTACTTAGCTTACTTAAATTAAAAACTTTTCATAGATTATAATATCTGCAGATTTTCGATTAATCTGCCAATTATGTTCAGACCAGTAGTACACTCTTTCAAAAATCTATTACTAACCCATTTAGGTTTGCCATGTGCCACTGTTAGCAGCATTAATCCATACATATGTATGTATAGATGTTGTATATATGTATGTGAATTTGTAAAATTGCATAACATTTACCATGTTTAACACTACCGAAAGGAGTATGTTGTATGTTGTACATGGTCATGCAAATTAACAATGAGTTATTTTACACTTTTAAACTCTCGCTCTCTATTTGTTATCGTTTTTTTTGCTTTTCTTTTTTTATTTTATTCCATTGTATCTTCTGTAGTTATTCTTACTTTCAACATAAAACGATACAAAAGTAAATTGTAGAATAATTTTTCTGTTCGTTGCATAAATTTTAATTAAATGTCACTCATACGACACATATGAATACAGAGTACATATGAATATGTATGTTGCGGCGCCGTAGAACCAACTATTGGCACGTTGGCCTGAAATAAAATGTTACGATATGAAACAAATGAGGTCAGGTGGTGAAAGCTAAAGCTGCCATTGCAGTGTGTGAGTTTGCGTTTGATTTCAATATGTAAAAGTGGAATATCGTGTCGAATATTTAATTTTTCATTTTTCCTCTGAACTCAGTTGAAACTAGAACCTATTCTAATTCACTTAATATACAATATGAGATTTAAATGTCCTAAACTCAACCAGTGTAAAGCCAGCGTTAGGCAGGAAATTATAAAAGGATATTTATATGATACAGATTACTATTATTTTGTTATTCAAATTTATGCCGGCATTCCCAATAACTAGCAGACAGAGAAAATTCTCTGACACAAATTCTAAGCAGAAAACTGGCCCCTCAAAAAACAAGCGGTCACCGCACATTTAACCTTTTACTATAAAATCAATTTAGTTCTCTAAAGGAATTTTATTATCACATTCCACTAAAAAGGAGACGTTTTTGTCGTAGAAAAGCAAAAAAAAAATTTCAACTTTTTGTTGAGAAAAGATGTCACCCAATTTGCTCGAGTCCTTGCCTGAGCAGTCTGTCTCTTCAAGCCAGAGAAACGCTTGTAATACATGCAATAGCCAGCATGCAGATGCATGCATACTTAATTTCAAGTTTTAGCAAAAGTTTACGTGCTGTAAAGGGCTTCTCTTTAAATCGAATGCAAAATTAATCGTTGTTTGATATTCACACAGATTCATTCAATAATATTTTCAGCGCTTTTTTGGCACTTTGTAAACAAAAATATACAACAATTTGTTGACAGTACGGTTTTTTTTTTCTATTTTTCTTTTGAAACTTGAAGGAAAAAAATTTTTACTGCTTATTCGAAGCAAAGAAAAGCTTCAAAAAAAATACAACAGTTGCAACAACAACGACAATATAAAATGTCCATTTTTTATCATTTTGCAAAAAGTTTTTGTATTTCACAACAAACCAGAGTAACAATTTCTTTTCACTTGTAGTTATTTATACGAGGAACATCAGAAATCGTCAGGGAAGAATTCATTTATACATTCGTTTTTTTTTTTCTTTTGCGTGTTTATGAATTAAAAAATTTAAATTATACTTTTGGAAATAGTATGCTTTCCTAACTAAATTCTCTTTTTTTTAAGCAGATGTGCGAGAAATTTCGTTGTTCTTATGGCTCTCATGTGTTGTTTTTGTTAATCCACTGCTCAACGTTTCTGAATTTCAAAAAGAAATCATTTAAGGAAATGGTATTTTTCTAGAAATATTGATACTTATTTCCATACAAAGTTTTATATTTTTTATAAAAGGTGATTTTTTTGTAACCGTTTGGATTTTGGAAATTAAGAACAAAAAAAAAAACAGAAAATTTGTAAAAGTTGACGAAATTTTTATTTGGGCCGATAAATGAATGCTCGACATTTACTTTTTAATGATTATTTTATGTAAATGTTGCCCTTCTCTACGGCGTAAGTGGCTCATACCTGAGCTCCAATTTTGCCATACTTTTTACAGGTTTTCGGCCGGTATCTCACCAATGGCAGCTGTTGTGTTGTCCCTGGAAAACGAGAAATATCACTTATCCCGACAAAAGAACAGTCTAGTGTGGTCAAATCGCATATTCTGGGCGGTCAAGGGACTGCTCCAAAACTTACTCACCAAACTCGCCTATCAATAGGTTCATGGTATCGCGTGTCGTGGGACATGTGGCACCAAGTCTAATTCTTGCATTTGGGACAAGTCGGTGATCTCCGCTAGGTTCACGCCCTTCTTGAAACGCCAAAAAATTGACATAACACGATCTTTAGTAACACTGGCCGATACAGCAGAAATATTTCCCACTGATACGAAATTTGGCCACAACAAACTGTGTTCGATCCCATTGGCCAAAAATAAAAAAATCAAAGTCCAAATGTGGCATCCATATTTCTTATAAAAGCATGGTTTTAAGATGTATAGTTGTTTTTGTTTTACTCCAATTGTGCGCTTTGAGAATAGCTTCAAAAAAGAGAGCGAGTTCAGCGAGCTTTTGCAGTGTGAAAAGTGGAAAATTAAGTACAACTTTTTTTTTTTTCTTGGACCAGCACTCAGAAGATGACCCCTACACATGCGCTGCATTGTGCTGGAACTGAAGGAAAGGGATTGTAGGAGAAATGGTAGGAGTTGAAGCCTCACTATCTTACAACACTGCTTTTTGCACGTTATTTGTTTTTTTTTTTTTACAAATCTGTTGTAGCGTTTCTGATATCAAAATTAAATTAAATTTAAAAGCTTCGTTTTTAGTAGTCATTTTTTATTTTACTTCGCCGGTGCTATACAATACCAACGAAAGAGGGCGTTCTGTTGTGCCTGTGGATTGGTTACAGTCGAAGCCGTTACTGTTCAGTGACCAGTGAATATGCCTTCGCCACTGAAGGAAATTCCTCCACGTCGAGCTTAAGTATTATGCAGCATTATAAAATAAGAAATGCTTCCCGTCGTTAACAAAGCCCCACAATGCAATCTTTTTTAACAAACTGTGTGGGGGAGTGGCGCAGGACATTGAAGCAGTTTTACATTATGGGAAACGACTGTAGGGTTGCTCTGTCATACACCCGTTTTGGGTTAATTAAACGTCTTCTCAGTGAAGATGACTGGCCAGAAAAATTTTGCAAAACTTCTAACAGTGACTGTCGTACATGCTCACCCGTTTATATAAAAGATTCACACAATGAAAAGTACATCATATGTGGATGCATGTGTGCGCGGGTGTGTATCTGTTGTGAAGTATATTGTTGAATGTGTCACTTGAAAAAGATAAAGAAGCGCACAGTGAGATCGATGACGGAATATATGCAGAATATAAATATAAAAATAGAGAATGCCGGAGCAGCTAGACGGTCTTCACACAAGTATGAGTTGGCCTAAAAATTGATATGGCAATACCAAATAAAATTTTTCACACACAATTGGAAATTTCCTCTCCCAAAAAGGATATAAAATAATATCTGTAAATCTCTCAATTTGCTGGAGTTTTCATTATTCCCATATTTTGATGGAGAAAAATACACCTTGGACGTATTTTGTGTTCGATTCTCCAAAGAATCGCAGAATCCAACGCAGTACAGAGGAAATTAATTTTTTTTTGCCGCTGACATGAGGCAAATACGGAATAAACTCCCTGCAGAAGTAAACGGCGTCCTCTGAGAACTGCACACAAATTTAGAAGAAAATTGTAATTCAATTAGAATTCATAGTTAAGAAATTAAATGTGAAAACATGTCGGACGATGTTTATTCCTGCATGCGATTGAAAAAATTTTATTAATCGCGAAGGTATTGAAAGGAAGGAAAATATCCACTTTTCAATAATAAACCAAGTACGAGACCACACGGAGACTGATTAGCTCATTGTGTTGCCAAGAAACAAAAAACAAGACATGTGAAGAAATTTGTCTTTTGGGCAAAAGAGTCGAGCATCTTTGAGGACAATTGAAAGAACGACTTGCGAACTGATATATTACAGCAGGACCTGTAAATTTAAGAAGTCACTTTGAAGCAGGGTACGGATTTGCCAGCACTTGTGCCGCACATTATTGTGCCAATCCGTGCCCTGCTTTGAAGTCGTTAAATTTAAAAAAAAAATTCAATTTGTTCTCAGATATAACAAACAATCTGTAAAATTTAACAAAATTTTGCAAAACTAAAAATAATTAATTTTTTTTTACCGCAGAGGTGGCTTCTATTTGCCCACTGCAGCAACATGTGTATTTAATATGAAAATATTTTGAAAATCGTACACCCTTTAATTTGACAAATGTGATACATTATTTGCAAGCCGCACTATGATTGCAATTTATTTTGGCAACGCGAACCCACTGTGCAACATTAGTGGCATGTGTTGCGTTAAGAAAACCTTCAGTTTATTGATTTTTTTTTATTTTTTTTTTTCTCCAAGTAGCTGCAATATTTTCTTATCCTCTGGCGTAGTTGGACAGGGTTGATTGTTTGTTTAAAAAAAAACCAGACACATTTTAAAATTTCGTTTTGGCATTAAGATGACATGAGGCAAATATTAACTATTTTATAGGAATTAGAAATTTTTTTTTGAAACTCGTTTCAGAAATTCTCCACGAAATAAAATAATGTTTGTGAATATGAAGCGCAAAATTTCATACGAATTCATTGCCCTTCTAAATGTCAAATTACATGAGAAAAAAATTTATTTTTTCTTTTTTTATGTGGGGAGTTTGACAAGCAGTCATGAAAGTTGTTTTTTTTTTGGAATTTAACCAAAATTAAATACGAAATGTCTTTCCATATTGGAAAGGTAGGTTACATCGAATTCGATCGATTGTTTTACAATTTAAAAAACGTTGATTTCTTTTTAATAATTGTACATTGTGGCGTCAAAGGAGCGACGGTGTTGGAAATCGTTTTTTATTAGAAAAATTTTTTTTTTCAGCATTTTGTACAGAAGACTTGGGGAATTTAAAAAGCGTTAAAATTTATTTCAGAAGAAAATCATGATTTCATTCATAATTTAATTATGAGCGGCAAAGCCCATTTCCAATTAAAGGGGTTCGTTAATAGGCAAAAAGGGTGACGGAAAATCCCAGAGTAGTTCAAGTGTACCGTTTGGTGCGGTTTTTCGTCGGAAAGGATAATTGGCCCATTTTTTTTTAAAAAAGGGACTCAGTGTCGCTATTTCCTTCACTGGTGTTAGATGTCGGACAATGTTGGAGAAAATTTTTTAAGGCCAGCCGTGGAAAACCATTCGCAATTATGGTTCCAACAGGATGGAGCCACAGATCACATTGCGAGTAACACAGTGGCTCTTTGAACTCAAACCATTCCGGTCATTTTGGATTACCCTGTATTACTCTGAAGGATATTGTTTTCCTTACTATTGCATGACTCAATGGATTAATTCCACTTGATCTATTCTTCCACATTGCAGATTTGCAGAAATAATGTATCGATCTGGTAGTTAAATTTTCGAATGCCAAATTGGTAAAAAAGAAAATCGATGCGAATTTTTAAATAAATATTTTCCATATCATTCCACATGGAAAGTCTTTATTTGAACCCCGAGGCAAAACTGTTTTCGCAACGCCTCTGTTTAGTTTTAAGCAAAAAAAAAAAAAAAAAAAAAAATTAACGCTTCTGACCATTTTTGTTATTAAAAAAATAAAGCAACAAAAAATTGTAGTTGACCACAGATGTTTAAGGAAAACTTTGTTGCAAATTTTAAAAAAAATAAATTTCTAATTATAACAACGTTTCATTAAGCAACATTTCCAGTAGACTCTTAAGCAAATATTGTACATTTGTCGTTAATATGAGTATAACTGAATACTGAAAGTGTACCGATTATGGAGTGGAATTGAACTTCAATTTGGATGCCAAAGGCCAACTAAAATTACGGCTTGGAAAGCTTGAAACGAAAAATATAATTTCAGCAACTGGCAACTCCACTGAATTTCGTTTACCAAACTTAATCGAGCCTCAACATTTATTTTTTTGTGTAATTTTTGCTTTAATTTTTTGCTTTTATTTTATAAATTATAATTCTTAAACAAATTGACTCCAATAAAATATACATTTAATGTTCTAAATTACATTTTATTATTTCTTTTCTCACTGCCTTCACCAATAAATTTTCCTCTATAAACCCACTAATAACATTGGCTTACCTGTTATTCATTTGTTTATAAAAAAAAAAAATTTAAAAAACAACAAACAAAATTGCTGAAAATTGTCACACTACTAAAGCAAACAGACTTTTCCTAACCTGACGAAACATTTTAACCAAATAACCCTAAAAAACTCCTTTTACCAGCCCTTTATAGCCAACAATGTTGCAGCACCAACAACAACAACAACAACAGCCCCACAATGTAGTGGAACAACAACAGCTCCGACCACAACTATACTGCTTTCCACAAAACCAATACCGCGCACAAAAAGAAAAACATCAGTAACTTTTAAATTGCCCCCAGAAAATGATAGAGAACCGAACGAAAACGTATTAGAGACTACGGTGCCATCATTATCAATGGCCATGCAAGAACCGGTGCAAGAACCCAACACCACGTCAGGTGATAACTTTCCTACTGCCAGCCAAGGTGGTGGTGTGATGGCCGACCGTAAAGCTGCAGCAGCAGTCGCTGGCTTAATGAAAGAACCCGAAGACATCAATGCGATTGCTATTAAAATCGGTAATGTGGCAGTGAAACCTTTTGTGATCAAACAAAATTCACAAGTGCCAATGGCACCAGCCTTCATTGATGAGGCACATCGACAATTTTCAAATCCAATTAGTTATTTAGGTGGACCCCTTTTAAAGCCACGCAATAGACACAGCATTGACTCAATTTTATCTTTAGATTAGTAATACATACATATTTAATTTAGTTTAACACGAAACGAAAACCAAAAATTACTTTTAATTAAATATGATTTTTATTTTCTGATTAATATTCCCTGTGAACTAAAGAAAAATAAGCAACGAAACTGTGAATAGCTGGTTCCAAATTTTTTAAATTTTTGTTTTTACACGTCAAGGCGTATTTTTGTTGTTAGATTTTAGTTAGAGAAAAACAATTTATACTTAATATTGAATGTTTGTAAAATAAAATTGTTATGAAATTTTAATTTTAATTGTATTTTTAACTGTTGTCCTTTTTTTTGGTAGCTCAGCGACAAAAGAAAGATTTACAGCCTGTCCCGCTGAATAACATTGGAAATTTCTACCAAAACAAGAAAACAATTTTGGTTTTTCTTTTTTCATTTTTAAATTTCGAAAACAAATTTGTAAAATATTAAAGACAACTAATTTTATTTAATACTTTAAGCTTTGGCAGCAGCATAAGCTTCTCAATGGTTTTGACAATGTTGAAATATTTGTTTTTATCTTTAATTATTTTTATTTATTTAAAAAAAACACAAACTCTACGAAGCTCTTATAGCTTGTCTGCAGAAATACCCAGGATCTAGGCGGGAATCGAACCCTCACCTCCATATTGATAAAACTAATGCTCATGCACTAGACTACGGAGGCATCCGTACGATAGGAGAAGAGCCCTACACATGCGATGCATTGTGCTGGAACTAGAGGATAGGAATAGTCACTCTCTTACAACTCTACTTTTGCACATTCTTTTGTTTTTATAAATGTAATGCAGCGCCTCTGATGTCAAGGAGACGTATTGAATTTTTTTAAACTTCGTTTTAGTAGACATTTTTCACTAATTATTTTACTTCGCCAGTGCTACACAATACCGACGAAGGAGGGCGCTCTGATGTGCCTCTGTGATTAGTTACAGCTGAATTCAGTACTGCTCAGTGCACCAAATACAGTATAACCTCGCTTAACGCAACCTATAGGAAAGTTTGAGCTGTTGCGAAAACTGAGTTGTTGCGAAAATCGAGTCAAACATGTCTAGACTGTTTTTCGATTGAAAGTATTATTTTAAACCAAATAAAAGGTTTTTTTGAAAAAAAAAACAAAGGTTAACTTTTAAAGCAAATGCATTTATTTAATTAAAATAAAGAATAAAAACAAAAATATGTTTAGCATAAAAAAAATAGACATTCTATGTAAATTTGTACTGATGGTTGTTATCAAGTTGAAGATTCATATTTTTAACGGAACAAAAGTGCAAGTTTCGACTGTATTTTCTTAGATGATATATTTTTTATTTATAAAAAACTGAATTTTGAAATACAAATTTAAAGTCAATGTTAAGTATTTGGTTGTTGCGATTATCAACGAGTTGTGCTTATCAAGGGTGACGCTAATCGAGATTACACTGTTGTTAATGCAAATGAACTGGCTCAACTTAGCTGAAGAACGTATGATTTTAACATAGGCGTGCCACTAGCGAGCATATATTCACATTTAACGAAACGAGTCGTCATTTAAATGCGTGCTAACAACCAATTAATGTTCCATGCTTTGGTTACGTTTTAGAATGGGTTGATGAGATCCCGAAACATATTGGAAAATTTATTTAAATTGTAATTACAAGTGCGCAGTTGTTCATATGCATTAATCGGCAAAGTTGAATGTGTTTTTTATGAGTTCAAAAGTGTTAATCTTGTTCATATTTAAGATGGCATTGAAAATGAATTCAGATAAAGACGCACGAAAATACCAATTCATAAGATCTATTCCAGCTACATAACAAAACAGTCCGAACTCGCACAAATTGGTTCAAAGCGTTCGAGATAACATTTTTTGTACAATTGGGAGAGAAAATAAGAGAGTAAAATTTTTAATTTCCTGTACAAAGTTGCACGAACTTTTTCTTTGGGTCAGTTCTACTACGACTAGAATTAAATTATCAGCTGTTTTTTGTCTGCATATGAGGCTAACAAATTAATCAGAAAATTTGCAGAGAAACAAGAAAAGTTTTTAGGTAAAAATTTATGAAAAAGCAAAATGGAAGATTTTTCAAATAAACTTGAAGTTGGAAGTACATATATTTGTGCATATTTATCACTTTATTTAATAAAAAAAAATTAATAAAATCACTAAAATAAAATTTATTTCAGAAAGTAAGCAGCACTAGTATTTCAAGAAGTTCAATTGTGTTTTTTTGTGTTCCAGCAATTTTGTGCAATTTTTTCCCATTCAGACAGCAATTTTCCGTTTACTTTCTATAGTCCGGACTTTTGTTATGCACCTGGAACAGACCTTTTATTTGCCGGGTACTTTATTTCCAAAGACTATGTATGTATATGGCTTTTCATTTTATATGAAAAAAATACAATTTTTGCCAGAACGGTTCGGAAAAAATAAAATTAATATTTATGAAGAAAGTATAAAGAACATTTTAAGGATTTGTATGTTAAAGTTGCATTTGAAAAAAAAAAAAAGTCCTGTAAGAATTGAAGAAAACACTTCCTCATCGCAAGCATCATAAAAGAAATTTATTATATAAAAATGCAACATCTTGAAAGGAACAATTCCAGCACCTGTTATGGTTATTATCTCTGCTAAAGCAAAAAGAAAGTTTCCACTAAAATCTCTTAAAATAAATTATGGACAACAACCAACATGAGAAAAATATACAAAAGCTACAGCACTGTTAGATGTACAGTAATAATCGTTTATTGCAATATTTTAGGGTTCCGTATTTGCAAACTGTCTTCATTCTGTACTGTAATATCATTCTTATTATAATAACTAAAGCCCTTATGACACTAAATTTTTGCTGCATTTTTGAAATTTTGGAGAAGAGCGAAAATATATTTTAATGGCAATATTAATCAGGTGCAAAGAGTACAACCATATTAAGATAAATGCAAAAACGTAAAATCGTCCACTGGTTTTATCGATAAAAAATGAGTAAGTGTGAAAAAAAATTTAACGAGTTTTAACTTAAAATTGACGTTTCGAACTTAAAATCTTTTATGTGTTGTCAACGTAGCGATTTATGCACAATGTCTGAGATTTTGAGATTAATTTTTGGTGGTATGTTTTTCTTTCGCGTTTTCTTTTAAATGAAAATAAGGAGGCAGCAGTTAAAAATGTAAATATTATATTGTATTTGTGTCTTTCTGGCTGCGCTATCCCTTTCTATCAATTTTATATTAATTAATGAAAAAAAAATTTAGTGTCATATGGGCTTAAAGAGGCTACGAGGCGATGAAATGCTCTTGGGGGAGGGTAGACACAATGATGAGATTTGCCTATATGTATTTGCCGGACAGGTTTTGACTTTTGCGTTTGTTGCCAAATGAAAGCTTTAAAAATCACCTGCTGAGAAACTTCACTTTTTTTAACAATATTTTACAAAAAACAAAAGACAACTTAATATAAAAACAAAGTTAAGGAGTGTAAGATGATATTTAACATATGTACCTTGTATAAGACAATCACCATTGATTGCTATGTGGCACTAACAGTTATAATGCCTCCCGTTATTCCCCTAACTAAAGCTAATATAATTTAAAAACATACTTTAATACTTAATACTTTAATACTTAAATACATACTTTAATTTGCTTACCTTTTACTTTATTCCAAGAACTTTATTTTATGCATTTCCGTTCCCATATAAATAAACGCAAATGCAATAAAATAAATAAATGCAATTACGCAAAATTACCAAATTATTTAAAAATTAAATAAAACGTAACAAATTATTAAAACCAGACTTTTTCTTAAGAACTGTTTTCTTACATTTCCGTTCCCATATAAATGAACGAAAATGCAATAAATACAAAATTAATAAATTACTAAAGAATTGCAAACTTAACTTTTTCCAGAGAATTGTTTACTTGTTAAATAAAAACACATATTTGTAATTAGTATATAAGAACCAAAAAATTATGAAATAAAGTCAGTCTAATTTAGGAACTCAACATATAAAAAGAAAATAAGATATTTTTTTTCGTGTTTATAAGTAGTAAACACATAACTACTAACATGGCGAACGCCGTTTAGAAAACATTACAACACATGCCCCGGAACGACCTCAGTCACATCACTTACATATGTATATCCATTAAAAATTATCTATTGACTCTAGCGTCTTATTGAATATAACTTAATGATCTTGAAAGTTCTCCGCTGAAGCTGCAGGCTTCACTAAATCCTGTAGCGACAGCAAAACTCTCACAACTAATCCAAATGGTCGTGCACATACGTACATGCATATGCACATCTGTCTGTAAGAAAAGTGGCAGGTGGTCACAGTTTAACGTCTAAATGTCTGTCGTAGATCATATGTCGTTCCGGGGTAAGATCACTGATAATAGACACGATATTTTATTGTATACATATATATATATATATATTTTTTCCTTTTTTGCTTTCTGCATTTGCTCTTCCTTTTAACTTTACATATACATTTTTCATATACATGACTTGCATATTTTATGCAATCTTTTACACATCACTTGCACAACAACACAACAAATGTACATATATTTAACTTTTCAAACTTAAAATTAACAAATAACTTTATAATTTTTATAAACACAATCGCTTAGAATTGCAATTAGAAATTTTTTCTACTCAAGATAATGCGTTGTGTTAAGCTAATGGCTCGATTGCGACTGGCAACCGAACATCAATTGTGCAACGTTGATGACTGACAGCTGGTAATTTTTTTGTTTCCAGATACAAATTATAGGTCGATTATTGATTGCAAGAGTACTTCAGTTGCGATACCAGGTGAAAGACACTAATTTGTGGTTGTGAAAAACACTAAAGTGGCGATTATGGATTAGAACCAAAATTATATTGCGTTGATAGCCGGCAACCAAACAAAATTATGAAACTATGTGGATTGGGTATAGAGGATGGCCAGATTTAAAAAGTCAAATGACTGGACAGTGGAAAAAATTCACGTTAATTTTACAAAAATAACTGGACTAATGCACATCAGAAAAATGCGAAGTATTCAGTATTGCCGTGTAGACAAATTTCTTATAACGAATGTTTTTCATATGTATTTTCATTTTTGATGGCTCTCTATTTCTGATATCAGGGTTTTTCTTACACAAAACTATTTTAATATTGTATGAAACTGAAATGGACATATTGATTTTGAAATGCTTTCTTATAAACGGTTTTTTCTGATATAAGATGTTCTTATATCCGTTATGTAGTGTATTGTTTTGCCTTTGTTTCTTTACTTTTACCGGGAAAGCTTAAACTTTGTCATCTCCGCTTGACTTTACACTGTTTATCCAAATCACAAATTATATACTGTGGGAGTGAAAACAGTCTCTCTCTACTTCAGACAACAAACTCGTAACTACAGTATATTTATCAAGTAAAATCAACTTATCATGTGACTTTTTTTTGCTCGTTTATGTTGTACACGCCGTATAAGTCTGTCAAAATTTGTTTAAATTTATGCGTGCCAATATCATTTTTACTCATTTGATTAATTTGTGTGTGTTTGCTTTTGAGAGAGTAGTAAAAAAAACAAGTTTGGCATATTTAGCCAGTTTTACACAAACAAAATGCCTGTTATTTGTGGTATTGTTGTTTTGTTGTAGAGATTCGTCTACTTCATACATATACTTTGCTCGTAACCCAGAAGAATCATTGCCCACCATTCAGCTGCTCTCTTTTCCAAATTCCCATTGAATGAATTAGAAATTTTAAAAGCCTTGTGCTCCCTCTCAACAATCAGAAGAACACAAAGCACATCTCAATAACGGTATCTTGAGGGAGGGTAGACACAATGATGAGATTTGCCTATATTTGCCGAAAGGTTTTGAATTTTGCGTTTATGGTAAAATGAATGCTTTAAAAATAACCTGCTGTGAAACTTCACACTTTTGAACAATATTTTACAAAGAACAAAAGTCAACTTAATATAAAGACAAAGTTAAAGAGTGTAAGTTTATATTGAACATACATACCTGGTATAACACAATCACCATTACTGTGTGGCACTAACATGGCGATCGACGTTTAGAAAACATTACAACACATGCCCCGGAACGGCCTCAGTCACGTCTGTTATATCTATTAAAAAGTTTCTATTGACCCTAGCGTCTTATAGAATACAACTTAATGATATTGAAAGTTCTCCGCAGAAGCTGCAGGCTTCACTAACTCCTGTAGCGACAGCAAAACTCTCACAACTAATCCAAATGGTCGTGCACATACTTATGTACATGCATATGCACATCTGTCTGTAAGAAAAGTGGCAGGTGGTCACAGTTCAACGTCTAAATGTCTGTCGTAGATCATATGTCGTTCCGGGGTAAGATCACTGATAATAGACACGATATTTTATTGTATACATATATATATATATATATTTTTTCCTTTTTTGCTTTTCTGCATTTGCTCTTCCTTTTAACTTTACATATACATTTTTCATATACATGACTTGCATATTTTATGCAATCTTTTACACATCACTTGCACAACAACACAACAAATGTACATATATTTAACTTTTCAAACTTAAAATTAACAAATAACTTTATAATTTTTATAAACACAATCGCTTAGAATTGCAATTAGAAATTTTTTCTACTCAAGATAATGCGTTGTGTTAAGCTAATGGCTCGATTGCGACTGGCAACCGAACATCAATTGTGCAACGTTGATGACTGACAGCTGGTAATTTTTTTGTTTCCAGATACAAATTATAGGTCGATTATTGATTGCAAGAGTACTTCAGTTGCGATACCAGGTGAAAGACACTAATTTGTGGTTGTGAAAAACACTAAAGTGGCGATTATGGATTAGAACCAAAATTATATTGCGTTGATAGCCGGCAACCAAACAAAATTATGAAACTATGTGGATTGGGTATAGAGGATGGCCAGATTTAAAAAGTCAAATGACTGGACAGTGGAAAAAATTCACGTTAATTTTACAAAAATAACTGGACTAATGCACATCAGAAAAATGCGAAGTATTCAGTATTGCCGTGTAGACAAATTTCTTATAACGAATGTTTTTCATATGTATTTTCATTTTTGATGGCTCTCTATTTCTGATATCAGGGTTTTTCTTACACAAAACTATTTTAATATTGTATGAAACTGAAATGGACATATTGATTTTGAAATGCTTTCTTATAAACGGTTTTTTCTGATATAAGATGTTCTTATATCCGTTATGTAGTGTATTGTTTTGCCTTTGTTTCTTTACTTTTACCGGGAAAGCTTAAACTTTGTCATATCCGCTTGACTTTACACTGTTTATCCAAATCACAAATTATATACTGTGGGAGTGAAAACAGTCTCTCTCTCTACTTCAGACAACAAACTCGTAACTACAGTATATTTTAAAGTGTGGCACAAACACCATAAAAATATCTTACAAGCATTTCATGAAATTGCAATTAGTGTGTATGTATTACTTGCTCATTGCAAAACACATACTTCCAAAAATATTTCTTTTGTTCCACGATCAAAACATTGAAGAAGAGAACACAAGTACAACAAAACAATGTTAAAATAAAACAACGCTGAAGTAGAAGAAAAATGAAGTAGAAGATCAAAACTATTTTGGAACATTCAAAACATGTTTGAATAACTCGTAGACAAACTTGCAAAGAAACTTTTGCATTTTTTATCAACATAAAAGATCGAATGTATACAAATAAAATAAATATATCACAATTCATATTAGGTTTGTGGTTCGTTTGTAAGGTTCTTTAAAGAAAAATATTTAAAATTTCGCAAAAAATTTTAAAAATTTATAATTTCACCTACATTTAATGCATCCATTTCAATATATATTTAAGATTACTAAAATTTAGAAAAATCACGAAAATCAGAAAGTTGAAATTATGAAAAAAAAATTATATACGTTCTTTTTACGCTTTTTTGTGTTTGTTCTTGTGTACTCGATGCTTTTGGTATAATTTACCGTTTTTTATTTCATTGTATGTTTTTGTTTTGATGTGCTGCTGCCTTTGAACTCACAAGCCCAAACAAAACTATAGAGAGAAACTTTTCAAATGGTGTTTGTTTTGTTTCAATGAGAGTCATGTTTCGTTATGTTTGTTTTGTTGAGAATGTTTACACTG
Source organism: Dexiosoma caninum (assembly GCA_963924685.1). Taxonomy (NCBI): domain Eukaryota; kingdom Metazoa; phylum Arthropoda; class Insecta; order Diptera; family Tachinidae; genus Dexiosoma; species Dexiosoma caninum. The sequence continues at coordinate 15,625,537 of OZ004729.1, read as the reverse complement.
GAATACACGGCTTGGAAGTAGTGTGCTTTAGAATGCAAAACTTTCAATACATTTTGTACAGCTCTTTAGTATATTTATCAAGTAAAATCAACTTATCATGTGACTTTTTTTTTGCTCGTTTATGTTGTATACGCCGTATAAGTCTGTCAAAATTTGTTTAAATTTATGCGTGCCAATATCATTTTTACTCATTTGATTAATTTGTGTGTGTTTGCTTTTGAGAGAGTAGTAAAAAAACAAGTTTGGCATATTTAGCCAGTTTTACACAAACAAAATGCCTGTTATTTGTGGTATTGTTGTTTTGTTGTAGAGATGCGTCTACTTCGTACATACTTATGTATACTTTGCTCGTAACCCAAAAGAATCATTGCCCACCATTCAGCTGCTCTCTTCTGCAAATTCCCATTGAATGAATTAGAAATTTTAAAAGCCTTGTGCTCCCTCTCAACAATCAGAAGAACACAAAGCACATCTCAATAACGGTATCTTGAGGGAGGGTAGACACAATGATGAGATTTGCCTATATTTGCCGAAAGGTTTTGAATTTTGCGTTTATGGCAAAATGAATGCTTTAAAAATAACCTGCTGTGAAACTTCACACTTTTGAACAATATTTTACAAAGAACAAAAGTCAACTTAATATAAAGACAAAGTTAAAGAGAGTAATTTTATATTGAACATACCTGGTATAAACAATCACCATTGCTGTGTGGCACTAACATGGCAATCGACGTTTAGAAAACATTACAACACATGCCCCGGAACGGCCTCAGTCACGTCTGTTATATCTATTAAAAAGTTTCTATTGACCATAGCGTCTTATAGAATACAACTTAATGATATTGAAAGTTCTCCGCAGAAGCTGCAGGCTTCACTAAATCCTGTAGCGACAGCAAAACTCTCACAACTAATCCAAATGGTCGTGCACATACGTACATGCATATGCACATCTGTCTGTAAGAAAAGTGGCAGGTGGTCACAGTTCAACGTCTAAATTGCTGTCGTAGATCATATGTCGTTCCGGGGTAAGATCACTGATAATAGACACGATATTTTATTGTATGCATACATATATACTTATATATATATATATATATATATATATATGTATAGTTTTTTCCTTTTTTGCTTTTCTGCATTTGCTCTTCCTTTTAACTTTACATATACATTTTTCATATACATATATACATGACTTGCATATTTTATGCAATCTTTTACACATCACTTGCACAACAACACAACAAATGTACATATATTTAACTTTTCAAACTTAAAATTAACAAATAACTTTATAATGTTTATTTATGGATTAAAATTGCAATTAGAAATTTTTTTCTACTCAAGATAAATGCGTTGTGTTAATCTAATGGCTAAATTGCGACTGGCAACCGAACATCAATTGTGCAACGTTGAAGACTGACAGCTGAAAATTTTTTTGTTTCCAGATACAAATTATAGGTCGATTATTGATTGCAAGAGTACTTCAGTTGCGATGCCAGGTGACAGGCACTAATTTGTGGTTGTGAAAAACACTAAAGTGGCGATTATGGATTAGAACCAGATTTAAAAAGTCAAATGACTCGACAGTGGAAAAAATTTACGTTAATTTTACAAAAATAACTGGACTAATGCACTTCAGAAAAATGCGAAGTATTCAGTATTGCCGTGTAGACAAATTTCTTATAAGGAATGTTTTTCATATGTATTTTCATTTTTGATGCATGGCTCTCTATTTCTTATATCAGTGTTTTTCTTACACAAAACTATTTTAATATTGTATGAAACTGAAATGGACATATTGATTTTGAAATGCTTTCTTATAAATGGGTTTTTTCTGATATAAGATGTTCTTATATCCGTTATGTAGTGTATTGCTTTGCCTTTGTTTCTTTACTTTTACCGGGAAAACTTAAACTTTGTCACCTTCGCTTGACTTTACAATGTCCCAAAGCGTAGCGCTTGCAGCTTCCTTCTGAAGCTTGACAACAACAAACTGTATGATGTTAGCGCCGTCCTACCTAACTTGGGGATATTTCACTTATGCCCTTCAGAAGTTTTCCGGCAGGTAAGGTGTCAGTCATTCTTATACAAGGGGTCGATATTTAAAAAGTTATTTTAGGTCGAGGTGTATGCCGTTGGGCGAATGATGATAATAATATGTGATACTGTTTTGCAAAAACTTATGAAAGAAAAACTAAATTTTTCTTAAAATTTCACTCTTTATGCTTTACTTTTTTTTTATTATTTCTATTAATATTCACACATAGTAGACATAAATAGTTTAGAAATCTATTTTATTTTATGAAAATAAATAAGGAACATACATACATACACACATATGTATATATACATATATATTTTTCATATTCAGATCTAGACCGACTTCCTAAACGCAATGTTGCAAAACATTATTTATAAGACTCCGTTGCAATGCAAAGCTGGTAATTATAAAAGTGCATTGCATTTAGGAAGTCGTCCATACATATGAAAACCATTCGATTTTGAAACGAATCAATTTGAGAAGTTTTCATATATTGCGAAAATATGTTTTGGAAAATATGTCTTTAGAAATGCAGCAAACAATAATAAAGTATTTATGCAATTAACTTTGGCAATCGAACTTATTTTACAATATTGACAAAAATAATAGTCAGAAATCATATTTTCTCGATTTTGAAGCGTTTCGTTTTCGAAAACGATTTCCATTAATTACATATTTGATATATTTTCTATTTAACTGTAGACGTTTCAATTCGAAAACATGTATGAAAATGTTTAGTTTTCCTGCAATAAGTATTAAGTTTTTATAAAATTGTTTAACTTAAACTATATGATTTATTTTCTTAAAAATTCAGTTTTTGTTTTTAAGAATGGACTTTTAAATAGTTTATAAAAGGTGCTTGTGAGGGGTGTTTATGCTTTTGGAAAGATACTTTAAACAATTTTTCTAGAAATTTTAAAACATAAAAAAACATGTAAACGTAAATAGAACAGAAACTGAATTCTCGGCTATAAAACGTTTTTTAGTAGCAGCAAAATTAAGAAAACATATGGTGGAATTAAAACAAACGTTATGTTAAATTAGGTTTGAATTTCGATGTGCGTTTTATTGGTTTCTATAACCAATTACGGCCACCACGTCATATATTGTTTTCCTTTTTGGTCTCTTCACTTTTAGTAGGGTCCTCACTTTCCGTTGTATCCACTGGAAATTAAAAAGCAAACATGAATAAAATTAATTAATTACAGCTCTAGCACTATGCTCACTTTTTTCTTTATCATCATGAGATTCGGAGTTCTCTATTACTTTACTCTCTTTCTCTAGACGAGGCCTTTTTCTTTGGCCCTTATAGGGACGATTGTCGCGGCGGCCACCTTCACCTTCGTCCTCTGAATCAGAGAATTCATTGTCGGGCACTATACGCTTATCTTTGTCGGCCTGTGTGATACGTTCATCCTTATCAGCCTTATCCTCATCATCTGTATCATCATTAATGGCATCATCAGGTATGGCTTGCATTTGCACACCAGGTGCATGAGGTAGCATACGCAAGTTCTCGAAAAGCCTTTAAGTAAAGCAAATCAATTAAATACATGAATTAAAAAAAAAAAAACTAAAAATAAAATTAGGCTGCTGCATACCTATTTCTTATTTTCTCCAAATATTCTGAGGTGTTCTGATTCGTCATATTGCTGGGGCTGATGTGTAGTTTAAAATCTGGACCGAAATACTCAAAATAGTCATTGTACGGCAGTTCATTAGCAATTTCAACACCCAACGCCACCGATGTCTCGTATGTCCAACAACGCGACACATTGCGTATGGTATAGCCACCTCCGCCAACCATTAGGAAAGGTAAATTATATTTTTTAACAAAATCTACACAACGCCCATGACCCTTAACGGTCAAATTGAAGCAGCCCAAACGATCTCCCGTCAAGGAATCAGCACCACATTGTAAGACCACCGCGGCTGGCTGGAACGTTTCCATTACCTTAGATATGATTGGTTGAAATATGGACTCGTACGCTTCATCATCCATGCCATCGCGTAGTGGTATATTAACAGCATAATATTTGCCTTTGCCAGCACCAATGTCCCGTAAATCACCGGTGCCTGGGAAATATTCACCATACTTATGAAAACTTACGGTCATAACACGATCTGTAGTATAGAATGCCTCCTCTACACCATCTCCATGATGCACATCAATATCAATATACAATACACGCTGATGATATTTCAATAATTCCAATATGCCTAAAACGATATCGTTCACATAACAGAACCCAGAAGCTTCTGACTTCTTGGCATGATGCAAGCCGCCGCCCCAGTTAATGCAAATCTCGGAAGCTTGTTTGTTCAGTTTTACAGCAGCGGCAACTGAACCGCCAGCGGAAAGTTGACAGAACTCGTAGAGACCATCGAAAACAGGACAATCTTCACCCACGTTGAATCTTTGCATTTGTTTGTTGTACTCAGTCATGTTGTCGGGACGTATTGAGCGTAGGAAACGTACGTATTCATCAGAATGAAATTTAGTCATTTCATCGGCGGTGGCTTTATGGGGACGCTATAAAGATATTACAAAAGTAACATTAATAAAAGCGTATTATAAGTAGTTATGATGATGTAAGTATGTATGTATGTATGTATGGATATGATTTCATAAATATCTCACGGCTTATACTATTTGAAACTCGAATTAATATTATCGCTTAATGGGAAAAAATTTAATTGTTACACATGTGAATGAACGTGCATTTGCCAATATTAATTTATTTCCTCATGTAACTTTCTTATGTACTCACATAAATTTCCATTTTTCTATACAGGCCATAATTAAGCAGTAGATTATGGGTCATACGTATGCGATGTGGTTTCATGGGATGACCCTGACCATAATAGTAGTTTCCAATATCACCTGTAAGAAAAAAAACAAAAAATAATAATTTTTAGTTTTTTTCTTTTTTTTTTAATTTATAATTTTTATTGCTTTCGGGCGAGAGTACCAATGGCGTGACATCTACACGCACAGCATACTTTTCTGCAATGTAACACAACCGTATTTTTGTGATACACGAAGACGTGCCCATAGCAAAAGTAATATGAAGTTGCCAGATGAAATTAATACAAAATCTTTATATTTTAGGGAAAAATTTGTTAAACTACTTTATGCAAAGAATATAATAAATATATATTTTTTAATATTTAAATTCATATATTAACTGAATTCATTTTGGGAATATCTCTTTATATATATGATTCTAATTGTGCTTTACTTTATAAGAATATCATAAGGTATGTAATAATAAATTTCACATATAATTTTTAAGGGAAAAAATCACAGTTAGAATCATATATTTATTTTCATATTTAAAATGTAAATTATTTATATTAGCGTAATTCACGGTTCGAATAAAAAGACCTTTCAGATTTTGTAGCTTTAGTATACCAACATCAAAATGCATATATTTGCTAAATCTACAACATCTAAAAGACCGAAAATAGTAATTGCGCTATTATTTTATAGTAAAAATCTATTTGTAGATAATGAATGTAATTTACATTCCAAAAAAAAACTTAAAAATATTGGCTACAACATGCAGATTATATCGACAGCTTGCGCAATTTTTCCGCTGAATTTTTTTTATAAGTACTTAATTTTTTGAGATTTAAATTAGAATTTTTTTAATTTTAGAAGGTATGAGAGAACACTTTGGCTTGAGCAACCACGTCGCAATAAAGGAGCGACTTGTGATTCGCATGTTGCCAGCATATCAAGGGTATTAAAGTTACAATTGAAAATCAAAAGTTTCGGCGGAATCACGGAATTTTATTAGTCCTTTACTAAATACCAAATTTCAAATCGTTATATAAATAAAAAATTAAAAATTCATCCTGGTTTTGAAGAGATGTTATTTTTTGTAATTTTCAGATAACACAGAACAGAAGTCCATATGGCTGCCAACTGTTTTTCAGTATTTTATTTCAGGTAGTGACAAATTCGACACATCAGCACATTCTCATTTAAGTTTTACAAATTTAATTTTTAAGAATTAAAAAATTTAAAGTGTCGAAAGTAATTGCAATTTAGAAGGGTTAAAATTTAACTAGAGAATGATTTTTTTTAATGTATAGATAACAAACCAGCGGAACTCGCCCGTATTCCAAACCTTAACGTTCGACGTTAGCACTGTTCGCACTCTGGATTTTTTTTTGTTTTTTGTTGATTTGTTAACATTCTCTCAAAAAGTAAAAACCAAAATATTTTGGCGCCTTAAAAATATAAAATCTGGTAGCACTTTAGAGTACATATGTGCAATTTCGTGCTACACACAAATCACACGTTTTAATACGGTCGTTAAATATTGCTGAAAGTGTGCTGTAGAAGAAGAGGCAATGGGACACTCACAATAAAAATGAAAAATTTCAGAAAGGAAAAATATAATTTTTTATCTTTTTTTTTTACTAACACTAACTACATGCAAATGTCTTCGTTTACAAAAAATTAGTTAAAGGTATTTAAATGCTTATTTTAAACAAATACTTACTGTCATAATAGTAGCAAACTCTCTTTTTACTGGCGGACTGCATTATGCTCGATTACAAAAACTAACTCTATCACTTAGTAGTTTTCTTAATAATTTTATGTTGCAATTATGTCAAAGTTTTCTTAAATTCACCCAAAAAACTTATTTCAATGAAGTAAGAAATACGCGTCTTCACTGTACAAATCCCGTTTAGAAATAATAATTTTTAACCATTAGCAGTATTAAAGGAGAATGCAGTTTGGAATATACAAAGTGAAGCTGGCTGCAGTTTGTAAATAAAACGATTAAAGCAGAGCTGCTATGTAGTTTGCAGCATGTTAAAGAATGTTTTCTATAAAAAAATCATAAGATAGGAAAAAAGTGAAATAATATATTTTTAAAATTTTCGATTTTTTTCTAAGAAAAATTTTTTTTAATGAAAATTTTATGAAAAACAAAAGAAATATTTTTTTCAAAATACTTTTAAAGAATAGACAGAAAGAAAAATTTTCTCTTCAAATATTATAAAATATTTTGATTTTATGTTTGTTAAATAATTTTATTGAAAAAAAACAAATTTATTTTTCCTGATGTTTTTAACCAAGGGTTGAGAAAAAACATATTATTAAAAAATTAATAGTTTTATAAAAATAAGACCTGCATTGCTAAATAATTTATTGCGTACAATAAAAATAGAAAGTCGAATAAAAAGGAGAATTATTATTTTCGATTAATTATTAATTCTTAAAATATAATAATCATAAGGTGGGAAAAAAGTGAAACTAGACGATGAATAACGAATTTTTTACATTTTCGATTAATTATTAATTTTTAAATTAGAGTCTAATAAGTGTACGTCTATGTATTGACGAATTATTATATGTTCATATTTTCTTTTTTATAAGAATTAATTGAAAGATTATCGAGACAAAAGAAGAATTTCAAAAAAACAAGTTTTGCAAAAAGCTACTTAAAGTCTTCAATTTACATATGAACATGAAATGAATAAATGTTCTTCTGTCTCGAGGTATTTTTTGAGTTATGTCGTTGTTTGCGGAAATTAACGATATGTACATTGCGTAATCATCACAACGAAGCATATTTGCTTAAATTTAAATTACTTTTGGAAAATTATTCAATATGTATCATGTATTTAAATTAAAGTGATTAGAAAATTTAATTTAAAAAAATTTTACTTTACTACATTATTACAACAACGGTAACACAGTAACTAGGGCTGCCAGATATATATTTTCGAAAAATCGTTAAAATCCCGATAAATTATTAAAAAGTCGAGATTTCAATTTTAAAAATCGTTAAAAAAAATAGGACAATGCAATATGCATATTTTAAATAAATTTTTGTGTTTATTAAGAAGCAATAAAAAAATAACATAACAATTCATATCCATAGTGTATTAATTGACGCAGAGACCAATATAGATACAATTTATGATCACATTTGTTCACATATCGCACTTATGTAACAATAGAGCATTAACTCAGTTTTTAATATAAAATTAAAAATCGTTTTCTTTATAAAAGAATATTTGAACTTTCGGTCCGTTAAATAAATTGGAGAAAACACAATTTTCTTTTCATTAATGTTATTAGGATCAACTTCTTCTGAGGATTTTTAGCAGCTAAATAGATTTAGAATAAGACGACCAGTGACGTAACAGGCATCACAGTTTTTATAACTTCAAAATAATTGCAAAATTTCATTATTTTTCAAGAAAGTTGCTTGCTGCGCCAATGCTACACCATGGGGTGTGTGAACAAAAGAGCTTCACGTCGTATAGGCCATCACAGAAAACGCTCGAAAAATGCATTCGAAGTTACATTGATTCAGCACTTAATTGATTTTACAAAGTTACAGTCGCCTAATGTACGAAATTGCTGTTTTCTTCGATAGCATGCACAAATTTTGAAGGAAAAAATCGTCAAATCTGGCATCCATTACATAAAGAAATCTGCAATTTTTATTTTCCCTGCATATGAACGAATTTGAAAACAAAGCATTTTACAAATAAAAACATAAAATGGCTGGTGTAAAAGAAAGAGTGAAAAATGTACACAGAGTTATCAAAAAAGTATTTACATTATTTCAATTAAAATCTTAAAAATTATTAATTGAAATTACTAAATTGTAAATATATATTAATAATTTTAATTTCTTTATGCTTATTATTCGTGCTTTTGCAATTCTAAACACACACAGTTGCTTCTATATCGTATGGAAGTGCTTTTTATTTTGTAAAGCAGAGCTGTTAATTGCTGTAACATATGCGGTGAAATTGTTCCCTTTCGTTCAGTCTGGTTGGTGCGGTTCGTGTGTGAAGAATTTTTTCATGTTGAGGAAAAGTTACAGACGGTTAAATTTAACAAAAAAAAAAAAATAAAACAAGAACTGGAGAAAAAATCTAACTGTTAATTAAAATTAATTAATCAGAAACAAGCAATAAAAAACTAACAACAAAGTGGATTATGTTTTGATGTATTCGCTATGTGAAAAAAAGAAGTGCAAAAGAACGGCTTACAAAGAGTGCAGTAAAAATAGTTAAGTCCAAAAAAATGTTAATAAACATGTATAAATTAAAAGTAAATATGCTTTATAAATGAGTACATACATAAATAAAGCAGAGTAAGATTACAAAAATAAAAGTAATACATGGAAACACATTTCAATTGATAAAAAAAATTTAAGAAAAATTAACAAGTAATAGAGATTAACTATAGTTAAGCAAAAGACAGTGCGTGAGCGTGTTTGTGTGTAGGAAGGTGGAGACTGAACCGACATGAGATTTGTTAAAAAAAAAAGAACAAACATAATTTACTTCTTTTGGAAACATTTTCAATGTCTACACTTTTCGTTTGCTTCTATTCATTTTTTAAATTTTCTACTTCTATTTAATCCTTGAATATATTTTCATTTTTATTTTGCTAGTCCGGCAAAAAGCTTATTCCGTATGTTCTTTGTCCTCATGTAAACTTATTTTTTTTTGTTGCATTCGTATGGATTTCTGTATTTAGTTTGTCTGTTATGCTGCTGTTTTTTGTTGTTGTTGCTGTAATGGTTAGTCGGTCTGTTGTTGCTGATTTTCTTTTATCGCTTTCCGTTTTTTATTTATTTTTTCCATTTATTTATTATTTTTCATCCATTATCCCAGCAAAATGCAGATGTATGAATGTATCGGTTGAATTAGCAACATAGTTTCTAGGTTTATGTTGTTTTCCTTCTTTCTTTTTTCACCGGAGCCATTCGTTAAATTTACTGCTGATGTTGTTTGTTGTGCTCTTTTTTTTTTTATTTTTTTTAGCATAAATTTATTTTCGCTCAGCTTGTGTCCATGGAATTTTGTTTTTTTGCGAGTCGTTATTGTTGCCACCACCATTACCACCCTCTATGTATACATCTATATATATATATATATATACATATATATATGTACATATGGATAACCACCAATAGACAGTTCTTACCGTTATTTCTCCACCCAATGTATCGCGTCATCTTTTCTACACCTTCGCAACTGCACTTCAATACATATCCAAACAAACTTATCACATTTTTGTTGTTGGTTTTCTGCCCACATACTCTCTCAATTAATTCCGTGGACTTGTTTACACACTAAAAAGTTGTTCAATCCTTCACTTCGTATTGCATATACAATTATGTTATTGATAATTAAGTTTTTGTGCAACAACAATTGCCCTCATCCAGTAATAAATCTTCATTTATGTACATATGTATGTACATATATGCTGCTTGTTATCATAGTTTTTTAATTTGTTAATTCTTTTCACCACTCTGTCGCTGTTGTTTAGGTTTCCTTGCTAAATTATCTACATTTCTTGTCCTTTACCCAACAATTACATACATATATACATACATATTAACAAAGTTAATATGTATGCATGCATGTACGTGCATATTTATTTGCGTTATCGTTTTCTTCCATCCAACCCCAAACAAACTTTATATCCGTTAATTGTCTTCCCGTCTGTAGTGAAATACATATTTACATATGTTTGTGTGTGCGTATGCCAGTAGTTTGTTCATGATTGTGGATTGATGTCAGAAACTGAAAAAAAATAAAAAATAAAGAGCAAACTTTTGGATTGTTATAACTATTCTAATAGAATTTAAAAAAGTGCTAAAACTGAATAATAAATTACATGAATGTGTTTTCTAACAACTAAAAATTGCCATACGGATTATTATTACCGAGAGCATGGAAAGATAAGGTAAGTTGTACCAATAATGTTAACTTTGTTATGTCGATTTCCGTACAGCCCTACAAAAATTAAAATTACCGTACGAAATTCTTGTACAAAAATAATAATATTTTCTTATTAAAACAGGTATATATTTGGCATTGAATAAATATAAGGAGAAATAATAAAATAAAATATTTAAAATTTTTACTTCCAGTAAAATCAATATACAAAGCATTATTGTAATATTGAAAACAACGTGAATTCAAAACATTTTAATTATTATTATTATTATTTTATTGCGTAGTATTTCAATACTTTAAAATTTTACATATTAATTAAATTGATAGAAAAATCCTCAAGTGTTCTAAACTAAATTATTTCTTACGAAATTTACAACATTTTTCGAAATACAATAATATTCTGTTCAATTTTAATATCATTCGGCATCATGTTGTAAAGTCTCAGTCCTTTTTAAAACAGAGTTCTCATCATCATAGTATTATGAGCCTGTTGGAGTCTGAAATCGTTTGAATTTCTGAGGTTATATGTCTGAGCTTCTCTTACGTTTGGCCAGTCAAATACTTAGGTACCTCTCCAATTTTCAGTTTCTGGATAAAATTTATTGTGTTAAGTTGTAGTCTCTGTTTAACATTTAACCATTTTATTGCGCTGATAAATGATATGATTTATTGATGTTAATCGATTACATATTAATATCGCACGCTTGGCTTTATTTTGAAGTTTTTGTACTCTTGTAATTTGTTGATCATTGCAGTTGGTCAACGGTATTGACAACTTCAATAAAATTGTTGTATTTGAAAACAAAAAATGCTGTTGTTGTAGGGATGAGATTACCTGGTATGAATTCGCCTTGCTTTAAAATTTAGTTAAGCCGTTTATGGGAAAAACGTATTATAATATATTTTTTTTTAATCTTGTACCAGCAGTCAGGAGTTGTGGATTGGTACAGCAGAAGCCGTTACTGTTCAGTGACCAGTGACTATGAGTACTTAACTGAAACCTTCCGACAACAACTGACACAAAGACACACAAATTCACATCAGAAAAAATGCGAGATGTTTTTATGAGTCTGAAACTGCGGTTGAACCCAGGAAATTTTTGTTTTTTTGTGGTCAACATGCAAACTACTTCGACCATCGCCACTCTCTTTAAAATTTTAAAATATCTCAACGTAGACATAAACCTAATTGTTAAACAAATCTCTGTTAACATATTAACATAGATCTATAACAAATTCTTAAATTTATTGAAGTGTTTTCAGAGAAGTTTCCATTTTTATAAAAACAATTCTATAATCCCTCAACATATGAAAAATATGGTCCAACTCACTCTGGAAAAAGACTCCGCTTACGCACAATGCTAAAAAAACATCTTTTTACACAACTCCGACTTTACTTAATGTGCTTACTTTGCCCTTTTTCAATAAGAACATCTAATATCTCTCAGAGAATAGATATTCAAGTGGGTAAAATTTCGAATAACTCACTCCAAGTGGATCTGTTAAAGTTTCCGTTTATACTTTTATGATAGAGTACATATTCCTACAGAAATCTCATTTTAAATTGACCGCTCATGTTGACTTTTTATACAAAAAATTTTTCGTCACACAGAAAATCGATATTTTTAAAAATTTCTAGAGCGGAAAATTGCGAGAAACTCACTCCAACTGTATCTGTTAAAGATTTACGCAATAACAGAGTACATTCGTCTACACAAAGCTCATGTCAGTTTGTCCGCTGGACTTTGTTCTTTTTCTAAAAACGCTCCTTAAATAAATTTAAGGATTTCTAATACATCTATGTTAATACGTTCACAGAGCTCTGTTAAATGCTGAGGTGTGTGTCTAGGGTGATATTCAACATATTAAAAAAAAAATCTTTCTTCTCCACTACAGCATATGAGTATCATAATTCTTTTATATGAAGAAATGATCAATTCATATTTTTTTATCGTGCTTCAATTTATCAGAATCTACATTTAATAAATACTTTATTTTATAAGAAAAAAACACTTTTATTGGAGCGACCTCCAAGAGACTGGTTACAGATTTTATTATTTTCAAAAAGAAAAACTCGTAAATTTAAAACCAGTGCGTCGTAATAAACTTTAATGGTTGAATTGTAAATTGGTTGTATAAATGCGAGCAGTCATACAACTGATAACAACATTAATCAATAATTTTATGTACATACATCTGTGTCAGTATGGATGCATGTACACTCGTTTCTATATAATAAATACATATAGAGATTGGTTAATGCAAGTATTGCTTTAGAACGAACATGATTTTAATATTTTACATGGTTTCTAATATCAGAGCTGATAAAATTAAAACGTTTCAGTTTTGTTTCGAATGGGCTACTTTAATTATTATTCCCGCGGGGACGCTAAATGCTTTTAAAATTCAACTCAAATCTATAAATTAATGAACTTATTATTTCTAATTAATCTATGAGCTTTTCTCAATTATAACAAACTGTAAAGAATACGAATTAGTTTTATAAAATGCTTCTTATAATAGAAAATAGTGTATGGCTTGTCAACATTTTTATTGTGAAGTGCTTCGACAATTCAAATTTATAAAAAAAAAAATAATGAATACAACACAATTGTATCGTAATCCTTAAACTTTTAGAACTGCATACATACATACATATATATTCTTATTTTAATATAGAAATGTCTGAGAAGTAAAGGATTTCATTTCATGTAACATATTTCATAGAAATTTAAGATCTGTAGTGGCGATTTATTTTCAAGAAAATCTTTAAAAGCTGCTTTTCATTAAGGTCGATGTCCCTGCGTGAATTCTGAATTTCGCTTTTTCGCTCTTCTTAAATTCGCGCGCATTTACATGAAGGTTGGGTGTGTCAGCGACCAATTTATTATTTTATTAACTTTATATGTATATGTATGTTATATTTCTATTATTGGATTTAAATCTATTTAATTTTTCTAAAAATGTTTACAATTAGTCAACTTTGATTGCATTTAAAAGGTATAATGAAAACACTTAATTTTTAGATACAATTACTCGTATGTAACTATTCTTTCATTTATTCAACGTTAGTCAAAATAAATTACGATTATGTACGAGATCTGTTCAAAAGAAAAGTTGAATTTTGAATATTTTGGCAAAGTATTTATTTATTCATCAATATACATTTTGCACCCTTCAGATATAATGCACTTATGCCAACACTTCTTCCAATCCTGGAATAACTTCTGAAATGCGCTTTTCGGTATGGCCATCAGCTCGTTCGTTGCTTTTGACTTTATTTCAATTCATTATTTTATTTGTGGCAAAACGCTTTTCTTTCATTAGTCTCTTCAGTTTTGAGAATAGGAAAAAGTCGCAGTGTAGTAGTATTGTCTATTTTTCCACAATGGCCACTAATCCCCTGAAGATATGCAATTCCAAAAATCGCTTTATTCAAGCTCATTTTTCTAAACTACCAAAATTATTTGGGTAATACGACCTTCTCTGCTCCTTAGAGGTGTCTGTGCCGCACCATTTGCATGTAGTCTCATCTGGATCTCACCACATTTCCGGAATAAACAATTATTTTCATATTTTTATCAAATGTATTACCGCTGTTAAGTGGTTAACAGTCCTCTGTTAACTAGAAAAAGTGCTCTGCTATAGTAAATGGTTTGTGTCTTGGGTTTTTAAACTTAAGTTTATCTTCAGACACATCATATAATCTGAAATGCTGATATATTTTGTAGCTAAGAGAGTGCATCAAAAAATATATACTGGTTTCCCAAAACTGTTATTACCTTGTTGCATAGTTTTATAATAGTTGTCAGATACGGCAAGTATGTTTTTCGATCTTGGCAGTTCGTAAAATAGGATTAGTTATTCTCGTATTCAGTAAGAATTGTACCAAGGTTTCGCCCTATCAACGATTATTATTCCAAGCACAGTTTCTAGTGGGAAACAATTGACTTATTACTTCTTATATAGTGGTATTGCATTCCCATTATAATAGGGAATAATCTATTTGCTTATTACTTCCTATTTAGTGCTGTTATACTGGGCTTCATACGTGTTCACGTGATTGTAACGAATTATATTAAATGTGATTCACGCCAATCCCACTAGACATGTTATTATCCTGTCTAGCTGCACTTATCATCTCTTGAGAGCCTAATCAATGCAATGCTTGTTGCAATTCTTTATTTATTTAATTTTCAGCTGTAGTTGTATCTGTACGGTTTTAAATATGTCCACATATATATATATATATATATATGTATGTATATATGTACATTAGGGTGATAACTTTTTTATATTTTCTTCATTTTATTCTTGACTCCCCCTTAATAAAGAAAAATTATTGAAAAAATCAATTTTTGTCTATGGGGAGGTGTATTACCACTAACCGCTCGGCCTTGAAATTGAAGCACACTGTAAGCACGGGCTTGTCAATGGACATGCACGGTTTCTGGTGGCAAATTTATATTTGTAAATACGATTATTTTAAAAAGTAATAAACGGTGCGGAGTGAGGGTGGCGCCGTTGGAATTATCGATTGTGCGGATTGTCAGTCACGATGTCGCAGTGGTCGAGCGAGCAGCGCGCGTTCGCTGTGAAGACATTTTTTAAAAGTAATGATTCTTCCGTAATTGCTCGTGGACAATTTTGTTTAAAGTTCGGTATTCGGCGAATAAGTGATGGACCGAGTGTAAATTTAATTCGTTCGTGGGTGTAGAGATTCCGCGCAACTGCTACGGCTATTAATGCCCCACGGCCAGGCCCCAGTCGGTCTTCAAGGACTCCCGAAAACATTAAACTGGTTGAAAGCAGTTTACGTAAAAATCCGCGACTTTCAATACGGTAAAGAGCAGTCTCACTGGGACTTCCAAGAGCGATTATTCATGCAATTTTAAAAAAGGATCTGAAGTTCCATCCTTTTAAAAAATTTATAAAATTAAAATCCGCATTTACTTTCTATCGTTCAATGTTCTTAATAAAACTTTGTGTCAATTATTACGTTATTTATTTAAGTTTGAAAATATAAATCTGCTACCAGACACCCTGTATAATCACCCAGTAAAACGTTATGTCTAGAGGGGGCTGTTAGCAACGATGCATCCGGCATTAAAATGGAACTACATTGTTCGCACGTGATTTCGAATGGAGAAGTATTTTTCAAAATCGGTCCACTCAGTAAAAAGTTGTGAGGTAACACACAAAAAAAAGAAATTGAGAAGCTCCTCCTTTTTTGAAATCTGTTAAAAATTAATGTACTTTCTATTTTTTGTTACCGCCCTAATATACATAAGTATGTACTCATGTACTCGAACTCGTATGTATAAAATTAATTGAGATGGTATAAACAGGCAATGGAAGTATGTGAATCGAAGCATTTAAAAATGTACAGATATTCGGAACCAATTCACCTATCAAATGTAAACATATCTATATCCATATCCATAAATATTAGTGTTACAAAATGTATTTCTACAGGGTCTTTCATTAAGCGCTTCATATCTTTAAATTTAAAAACAAAGTGTGTGTGAAATATCAGCGATTTTTTTTCTTCGTTTAAAAGACTTATTGATTCTTATTGATGATGTGCGGAATATAATATCGTTCAAAAGGCCGCCACGGCTTCTCTGGATGGAGCGCATCCGAAATGTCAAATGGCGCACAAATCAGGATGAATTTAACCGATGGCAGATGTTATGTTGGCTTTGAGGACCGCTGTGGTTTGTAACTTATTTGCATATACCCGTGACTTAAGGAAATCCTACAATTTAAAGTTTAACGGTGTTAAATCGAACGATCTCGCTAGCCAGTTCACATCACCCCCATCATGCCCTCAAACGCTCGTTGCATGAGCTTTGTGGCACGCAGCGCCCTCCTGTTGAAACCACATGTCGGTGTTGTCCAGATCATCTAATTCAGGCCAAAAGAAGTTGGTAATCATCGACCTATAGCGCTCGCCGTTGTCAGTGATCGCCTGGCCAACGTCGTTTTCAAGAAAAGAAAAAACATGGACCGATGATCCCAAAATTCATACCAAAGAGTTACGTTTTCCGGATGCATTCGACAGTTTTTCGATCTCATGTGGTTTGTCCTAAATTAAAAAATTTTGTTTGTTGTCTCCTCCATTGTGATTTGGCAAAATATACTGAATTAACAACAACTAATTTGACAGATGTAGCTTCAACAAGATGGACGTTATCAGCTGTCTGTCAAAATTCGGAAGTCCCCGTTGGAAGATCCTTTACATAAATATGGATATATGCTTGTGTATACGAATATAATAGTATTGCGATTACCCTGTAGGAAAGCTTAATAGTAAAACTTTACTTATTTGTCACCAGTACGAGTGACATTATTATTATTTTTATTATTATATTGTCTGGATATACATATCCCAGACAATCTATTTTCCTATAGACGTTTAACATGTACGTGGCATAGAAAATCTACTACTGCCGGTGGTACTATTGACTAAGTAGTTCTAATGGGGCAATATGTAGACCGTGCAATCGGCGATTCTCTAGTATATGTATGGAATTCTAGTCATCATACACAAGTAAAAGTGGAGACGCTTAGTTGACAATGTCACCAAAAAGTCATATAACTAGTTGACAGAAATGATGACTTGGCGACACTTGGCTACATGCTTCCTGCAAGGTAGCCATTTATTTATTTATTTATGACCGTATACTGATGTTTTAATATATTTTATTTCCTGTTTTTATGTACAACTTGATGCTTTTACTCCTGTCACTTATACAATTTTTTTATTTATTTAATTTTTTTTCCTATTTATTTTCAAATATTTATAAAATTCAATTGCCAATAGCAACATATATTTCAAATCTAAAAGATATACATATACATAGTATACATATATATGTATATTGTACCTCTTTTTTTATTAATATTATTTTTTATTATGTTGTCGTCGTGCATCCATCCTGTGGTGGCTGGAAGTAGCTGTTTTGCCTGTGTGTTTCTTGGTTGCTTTTAATGTCAATAGTGTTGTTGTTGCTATTTCCATTGCTGCTTTTACAACAGCGATCATAAATATAGTTGTGGTGAGGCAGCAGTTTAGACCGTTTTAGAATTGTGGTTAACTACAGCGTTTACTGCACCTGAAATTGCTTTAAAAATAAAATACATATGAATTACTATATGCAAATATTGTAAAGATATCAATTTAATTATTAATATACATACAATTTTCATTATTTTGGAAATGGATGCTTTAGTAATCTGGATGGAAAATTAAATTCTCGAAAAATTGTTTCTTTCTAATAAATTTTAAACTACTAAATCATCCCATTGTTGAATCCCTCCGCAGCCTAGTGGAAGAGCATTAATCTTATTAATCTGTAGGTACGGGTTATATTCCCGCCTAGACCCTGGGTGTTTTTACTTTTGGTATCACAATGGTTCTAAGCTCTGTGCTAAGTGGTTTGTTCGCCTTCGGGAGGGTCTGCCATCTAACCTAACCTAAATCATCCCAGCAAGTTAAAAATCTATCCAGTTTGAATTTGAATACAATCCGTGAACCGAAACATCCGTATGTGGATTGAACTTCTTGCGGAAGTTTTACCTGTCATCGTCGCTGTTGGAAAGTGTAATGTCCACTAACACTATTCCCTCTATACCCCCTCCCCTAAATCTATTTTCTATTTCCGCTGCAATGCATTGCATAGAGCACTTCTTCGACACAAAAATAAAATTCTTCGTCAAATCGATTTTAAATATTCAAAGATTTTTATAGACTTTTAAAATGTATTGGATGCCGCAAATTTCGGGTGCGATTCCCGCCTAAACCATGGGTGTTTCTTGTGCTTCCACAATAGGCCTAAGCTCTGACTTAAGTGGGGCGTTTCCTACGGGGATGGTCCTTCACATAACCTAACCCTAATCCTCACCGCCGTTTCCACTACAAAATCCTCCATGGGAAGTAGAAAGATTTTTATAGACTTTTAAATTGTATCAGATGCCGTAAATTGTGCAAAAGGGTTCGAGAGATATAAATGTCGAAAATTTCTGAAAAAAAACTGTTTTGTTCGTTTCACATTGATTTTAAATATTCGTTTGGGTTAAGCTTAGCTGAAGGTTTCAAGGATGGCCTGCAAGTGGTGGCCATATTTTTATTTATATTTTGGCGTGAAATAAATTAAAATTTTAATCACCACTTACATAAATAGATAAATAAATAAATAAAACAAAATAATAATAATAAATCAATAATTATAATAATTTTTTAATCCTTATTCTTTCACCTTATTTCTTATAATAAATACTTTCATATTCACTTCCAAGCTTAAAGATTTGTTTATATTTCTTATTTTTTCTCCTTTTTCGATTTTTCGTCAACTATGTTAACCGATGGTTAAATAATATTTTATATAAAATTTTTTCTTTTTGAAATTAATATAAAAATTTTTTTACATAACATGTTTCATAAAAACCTTTAAGCTTGAAAGAGAATATAGAAATATTAATTATAATAAATAAAAAATAAATATAATTAAAAAATTTAATAAAGGTGAAAATAAAAAATAGAAGTGAGACTAATATAATTATAATAATTATTAGAAAGAAAAATATTTTGAATTTAATTATTATTAATTATGAAATTAACAAAAAATTTGTATCGTTTATTAAAATTATTATTATCGGCATTATTTAAAATGTCGTTATTTTTTAATCGGGTTATATTTGCACGTCTTCGGTTGTTTAATTTAATATTATCCTCTCACTCTACTTCATTTCAACGTCATACTTCACCTATTCTTATCCCTAAAGCCAATTACTCTATTGAAGCCAGCCTTTATTTACATCAAGCAACCACTACAACTTTATAAATAAAGTGTTGCTTTTATTTTCTGCCACACTTAAAAATTAATTCTTCTTTCTTTTTTTCTCTCTCTCTCTCTCTCTCTCTATATATATATATATTTATTTAAATTGTACCTTGTATTCCCTTTGTAAGAGACTCGTATAAATGAAATTGTAATAAAGTATGTTAAGTTCGAAGAGTGCTGTAGCGCAATGGCATCAGTGTTGCAACAAATGTAATTTATCTCAGAATTTAAATCTTGAAATTACGCCAAATAGCAAACAAAGGGATCCATCTTTGCAGCTGCCCGCTTAGCTCATTACTATAGCTATAAATACGAAATAGGGTGTTCAATTATTCGACATTTCTAAGAAATCGGTTTTCGAAGTTCGAATATTTGAATATTAAAAAAAAACTGGCTAGGGTTTTGCAAATTTAAAAAAAAAACCGGTGAGTCATAAAAAATCTAGGATTTAGTGCAACATCAGCTTAAAGTCAAGTCTACTTTTCCCAAACGTACTGACATGGCAACACTGTGTGGCATTTCTATAGCATTATTATCTACCCTTTAAAATGAGGTCTTCTCAATTGTCTGTTGCTTTATTTTATTCATTACATTTCATTTTTTTAAACACTACAATAGTCTTTTTTTTTTATTTTTTTACATTCGCAAAATTGTATTCTAAAACCAACCTACACGTAGTTCGTTTTACTCCGGTCTTACTCTCGAGCGTTTATTTTATTGTTGCATTGTCAAATGTTTAAATAGTTAAATCTATATGTATGTATGTATGTGTGTGAATAAAGCGATAGATGCAAGCAGCTGTGTGTGTACATTTGTGGAGTCCCCATACATACATACAATATTTATATTTGTGTATCGTTTAATGTGCAAGGAAAGAAAGCCTTTGTAAGTGGAAGAGTGTATTTAATACAGTAAAAATACAAAATTTGAGTTCAATGTTCTGTGAAAATTTCATTCGATTATTTTTGATGCCAGAAGAACAAAAAGGATTTGCAGTTAAGTTTTTGTTTTAGATTTCAATTTTTTGTTTTGTTTTTTTTTTTTTTTAATTATGATTGCTCAATTTGGAGTCTGTTTGAATTGGTATGATTTTTTTTTGCAGACATAAAAAAGTCTTAGCTTTGATTTCAATGTTTCTAAAATCAAAAGGGGTTTTTGGACTTACAAAGAAAAATAAATAAAAAGGAACACAAATTGCTGCAGAGTTCAGTGGGGTCACTTGAAAGTTCATTTACTGGTTTTTTTTTCACAAAGTTAGAAGCGTTCGAGCTATTTGCCGTACATGGTATTTTCTATTAATAGTTTTGATTGTGCTATATTTTTGGTTTTAATAAATCTTGTACAAGCTGCCAGTATGTTTTTATTCAATTCTGCAATAACAGATTAAGGTCTTATTGCATCAATTCTATTTAAATATCAATTCATATTTAAATATCGTAGGGTCTTTTGTAAGGGAAATTTTTTGAACGTGTAGTACAAAATCGTATGATTTTCAGTATGCGTAGGTCGTTTTCACAAAATCTGATGGCAACACTGATTACAATTAAAGATCTTATTGCAGTAAACATGTAGGCCATACGATATAAAATGAGAATTTTTTGATTTGGTATACCCGGTCGAGGAAATCACAAAAATAACTCTTTCTTTGGACGTGTTGATGGCGTGTAGGCAGCGTGTTGGCTGAGATGGTACAGCACCAGCCTTCGTAGGTATTTGAGCAATAAAACGTTGGCGAAGTAAAATCGCTCTCCTTAGTTAAAAAATAATGTGTCAAAATTAACATTAGAGGCGGTGCAACTTTTCTTTTTCATTAAAACGCAACTGCAGAATTGTGCAAGAGTTAAGCTCTAACTTCCTACAGCTTTCACCACCTCTCTATTCTCTATACAACCCTTCTCTCTCTATAGTTCCAGTGCATTGCAATGCGTAGGCAGGGGATACCCCCTCAGCAATGGTCCAAGATAAAAAGAAATATCCGGAGAAATAATTTTTAATCCAGGTCAGAAGTATTGTATCCGCGAAGTCGCCCAAAAGTTGATGTAAAATTTTTAAAGACTTTTCTTTGATTTTTCGTAACACTTGTAACACCCAGTAACACTCAGGGATGACATTGTGTACGGCGGAGAAGGGACTGGTGCAGATATGAAGGGCTTATTGCTTCACAACTCTGCTGTGTATGAGTGGACGCATTCATCGCTTTAAACTGAGGGGGAGTCACTTTATGTATTGTTTTACTTCGCGTACATTTTCATTGCTCAATTTATTAGAAAACGTCTGGATAAAATTATGTGAAAATTAAACTTCAAATAATATGGGCTTCGATATTTCTCACTTCTCGAACAATGAGACTGAATGAGAAGTGCATATATATCAACCAGATCAAAGTGAAGGCTTTCTAAATTGATTAAAACATTGTGGACATCTGCAGTAAAATACATGCGACAGAAAAGCGTTTTTTAATGAGTATTTACTTGGTTTCGTGTTGAAAGAATGTCTGTTTTTTTTAACAATAGAAGACTGCTCATTTACGGTTACCAACTTCATATCCATCACTATTCCAATTTTTACTCGTATTTTGATTTTAGGGAACGTTTTATAAAATATTTGTGTACTGTCTAAGCGAAACTATTTCTTATTTGAATTGAATTTTGCAACCAACAACTTTAAAAACTGTCTGCTCTTAACTTCACTAAACTCTTTGTAGAGGATACTTTCAGTTGTCTGGGTTGGTTTGTGTAAAAATCTCTACTTTATTTGTCACTCATTGTCGACATTGTTTTCTAACAATCTTTCAAAACACACAGTCATTTTTGTTTTGAGTACATAAAGGGAGCCAACAAATTAACTCGTAAACTAAAGGCCGTTAGTATCATTTGCTTCTAAATCATTCGAGATTATTTCCTTTTTTTTCGTTTGTCAAACTGGTTAATTGCTCTAGAGTCCTTTGAGTTCAGCCCCTGCACCCCTTCCATTACGCCAAAATCAAATCAATTCGTTGTAATCCAGTTTCATTAATTTTTTTTTCACTTCATCTATCAATGAAGCCATAGCGAAGAATACTTTAAGGGAATTGCTTAGGCAGTTAAATATTGATTTGCGATTGCTATTAGAGACCTGCAAGAAACCATTCGTTACTATTAATAACAACAACCAAATCAGCTTAATACTGTGATATGGTATTTAGTACATAAAATACATAATACCACTTGCCGAAGACAATAGAATGTCACTTGAACTTCATGATAGCAATTTTTCTTTCGAATTGACTGAACATTTCATGGGAACAAAAATTTAAATTCTTATTCGATAGAGGTGATTAACTGCATGTTTATCGAAGAGGAGTGAAAAAAATTCGAGTTTTTTTAATGCGGTTTTAAATGTAAATGCCCGAACCAGTATTTTCATCGTCTTCGGTAAATAGGCAGTAATTAATTTTTTTTTATCTTGGACCAGCACTCAAGGGATGACCTCTAGATATGCGATGCATTGTGCAGGAACTAGAGGAAAGGGATAGGGATAGTGGGGAGAGCTGACAGGTGGTGAAGCTTCACTGTCTTACAACTCTGGTTTGGCACGTTTTTTTTTATACCAGTGTTACAGCTCCTCTAATGTCAAGGAGACGTATTCACTTTTGAAGCTTTGTTTTAGTAGCCATTTTTAGTAATTATTTTACTTCGCTGGTGCTACACAATACCAACGAAGGAAGGCGCTCTGATGTGCCAGCCGAAGCTGGTACTGTTCAGTCACTAGTGACTATGCCTTCGCTGTGGTGGAACCCAGGACCTTTTGGTTTTGTAGTCAACGTATATACTACAACAGCCATCGCTGAATGTATTTGTTTCAACGGTTACTATTCATATAAAGCATGAATGCACATTTTTGCTGTTTATTATCATTCTTGCAGCTCTCTATTTCATGTAATAAATTTATGTATGTACGTATGTTGCGGTCAACCTCATTAACAAATGGCAGGAAAGAAAAAGTTTTTCATTGGTGAAATCCCTGTTGACGCAAAATTTAATTACTTGTATTCTCAGGATGACGAACTATTTGATTTTTTAGAGCATGAAAATCTTCCCGCAGCTTATAAGATTTACGAAATTGATGCTCTTTAGTGTTAAAATTCTGCTTTACTTGAAACATCCTTTAAGGATGGCATACACAATGGTCACGTTATTCTCAATGATTATTTACGCTTTTTTGTATAACAGATTGTTTGTAAGTCAGATCACACGCAAAGTCCATTTCATAAAGCTTTTTTAAATCAAATATGCCTGGGTTTATGCACCCATATGTGTATTAAAATATGTCTATGTGAATGCTATATTTTATAAATAAAAATAAATCCAAGTTTATCCATAGCGGCAGTACCATTCAATTGTAAATTTGAGCCATATCATTGTTGGCAATATTGACTTAACATTACTTATTGCCTACATTTTTTCTTTTCATACACATTCTTTGCTAAAAACCTTGGTATTTCTAAAAGCATTGTATTTCAATTGCCTTTCTAATTCCTCGATTCTTGTTCTTTTTTTCTCTTATTTATTTATTTATTTCAACAGAGGCACTTTTTCAATGCCATTATTATAGAAAATACAATTAATCCTTTGCGGACTTACTTTAGATCACTTATTCTGTAATATGGTAGAGGGAGAAAATTGAAAAAATCTTTCATTTCCCCGCCATGTTTGCACATTTTCACTCACTTTAATTAAGCACAACAAAAAATTCTCTACGTTTAAATATATATGCATTGTTAAAAATTTATGGAAAAAATAACTTTTAATAAAATTAAAATTTGCAAATTGTTTTCCATTCAACTGCTGCAACAGCAGCAACATGCTCTGAATTCTTTCTCCCTTCTCCAAATGCAATGCATGGCTACGAGTTACGAAATTAATGTTATTGCACTGTGGAGGATTGTGCTCGTATATCAGTTTCTAGGCGATACTGAGGGGCAGAACATTTCTTTTTTCTAAATTGAAAAGGAAGAACAAAACAAACAACAACAACAAAAAAATAGAAAAAAACTAGGAAACCATTTTTTTAGTTGGTCAAGAGCAACAGTGCAGTGACACATTAGCTACATTTTTGTGTGCAAGTATGCATGTGTGTATGTGTGTGTGTGTGTATGTCGACTTGGCGGATGGCTTATGAAATATTCATTCTGCAGCAGTCCAACTGTTTCAAACTTGTATTGCGGAGCAAAAATCATGTCAACTATTTTTAGATTTGAGCAAAAAGTTTTCTTCTAATTTGAAAATCTATGCACTGTTTTGTAAAAGCTTAATTGGAGAATAAACAATTAAACTTCTGTTGCAGCAACAACGAGTTACATGTCCATTAGAGCAACTTTTGAATGTATGGGATGTGCAAAAGTATTATTTTTTCAGCTGCCCGTTCATTCTCAGAGAGGTTGGGCTTTTAAAAATAAGCAATGAACAAAAATTAAGTTTCCCGGAGTATAAACAGACCAGCCGGTACACATTTAATGGGTCAAAATATACCTACACTTAGTCGCAAATCTCTACATTCGATATCGAAATTTCATTCAATTCAATCATTATTTTATATATAAAGAGTACATATTTTGATAATTCTTACTTGTAAGTATTTAGCAGAACAAAAATTTCCTGGGTTTAAGCCCAATTTCAGACCCATAAAAACATCTCTCATTTTTTTCTGTTGTGCATTTGTGTATCTTTGTGCCAGTTGTTGTCGGAAGGTTTCAGTGGCGAAGGCATAGTCACTGGTCACTGAACAGTAACGTCACTTACAAAATTCGTTGAAAATTTTTATTCCAAAAGTTATTGTATGAAAATTTGTTATAAGGAGATCAAAATACAGTTAAGCTTCGATTAGCCGGGCAATCGAAAAGCACTTTTAATAGATCTTATACCGGGTGGGCCAAAAGTCACGCTTGCATGTAAAAATTTATTAACTTTTTTGTTTATTATTATTTTTAATTTTTTATTTTTTATTTTTTTTAAATATAATATTAGCTTTGTACGATCAAAATTTTAATTATGAAAAATATAAGAGAGATGACCACGATTTTCATCGATGCACAATTGTCCTCTTAAACAGGCGTTTTGCATAACTGCACGCAAAGTTTCAGGCTCTATTGCCTTGATCTCAGCTTCAATGTAGTGCTTTAGGTGCTCAATAGTTTGGGGCTTGTTAACATACATTCGTTCTTTGAGAGAACCCCATAGAAAATAATCAGGGGCAGTTAAGCAGGTAAACGTGCTGGCCAATTGAATTCTGAATTTCTTGGGATAATTGTGTTGCCCAAATTCGTCTTGGACGGTAGTCAAGTGGTAAAAGTTGTTGGGCCAATTGGACCTTGTATGAATGCATGTGTAAATGACGTGATAAAATGCGTCGAAATGATGTTCTAAAGATGCCCAGTTGTCCAGAACGTCTTGGCTTTGAAGTTTCTGCATATTTTTCAACACTGTCCCGTACACAATCAATGTTCACTTGGTTTTGTACTATTCATGCCTGGCACTGCACCTTGTTGTTGGAACCGTGCAATTAAATGATCAATTGAGGTTTGGTTAGATGCATTTCTGGTGTTAAAATAATTTCCCTTTCTGATGTCACTCCACAGCATACCGTACACTTGAGCGAGTGCAATTGGCGCTGGTGAACAACTCTGGGGTTTGCAGTACCCCAATATTCATTAAGATGAAAATGAGCTTCATCACGATAATATCGATATGCTCGTTGCGTCAGTGAAATTGAATGACCATTGGAAAAGTAAAATTCTACCACTTTGGTTGGTTGCTCGGTCGTCAAATTTTGCATGCTGGTGTAGCACGGTTCGATGAATAAAATCTAAAAAAACAAAAAATAATAATAAACAAAAAAGTTATTCAATTTTTACACGCAGACGTGACTTTTGGCCCACCCGATATAAAAAGCAGCATATTTTTCAAACAACAATTTTATGGTTATGTTTTTGCGATCGTCATTAATTAGAGCAGTTTTTTTTACCTTCAATAGAAAGAACTTGCTCTTATGGATGAGTTACTAATTGAGCGAGTCATCACTAAAATCAAGAGTTACAAAAAAAAAAATGGGAATCACCGAATTTCAAATATGATCGTTGTTTTGTGCATACACAAGGATAAATATAAGCCAATCATGGCTTTCAAAAAGAAACGTATGTTTGTTGCACGGATAATAGAGCTTTAAAAATGAGATGCGGATAATAAATGTAACCGGTTAGTGGAGAACCGGTTAACCGAGGTTTTAATATACACAAAAACTGGAATGAAAAAGCTGTGATATTGAAATCAACTCTCAATTTGTAGACTTCACTCTATAGAACTTCGACTGTAGAAACATGTTGCCAGAAACATTTTCCATGTTTTTCACACTAAAAACATGGCACTACTCTCACAACATAATTTCACACCAATTTTTCTCATTTATACAGGGTGGGGCAAAAGTAATCAGCTGATGTTGTGTAATTTTTTTAATGAAAAACTATGATATCGGCCAAGTGACCGCCGTTGATGACCATACAAGCAGAACCAAAGTTTTCCATTAAAAATAAATTACAGCAAAAGAACATCGGGTGATTACTTTTGCCCCGGGTGATTACATTTGCCCCAGCCTGTTATTTGACGGCATTTCACTTGGAATGTTGAACAGATTACCACGCTTAACAGAGTATTTTGACATATACGAGGTTTGTTCAAAAGAAAATTTGAATTTTGTTTTCTTTCTTCGATTACAATGACGTGGTGCATCATGAGTTCTTGCCAACAGGTCATACGGTTAATAAGGAATACTACAAGAAAGTTATGCAACGTTGGGGTGAAGCAATACGGTTAAAACGATCGGAATTGTGGGAAAAAAAATCATGGATTCTGCATCACGATAATACACCAGCTCACACATCAATGCTTTTTCGTGATTTTCATGTCTCAACCACCAGATTTGGCTCTCTGCGACTTTTTCCTATTCCCAAAACTGAAGAGTCTAATGAAAGGTAAGCGTTTTGCCACAATTGATTGGTGAGATAAAGTCAGAATCGAAGAACGAGCTGATGGCCATACCGAAAACCGCATTTCAGAAGTGCTTCGAGGATGGAAAGAAGCGCCGGCATAAGTGCATTGTCCCCTGTGGATATATGTAGATGAATAAATAAATACTTTTCAAAAAAATTTAAAATTCACCTTTTATTTTGAACAGACCTCGTACATATGTATTAGCCTGCAAACGAATTATTTTCTTATTAAACAGCACACAAGCACTTACGTTGCTATTTCTGAACACATTAATGAACTATATTTTGATATTCGTTCTGTTAATAATAACTTCGAATTACTTGAGTGTTTTTGTTTTCGCCTCTTGCGTATAACTGTGCTTTTTGGGAAATGAAAAATAATCTTACGTATTTTTATTTCTCTAAAATGTAATTTTGTTTTGCTATTTGGTTTTCTGTGTAAAAAAAAAGATTCGTGTCATAAGGCCAATGCTAAAAATGCTCTATAAGGAGGTTTGGCATGTCACCATGAATCGACTAAGAAACGAACAACCTTTGCAAATCATTAAATTTTATTTTCAAAATTTGTGCTGTGTGAGAAAAGCGTTTCGCAAATTACGTCCATTTTATAGTCGAGCAGTTGTGACCAAATTTCTTACCACTTTTACTTTCATAGGACATTGAGCCAACAAATCGTATGCGAAGAGTGCGTAAAGAGGAAACTGTTGCTGCTGTAGCGGCCAGTGTCAATGAAGATTGCGATATGTCAATTCGAGCAAGGCACCGTGCGCTTATTATCGCTCATTTTCCCCCCAAAATGGATTAATTGGACTTGGTTGACATGTGGTTTCAGCAAGACGGTGCCACGGTGCCATGAAGCATATCATTAAGTCTGTCAGGTCCAGCCTAGAGCACAGGAATTAGTTGTCCCAAAAAAGCGCCCCAAAGATTCTCAACTTCGGCCTAGCCAGAGCCGGCCATTCACAGAGACAGTGCGCAACAGTTTCTTTCTCAGAGGCGTTCTCATAGCTTCTATAGCGGGCATTAAACGGAATACCGATCCTCCCATGACGCGTGCAGGTTGTAAGCTTTTTAATAGAAGAACGAGAAAAACTCGAGAAGAGTTGCCGAGTTCTATCCCACCCTCAGAACACGGCCACAGAGTTATGGCAGAGAATTCCACCTCTCTTGCAAAAATACCTTATCTGCCCGCTTGCAACGTATTTTACCATTTCAGAATATAACAAAAAAAAAAGAAAATTTGGCAACATGCTGTACATTTGCTAATATTTCGTGGATTTGTGTTATACGTAGAACAATTTTCACCTCTTAATGTTATAGTTGGCGTTGTTGTTCTTGTTATAAATGTAAATGAGAATGTGAATGTTTTTTGTTGTACTCGTATCAAAATGCCAGCCCAGCCATTGTGTTTTCTTAAATGCATCTCTGTTATTTTCATGGGCTTTTTTTGCTGTTGTTCTATTTGCACACACATACACAATTATATACATATAAATATGTATGTATTTTTCTTTTCATATTCGGTATTTGGTTTCTGGCAATCTAAGCCAATTGTGATTTTATGGTCAATTTATACCATACAATAGAATAATTTTCCACTGCTGCAGTAATACTTGAATTGTAACTGCAAAATGATATTTTGTTATTTCCATTGTGGAAAATTGCTGCTACATTTTATTTTAGTTTTTGTGCACTTGAAGATACGACGAGGCAGGCACTGGTGTTCACATGTAAAAAGTAGTCAAAGCAATAATCATAATTGTAACAAGTGCTTTTCGTCTGAATGTAAAAACTGCATCCGTTCATGTATGTTTGTATGCATGTGGTGAAGATGTGTGGTGGGAGGAGATGAGGGAGGGCAGACTGGGGCACAAAAATGCTGCAATACTCCAACTTAAACTTAAATGTTTTTTTTATTATAATTTCTTATTTTCAATTTGTTTGCTCTGTTGTTGTTACTTGTTGGTTTTCTAGCAAAATTTTAAATTCAACATTTGCAGGCGTGTGCATATGAATATCTTATGAATAAAATAAAGAATTAAAAATATGCTTGTATGTATGTATGTATGTAGGCACATGTAAGTATGTGTGTATATGAACATGAAATGGTACATGATTTTCAGCTACATGTATCGTCATCTCCATTATACTTTTTTTACTTTAGTCTACTTCGCAGCAGTGATGTTAACTTTGGCACTTGTTTTTTTTTTTTTTCTAAAAAGAAATTTTAGTCATAAAATCGTGGTTCTTGACATCAAATTACTATCAATTTGCAATGTTTAATAGTAAAAAGAATGCCATTATAATTCCGATTTCACGTGAAATATACATATTTGATTTGAAAAATTTCTTGTGCTTTTTTTTAAGAGAATTAACACTGGCTTTACACTGCCTTTCGTTTTCGTCTGATTTCAATAGCTGACTTGAAAGTGAATGCTACACGATCAATATTCAGCTTCAGTATTTGGCGAAAAATAGTCAACGATATACGATCTGTGTAATATTGACGAATATCAAAATGGTTTTGATATTCATCTCAATATTGAAGCAGTTTGACGAAGTGTGGCAGTGTTGTTTTCAATTTTCATTTTATTTCTGGTAACTTTGAGTGCACATATAGAGTAACAATTTTGTAATCGAATTAATTGCTCATTAATGGCTTTTTGGGACGTGCAAATTAAAAAGTATAGCGACAAAAACAAAAGAAAAATATCATCAATTCTTTTTCGAACAATCTATTTAAATAAGCTTTAAGGTTTTTTATTTTTATATAATCTCGATATAATCAGTGCTTTTTCTTTTTAGTAAATAAAGAAATAAATAGATATGTATTTAGCCGACGGTAACTTCTATATGTTTACACTTGAAAAAACCCCAAAAAAAACATTAATATTGATGAGAAATTTTGACGTCGTGTGTTAGAGGCTTCAATATATATACTAACACAAAGACAAACATTGAAGGTGAATACTGATGCGTGTAGCATGCGCTTAATAATATGACATTTAAAACGCATATTTGGGGTATTCACAATGTCTGTTATTAATTCATATTGACGTAATGTCGTAACAATTTAAAATAGATTAAACAAATTTGCTGTTGTTGTGCTTCAAACAAAATAGGCAGAAAATAATAAAACTTTTCGATTTATGTTTGTTGTTTTAGTAGAAATCTAAGTCGTACCCAGAAACTCTTCAGTCGATCCGGCGATTGTATTTACAAGCCGCCGGCCACTACTTATAAATCATATAGGAATAAAAAATTGTTGAAAAATTGCTCATATTTTTATAGCTTTACATTAGATTACATCTTTATAAAGAAGAAAGAAAAAACCACAATATCTAGTGATATACAAGTTTGCAAATTTTGTTTGTGTAACTTATCTGGCTGGCAGCCACTTAACGTTTACATACTAGCCGCCATCCAAAAACAATATTCAGCTCATATCACTGACAACAGCTGTTTTCGATTCCATTTGTT
Source organism: Dexiosoma caninum (assembly GCA_963924685.1). Classification (NCBI taxonomy): domain Eukaryota; kingdom Metazoa; phylum Arthropoda; class Insecta; order Diptera; family Tachinidae; genus Dexiosoma; species Dexiosoma caninum. Next base: position 15,594,415 of record OZ004729.1, on the reverse strand, counting down.
TCAGCAATTTTGTGTGTGCCAAAAGCACAACTTTATAATTTTACTTAAAAATGCACCTGTCCGGTAGCAGATTTATATTTTCAAACTTAAATAAAAAACGTAATAATTGACACAAAGTTTTATTAAGAGCACTGGACGATAGAATTGAAATGTGCATTTTATTTTTTAAAGAGTATGTCATCTAGATCTTTCATATTCTTTTTTAACATTTCATGAATAATTGCCCTTGGAAGTTCAAGTGTGGCTGCTCTTTTCCGTACTAAAAGTCCGGATTTTCACGTAAACTGCTTTCAACCAGTTCAATGTTTTGGGGCATTCATAGCCGAAGCAGTTGCGCCGAATCTCTGCACCCACGAACGAATTATTTTTATAGTCGATCCATCACTTTTTCGCCGAATACCGAACTTTGAACAAAATTGTCGACGAGCAATTACGTAAGAATCATTACTCTTAAAAAATGTCTCCACAGCGTACGCGTAATGCTCACTTGATCACTGCGACATCGTGACTGATAAATCCGCACAATTGATAATTCCAATGGCGCCACCCTCCTTCCGCACCGTTTATTACTTTTTGAAATAATCGTATTTAAAAATATAAATTTGCCAACAGACACCCTGTATTAACCAGAACTGAAACTTTGTGTTTCTTGATATTGAAAACAGAAAAGTATTTTCCAGGATAATTATAATTATTCGGCCAGGAAGCACTGCGACCAAGACGATCTATTGTGCAAAGCCCCTCATATTAGACACCCATCTTACGGCTTCTAAGGAATGCATGCACTATTTGGGGCCTGGTATTCCACAGCTTGTGTGGAGGCAACGCAATTTCACCCAGAATTTTGTGGAATAATTTTTGTTGCTTTTTTTCAAAATACTTGACATCAGTGTTCCTACAATGAGTGTGGGACTAATTTGCTGTGTTATTCAAATACGCACTAACTTCACTAGATGCGAAACTAAAAAAGTACATGCATTCTGCAAATACTCCATACTCATTTATACTTCATGGCTGCCGGATCACAAACAAATAAACAAAAAACCTCAAAAGCCAAAATAGGGTTGTTGACGAATTTCTTTTAAACATTTTGCAAACATAACAATAACAGAAATAACAGTATAAAAACTGCTAGGAAAACAATAAACAAGGACAAAGGCTGTGTTTTTATCTTGTTTTTTGTCTTCTCAGCTTTTCCAAGAGTTGCCAAGTGTATGTTCATGTCCATGCTTTTAAACATGTGAAGATATATTGGCAGGAAAAGGAAAATATGCATGTAAACATGCTTATAGTTGGACAAGGTCTTGGAATACAAAAGAAAAATGCAGAGAAAAAATTGTTACTTTGCATCGAAATTGAAATCAATTGAAATTTAAGCGGCACTAAAATACGAGTATCACCAGAATTTCTATTCAATTTTAAGTTTTTTCTTTGACTAGTGTTGTTCAAGGGATGGATGTCCCCTATGTATGCAATGCTTTGCACCTAAACTGTTTGGAAAGGGATAGTGTAGAGAATAGAAGTGAGATTCTGCAGTTGTGCATTTTTTGTGAATATGTAAAGCAGAGTTGCTGCGTCGGTTATGCTGATGATGAACAGAAGTAACACTCCAGTTGAGAGGAATCGTCTATACATACAGGGTGTCTGGTTACAAATTTATATTTTTAAATACGATTATTTGAAAAAGTAATAAACGGTGCGGAGGGCAGGTGCCGCTGTTGGAATTATCGATTGCCAGGATTCAGTTAGTCACGATGTCGCAGTGGTCGAGTGAGCGAATAAGTGATGGACCGAGTGTAAATTTAATTCGTTCGTGGGTGCAGAGATTCCGCGCAACTGCTTCGGCTATGAATGTGCCACGGCCAGGACCCAGACGATCATCAAGGACTCCCAAAAACATTGAACTGGTTGAAAACAATTTACGTGAAAATCCGCGACTGTCAATACGGAAAAGAGCAGCCTCCCAGGGACTTCCAAGAACGATTATTTATGAAATTTTAAAAAAGTATCTGAAAGATCTGGATGACATACTCTTTAAAAAATTAAATGCGCATTTCCATTCTATCGTTCAATGCTCTCAATACAACTTTGTGTCATTTATTACGGTTTTTATTTAAGTTTGAAAATATAAATCTGCTACCAGACACTCTGTAAAGGGTTACAATGAAATCTTTCATTGCATGAATGAAAATCTTTATAAATATACTGCAGAACCTTTAATTAATGCATTTCATTGCATGAATGAAAGATTTTTCTACTCGTATCAGTGTGGATATGCCCGATTATTCCTAATGAAGTTATGCGTTAATTGCTAATTAAGTATGCCAAAACGCATGGAAATTTTTTTCATGGTAAAGGGCTAAGCATTAAATACAGAATGGAACGTCTACCATTTCTGGTAGTTTCAATAATTCTTATCTGAGTTACTCTGGCAAATTTCGGCGCTAAACAAAATCTGCAAATTATGCCAAATATGTAAAATGATAAAAATGTTTTCTTAATCAACACGAATTAAACAATTTAACTGTTAACCAACATTAGTTATTTCATGGGAAAAGTAACAATAAATAAACAAACGGAATGACAATCTTATATCGATAATTATGGTTTGACAGCTGAGGATGTCGAACTGTGTTGACATTTCTGTTCAGTAAAGTTTGGCAAGTCTCCATGCTTCGTTTAACTCCAGAACAAGGCATTCAAATTGTAGAAATTTACTTAAAAAAAATAAATAAAAAATTTGTTCGCGAAGCTCATAGAGCACTTCGTCCATTTTACTGTCAACATAATCGGACTAGTGAGGGGAAGTAAATAGTGCTGATCGTTGATCGTTTTCGCACTAATTCTACTCTTCTCAATTTGAAACCACCAACAGGACAAAGAAACGCAAGAAACGAAGATAATATTGGTGCTGCAGCGCAAAGTATTGAATCAGACACCGAAATGTCGATTCATTGTCGTTACGATTAATCAGCTAAACATCAACGACATTTGGTACCAACAAGACGTCGCAACTTGCTATACAGCGCGCTTAACAATCAATTTGATCGACAATCGACAACTTCATTTCCAGAAGTGCTCCTGTTAACTGGCCCCTTCTAAATTATTTCTTATGGCGCGATGTTGTTATTATTTTTATTATTATGCCATTTTCTTGTAATTTTAATTTACTGAACGCATTTGCAATTTTGATAGTTCTGTTACTCTGTTATATGGAGTTAAAGCATTTTTTATGACCACCCATAGTTTTAAGGCGTCCGTACGCCACCCTCATTGAACGACGTATTAAATATTGAAAGTTGTAAGTTTTTTTTTTTTTAGAATTAAAATTCTACAAAAATGCATGCAACTTTAAGATTTTATTTACAAGGAAAAAAAAACGAAAAAATAATTTTAAAACCGTGCTTTACAACAAATACTTGTGCAGATTTTGTGTGCATTCCATACTTGGCAATATTGTCACAAACTGCCTATAGCCTGACTGTCGTCTTCCTGCTTGTTTTAAGTTTATAATTTCAACTTTTTCGGTACGAATTTCAACCCTCTATCTATCTATTCAGCATTAAAATTTAGCCACACACACACACACAAACACACACATCCTAGTATCCCTTATGCATATGTTATTTGCATAGTTGCAACTGCTGCTGCTGCTGTTCGTATTCATATTGTTGGTTTCGCTATAATCAAGTCGTTTGAGTTCTTTTTCTGGTATTTTTCTGGAGGAAGAAAGAAAAAGGTTTGAGCATGTCTGGGGTGTTAATGAAAATATGTTGCATAAAATTTATGAATGAACTGCAGGGAAATGAAGATTATTTCTGTAAATTTGTATTAAAAGGGTGGTGTGTATTTTGCGTGCGTGTGTGTGTGCTAAACATTGCAAAAGAAACCCCTAAAAAAGCCAGCAGCAGCATTCCTCTAGATGGCATTTTGAAGTACATAATTTGCTTGAATGTGTTTGTAGTAAACACATATGCGAGAGTATATCTGCATATGTGTACAGCTCGCAATTTTTGTGATTTTTCGTTTGAGCGTGTGTATATGTGTGTGTGTGTGTTTGCTTGTAAGAAAATGTTTTCAAGAATGTATGTTCGACATTCTTAAGTAAAATTTCAATATATCTTCTCCTTTGCTTCTTTATTATGACTTGATAATGGAATTTTATGTACGTTACAAAATATGCTTTGGAAAGAGAGAAGAAAACTTCGATTTTTACATTCACTTGCATTTCACTGAATGATTTTGAGTTTTGCATCGTTGTGCACTTTAATGGCAATTACAGCTCGTACGTTTTTTTTTGTTTGTTTTTTTTTTGTATTCTAGAACGAACATACATGCATTCGTTCCAATCATTTACTTAATTGTAATTCTATTAAAATTAGTTTCGTCTTAATCGATTTGAAATCAAGTGAATGTAATTACAAAAATTACGTTATTCAATACACTCAAAATATTCTGTAAATAAAATGAACTAAAATTGCAATTTAAAATAAACTAGCTTTCAGCCGCGGCTTCGCTCCCGTTATTATCTTCATCGGTTATACAGTTTCGAAGAGGCATATCTTACCTTTACGTCGCTGCCTGGTCCTATTTAAAAAAAATATATGTAGCATATGTATCTTTTCAGACGGTTAGAGGGTGTCCGGCCCCTACTTTCCCTCGTGGTCTTAGTTTGAGATAAAAATTATTAGCCAATGTGTCCTTTAAACTCAAGTAGATCCAAGTTTTAAAGTTCATCACAATCAGATAGATAGTTTTGGAGAGGAAAGCAGAAAGAGGAGGTCCTACTTTTGAAAATGTACATAGACTATGTGAATTCTTAGATGCAGATCTATCCATGTTCTAAATTCCATTAAAAACGGTTTGAACTTTTCGAAGGGGCAGATATTTCCCAATATCAACCTTCAGGTCCTAGTTTTAAATAAAGTGCACCAAATTTCATCGCGATTGGTCCACCAATGGCGAAGTTAAGCTCGTTTATATTATAAAGTCTGTTAAAAAACATGTGGAAGAAGTAGCATAATTAAAAAAGAAGGCGTAAAAGTGGGCGTGATTAAAAGAAAAACTAGCCTATAATTCATTCAAGACTCCCAATTATATGGTATGAAAATGAGAGGAAGATCGATCCAAAGGTTTGGGCTTCTATAAGGTACAAACAAACAAACCATCACACATTCAGCTTTATATACAGGGTGTCTGGTAGCAGATTTATATTTTCAAACTTAAAAAAAAACGTAATAATTGACACAAAGTTTTATTAAGAGCACTGGACGATAGAATGGAAATGCGCATTTTATTTTTTAAAGATTATGTCATCCACATCTTTCAGATCCTTTTTTAAGATTTCATGAATAAACGCTCTTGGAAGTCCCAAGGAAGTCCGGCTGAAAGTCCGGATTTTCACGAAAACTGCTTTCAACCAGTTCAATGTTTTGGGGAGTCTTTAAAGATCGATCGTGGGACATTCATAGCCGAAGCAGTTGCGCCGAATCTCTGCACCCACGAACAAATTAAATTTACAGTCGGTCCGTCACTTTTTCGCCGAATACCGAACTTTGAACAAAATTGTCGCCGAGCAATTGCGTAAGAATAATTACTCCTAAAAAATGTCTCCACCCCCTTCCGCACCGTTTATTAATTTTTGAAATAATCGTATTTAAAAATATAAATTTCTCTGTATATACAAGATAAAACTTCATTAAAAAACCGCTCTACTTATTTTTCATTTAAAGTTGAAGAAAAGTTCATTTAATTAAAGAAAATTTTTTTATTATTTAATTTTTGTTTAGCTAAAGAGCCATTTTGTTAACGGACGAAGGAATACGCGGCTTTTGATGACTTCACTAGGATTTGAACCCACGACTTTCTGCCTGCAGACTTGTTGCGGCAACTATTTTTGCTTTTTTGTGGCCCTCATACCACTACTCATACTCATTGGCTTGCGCCCTATAATTTTTATTATATTCCCGAGCATTTTTATGTTTATGGTTGAAAGCAGCAGCCCATTTACCATGGCACAGTTTAGAATTGTTGGTATCATTTGACAATTGCACTCTCACACATTTTTTCATCGTTCTCAATAATGACTATCTGAATCTCATTAACCACTGTCGTACAATTTAAAATTCCTCATATTTTGTGTTTCGTAGAGAGCCAGTGCATAGTGATCCTTAATAAATCACCTACTTTCATCTCAATTCTTAAGTAAAAGAAATGTAGCAACATAATTTCAATATAAAAAATAGGAACGTGAAATAAATCCCACTTTATAATTTAGCAAGCAAAACCTCCAACAGCATCTGCAATTAAATCCAACCCTGCATCCTTCTGAATCTCTTAATGCACATACTACATATGTACATACACAGATCCATACTTACATGCATTACACTGTATTAAGTAGCTAAAGAACAATAAATATTTAGGAAACAAAACAAAAAAAATATGAATTGTAATACAGTGCCATAAATTTAAAATGTTTGGATTATGATGACGTTGTTTCGTCTCTGTGCTTCTTCCAAAGCTCATTTGTATACATGACACGTGAAGCGAGTGCTGGCGTTAGTGTTATTTACTGTTTCTATTTTCCAGTTTACAATATGTTATTTTAAAGTTCCTTAGCATTTAGTTTTTAGTCGTCTTTAAGGTTTTAAAATACTGTGGTGGTTCATAAATAAACTTTATCTTATTTACACTAAAATGTAAACTAAGTTCGTTTCGGTAATTTATCACAAACGAGCACAGTGGGTCGATTGGAAAGGGTTTTCTGGTTGGTAAAGAAAAATTCCAAAAACAACAATAAAATTTATGAAATAAACTCAATGAGACCAATTGGGATGGATATATTGTAATCGCTAAGTCGTAGCAGAATATTATTAGGCAAACAGGGTTGCCAGAAGTAGACAGATTAAAAGTGCTAAATCGCCAAAATGTGCAAGTGCTAAAATGTTCTACAGTTGAAAAAAATAACTAGTTTTTGTAACATTGATTTTTATTAATATCAATAAAACAAACACTTTACATTTCAAATATCTATTCTATATATGAAATAATTTTATCATTTTAGAAGTTTAAACCAGTTTGCTTTCATATTTTATACACATATCGAGCCTTTGGTGGTGCAATACCGTCGTAATTCAAAAAATCGTGAACTGAGAAAAATGCATTTGAAGTTTTGAGGCATCTTTTTGATACTATTTTCGTTTACTAAAGTTATTTTTTTACAAGTTTTTAAATAAAGAGGCATGTTTTGTAATGTTTTCTGTTTGTAAATTTCTTGTCATAAAGGAAATATTTCATTATTGCAAATAAATATTGTTGGAAATAGCTGGAGGCAATAAAGACATTTGTAGCTGTAGAATCTGAACAGTTAGAGACAGAACTATTTTTCCTTTAGATATATATTTCTACAAAGATCATTTCTGCATACCCAGCTCAAAAAATTAAAATTTTGAGTTACGACGGTATTGCACCAAAGGCTCGATATATGTATGTATAATCAAAACTTGAAATATTCTTGTGTATAAAATCCAAAAGATTTTACAAGCAAAAAAGGCAATATATATATTTTAAATGAAGTTAATAAGAGTATTCAAAATTTCGACCACGTTATTTCCATCTTCTTCATATACCAATTCAATTTGATACTTTCCAGATTAAACCAATTTTCTAACAATATCGTCCGATATGCTTAAAGAGCAGCAGCAAACGTTGTCTAATTTTACACCCTCTCTTAACACAACATTTCTGCGTTGATTCTAGTTCTGCGTTTACTTTAAATTAGGGACATTTTTTTTTTTTTTTTCAAAACATTAATATTTTTAAGAACACGAATTTTTAATTCGCTGATCACCCAAAAGTAAAGTAATTTTATGACTATCATTTAGCATTTTTTTTTTTGAAAATTCTTAATGCTAAATCAGCAAAAAAGTGCTAAACTAGCAGCCCTGTGGGCAACATTTAAACTTTTATTCCTATTTTGGAACTCATCATCATCATGTTAAGAAAACCGAAATTATTATTTTATTTAATGTTCTTTACAATCATGAATAATTTCATGGCTTTTCTTGACGTTTAGAGATGAGATCGTGAGTAAATATCACGCAGTATGAAAAAATCGTGTAGAAAGTGTTTAATTTTTTCAAGATCACGTGTGTAAAAAAATGTGCTACACAACGAAATGAAATAAAATGTAGCGAAATACATATAATAAATTAATCTTGGTGTTTTTTATAAATACTAGATTCAATTAGTGCCCTTCGCTGCCCTCAACACTCAAATAATTATTCAAAATCAATCCAAAATTTCTTGAAGAAAAATTATTTTAATTTTACTAGAAATAATTTAACACTTAAGACCATGACAGATAAAACTTTTGCTTCGCGTTGAATTTCGTGGCAGATTTCCTGGCGATCCGACACAAACTGGGCAAACACTGCGGCGATGGGCCAATCGCCTTAAAGAGACTGGGACAACACGATATGTTCCAAGGCTGGCCGGCCCCGAAGCAGCCGTTCTGCTGGGAATATCGCTGCAGTTGCCCAATATGTCGAGGAGCCCAGAACTTCGTGCTGACGACGTGTCACGAAATAGGACATTAGCCATTTTGACATTAGACAATCAGCTTGAATAATTTTATTTTATTATTTTGCCACTAGCCTCTGGCCCATCTTATATTTTTAATTGCATATACATACATATGTATGCGAAAAAATGCGAAATAATATTATCGATTTTTATTTTTATAATAACAAAAATTTAACAACAAAATTTTGAACCACTTTTTTGGTAAACAAACAATGCGCGAGTGTTGTCAAAATTTTTATTGCGTTAAGTTAAAAACGTTACGCGAAGCGACAAAGTTGTATCTGACACGGCCTTTATTATGCGCATCCCCGTTGAAATTAATATAATGCGCACATATGTACATATTTAAGTATGCATGTATGGCTTCAGATTATCTCCGTTTTTTTTACTTAAAGAGAGAGAAAAAAGTTTTTGTTATTGATTCACTCACTTATTCCTTTGGTTTTGTTTCTGCAAAAACACGTACACGTAACTGAAAGGTATATTTATTTTTGTTTTTACTTGGATCTCATAAGAAGATAAGTGTTTTGTTTAATTGTGCGAGTAATAACTTTAAAGTTATATTTTTAATAAGGTACTGAACCGATCTGAATAAAATTAAGATTGTGCACAGCTGTGGCGAAAAAGTTTTCAAACCATATACATATCGAGCCTTTGGTGTAATACCGTAGAAACTCAAAATTTGAATTTTTTGAGCTGGGTATGCAGAAATGATCTTTGTGGAACTATATATCTCTAGGAAAAGAGATTATGGTTCTATCTCTAACTGTTCAGATTCTACAGCTACAAATGTCTTTATTGCCTCCAGCTATTTCCAACAATATTTATTTGTAATAATGAAATATTTCCTTTATGACAAGAAATTTACAAACAGAAAACATTACAAAACATGCCTCTTTATTTAAAAAAATAACTTTAGTAAACGAAAATACTATCAAAAAGATGGCTCAAAACTTCAAATGCATTTTTCTCAGTTCACCATTTTTTAAATTATAAATGTATATCTTTTCAAAATGTATATTTATATAGTATATACTGATTGTATAGTTAAACTAATCTACGTATATCGCTGGTGCGTATACCAACTCATCAGTAGACCTTCAACCAAATGTTTAAAAAAGCTAAAAAAAGTTTCATATGTTTATACAAAAACTCTCAAAATACATTTGAGAATTACTAAAATACACACAAATTAAAACAAGAAAAAATTACTTAGTTTTTTTTGTTTGTGTTTACGTAATTCTCAAACATATTTTGAGAGTTTTTTTGTATAAACAAGTGAGATATTTTAGCTTTTCCAACAATTTGTGTGAAGGTCTATTGATGAATTGGTAGAAGCACCAACGAAAACTACATACATATAGACTAGCTTAACCACACGATCCTGCCATAATGTCCAAGAAGATAATAACCATGCCACCGTGCGATTCACTTCGGTCGGTTTACCATCTCTATTTCTCACCTCCCTTCATTAAAAAATTTGTTTTTTGTTAGTTTTTACTCGTTACTTCAAGATAAGAAGAAACACCAAGTGCAATTCAAAAACTAAGTAAAAAAAATAACTTCAGTTGTTTTCAATTTCACACTCATCGTCGTTGTAAAAGAAAAAACAAAAAACTTTAAAAAGTCTTACAGATTTTTGTTTGATTTTTTTTTTTATTGTTAAGAATATTTATAAAAAAATGAAGTTTTTTTACTCCCTGTACTTTTTGTTCTTGTAGTACATTTGTTTTGTTTTGATTCTGGCAGTTGCTCTGTTGTTTTATTCCCAGATATTTTACCAACTTTGTTTACACTCGTACAATAACAAATGTTGTATTTTTTTGTTTTCACTTCAGTTTTATCTTCCCTTGCATGCACATATGTACATATTATGTATGTATGTTTGTACTGTGTATTAAGTGCATTTGTATAGAAAGATAAAGATATTTTATTTGTTTTAAATCCATATTGTTAATAAAAATCCATATTGTCATAGAGAGAGAGAGATGGACAAAAAAAGATGGCAAACTGTTTTATGCAGAGCATAGTGATTTCTATCACTTAATATGAACATTTTGCTTTTGGGCAAATAGTACTGATAATCGATTAGTCCTTCATCATCCAGATCGAGTTTTATTTTTATTAGTTTATGCCTTCTAGTTCTAATGTCGTATTTATTTACATTAAAAACCCATTTCAAAAAAGCTTTTCTGTTTGCTGTTTTTATAGGTTTACTTATATTGTCGCTTTATGTTAGTTCGAGATGAGTTTATATGAATGTATGTACATATACATATATGTACATATGTATGACTATAAATAAATACAGACTTATACAGTTGCACAATGAAGTCTACATACAGCGCCAATATTTAAGGTTTTTTTTTATTTAAAAATAAATATTTAAATTTAAGCTAAACAAATATTTTTATTTTCCAAATAAAACATACATAAAAACAACAAATATTAATTTATTTTTTGGCTTATAATAAAGCAATAAAATAAAACCGTAATTCAGTCTTATAAAATATATCACAAACAAGTTTACATACAGCTTATATTAGACTTTGATTTGCTAGATTTTAATGAAAATAACTTTAAACTAATGAAACCAATTTTTCTGTTATATCTGATCCATTTTTTCTGTTATATCTGATCCAATTTCTTGCCACTCGTCTGTTAGTGCTTGTTTTAGGTCATCTTTGTTAGATATTTTATTTTTTCGCACGTGTCTGTCTGTCCAATTTATCCCATAAATTTTCAATTGGATTCATATCCGGGGATTGAAGAGGAGACTGTAACTGTTTAGGGACATTATAGAGAAGTCATTCTTTTACAACGAGACATGTATGTTTAGGATCGTTATCCTGCTGGAAGATGCATTTGCCAGATAGACTCATGTTGCTGGCGGAGGTCTTTAAATTTGCCCTCAGAAGATTCAAATAAACATGGCGGTCCATTGTAGTGTCAATAAATATTAAATTTCCTACACCAGCAAAGGACATACACTTCCCAAACCATTACAGATCCTCGTTTTTATTTTATTACGTTATTTTAAGCGAAAAAATAAGTGAATATTTGTTGTTTATATGTATGTTTTATTTGGAAAATAAAAATCTTTGTTTAGCTTAAATTTAAATAAATCTTTCTAAATGAAAAGAAAACTTAAATATTTGCGCTGTATGTAGACTTTATTGGGCAACTGTGTATGTATATCGTTCTTTTAACATAGAAAACCCCTAACTCGTGTTTGTTTCTAAATTGGGTTTTTTTTTGCGTTTGAAAGAAATTGAAATGTATGTTGTGCGTTCCAATTGAGAATTGCTGAGAGAACTTAATAAAAAAAAATCATGATTATTTTTTTTTTTAATTATTTCGTTATAATATATAAAATAATAAATATTTAAATTTTCAATATTTAGAATTTAATCGAACTACAGTTAACAAGTTATTGAACATTTTCTGTCGTGTTCAAGTGTTTAAGAAACTAAATTTTTGATTAGAATAAGGGGAAAAGAACAATTAGTCTCCAACTACAGTTGAGTAGAATACGTATTTTCTATGCCACTACGGGCGTCATCAGTAGTTCTTGTGTCAACAGGGAGGTAGCTGTAAATTTATTAATATCATCTATTTAACCCGTCATAGCTTAGAAAAATGCATACGAGAATAATTGTTACTCTCCACATGCTGCACCCTGTACATATTTTTCTCAATTATTAATGGTAAATATATTCTCGTCTTTAAAATGAAATAAACATCTGATTATTTCGCTTCAAAATACTAATTTTTTTAGGAATCAAAATGAAACCTCTTATTGGAAAACCTCTTATGAATTGATAATCTAAAGTATGTTACAATACACTTCTCTTATAGCAACTCTGAATATTGAATATTTCATAAAGAACAAAATTAATTAAAGAATAAACAATGATGCAATGCCCTGAAATATAATGAAAAACTTATAGCCGTATTAAGATAATAAGGCTGGTGACAATTAATTGAGTTGATATTTATTTGCATTTGCAAATTGTATCATCACATTTATACACACAATGTACATGCATACAATTATTGTAATAAACGAGGATGATTTGATATGGCACTACATGCATAGAAAAATCAGAATTCTGACATCATTGAGGGTGGCGATGGTCGAAGTAGTCTGCACGTTGACTACAAAACGGAAAATTTTTCCCTGGGTTCAACCCCAGTTTCAGACTCATAAAAACATCTGGCATTTTTTCTGATGTGCATTTGTGTGTTTTTATGTCAGTTGTTGTCGGAAGGTTTCTGTGGCGAAGGCAGAGTCACTGGTTACCGAACAGTAACGGCTTCAGCTGTATGCAATCCACAGGCATATCCGAACGCCCTCCTTCGTCGGTATTGTGTATCATCGGCCAAGTAAAATAATTACTAAAAATGACTACTAACGAAGCTTCAAAATTGAATACGTCTCCTTGACATCAGAGACGCTATAAAACTGCTATGAAAACAAATAAGGTGCAAAAAGCAGAGTTGTAAGACAATGAAACTTCACCTCCTATCATTTTTCCTACAATCCCTTTCCTCTAGTTCCAGCACAATGCACCTCATGTGTAGGGGTCATTTCCTGAGTGCTGATAAAAAAATTCTGGTGGGTGCAAACTAATTTCTCTGAAATCGCTAAAACCGTTTACGCTGACCGGATTTTGACCTATTTTTCAAGTTTGGTAACGCAGATCCACTTTTTCTGTCTACCATAACTGTCTAGCGCCTATCTGAGCATTCATATCAAATTAGCATAATATTGCGTACCGGATTTTACCCTATTTAGTGAACCCCCCGGACCTACGAACCACATGTTTGATTCGAACGAGTTCGGACTTAATTTCACCAAAAACGATCCAACCGTTTTAAAGTTATGGAAGTTTTTGTGCTAAAATTTCAAGTAAAAAAATGAGGTGGTCGTACTTCTTCGGCTGCAGCTGAGAAACTATTCAACTGATTCGTCTGAATTTAAATAGCAACTGATTAAGGTCTACTACAGACCGATTGACACGAAAACGAATTCTGTGCGATGTTTAGTTTGGCCGGAAAATTGATTTCAACGGGCATGGCTCAAAAAACTTCTCTATTCATCACATTTCTGAAAATACGAGTATAAAATTTTTTTTTTCAGAAATGAATATTAAAGAAATTACACACGCGATTAGAAACTTATATATACATTCACGTTAAACTTATAGTGAAGGGCATAAAAAATGAATTTGAATTGGAAAACAATTTTGCATTGTGCTAGAACTGGAGGAAAGGGATAGTAGGAGAAATGCCAGGTGATGAAGCTTCACTATCTTACAACTCTGCTTTTGCAGGTTCTTTGTTTTATAACAGTGTTGTAGCGCCTCTGATGTCAAGAAGACATATTAAATTTTGAACCTTCGTTTTAGTACCCAGTTTATTTTATAGCTGAAGCCGTTACTGTTCAGTGACCAGTGACACAAAAAATAATTTAAATTGTTTCGAATAACATTTAATTTTTATTGATTTAATTAATTTGAATTTAATTTAAATAGAATTGAAAAGTCGTTAATTTGAGAGTAAAAACCTATAAATGGATTTGGTAAATCAATATGCAAAATTGTGACTTACGTGTGCCTTGCAAGCCACCAGACATCGTGACATTTGTTTGCGTTCATCTTGAACGGATTTTGAATTCACATGTCAAATTTCAGTAGTAACCCTCGTACATACATTGATGTATATAGAGAGCACCATGTGATACAATAATTGAAGTATACTTTAATAAAATTACTTAATGTTTTTCTACACTTGTACTAGGAATCATAGGACGGCAAATTGACAACCACAATGACTGCGTTATGTTCTGTATTTTATTTCCTCAATTGTAGGGCGTGCGTGTGAGTCGTTTTTTTTTTTTTTTGAATATGCGTGCATGTGTATGTGGTTTGTAGCACAAATTTAATGTGGACTTGTACAATTTGTAATTTAATTAATGCTGTATGTATATTTTTGCATGGGTGTATTTGTGTTTCCTTTTACTGTTGTGTGAGTTCATAAATGTATATTGAAATGCGTGTGCGTTCGTGAGTGAGTGTGTGTGCGTCGTTGATCAATAATCCATGTGTGGACAAATAGCACCACATAATTCGTAATTAGCATTGTTAAGTTCTATAAATATTTATAATTTTATATAAAATATACAAAAACAACAGTTATTTTCCCCGTTAAAGGTGAAATTTATAAATACGTTTCAATGGGTTTATTTATATGAATTTTTATTTGAAGTTAAACAACAGGACAATTATGTAATTTAGATAGAAATTGCCAACGCCTAGCGTTGCGCTTTAACAAATTGCAAACCAAATAAATAAATGCGTGTGAAGATAAATATATAAAGGGTGGTTAAATTTTAAGGGCCGATGTTGATTTTGAATTAAACACATAAATTATTTAGGAAATTATTGTCATTTCTATTTATTATGATAATATTAGTATGATTCAATTATGTATGGAACAAAATATGGATCAAATGGCCGCACACCTCCATCCGATGGTCCAAATTTTCGATGACGCTGAGGCATAATTGAGGTTCTATGCCGTTAATGTGCCGAATTATCTCATTCTTTAGCTCTTGAATTGTTGCTGGCTTAACGACGTACACCTTTTCTTTCAAATAACCCCAAAAGAAAGAAGTCCAACGGTGTCAAATCACATGATCTTGGCGGCCAATTGACATTGCCACCACGTGAGATAACACGGCCATTGAATTTGAATTGAAAAAGAACCATTGTTTCGTTAGCTGTGTGGCAAGTGGCACCGTCCTGTTGAAACCAGATATCTTCCACATCCATATCTTCCAATTCGAGCCATAAAAAGTTCGTTATCATCTCACGATAGCGCACACCATTCACAGTAACTGCCTGACCGGCCTCATTTTGGAAAAAAGAAACGGCCCGATGATGCCGCCAGCCCATAAACCGCACCAAACAGTCACTCTTTCTGGGTGCATCAGTTTCTCGACAATCACTCTTGGATTATCATTCGCCCAAATGCGGCAATTCTGCTAATTGACGAATCCACTGAGGTGAAAATGTGCCGCATCACTGAAAATGATTTTCTTCGAAAATTGATCATCCACTGTTGTCATTTTTTGCCACCATTCTGACCATTGATGACGTTTGGAATGGTCCAGAGGCTTTAGTTCTTGAGTCAATTGCACCTTGTAAGCGTGTAAATGCAAGTCTTTATGCATAATGTTCATCAACGACGAGCCTGAGAGGTGCAATTGTTGGGCACAACGACGAACAGAAGTAATATTTTCTCCGGTACGAGCTGTACGAGTATGCACTGGTATTTTCACATCTCCTACAGACCCGGTTTGCTCAAATTTTTGCACGATTTTTCCGATTGTACGCACATTTGGACGATTAAATTGTCCGAAAAAATTACGAAGTGCTCGATATGCATTTTGATTTGAACGCCCATTCTCATAATAAGCCTGAATAACTTTAAGGCGTTGCTCGATTGTGTATCTTTCCATGGTTCAAATGGAATTAGTCTGCAATTGAGAAATGTCAAATGAAATGCAGAAAAAAACTTGACGTTTAGGTGTGGTTCACATTCAACATCAACAGAGCTCTTTTTCACGTTAACAGAGCACTGTTAAACACTTAACAGCGATAGTAAATGTGATGAAATTTTGAAGAATTGGTCATTCTGGAAAAATGGAGCCATCTAGGCTCCTCCTCTAAGGGTGCATGGTTAATGGTTCAATTATGGATTGCAACCGAACTATTGTTCATTTGCGAGTGGCTAAAAATGGTAATGCAGATCTACACTGCATTAACTACACTTGGATAAATTTCAGTGCTTTGTAGTGTTTTATGGCAACCACAAATTTGTGCAAGAATTAAGCTCTATCTTCCTAAAGCGAATGCTACACGTTCAATATTCAGCATCAATATTTGTCATTGTGTGCGTTAAATTAGAAAAAATAGTCACAGAGCTTATAGAAACACGCCTGAGCTTAGCAGCTGCAGACAGACAAACTCTATCAATACAGCATGAAAACGATTTGACAATCGGACTCCCCTAAACATGCAAAATTTCTTAATTCCCATTATTTTCTGAACACACATCGAACACGGTATTTGTGAGCACTGCCAGTGTTGATGTGTGTTGTTATTACGACTTTTTGTTTCCAATTCCCAAATAAAAAGCATATATTTTTAATAAATAAAGTGAAAACAGCAATGCACTTTTCGAGAATCGAAATCACCCTAAAAATAATGTGTGCGTGATTATTTACTTTCGAGAAGTGCAGTTTCACTCCAGTCAGAACTGCACGTTCCTTGAAATGTTCCCTGTTCCCTCTATGAATGTACTAATCAAGATTCAGTAATCAATGGAAAAATTTTTCTGTCTCGTGAATCCCTGATCGCCTTTCATTCTCCGAGTCTACTGTAATTAATTAATTTTTCAACTCATTGAGGAACCACATGTTTTTGCATTTATAAACCAACGGCAGAGCAACGTTGTTGAACAATTTTATGTGTAAAACAATTTTAAATAAAAATTGTTCCTCTGGCTTTTAACTAAAATAGAAAAAAGGAAAACTTATGCCATCGTAATTACCATCCTGCCCTAAATAAGAATGCAGTTGTTATGACTTTTGAAGAAAATCATAATACTTTGCGTATAGACACACCCCCTGCCTCCACCTGTCAATTATAACTTTTAACTGCCAGCACTTTCAAGTGTCACTAAATGTCTGACACCTACAACTGCATTCTAATCCTGTGCTCCAATAAATTTGCCATACTTATTCTCGCACTTAAAATTCAGATTTTCTAATGACACTTCTCTAAACATGCTTCTTTTGCTTCCTTTTGTTCCATTTCAGCATTCAAGGATAAAAATATATCACGTGGACTCTTAAACGTACGAGATACAAAACAACAGAAGAGCAAATAAGAAATAGAAAATAAAACCGCAACCAGATGGTAAGTTAATCACAATAATAAGTTGTCTCTAATCCACATAATCGCCTTGTGCTACTGGTTTTTTTCTCCACCCCTCTGACTTTTGCTCGGAAAACACTAAGAAGAAGAATAGAAATAAACCAGCCAAATGAGATTTTACTGAAATCGTGTCAAATGTTTATGTTATTTTTTTTTTTGCTTTTTGAAAAAATCTAAGTCGTTGGTATTTGCTGTTGGTGGCGTTGGTGTCGTTGCTGCCGGTAGCAATTTTATTACCTGAATGAATATCAAAAATAAAATGAAAAAATGAACGTATAACGTTTTGTTTTTTGGTTGGCAAGATATGATGATGTTTGTTAAAATGTTTAAAGGAATGTAGACGTCACTGGTAACAAAAAGAAAATGTGGCACAACCCATTCATGTTGGAATTTTCTTGTAACTACAAACGCTACTAAAAAAAGAAAAAAAAATACATTCCCTTGTGTAAAACAGACTTACAAGAAATTATATTACACAGTTTCTTTAATGTCTAAAGCCATATACTTACATATCGTTACCTTAATATGGAAAGGCCTTAACTAAAATTTTTCTGTATCTTGGTCGAGTGCTCAGAGGAAATCCCCTACATATGCAAGGCATTGCACTGGAACTCGAGAGAGAGAGAGAGAGAGACAGCGCTAGTGTAGAGAATAGACAAGTGGTGAAAGTGGTAGGAATATGATAGAGCTTAACTCAAGCTCTACTTATTACGTCTGTGCCACTCGCCATGTGTTTTACAAGTATTTTATACTTGACTGTCAAAATTTGTTTACATTTTACTCATTTGCTTAATTTCAGAGAGCGCGCAATTAACAATTTTACTCATTTCTTTATTTTGAGAGAGGGGTGCAAAAACATATATAAATGAAATGAATGTGAATCTTGCTATTGTAGCCTGTGAGTGTTTACTTTTAAGAGAGTAGTAGTCTTCTGTTTTTGACATCCCAAAGTTAAATTACAACAAGTAAATGCCTGTTGTTTTTTGTGTCGTTCATTGTTGTAGAGCTGCATAGACCTCATAAATAGACCTGGGCTTAACTTTTGTTGCAGCTGCGTGTTCATTATAAAGCAAAGCTGCGGTGTCTCTGATGCTAATTTCGACCTAATAAATATACCTTGATAGGTGCTCATTTCACCAAACAATTGTTTACAATTCTCTATTTTATTGTATTCAATTTTAGCCGTCCATGGCACGACAGTGACGTGTCAACATGCTTAGCAGCTGTGTTTAAATTTCTTAAATTTCAGTGTGTAACAGAAATGCTTTAAAGCATATTTAGCTTTTACGAAATTACCATAAAAGTATAAATATTGAAGTTCTTAGTTGTGTATTCTCACTTCAAATTTTCAAACTTATTTTAAATTTTTAGAAAAATTAAATCGATTAATAAATGTTTGTAGTATAAAGAAAATTTTTGAAGAAGCTATTTGGTTTGCTTTGTTTCTATATTTCGTAATTCTCAAAGATTTTCTGCAGGTTCTTGGATAAACAATTGAAATTTCTTAGCTTCTTTTCAAGAATATGGTTAAAGGTCTACTGAAGATTATGGAATTAGCACCTAATGGAATGCCCATAAATCATATAACAAACATAGATACATAATCGTAATTAATTTTCACTAACGTTGAATAAATGAAAGAATAGTTACGTAAAATATTAAATTGTTAATAAAAATAAACTATAGAAATTTGTGAACATTTTTAAAGAAACGTATCAAAAATGTGAATATTGTCCCATCCGTATCATGCCACAAATTGTAATAAATCAATTATTGAATTCAACCTCGTTATCTGGATGAGGATTCATTCAAACAAACTTATTTCGCAGATGTTACGAATAGGGGTGGGACAATGTTTTTCATTCTCGTCCAATAATTAATACCATTATTACACTGCTGGTAAGAAATTTTATAGACATACATATGTATGCATGCATGTATTTATATTTTTATAAGGTGTCATTTTTGTGGTAGAAAAGAAATCACCATTAATTAATAACTCTACTAACAAACACCAGCGCAACTGAACAACCTGTTTCGAAGTCCATTAAACTACCTCATCAGCGCTAATTAGCTTTTATTCCATTATGTCAGTTGTTCATAACCACGAATTGTTACTAGACATACACTCACAAAATATACAACGGACTGTTGTAGTTTATTCAAGAAGTTTTGCGTTCAGTAATTTTGAAATTCATAAACATTCAAAATTCGAAGCAATTTTATTTTTAACTGATTCTGACAGTGCATATTAATACGTATTTTCGGTTGCTTTCAAAACTGTAATTTATTTATGTTATAAAGTTATGCCACAATAAAGTAAATAAAATAAATAAAATAAAATAACAAAAAATTTTCATTTCCTTTCAAAAATATTTTCTTTTTTTTAATAAAAAAATATTTTTATTAATACAAATTATTATTTCCTGACGATGCTACTACCTATTTGGTAGCGAAATATTGAAAATAAATAATTGTTAAAAAAAAAGACCATCGCTCAAAAATAAATATAATTAAAAAATTTAATAAAGGTCAAAATAGAAATAGAAATGAGACGAATGTAAATAAAATAAAAGAGAAAAATTGTTTAAGGGTTTTAATAAATAAATCAGTTGTTTTTACGGAAGTGAGGTTTGTTTTTGGTACGATAAAATATTTTAGAATTCTCAAATAGTTTGGAAAATCACACCAACGTGTGGGATTTTTTTTCGCTTTTTGAAAATGAATTTTTGTAAGATCCCTAGACCTGGGCATACATATACATATTTATATAGCTCAAATAACAAACATAAATTAATAATTGAAAATAAAAAATATTTCATTTATATATTCCTCAGTTGAACTATAAAAAAAAAAATTATAAATCAGTTGTTTTTACAAAATTTGGGTTTGATTTATTTGGTAATAAAAATAGCAAAAACAAAGGAAAAATCTTTAATTTTGAAGGAAGTCGTTGTTTCTTTATTTGTAAGTTAAAATAAGCAAAATAAAAGAAAATACATTTATTTTTACGGCTTTAAGTCATTTAATTTTTTACCTTTAAAATTAAAAGAACTTTTCGTCAAAAATTAAATGAAAAATAAGTAGACCGGTTTTTAACTGAAGTTTCATGACACGACCAATTACGCCATTGAGCAATTTTCTCTTGCAAAAGCGGAATGGTTTTGCCAACGGTGTGTTGTTATTTTTCTTTGGCAACAGCGTTTTTTTTACTAATTAAAAAAAAAATATTAGGCTGATGGCACAAAGAGCACTCACCATAGTGAACTTCTTTAATTATAATAATTGTAGGAGATAAAAAGGGACTTCTCTTTACCCCATTGAGACTTAAATTTGAAAAATTCGGGGTATACTTATAGGCGGGAGCTTAAAGTTAATTACCGTAGAATTATGAAGTCTCAAAAGTGTTTCTGAAAATAATTTTTGTGCGACTGGTTGTACTAGTTTGCGAAATAGGAAGCGGAAAATATAAATTAAGGGTGCTCTTGCAAGCAGAAGATCCTCGGTTCAAGACACGATCAAACTAAAAATTATTCTATTGTGTCTGTGCTAACAGCGTCCTCTTTCGTCCGTTTTTGAGCAATAAAACGTCGCACGTTGAAATGAAATGATCTGCTCTAGCTTAAAAATTTACGCGTCAACAAATATCAGCGACGCAGCAAGTCTGCTTTACAAATTCTCAGATAACGTGCAACTGAAGGAATAAAATCTCTTCCTTTCTATCACTTCACCATATGTCTCTTATCTACTCATTGCAAGGCAGTACATACGTAGGCGATAGCCCTTGAGCACTGATTCGAGAAAGAAACATATAAAAGACATAGTAGCACCGGTGCCTCCATTATTTGCGGCCCGTCGCTCTAATTGTAATTATTTTCTATCTAACGATAACAAATTTTATGAAATGAAATCCTCTAAACTTGTTCTACTTTATGCTTTAGGGTACTTAAAACAGTTATCACACACACACACATGCACAAATACAACTTCTCAGCATACACTGTGTCACAACCAAGCAATACCCACACAATTATTCCCTTTTTGAATTTCATTGCGCTTTAGCTGAGGTCTAGTTGTGTGACCAAGTGGCGTCCAAGGCATTGCTTTCTTTCTTGTTGTAGTTGTCCTTTTTTTTCTTTCTTCAGTATTCGTAACACTTTTTTTGCTGCTGGGAAAAATATAAAATCTTGTCATTATACAGACGATGGAATGGCAATCAAAGTTTAAATTTTAAGCTTTAAAGTCTATAAAAGTATACAAAAATGGTTGGCAACGAGAACCATCAACATGGAATTGGCTGTAGGGCATTTGAATGTTTATTAAAATTTGTTTTCTTTTCTCATTTTACATGTCCTTCAAATGGCGGAAATAATGGAGATTTAACTGCAACATATGCTGGTTGCACTTAATACGTATTTCATTTTTATTTATTTAAATTTTTTCAGTTTTTTACTTTTTCTTGTGTACGTTCTTTATAATGCACATCGTACCCTGTAATTCGAAAGGTTTGTTTTACAAAATCTGATTTGAAAATTGTCCTTACAACACCATGGGTATACTGATGGCTGGGTAGGTAGCCTGGTGGCTCTGCAGCCAGAAGGAACCGTGTTCGAGATTCCCAGCCCGGTGACTTCAAAAAATTAGTTCGGAGTTTTCTGTGCTACAGCACTCTCCTTCGTCAGTATTTGAGTAATAAAACTTCGGCGAAGTAAAATAAAATGGCTCTTCTGACACAGTACAACACATGATTTTCAGACTCAATTCTGAGAATTGCAAGATGAAAGTAGTCCCAGAAATAAGAACTTCTGCATCATTCGTTTTGTCAAGTTGGCTGCATTAAAAATTTAATGGCCATACGAATTTTTTTGCTCTTGGTGGATTTTTATCACTTTTTCTATATTTTAACACGGTTATACATATCTCGGTATACCGCATATCGTTTGTGTCTGAAGCAAACGTGTATATAGTGAATAGGAGAAAAAAAGCGGAACAAACCTACACGAAAAAAGTGCATCAAGTGCCTTAAAAATCGCTTTAAGTACGTTTTTTGCATAAATAGTTTTTTTGAATTATGACGTTGTTGAAGAAAAAATGGGCGATATGTACTTCAAAAAAGAACATTGTAAATGTGAAAAAATTAATTAATTTTTTTTTTTTTTTATGAATTTTGTCAAAAACTGGTCTGGTTCACAGAGGCGAAACCTGGCGGTTATACAATGGGGTATAAGACTGTTGACGAGGGTTTGGATGACAAAATTGTGAAAGATTTCTTCTGAAAGACGCCTTTATATGACTACCTCTTGTGGTTCTAGCAGGATGGTGTAACCAACATGCACGGATCGTGCCACAATTCTTGTTTAAATGAAATTTTTACTGACCGAATTATCTAAAAAATTCAGCATTCACAGCACGTTCACCAGATTTAACTGCCCCTGATTATTTTCTATGAGATTACCTCAAAGAACGAGTGTATGTTAACAAGTCCCAAACTAAAGAGCAGCTAAAGCACAACATTGAAGCTGAGATCAGGGCAATAGAGCCCGATACTTTGCGTGCAAAAATGCAAAACATCTGTTTAAGAGCCCAATTGTGTATCGTTGAAAATGGTGATCATCTCTCTCTGATAATATTTTTCATTTTAAAAATTGATATCATAAAATATAACTTAACACTCCTATATGCCTATAAAAATATGTTCTGGTACTATTTTTAAAAATAGCAATCATCGTTTAAATGCATTTATTTTCGTAAAATTTTGACAAATTGCTTGAGATCTGCCGTGAAGTTCGAACCTTTTATGGTCAGTGTAGTAAGTAAGAATTTTATCATAGACTAATTGCTAAATTATTTATTATTATTTCACATAAGATTATGGTTTTTTTTTTTTTGGGAAATGAAGGATACATGAGCGTAATTGCCGTGAAAATTGGACACCTAAACGAGCCATGCACGCACCAGCTGCTGTCCTCCATAACCGACCGACATCATATTCAAACCATAGTGGCCAGTTGCTTTAATATTAGAAATATTTTTCCTTGTTTTATTTAAATTTATATAAAAAAGGCTGCTTTTCAAGGTATTTTATTTAACTAAGGTATTTCAGTATGTTTGTATGCATGTCAATTGCTAAGAAGTGCCAGGAATATTTTCATATTTTAGTTGCTCCACTTAAAGCAAAAATAATAAGAAAAAAAAATTATTTCGCTGGCTTCTATAAACATGGCGATGCATACAAAAAAGTCCATAATTATGAACCTAAAAATATTTTATATATACGAGGGCTGTTTGATAACAACGTGACTATTGGAAATTTTTATTTCCCCAAATAAGCTTTTTATTTTTCAATATAATCTCCTATGACCTATGCTGGCTAGGTTATTCTGATTATTAACTAAATATAAAATAAGAAATAATAGGTTTTATCAAGGCCCCCTCAAAGTAGGCGTTTCTTTCGATTATGACCACCTCTTCCTTTGAGCCAAATTTCTTTCAACCCAGTAAATTTTTCAGGTTTGTAAAAATAAAATAGTTTCCGGGGCATAATCTGGAGAGTATACTGGATGAGGAGCCAAATTTATGAATTTTAGACCTACTGACTACACACGTCGGCACTCGTCTTAATGGGACTGCACTTTTTTTTCGCCAAATGTGGTCGTTTTTGCGTAAAATCAATATCGAAGCTGTCTAAAATCACTGAATAATAATGGCCGGTTATCGTTCTACACTTTTCAAATTTTATCGACGATTTCTATCGTGATGACCTCTTTTAGGTGATCTGAACGTACAGCGTCACTTGTGCTGGTACGACAACAACGTAGAGTTGTCAAAATATCGAGTATTTTTTTTTTTTTGTCACTATAGATATTTTTTTCCACTATCGATAGTATCAGGAATTATAAACTAAAAATAAATCTTTCGTTTCAAATTTATATAAATTCAATATATTTTACTTCCCTCGTTAATTGTTTTTTATTTTTTTTAATTTCAAAGTCTGAGAAAACCCTTATAAATCGTATTTAATTAGGGCCCTGATTAAATTCAAACACCTGTAAATTGTATTTTTTAATTTTAAAGTCACTTAATCGAAATATTTTTTTTCGAAAACTCTAGTAATTTGTAAAAATAGCTGTCGCTTCGATTATGTAATAACGAGATTCTACTGTATATAAAAACATACCAGGTATGTATTTTTATTTAAATAAATATAATTTAATTATTCTGGGCAATCACCAGTTCGATACTATCGTCATGTTATCGTCGATATGCCGATAGTTTTTTCGATTTTTTATACAGGGTGTCTGGTGGCAAATTTATATTTTTAAATACGATTATTTCAAAAAGTAATAAACGGTGCGGAGGGAGGGTGGCGCCATTGGAATTATCGATTGTGCGGATTTGTCAGTCACGATGTCGCAGTGATCAAGTGAGCATTACGCGTTCGCTGTGGAGACATTTTTTAAGAGTAATGATTCTTACGTAATTGCTCGTCGACAATTTTGTTCAAAGTTCGGTATTCGGCGAAAAAGTGATGGACCGACTGTAACTTTAATTCGTTCGTGGGTGCAGAGATTCGGCGCAACTGCTTCGGCTATGAATGCCCCACGATCGATCTTTAAAGACTCCCCAAAACATTGAACTGGTTGAAAGCAGTTTACGTGAAAATCCGGACTTTTAGTACGGAAAAGAGCAGCCACACATGAACTTACAAGGGCAATTATTCATGAAATGTTAAAAAAGGATATAAAAGATCTAGATGACATACTCTTCAAAAAATAAAATGCGCATTTCCATTCTATCGTTCAATGCTCTTAATAAAACTTTGTGTCAATTATTACGTTTTTTATTTAAGTTTGAAAATATAAATCTGCTACCTGTAGTTGAGAATCGGTATATCGATATACATATGTACATATATCTTAAAACTATCGAAAATTTTCGATGGTGAGTGTTGATAGTTTGACACCTATACAATAACTGAACTCACTAAACCACTTCTTAACCATTAAAATTTATTGTGCAGAGTTGGTATAGTATTTACCAAGTCTTTCCTCGGTTTCTGTTATGGGCTTTTGACACAAAAAAAAATAATGCGTAATCAGGACACGAAATTCACTTTCACCATTTTTGTTAAAATTCACGTGGTTGGCTGCTTTTAATGGCTGTCAAACACAAACTAAATGACGCAGTTTGCTCAAAATTTGACAGTAGTCTATTAATAGATGATGGTTGACAGCAACAGTGTTGCTTTTAAAGTTATTGCGAGGGAAATTGAAAAAGGCATGACATTACCAAACAGTCCACGTATTTTTGTTAAGTTTACTTATTCATTCATATCCGTTTTACGTTGCTCTTAACATTTTTTGTTGTTTTTGTATACAATTAACCATAAATGACATTTTGACATACTTTTGTTTCTTTCTTCATTATGACTTTTTCTAATCTTCAGTCATTTCCATACATAATTTTATAGTTGTGATACATTTTGAGTAGTTTAATATTTTTATTGCAAATAATATTCTGGTTCCAACAACACAACACTTTGGCAAAATACTTATCTGAGTGTGAAATATTCATTAAGCGGTTATTGGTGGGGATGAAAACTAATTTAGGTAAAATAAAAGTCACTTAGTTAACCGGCAGATTAAGTCGAAAAATGAAACAAAAACAACATCTAAATTTATTGCGGCTGCTGTTGGCTGAAGTACAGTTGCCCAATAAAGTCTCCATACATACATACATACATACAGCGCCAATATTTAAGTTTTGTTTTTATTTAAAAAAAATTATTTTGACTCTCAAAAAGTGCTAAACAATTCTTGCAATTGTATTAACTTTTTTTCAGCTCTGGGCCAGCTGAGGCTTGAAGTCTAGTTTTATCTAAACTTTGGCTACACACCAAGTGACGTTTTCCCTCATTTATAATTTATGTTTTTTTTTTATTTAATTTTGTACCCCTTTGAAAAAGCATGCATCCTTCAGCACCATTGAGACATAAACACAAGAAATGAATTTGTAAATTGTTCTACACCACATCAAGTGTCAAATTTTTAATACATACAAAGTAAAAAAAAGAAAAAAATGTGTCAATTTGAGCTATTTAAAATTATAAGACAACTTCTTACATGATTGTACATGTATGCACATGCTTTTTTTTTCTTTTGCTTTTGGATTACTTACATTTGTCTAAAAATAACCCAGTTTATTTTCCTAACAAAATGAAAAAATTGAAAACGAAAACGAAAATCATAAAACCAACATGAAGATTGTGCACAAAAATGTTGAGTAAAAGCTAACAACAAGTACCTCTGCAAATATTACAACAAGAGCATTAAAATAAGAAAAAAAAAGAGTTTTCTTCTTCTGATGTTGTGTTTGGTTTTGGTAGAAAGCACATACAACATATTCATACATACAGCAGTATTAGACACCTGCAAGAGACCATTCACTACTATTAACAGCAGCAAATTAATTCAGCTTAATACTGTGATTGTATTTCCTACACAACATAAACATGCTTTTATTATTCGCTGCGCAATAAGCTGCATAGCAGTAATAATCCTGAAGGAAGCCTGGGCTGAAGTATCTCCTAGTCACCACTTTTGTCGCACAAATTGGTGACATTGTCTACAAACCGTGTACACTTTTTAGTTTGCCGTTTGTGCGTAGGGAAACTTTTGATAGCTGAAACCCTATGCTTCTTCGTTTTGGGTTTTTTAATTACTTCATTTTGTTGAAAATAAATGTGATATGCGTAAAATTTAAGTTTTTTTTTTATTAAAAAATGTCCTAAAATGTCGTTTTGTATAAAAATAGAAATAGAGAGAATAATGAAATAAATTTTAGTGAAAGTTAAAACTTTAGAGATTTTGTGCAGTCTTTCGAAGATTTTGTCTTCGAAAATTGGCTTTGAAGGAAACATTGAAAAAACTCCTTTCGAAATTCCCTTGAAGAAGCTGCTGGCCATATTGCTAGCGGAAGATCTAGACACATAGGTATAAAAGTTCAGCTAAGGAAAGTAGAAGAACTTAAAAAAAATATGACGAAATAAAGTTGAACATAAACATCGAAGGAATCCCAATATTAAAAGTTGGCGAATGTAGAAACTCAGAAAAAGTTTTGCGAAGGAGTTAAATATATTAAGTAGTACCGGCGAATCTCTGATTACAATATCTCTATACATATATGTCCCCAAGTGGAGTTTTAAGTCGGTAGTTCTTATAGAACTAGTGCACGTGAGTGACACGCTCATGTTAAATGTCTATAGAAAATTACATTGCCTGGGTTAGAGTAAGTCAGTAATCATGGTATCAATGTCATCAGTAAAGTTTCACTATTGACATTTCCTACAGGGAATAAACAGTGGCACAACAAAATTAAAACACGGATCCATTGAAATCAACTGAGTTCATGTTGTTATTTTGCGTTGGCAACAAAGCAACGACAATTTTGTTAAGTTACCGAACGAGAGCAATATCCGTGATGAAGATTTGTTTTATTTTTAATTTTACATGGCAAAATTTGTGAATAATACACCACCCCTTTTTTAATTAATTTTATTATCTTTTTAACAGGAGACAAAATGAGTTACGATTATTTATTTATGCTTGTTGCATGGCTTTAGAACTTCCTACATAGAAATTCTACATTTGGAATTTTTTTAGATTTTTAAATATTTGTTTGATGGTCTACCGGTAATTTGGTATCTGCACCAATGAAATGCTCATATAGACTGCCTAAACAATATAACAGATATACTAAATAAAGATTTGTGGATAATGCTATTTATTGGAAGATTTAATTCTAATTTATTGTAATATTAATAAAATTGAAATAAATCATAATATATAATTGTGTGGTACTAAACGGAATATTGACGAAAAAAATATAATACAATATAAATAAATGCAAGAAAACTACAAATAAAACCTCTAAATTTTAAATTTAATGCTGTTTTTTGTGAAAATTAAATTAATTTAAAAAAATCGGAAAAAATCATTGAGTTATTTTATAATGAAAGTGTTAGCGAAACGGCAGCACTGATCACTATGTTAAAGCTGGTAGAAAAAACTATTAGAAGGCAGCATCATTCACTATGTGGTGTGGTAGTCACTGATATTGTAAGTCATCAGCGTGAGTCCACATTTAACAGACAACAATAAACGGAATGCGGATGCAATGATTTTTATCTTCAGAGTTACAGACAGTTGGAAAATGCTATTGAGTCAACAGTCACAATTGATACAAAATGCACAGTTTTACTGATTTTTGCCATTCTTGCAGCTCTCTAACATGTACAATGTACACTGTACATGCCCAGTTTAGTTAAATATACAAATTCATATGCACATGTAAAACACCTCGCTCACTTAGTATGCAGTTTTACTGCATGTGGTCGTTATGCAGTTGATATTGAGGATCCGTGCTGTTTAGGTTGCCCCAAAGAAAATTTTTTATTTAGTCGGGAGGGGGAAATGGAATTAAAATAATGCAAGATAAATTCTAATAAATTTTTTTTTCTCAAATATTTTATTTAATCAACAAAACAAAAACAAAAGTTGTAAATATTTTAAGAATTGTGTTTAAGGGGCACTCTATCTGCTACTTTGCAATATGACAAACTTGTCGTATTGCATTTAGTTTTAGTACAAGTTTGCTTTTTATTGCTGTTGTTCTTGTTGTTTGCATTTATTCATACATGTGTTAAACGTGACATGTCCTAAACTATACGAATTTTTCATTTTTATTTATTTTTTTCTTTTTTCATTTTCATTTACACTGCATATGAAACTATGCCATTTTGGGGGTCTACAAATGAATTGAGATTAGTTTTATGAATAATTGCAAACGACATATAGACCAAAGCATCACGGCAAATTGTTGGGAATAAAATAGATAGCTGGAGTAGTACTTGGTGCAGAGTGAATCCTATTTCGATGTAGTTAGCACGTTGACTACTACACCGAACGGTTCTGTGTTCGAGCCCAGATTCAGTCAAAATCATAAAAACACTTCGCATTTTTCTGACCTTCATTAGTGCGCCTTTGTGTCAGTTTTAGTCGGCAGGTTTCTGTGGCGAAGGCATAGATCTGGTCACTAGACAGTAGCGGCTTCAGCTGATTCCAATACACAAGTTACATCAGAGCACCCTACTTCGTCGGTATTGTCTAGCACCAGAGAAGTAAAATAATTACTAAAAAAGCCTACTGAATCACAGCTTCATAATTGAATACGGCTCCTTGGCATCAGAGGCGCTTAAACGCTGCTATAATACAAGAAACGTGCAAAAAGCGGAGGTGTTAAAACAATGAGCTTTCCTGTTTTTCTATCTCTTCACCTGCTATATTATCTACAACTACTCCTTTACTCTAGTTACAGCGCAATTCACCCCAGTTGTAGGGGTCATTCCCTGAGTGCTGATCCAGGATTAAAAAAAATTTATATATAAAGATTTGAAAGAAAAACCCTTCCGCTGTAGAACTTGTTTATTGGAGTTTACGTTCTTTTTGCGTTTATGGCTCGAAATCTCCTTGTTGTCAATTCTGATGTTTTTCCTTCATGGGAATTGCGATTTAGACATGTTTTTGCAATAAATACTTTAACAAGGATTTCATAGAATGCTACTCCTGGTCATAATGATTATTGGTACATATAGGAGTATTGAAAAGGTAAATGAATTGCCCAGACGGTCGGCTGTTGCTGCCAACTCAAATTCTGCTGTATCATTTTTTCAACTTTGAACTCACTTAACTGCACAAAGGAAATATTGAACGTCAAGAGGGAGGGCAGTTTCTCTAGAAAAAAGAAAAACCGTAAAGGTAGATTTATATTTTTTCATCATTTATTGTAAATATTTTTTGCCAATACGTATTAACTGAAGTGTGATTTATTAATTTTTTTATAAAACTACCTAAAGTTTTTTTTTTCTTTTCTAACAATAAATAACATATTTTATTCTCACCCGTCAGTGCTTATCTTGCATCTCGAGTTTTTTTTCCCCTATTGAAATGTTTGTTATGAACTGTTGGAAAAAGCATTTCATAAAAAATTTTCCACTTTTTTTCTATATTTTTTTTTCTCGTCGACATGCAAAACACAACTGCAATAGTGTTTTAAAAGTTCCATTTTGTTACCGAATTGAAATGAAATACGTGACAATTATTATTTATACGCTCCATTGTTTTATTTTATATAATTTTTTGTTTGTTGTTTGATTTGCAAAAAAAAAAAAAGAAAACCCAAAAATATCATTCCCTTTTCATGTTGAAATGTAAATTCTAGTAGATTTATATCCGTTCTTTGTTGTGCTCTACTGCAGGGGTCGGCGCTGGAAGTACTACCAACGTAGTCGAATAATAAACCGACTGGAGACCAGCGTTGCCATATAGTTTTTAAGAAAAACTTTTAATTAAAAAAAAAAAAATAATAATTTTTCAACAAAAAACTTTTTCCCACAAAAGTGTCCACAAAAAAAAGGAAAAAAGCACAAAAATATTTATTTGGAATACATTTTTATTGAAAATAAAATAAACAAATCAAACAAAAAAAAGTTAAAAATCAATAACAAAATTATTATTATTCTTCGCACGATTTTGAGTAGTTCCCTAATTTTTTTTAGCTTTTGTTGAAGCAACCCAAGTTTTTGCAGCATATTCTACGATATTTTCTCCACTTGCATTGCTGCTTAAAACTTAAAACACCAAAAGAATTATTTAAAACTAAAAAAATGCCATTATCCTTACCGTTTTACTTTAAATATTTATCCATGCTTTTTTGAAATAGAAAATTTTTAAGAAAAAGAAAAATACAAGCAAAAACAAACTATAATATTATTAATACGGCACAGTTGTATTAAAAATAGAATAGACACAGTTAACACTGTTGCAGTTATAAGGCGTAAAAAATTATAAGATCGTATCCATTACATGGTCACATAAAATAATATTTTCATCGCATATACTGTAAATTAAAAATTAATAAACAAAACCTGAAAGTTTGGGGTAATTTCAAAGAAACTTATTTTTGAAGCTAAAAACTTAAAAAGTTTTTGGCATTTCAAAAAACTTGAAAAAAAGGGAAAATTTGACTGGTGACGACTCAAATGTAGAATACACTAACAAGTGGCATCTCTGATCAGCTGAGACACAACACAAGGCAACAAATAATTTTTACAATTGATATTTCACCATTTTTGTTGAAATCGAAAAAAAAAAACACTTAAAATACTTTTTTTTCCAAAAAGATATTTATTTAAAAAAAAGGACTGATTTCCACAACAGTTATGTTGATTAACCACAACTTCAGTTAGTTTTAAATTTAAAGTTAGTTTATACGCCAAAAATATAGTTTTAGTCGTCTATAGTTGACCAAAAGTG
Organism: Dexiosoma caninum; assembly: GCA_963924685.1. NCBI lineage: Eukaryota > Metazoa > Arthropoda > Insecta > Diptera > Tachinidae > Dexiosoma > Dexiosoma caninum. The sequence goes on along the minus strand of OZ004729.1, from coordinate 15,562,452 downwards.
GTCATGTAAGAAAAGTATAATTTAGAATTTTTAAAATACACTTTACTGTTGACTATGGTTAAGGGCATTTGATTTTTTAGGTACCAAAAAGGAAACACGAATTTATATAATAAAATATGAACATATTTCAGAGCATGTTCCATGGTGCGTAACCAGTATTATTATTATTTATATACATATATTTTTTTTATTGGTAACACTTCGAGCGCCGACCCATATGTATATATTATAGTACAGTAAGTAAAATGTTTGTAACTGTAAAATAATGATGGGTGGTAAAATGATTAACTGTTGGTTTGAACTTTAATTGTGCTTTGCAGGGAAACGTATTCATTCAATTTGTTTAAGCACAAAAGTGAAGGGATGTTATTACAATGATTTCCGATTTTGTTTGGTAATTGAGTTAAAAATAAAAAAAATTGTTTGTCAAACTTAAGCCACACTCTCAAATTTTACTTTACGAAGTTTCCCCTTAACATTGCTTTTTTCACATTTTGATGAATCCATCCAGAATTTACCAAAAGAAATCTTATTTGCACGAGGGGTGCTGTTGGTTGAGTAGTTAAAGTGTTGACTCTGCAACCAGAATATCGTCGGTTCAAATCCCCGATCAGAACAAACATTTTTCGATTGTATATGCGCTAACAGTGCCCTTCGTTGGAATTTGAGCAAAAAAACAACGGCGAAGTAAAATATTTAAAATAAAGTGGCCGTTTTTTAGCTTAAAAATTAAAGACGCAACAATTCTGCTTTATGAATTCTTAAAAACACACAACTGCATAGTTGTGCATGAATGAAGCTTTCTATACTTCTATCACTTCAACACCTGTTTCTTCTATACCCTGTTCCTTTCTAATTAGTTCCGATGCAGATGTTGGATAGTGAAGCTTCACCTCCTATCATTTCTCCTACTATCCCTTTCCTCTAGTTCCAGCACAATGCACCGCATGTGTAGGGGTTATCTCCGGAGTGCTGGTCCAAGATAAAAAAAATACATTGTTTACAATGGTAATATTATCTAAGCACTGGTTCAAGAAAAAAGAAACAAAATTGCAGAAAATTTATATACAGTGAAACCTCTCATAAGCGGACACTCCCCGTCGCGGTATTTTTGTACGGTTATGAGAGGTGACCGCTTATAAGGGGTACACATTTATTATTTTAAATATTCCGTTTATGCTACACTAGTGATTTTTGGTTAAAATATTGATTCAGATTGAACTGCTTTAACTTAGATCGGTTCGATTTGAGCCGATGAGTTTCAAAATGACTTTAAAGATTTTTAATGGGCTGGACTGTGACAAAGTCGTATCTAGCAGATGCTTCAAACGGACAATTTGTTTTAATGCTTCATCACAAGAACATATTTATGGAATTGTATTTTTAATTTAAAGTTTTTCTTCAATTGACAACATATTTTTGTGTAGCATTTTGTGGCTGTAAAGCTGGCAATACGAGCTAAGCAAACAATTTCTTTAAATAAATAGCAAATTCTATGATATCTTCAACACATGAGTCTGTGTTAATAGGGGAATCACAAATTTCAAAGCGGCTTGTCAAACATGGGAGAAATATGTGTGTCTATTCCGCCGTTTGGGTGTTTATTAAACGGCTTGTACACAATTCAAAAACGAATTAATTTTTATAATTAAAGCTTCTGTCCGCTTATGAGAGACTTTTTGAGCACAATTTTTTAAAATTTAGTGTCCGCCCGCGTCCGGTTAAAAGACTGTCCGGTTATGAGAATACATTTTGTACTGAAAAACTGCAGAAAATCTCGGTTCTACAAAGTTTGTCCGGTTATGCGATGTGTCCGTCTATAGAAGGTATTCGTATTCGTGCCAAACATGGGAGAAATATGTATGTGTTTTTTTTTGGGCCACTCAACTATCTACCTGTTGTGAAAGGGCCTTGAAATATAAAGTTTTAATAAATTTTTCTTTGGTCATAAATAACATTTCGTTCGCGCTTTTTTAAGTTTTGCACTATTGAATTTTTAAATCTTGCTTTTTTAAATGTGAAAATAACATGATGTAATGCAGAAACGCCTTCGGCAATAAATACTCCCTCGAATAGATATTTTTCTAAATCAACAAATAGACTAGTGAAATACTAAGATCACTGCTTTGCTTGCGTGCAAAACAATTCAAACATTAACATGCTGATTTCAATGCTACCAATTCATTGAATATTTTCAATCGTCTGCTTGTTTTTACTTGAATTTTTTTTTTTATAATGGTTGACAATAAGCAATTGAAACGGTTTTTGTGTTGGTGATTTGATTGATTTCATTGTTTGTTTGTGTGTACGCTCTTAAAAACTTATAAAAAAAACAACAAGTGCCATCATTGTAATATTATTGACTCCCTTGAATAACAATAACAATGATAATTTGTTTTTTTTTTCGAATGACAGAAATTACAATGAATAAATAGAAGAAGAATGACAGACGTAGTGTGAACAAATTAGTGTGAGTGTGACATTGAAAAAGTTTAATAACTGTTATCCGCCATCCACTGGCATCACACACAGCCAAATGCAATATTAAACATGTTGCAACATGCCACGCTACTTTCATTCTACATGGCAGACGTTTATTATTTATTTTATTGTTATTGTTAATTCTTTCGGTTCGTTTTGTTTTTTTTATATTTTATTTTCGAGTTTATGCCATAAATTAAACAATGTCGCCGTATTACAATTTATTTATACAATTTGCTTTTAGTACTTTATTTCTCAGTACCTGCTGTTCATTCAAATAAATTTCCATTAACATTATTTGTACATGACCTGTGTTTGTGTGTGTGTGTGTGTATATATTTTTCGTATTTCGGGTAATTATGTATTTCTATTGTGACTGCTATAGGGAATAAATATTTTGTATTTTTATCGATTGAAGCAAATCTTGCCAACGAATTAATGAGAGCTGTGCAACTACATATGTAAATGCTACACTGATTCTATTTAGAAGCACAATGATTTTAGAAGCAATTAAAAAGTTAAAGAATTAAACAACTGTTCTCAACCAGCCATAAAATATTATAAGCGATGCATGGCTTCAAACTTAGCAGCTTTTCTTTTTTTTTTTATCTTGGACCAGCATTCAGGACATGATCCCTACACATGCGGTGCATTGTGCTGGAACTAGATGAAAGGGATAAGAGGAGAAATGATAGGAGATGAAGCTTCATTATCGCACAACTCTGCTTTTTTTTTTGCACGTTATTTGTTTTTATAGCAGTGTTGTAGGGATCATCTCCAGAGTGCTGGTCCAAAAAAAAAAAATTAAACAAAAAAGTTATTAAATTTTTGCACGCAGAGGTGACTTTTGGCCCACCCTGTATACACATATATTTTGTACATACAACGATTTTTTATTTCTAGTTATTTAACTTGAAATTGTTAATTTTTCAAGAAAATTTAATTAATTTGATGGAAAATACATGCACATATCGCCCATTTACTTCAACAACGTCATAATTAAAAAAAAAATTAGTTTTGTAAAACACGTACTTAAAGTTTTCAATTTACATGCCTCTTAATGGAGAAATGAAAAAAAATATTCTTCTGTTACGAGATGAGTTCTGAAGCCATTCGCATGAGTTTTTTACACAAGATACGGGCCGATATGAAAAATTTTCTGCCTTATTAAATGAAAAAGTGTATTTTTTGGATTATGACGTTATTGAAGTAAACGAGCGATATGTATTGCAAAACAGAAAATAATTTCTATAAGTAAATTTAACTGTGTCTACAATATAGTAAATATTTGAGTTGTTGTGAACTGTATTTGTAAATCCAATAATCAATTACATTTCTTAATACAGCAGTTAGTAATTTATTTATTTATTTTAGCAATACAAATACATGTGCGGATTAGATTGCAATTTTAAAAACAGTTGCCAATTATCAAATGAGTGGAAAATAAACAGATGATTCGCTATAAAGATCCCATAAATACTTGTTAAGAAAAATAATTTTAAAATGCGGCGCGACAAAGCGGCGAAAGATTTCTTATTTCGTTTGTTAGACACATCTGAATACATATGTACATACATACACACAAAGATATGTATATTGAAAATGCATTAATATAATTAGTAATATTAATTTCATTATTTTCCTTATCTATTTGCAGTCAGTGTTAATTTTATTTATACATTTCGTAGTGAAGTCTTTCAAAATTTGTTTACAAAAAAAAAAGAACGATAAATTTTTTCTTTTATTTAAATATGGCTACAAATCATGGCTGATTAGGCTTAAGGGACTATTTTTTCCTCTTTTTTTTATATCGTATTTTCTATTACCTTGTTTTATGTACGTTTGGGGAGGATTTCCTGGTTTTATTTTACAGCATTTTCTGCACCCGAAGGCAGTTGTTGAAACCTTAGGAAACTGTTTTAAATGTTTGTCAATATTCGTAATTTGTTTGCCATTTTATATGGGGTATTTGCAATATTATTTCGACAACAAAGTTTGCGGTCATATCAATATTACAAGATTTGCAAACCCCCTTCCAACTGACTGACGATAACTAAGCGACGTGTAGACATGGTATTCAAAATAAAAGCCACCACCAAATAAGTGTTTTCCCTTCTGTTTAAAATGGCCTTAAGTCGTGATTGTATATTAAATTATTTTGTACATTCATAAATATGTGTTAATAGCATATACAGTGCAATCTCGTATGGTCGCATACCGAAGGACCGTGGAAATGTGTACTTACATATATGAGAAGGGGTATGTCCTCTCGAGAGAAATTACAATTGCCCAATGGAAGGGTGCTGGCACCGAGCAACAATGTCTGGTCTATAACATTTGTAATGTTGTTCATTATGGGAGATTCTACAGTAGTTAAATATATAAATTTATATAGAAAAATAGAAGAAAATATAACAGATCTAAAGCTTAAACAATTTTTTAAATAAAAACAATTATAATAAAATAAAAAAAGGTCGAATAATTAAAAAAAATCAGTTCTAGCAAAAATGAATTGGAAATTCTCCATTTGCATAACAACTCTATTGAGAAGAAATATAATAATGGTGGTTGGTATATGATGAAAATCGATCGGTTTCATATGGCGAGAGACAACAACATTTGTCTTGTTATGAAATTGTAATCTCCAAAATGTATTCAGTACATTTATACTTCAAAAAATATTTGCATTGACATGCTTTACTTTCGCAGTATTCAATATGCAGTTTTAATTTTATAGCTGTAGTTCTGCACAACTATTTGTAACACAGATTTCCAAAACAATCTTTTGGAACTAAAAACATCTCAAACTTCATAAGATACTCGTACTTATCAGTAGCTTAACTATTATTCATATTTTTTATTTTTTTTCCTTAAAGGCCAAAACTTTTGCTGGGTTTTAGTTTTATGTGGGCATGCTAGGCAGTGATGTTAACCGTACCATAATTACCGTCATGTACGATAATTTAGACCCTACAACGGTAGGCAGGTAATTTCAATATTTGTACGACAATTTTAAAAAGTTTTTTTTTCATAATTGCTCTACAAATAATCTAGATATTTCTCATAAAAACAAATCATAAAAGTATAAGCAAAATAAACACCAATTTTAGCGAAATTCTATATTGTTGTTGTTTGTTAGCGCTTGGCTATATTGAGTTGGGGGTGCTGATGCCTGAGTATTTACCATGTTGGTTCTGCAAGCAGAAAGACACAGGGCCGATTCCCAGCTCCTTTTAAGGAAAAAAAGTTTTTTCCGTGTTTTCTGTGCTACAGCACCTTTCTTCGTTGATATTTGAGCAATAAAACGTCGGCGAAGTAAAATAATAAATAAAAAATCATTCCCCTTAGCTTAAAAATAATGCCTCAAAATTAACATCGGAGACGCCACAACTTTGCGAAGTTGTGCAAGAATTAAGCACTATTTTGCTACCACCTTCACCATCTGTCTCTTCTCTAGACTATGCCTCTCTCTATCTAGTTCCAGTGCAAATCCAATATATATATATGTAGGGAATTTCCCCCTGACCACTGGTCCAAGAATAAAACGAACACTCACTACCGCAGTATTTTTGTGCGGTGATGAGATGTGTCCGCTTATAAGGGTACACATTTATTATTTTAAATATATTCTTTATGTTACAATAATAGACTAGTGATTTGTGGTTGAAAAGATTTATTCAGAATAAATTGCTTTAACTTAGATCGGTTCAATTTGAGCCTTTGATGATTTTAAATGTTTTTCAATGCCACGAATTCATTTCTAATAATATACATACTTTAAACCGGCAATTTCGTTTAATGCTTCATCTCAAGTATTTAAGGTATCAATTATATGTAATTTCCATTTTTTTTTAACCGATAAAATATTTTTTTTCTATTCCATTTTGTGAGACTCAAGGTGACAACACGAGTAAAGCAAACAATTTTTGCAAATAAGCAGCAATTTCTATGCAATCCGCAACACATGAGTATGTATGTACATTCGTGTTAACACGGTAATTACAATTTTCAATGGCATTAACAAAAATATTTAATATGAATCACAGTACAAAAATGAAAAAATATCACTATGGTTGGTGAGTTTCAATCAAGGCGAATTAATTAAAATTAACGCTTCTGTCCGCTTATGGGAGGCTTTTTGCGCACAATTCTATGATATCTTCAACACATGAGTCTGTGTTAATAAGGGAATCACAAATTTCAAAGCGGCTTGTCAAACATGGGAGAAATATGTGTGTCTATTCCCCCGTTTGGGTGTTTATCAAACGGCTTGTACAAAATTCAAAAACGAATTAATTTTTATAATTAAAGCTTCTGTCCGCTTATGAGAGACTTTTTGCGCACAATTTTTTAAAATTTAGTGTCCGCCCGCGTCCGGTTAAAAGACTGTCCGGTTATGAGAATACATTTTGTACTGAAAAACTGCAGAAAATCTCGGTTCTACAAAGTTTGTCCGGTTATGCGATGTGTCCGTCTATAGAAGGTGTCCGTTAAGAGAGGTTTCACTGTATATATACAGGTTCTATAAACAGAATACGCAAAAATTTTTCGTTTTTACAGACACATACACATACTTAGGTATTTAGAAATCACTCGTTTTTAAATCGACTCGCTTTACAAAACAGGGGGGATAATCATGTTTTTATAAAGAAATATTATTTTTTTTAGTAGAGGACTCTGCGTACGGTAATTTTAACTAAAAAAAACGGTAGTTTTTTATGGCAGTACGGAAATCGAAATAAAAAAGTTAACATCACTGATGCTGGGCATGTAAGTATTTGTGTGTGTATGTGGGCATACACAGGTATTGCTTAAACATAATGTTGATATAGTTTATGTTCACAAGAAGGTATATTCCATTAACATACACATCAATGCATACATACATTCATTGAACTACACACACACACATACTTATATGGAAATACATACATACATACATGCATATTTATAGAAAACATTAATCGATAGCACGTGAGTCTTAAAGGTGAACGACTGTCTAACCGAACAGAGAAGAGAATAAAGTACGAAAATTTATGTTTGTATATGCTGATGTTAACAACCACTTAAACAGACGAGTCTTAAGTGTGTTCCAAACAAAAAAAAAATAAGAATAAATAAAATAAAAATCATAAAAAAGTATGCACATGCATGTGTAGGCACAAGTACCTGTACTTTATTCAAACTTTCTTAAAGCCATATTGATACTTAGCACCACTCTGTCACCATCGGGCGAAGGCAAAAGTTATACGTGCCTTAAGCTTTCATAAATTTAAATGTGTGTAAAAATATTCGTATTTTGCTAATAAATACAAATACTACACTCACTCTTTCACTGAAAGTTACACAATTATTGAAACTTTGACTTCCATACTTTGGGGAAGGAAAATATTGCAAAAAGAAAAAACAAGGAAATGGATTAATTTAGTTTATTTAAAGGCAATTTAACTTAACTTGAGTACGAAAATTTTATTAAGCATATTATGGGAATCTACTCGTATTATTTTTTATAACTTTTATTGTTTATTTTATAACGTTAAATTAATATACAGCAAAGAAAATATTTTTAATTTCACTAAAGATAATTTTTGGCCATTAATTGTTTGGTATTAGAGCAATAAAACGTCGGCAAAGTTAATTAACAAAATGGCTCCATTTAAAAATAAATTATGAAACAGAACACGTTCGCAACTTCAAGCAAAAGCCAGTCTCAGAGAAAACAGGCCCATAATTGAAACGACGGCTGCAGTTTCACGAACTTCAAAAATCTTGCTTTAAATAAAGGTTTTTGTACAGGGTGGCGCACAATGAGCTATATGGTTTGAATTCTTCATAACTTTTTTAATTATTATTTTTTTTCCAGCATTTTGTGAAGAAGACTTGGGCAATTAATTATGAATCATTACACATTACATTATTGTGTTGACACAGTGTGCATATCGGCGTCATTTTAATGTGCGCATTGCACCCACAGCGTCAGCAATAAATCATTTGATTGGAAATATTCGTCAGCATGGGTCTGTAAGAACCCTTCCTGGGCCGGAAGAACACCTACCGTGCACACTGGTCAAAATATTGAACGTGTACGGGAGAGCGTGCAGCATAGTCCATCAACATCAACAAGGAGGCGTTCGACACAACTTGGACTATCACGGCTAATGCTAAAAAGAGCACGTATGTACGAAGCAGCAAATGGACATGACTTACAGGATATCATTTTTCAAAGCTGATTGCAAAAAATTCCTCAATAATATACCGTATTTAAAAAAAAAAAATTATAATAATTGCCTTAAAAAAAAGTTATAAACCATATACCTCATTCTGCACCACTCTGTAGATACGTGCTCTTTTTAGCATATTTTCCATAACTTTTTTTTTTTTTTATCTGGAAATCAGAAAAATCCGAGATTTTTTTTTTTTTTTTTTTTTTTTTTTTTTTTTAATTTTAATTTGAAACTGGAGTTGAATCCAGGTCTGTTTTTGGTTTTACAGCCGCAAAATTTCGGGTGTAATGACCATGATTTCCTTTCGAATGCTTCATGAATAATTCCCCAAGTCTTCTTCACAAAATACTGAAAAAATAATAATTAAAAAAGTTATAAAGAATTCAAACCATATAGCTCCTTTTGTGCCACCTACGATCAAATAAATATGAATGGCAGACAGTGCTGTCACCTGCAAAAGAGGGGATAGGCTTGAAAGTTTGACATTGTTGTAGGTCATTAAGAAAGATAAGAAATAGGATACGAGCAAGAATGGAAGTTTGCGCTACGCCTGAATTAATCTTGAACTCGTTAGATGAGATCCCGTCTATAACAACTCTTACAGCGCGATCCCTGAGAAAGCTCGACATAAATCGAGAGAGGTTATTACCGACACCATCACATGTCAACGAGGGTATTTTCCTTTTTCGTTTTTTCATATTGTGTTGTCATTGTTCTAAAGTACATATTCGAACTTCGAAATGCTTATAAACGCGATTAATCGACGTAAAATCACGTTTGATCGAGGCCCCGTTGTATATAATTTTCCTTTGTTGGTTGTTGTGTTGTTTTGTATCTCTTATTTGTAATTAAAAATTTTTGTTTTTATTTTGCTGTTGTGTTTGACCCAAAAATTTGGATTCTTTAAAATATGATTACTTTCATTGATCTCAAGGTAATTCAAATAGTATTAATTGCAAATGAGGTAATTCTTTCAAAAGCGTTATATAGCGAATTACGTAATTGGAGTATGTATGCATTGTGAAGCAGAGTGGGAATTACGAATCAGACTGCCGTGAAGAAACCATTCGCATAGAAGCAACCCAATGCCGCCCAGCTGCAATGTACATACAACCGCACACTTTTTAATTTCCAACAAAATAAATGTGAAATAATTCCTTTGAGAAACAAAAGCATTGATGTTGGCAGAATATTTTAAGTATTTTTTTCCTCTCATTCTCTTTTTTTTTTTGTACTACAAAACAGAAATAAAATAATTATCATAATTGTACACATTTACAAGGGCTTGTATTTTTAGTTTTTTTTTTTTTTTTTTTTGCGCTCTTTTCTTCATTAAAACCATGCGAAAATGTATTGCGTAAAGGAATTTTAAGATTTAATTACATATGTATGTATGTATGTTTATTTATGAGGGCATATGTATGCATGTGCATATACTTGTTGGCTGTTTTATGTATTGTATCTTTGAGTTTCTTTAACAATTTTGGTTTCTCTTTCTATTTCTTTTCTATTTTTTTTTTGTTCATTCCATTTATTAAGTGCGAATAAATTTTGTGTTCGAGTTTATTCCCTTCCCACAGAAATTACAGTTACAAAATCATAATGTGAATTAGAATGTTTGTTAAGGGTTCGTTCAAAACGGAATTTCCATATTCCTGCGGTTGGTTGGACTTACTGTGCTCTAGTTTTATTTTAACAAATTATTTTTTTGCTCGCTTGAAATGAAAACAGCAGACATTTTGCATGAATTAAAGTTCAGTTTTTCGCCTATAAATCGTCGATTGTTCCGTAAATTTAGTTTCCTTTGCAATTTTATGTATGTATTCACATACGTTTTTGTGGAATAAAATCAATAATTTGTTGTGTAAATTTTTGAAGTAAATAAAATATTTATTTGGGGCTTTGTGCAGGCACGAGCAAAAGGTCTTGTTATAAAAATAGAACAATGAAATAAGGAAGTAAGGAAGGAAGGTTTATCCTGCAAAAAAAAAATGGAATAATTTTATTGAAAACAAATACATATAGGTATGTGCATATGTGCGTACACCTGTATAACAAATGTGTGCGTATATGTGAAGCCAATTAGAAGTAAGAAAATTTTTTAATTCCAAAATAGCTTTTGTGTACATTAGGGTGGGTTCATTTTTTTTCGCCAAAAATCGTATAGCAAAAACGTAATCTACGAATAATTCTAAGAGAGTGGCGATGGTCGAAGTAGTCAGCACGTTGACTACAAAACGAAAAAATTTTTCCTGGGTTAAACACCAGTTTCAGACTCATAAAAACGTCGCGCATTTTTTCTGATGTGCATTTGTGTGTGACTTTGTGTCAGTTGTTGTCGCAAGGTTTCAGTGGCTTCAGCTGTATACAGTCGACAGGCACATCAGAACGGCTTCCTTCGTCGGTATTGTATAGCACCGGCAAAGTAAAATAATTGCTAAAAAAAACGGCTACTAAAAACGAAGCTTCAGAATTTAATACGTCTCCTTGACATCAGCGACGCTATAACGCAGCTATAAAAACAAAAAAAACAAAAAAAAAAAGCAAAAGCAGAGTTGTAAGATAGTGAAGCTTCACCTTCTATCATTTATCCCTTTCCTCTACTTCCAGCACAATGGACCGCATGGGTAGGGGCCATCTCCTGGGTCCAAGATAAAAAAACGAAAAATTTCCCAAGAGACCATGGGTCTGCGCAAATCGACCTAAAACTTTTCTGCTCCCATTATTCTATAGACTGTAGTACAGCTAGTATTAAAAAAAACACTTATCACATCATTCAAAAAATACAATCGGGTATGTTCTGTAAACCGAATCCGCAGAAATTTTTCGTTTTTAAAACGAATACACATACTTATTTGTTCTGTAAATCGAAATCGCATAATTTTACTCGGTTTAAAACCGAGTAGAGTAGTAAGTCCAGTCAAAATTAATCCAAATGTACTATCTTCTTAATAAATAACTGATGAAATATAAAAGAACAGTTACCAATTTTTACTTGAAGTCTTTCTTTTATTAAATTAAGTAAAATTATATACTCTGTAATAGATTTTAATACAAAATAATCAATTTAAAAAACACTCCAATATTTCGCCATGTTCTTGTTAAAGTATGCAGATAATGTAGATGGCTGAATAAAAGCACATTTTCACTAAATTCATTAGAGAAGATCATTCAAAAATCACTTTTAAATAAGAATAAACAATATTTTGAACAAGTAGCTTAATTTTTATTTATTGTTAAATAAGTTATCTTCAATTGAATATTTATGAAAATAGTTTAAAATTTGTTTACTTTTCCATTATCACAAAATTTTAAATCAATATGGCAACCAAATTGTTGTTTAAGGCCAAGGTACATAGAATCCGTCATCCGTCATACTTTGACTTTCTGAACTGACAGCCAAGTTGAAATACATGTATCCTTATGAGACTTGTCACATTCAGTACGTCTCCGTCAAAGCATAGTACGAAAGTTGGTCAACTTTTAACTTTTAACGTACGTTGAGTACAGTCGAATTTCTCTATAGCGAACTTCTCTATAACGAAATCTTCTCTATAACAAATAAAATTCGTGAACACAACATTTTTGTGAGTATTTTCATACATTTTGATCTCCCTATAACGAACTTCCCTATAGCGAAGTTCTCTCTGTAACGTAGAATTTTTTAAAACCTAAATAGAATTTTTCACACTAAATAATCTCTCTAATGCGAAGTTTTTAGCAATCGAGTTATTTTCAACCCAAATTTGTTGATTTTTTTTAAGGTGGAGATGTGAATATTTTTTGCATTTTGTTCACTTTTTCCAGCCTAAGTACTACTCAATACGTAAATTTTACTATAAAGTAAAGTTTTAAATCAGGTTTTATATTGCGCAACGTTGTTAGAACCCTTTTGTTTTATTAAAAATCTTTTCTGTTGTAACAAAAAATTTCAACACTGCCGCAACAGATACAAAAATAGAAGAACACAGAATTTAAGCTCGAAATAGATAGGAAATTATTTGCACGGGTCTGTTGTCTTAAATTGAAATGGTGTATGTACATAATGCTTTTATATAATTTTTTTTTAAATTTGTGACTAGTATAAAAGAAATTGAAGACTTATTTTTATAAAGTAAAACATATTCTGGTATTTTGTTTTATTTTTCAACTTTTAACGTGGTAACGCTGGTTATGAGTTGATATCCGTCAACAAAGTACTCATTGTGCCAATCTCTTCCGTCGGTACGTTAATGTCATTTGAAAAAGTCAAAGTATGACGGATGACGGATTCTGTGTGCCCCGGCCATTACTTTGAAAATCAAAATTACCCAACTTTTTTTAACAAGTATATCGCAATGTAACTTTCTGAATAATGCAGTAATTAATAATGTAAACAGTATTTAATAAAGAAACAATACGATTAAAAATTGAAATTTTTTAAAAATGTGTTTTTTAAAATTTTTTTGAGTAAATTAAATACACTCGAACTTCTCTATAGCGAACTTCTCTATAGCGAACTTCTCTATAACGAAATCTTCTCTATAACAAATAAAATTCGTGAACACAACATTTTTGTGAGTATTTTCATACATTTTGATCTCCCTATAACGAACTTCCCTATAGCAAAGTTCTCTCTGTAACGTACAATTTATTAATGTATTAATAAAAAAAAAAATTAATGTGTTCATGCAAAAACGATTTTTTTTTGTCTTAATAAATATATTTTCTACATAAAAAAAATGTAGTTAAAATTTTCTGCAGTTTCTCTATAACGAATTTTCTCTATAACGTAGAAATTTGACGGTCCCCAACTGCTACGTTATAGAGAAGTTCGACTGTACATTTGAAATAATTCACCCCATGCAATTATTTGGTAATGAATGATCTGCCAATACTACATTTTGGTAACATATTTTTTCATTGAAATATTGACGTTTAAAAAATCGTATTCGTTAATCAAGTTCGAATGTTGGAAATCGTGTGATTTTTAGAACACCAAATTAGCATTTATTAGGTTTCGAAAAATCACTAATTTTTAAATCGCCTCGGTTTACAGAACAGGGGGGAATATTCTTAAAAAACTGATTTTCTGAGTAAACTGAGACTTCATTGACGAAGTTATGGTACTTTTTATACATACCCAGATCTAATGAAAACTAATTCATTAGTGTCAATGCAAATCTTTATGTGGATTTGCGCAGAATTGAATTTAATTTTAGACTTGTGGTTTCTTCTCAAAAGTTTCTTTTTCATTTAATTTTTTTTTCATCCATACAATTTGACCCAACCTTATCTACATACATATATACATAGTATGTATAGATACTAGGGAAGTCATTGGGATTGCTTTTCAAAAATCCCGGGGTTCGGGGTTTCCAAACGATAGAAATTCCTTCTTTAAGCTTTAAAAAGGAAAACTAAAATTGAGAAACAAAAACCACAACGTCCTTTATTAAGTCACTTTTGTAGGATTACATCAACCGCAATACTTCTCGTATGTTTGCATTCCATCATGTAGACGTCAACCTCGTTACGATTTTAATATGACTTCAAATACATTTTTACACTGACATAAACATTTGTACTATTTTTAATAAGAAAGAAACAAAAACAAACAAATGTAAACAAAAGGAACAGCCATGAAACATCAAAAAGAAAACGAAACTAATATGAAAATTTAATAAATTTACAAATACCGTCGACTCTCGGTAATTTGCAATTCAGGCGACTAAAGAAAAAGTTCAAATAATAGACATTTTAAATTAACAAGAGTTTAAGCCATATTATCCCAGCGCCCCATTTACGCTGCATGCAAGTTAGAGCTGATTCAAACTCATCAAGTTTACCTGATCAGTTTTTGTTAAATCTTCTTTTGAACCTGCATTTACGTTCATACACGAAAACATTTTTCCGACAAATTTCCCTTGTTTTACAATACTACGCTTAAGAAAAGAAGAGAGAAAGAAATAAAAAAGGAGAGAGAAGGAAACAAATTTGACGGTAACGAAATATGTACCCCTTTCCATGCTATTTTCCCCGCTCTTTCAAATACTAAGGACTTGACGAGTCAAATCCTTGAATCTTGAGTTATATCATGGAATACATGGTGGGGCAAAAGTAATCACCCGATGCTCTTTTGCTGTAATATTTTTCTGCATTTTATAAGGGAACTTCTTGAAATCTTTCACCAAAATTCTGCATAGGGATCGCCCGCTAATTCCCAATTGCCTGGTACGTATTCTGGTCTATGTTCCGGGCTCCTCTTCGACATCTTGGGCAACTGCAATATTCTCAGCAGAACAGTTGTTCCAGGGCCGGCCAGCCTTGGGAACATCTCGTGGTGTCCCAGTCTCTTCAAGGCGAGTGGGCAGTGTTTGCCCAGTTGGTGTCGGACGGTCAGGAAATCTGCGACGCAATTCTCGTTGCGCCAACACAATCGATGAATGGATACGCAGAAATTTAGAAACATTTAAACCGCGTTCTGGCGGAGTAAACCGATTCATGGCTTGTCGATTTGTATTCTGCGTTTGTTTACTTCACAAGTGTTAAAACCAAATTGACATTTGGCGCCATTTACAAAAGTTATACAGTTTTCCAATAGTGTCATTACTTTTGCCTCACCTTGTACATTCGTTTTGAATTTTGGTCCTTAATTAAAACTAGGCACCGCTAATTAGACAAACGAGTAATTTTGCATTGCGTACCACGTGTAGTTTTGCTTAACGCATGTTCGTATTTTTTAAAATTTCCGACAATATTTCATATCGAGAATTCTTCGCTTTAGCTAACATATTCGCTTAAAAAGAATCTCAGATTAAGCGTGTTGTTTCTAAGCCATATTCACATTAAGAGTTCTAGTTCTAGAATGTAGAAAAGCCAATCTTTTTAGTCCCGCATTGCAAGTATTGCGAAAATGTCGCAGTGATGATGTCGCTCAAACTCCATCCACCTCAATTCGACACCGAGCTCAGCAAATTGGTGTCTCCAAATTCACTATGCAGCGAATTTTGACGAAAGATTTGCATCTTCATGCATACAAAGTTCAATTGACTCAGGAACTGAAGCCAGCTGACCATGGACAGCGAAGGGAGTTCGTTAATTGGGTATTGGAGAGACAACATGAAAATGCTGATTTTGCCGATTAAATCATCTTCAGTGACAAGGCCCATTTCCATCTTGATGGCTTCGTCAATAGGCAGAATTGTCGCATTTGGGGTAAGGAAAATCCTCGAGTGATTCACGAGAAGCAAATGCATCCTCAACGTGTCACTGTATGGTGTTGATTTTGGGCTGGAGGAATCATTGGACCGTTTTTTTATGAAAATGAGGCAGGTCAAGCGCAAACAGTCAATGGTGTTCGGAATCGTGAAATGATAACCAGTTTTTTCGTGCCTAGAATTGAAGAAATGAATGTGGAGGGCATGTGGTTTCAACAAGACGGCACCACATGTCATACAGCCAGAGAAACAATTCAATTGCTGCATCAGTCATTGAAATCTTGCGTTCTTGTTGGGACACCCGTTACCATCTCGGCGATCAAATAATTCAAATAATTTAAAATTACCGAGGATACCAAATGACATGAGTTGTTTTTTTTTTTCAATTTATTGAATGTTTTTCAAGGGCCGTGGAAAACAATTCAAATTTCCGCGAGATGCAAATTAACGAGTTTCAAATTATCAAGAGTCGACTGTATGTACATAAACATGATAATAAAACAAGGATATAAACAGAAATATGTTGTAGCAAATGACACACTCAAAACAATGTGCAACATGCACGTTCATGCATTCGAGCACAAACTTTAAAGCTGAGGAAATTATGTCAAAGTGGGGTTTAATTTTCATATCCATTCGCATTTAATGAATGTATGAAAAGCCGTAAGTTGTATCCCAATTGTAAGCATGTACTCCCTCCATCCCATATACTCGTACTCACAAACTGTAGTTGCTAAAATGGAAGTGATGTAAATGAATGAGTAGTTTTTAACTGATATGCTATACATATGCCAAATAAAAATTTTATTACCAGTTTCATAGCCATTCATAACTATTTAAAACGTGAGTGTATGGCTGTGGCGTGAGGATTGAGATGGGTGAAATTAAACAATCATAATAACCTAAATTATATAGACACCACTTTAGAAAAATACTACTTTTACCCTTTTTCGCCACTTCAGTAGATTGTGTTTGCCAGCTTAAATTTCTAGTGTCGTCATTTTAAAAGAAAACATTTTTTTTAAAAATTACATTAAAAACGTACATTCAAACAATAAAGAAATAAATAAGACTCATCCGCACATCTGTATATCAAAGGAATTTAATTTTAGATCCTGAAGCAGAAGTCATTTGCAAACATTTTCAGTATTATTTCTCAAAGTGATTTAAAATTATACCAACTAACAAACCGACAGCAACCAAACACATATCTGATTTGACGGTAATTTTCCGAGGACGACCTGATATTCCTTCTACACTCTTTTTAATATGAAAACGTAACGCAATGCGAGAACATAAATACTGTGGATTTATTTACACCAGCTAGCTCTTTGCTGTCCGATTTACCGCATGGATTTTCTAGACATTTATTAAGGACTCCAGCTGTCTCTAATGCAAAGTTAATATTAAAAACAATTTTAGGATACTTTTATTTAAAAAGCATAAATTAAATTTTTTTTTAATGTCATTGCATTACCATGAAATTTTTCACTTTTATGTTTTAGATATAAAATTTAAAATTTTGTGTAATCTTCTTTGTGTATAAAAATGACATGTTTGTATGTATGTATGTATGTGTGTGTGTTTGTGCCTTTTGGGCAGCGAAATTATTGAACCTGGTTGCTTGAAATTTTAACAGTATCTCTCTGTACATCTGGAAGGAACTATAGGCTAAATATATTCCAAAAATTCCAACTGGGCGTTACCACGACTGTAGAAAGTAAATATTTATATTTGTTTAACTTGAGAACGGTAAAAGTGCAAGTTTCTGAATATGGTCCGAAAGACTTTGTAGTTAAAACAAATCATGAGTCAAAAACTGCGAGGGATTGGACAAGTGGTCGTGGTAGTTCAGGTTAGGTTAGTTGGCTGACCGTCTACGAAGGAGAACGCCCCATTTAGGCGAGGGCTTTGGCCCATTGTGATACCACAATTCCAATACAAACTAAATATTGATTTCATTTTATCTTGATAACGGTTAAAGTTACATTTCCAGTATTTGGCCTGAGTAACTTAATGGTCAGTACAAATCATCAATTAAAAAGTGGGCGGAATTTGGTAGAAATTATTTTTTAATTTAAATAAATCAGTAAAAAACTGGGAGGGATTGGACAAATGGGCCATAAGGGACAACAAATTCAAATTCGACTTCTTTTTTTTTGTCTGGGACCAGCACTCAGGAGATGACCCCTACACATGCGATTCATTGTGCTGGTACTATAGGAAAGGGTAGGTAAGAGAAACGACAGGAGATAAAGCCTAATTAATTATTTTACAGTTCTGCTTTTTGCACGTTCTTTGTTTATAGCAGTGTTGAAGCTTCGGTTTATTAGCCATTTTTTATTATTATTTTACTTCGCCGGTGCTACACAATACCGACAAAGGAGGGCGTTTAGCTGAAGGCTGAATTGTTGAGTGACCAGGGACTATGCCTTCGCCACTGAAACCTTGCGACAACAACTGACAAAAAGTCACACACTAATGCACATCAGAAAAATGCGAGATGTTTTTTTTTTTTTATAATTTTAGTCTGAAACTGGGGTTGAAGTATTTTGGCTAATTACGTCATAATCACAGAAGTTCAACTTTTATTTCTGAAAGAAAAATGAAACATTTTCAATATAAGTTCATGAACATGTGCTTTATATAGAACTTTTTTTTAGTTAAATATGTGTAGCGAAGCACGCCGGGTTTTATGCAGTAGAAACTAAAACAAAATGTTTTTAATTTGTTCACTCTCAAACAAAAGAATAAACAGACAAAAGGCGAGATGAATTCGTTATCGTTATCTTGAAATAGATTCGCTACAAGGTTATTGTGACAGCGTTGCATTTTTATGCTCGCTACTGTATCTATGTATATACGAAAAATAAACAATAAATAGTTAACTGCACGCAGTTGTTATTTTATTTAATTACAACCGATCTTAATGGCAAATTATGTCCGTATTTTAAATTTTCCATTCTCCTGAATATGCATTACTTTGTATTTGAGAATTAAATTTCCATATGATGACACGCTTTACCAATTCAACATGTGTTGCTTCATTGTAACAGATATTAAATAAAATATATTAAAATGACTGTTTCTGCAGTTTGCTTTTCACTCTCTTTTTTCAAATGCAATTTTTGTAAGGATTTCATGGTTTTTATTGTTTAGTGTCTTTATCGTCATTATCATCGCTGCTGTTATTGTTATGCAAAATAAAAGTTACAACCCTTTAAGTTTTATTCAATGGCGTACCGCTCCTTTTCCTGTGTGTGTCTGGCCGTATATGTATGTAACAGAGACTTTATATGACGGTGTCAGTTGCATAAAGGTCAACCTTTCTTTCTATATGAAATGTAAAATATATGTATATGAGTTTTTGTTATTGCTGATGTTTTTAATATTAAAGAACTGCAAAATGGCGTTTAAAGGGTATATATGTATATGTATATGTATTTCACATTACAATTTCATACAATAACACTGCATCCGTGTATTGCCGAAAGTTTTCAGAGTAAATTTTGTACGACTTAAGGAGGCGACTACAATATTCAACAGACACATTCAAATGTTGGTAACTTGACTATTTTTGTGTGTAGTGGAAATGGTGTAATTCATTAAAATTTAAAATAATGTTTTGCATTTAGTAGATACTTTATATGCCAAAGACCAAAGTCGCCATGTTGTCCTCTAGGGAATGCGTTTAACAAATGTTCTCTACCGTTCTATTACGCAAAGCAGGCATGGGAAACGATAAAGTTTAAATAATTTTTTATTTATTAAACTTAAAAAGAAATATGAAAAAATAAAACTCTAGAATTTCCTTATTACAATAAATGAGAATATTAATTTATTTATGGGTAAATCTAGCGTGACGAACACCACATTCGAATCTTTTTTCTGATGAAAATATAAAAGTTTTTTGATCTTTCAAGAGAGATACCTTCTACTTAGACGAGTATACAGTGTTTATTGGAATTTAATTGTACTTTCGAATGGCATGAAACATAATTTGTTAATAAGGTATTTGTTGTGGAATAATTGATCACAAAATTTTGCGATACACGCTACAAAAATTGGAAGTAAGAGTTGAAGTATGTTTTCGTAACTTTTAGCGAATTTTGCCTAATAAAGCACACAAAACCTAAAATAATGATGAATATAAGAGAATTTTAAAATAACCTATTTGCCGCCAGAAAAAAATCGTGAACGCTTTGACGTACGCTACGTTACTCACTTTACATTTTTCTAGTAATAAATACATAAATAATCACAACTGTATTTATTTCAACAAAACAATGCACAAACGATTGTATATATATTGTTGTTGACATCTAGAAAGTCCCTGACTAACCAATTGTAACTTTACAGGACAAGGAAAAACGTAATAGAAACTGTAACAATTCAAGCAAAAAAAAGGTTGTAAAATTGTTATTTATGAGACTAATGCAGTAAATTTTCGTGAAAAGATGTACATATTTGAATCGTTAGCTTTTGAAAAGCCTTAGTAATTTGTTTAGCAAAAACTTTTTATAGCGAAATTCGGTAGGTCATATGAAAATACATCAGTTGATTGTGAAAGTACACACGTTTGGTTATTTCTTTAACAGAATTAGTCTACTTATGAATACCTCAGGAAAATAAACATTTTTTTTTTGTATTTTCCAAATATTAATTTTTTTTAACAAAAGGCTTTCCATAAATAATCGATTCAATTGTGTAAAATTACTAAAGAAGTCAATTTCGAAAAAATTCGAGTTAGGCCTTTCTACATGATTTATTATTATTTATAAAATTTCCGTACAAAATTTAAGGAATATACCTTCCAAAAAGTGTGTATGAATACGGGAGTATATTTTTAAAAATGTACTCGTATTTGTTTAAACTTTCCATTTGTAAAGTACATTCTACAAATCGTCATATAAAATGTAAAACCATGTAACTACACTTTTTTAGATTTTAAAGGAGAGGGAAAAAACTTGATAATAGGGTTAAGTAACCAACCTGAAAAAAGTTTCTTCAAAACTCGCATAAAATTAAAAGAATTTTGATAAAATAATTTATTTTACATGGACATGCATTTTTAGATGGCAAACAATAAATATTCAATAGAGAAACCGATTTTTTAAATTTTGTCACATACATGGTTTTACGTTTAATATGTCGTAAAATATATGAAAGTATTCCCAGTTTAAATAGTACTGAATTATCCATCCGTGGTGCATAATGTGTGCTACAACTACAAAACAATACGACCACCATATTACAACAAAAAAAGCAACTTAATGACATTTCTCAATTTAAGCATGGCCAACAACAAAATTAACAACAAACAAACCAAAGAAAAAGAAAACAAAAACAACAACAATAATTGAACATATTTTTGACAAGCTGACACCATTGAAGAAATTTATTCATGAATGGTGTTGGGCCCGAGAACTTTACCGTTCTTTGCAAAATTTTAAGTTGCAATAAAAAGGACTTTAATGGCTGAGCATAATAATGATGAGTTGATAAATAAAAACAAATAAAATTAAAGGGAATGCAAACGATGCAAACAAGTAAAAGTAAAAGTTATTTGCAATAAAAAATATGTAATGACTATGCGATTGCGTGTGTGTGTTTGTGTGGATGTGCAACTCTTTTTATATGACACAAGGTATGGGTTGATAAAGTAAAGCGAAGGTCGTTAAGCAAAAAGATTTATTAACTTTATTGTATAGATGTTGGTATATGAAACGCACTATCTGTACTTCTATACTGCTTTAGTTTTTTAAAGATATTTTTTGTTGCATATTGGCAAATTACGCTACGCCACACATTATTCTGACTGTCATCAAAAATGGTAAAGGTTAATATTTAAAGGCTAAACAACCGATTGCAAATTAAAATTAATGTATATAATTCCGATTAGAAAATGTGCTGCTGAATTTGACTGGTTTAAAAAGCCAAATCAATTAGAGATCAAATGGTCTATTGTATTTAAAAAAATGCAGTTTTGTCTTGCGGTATTCTAACCCGCAACTATCAACCCAATGCAGTACTACAATAACACTAATGTGATATTAAGAGCCTACAAGAGTCTGCATTGCAGTGCAGACTGAACAGGCTGTATCACTGCATACAAAGAAAAATTGTAATCTGGCGACCTTGCTGGACGAGAATATTGTATACATGACCAAGACCCAATACTCTGTTTTCGGAAGAGATATAAGGTAATCTTTCCAAAAAAAGAACAAAGGAATATGGGAACAAATGATTAACAAAATCCGTATACAGACGGATAATAGACGCCCCAGGGCATAAGAGCAGGAAAATTGGAACACAGAACACCAAAGTCTATCACATTAAATAGGGATACCAAAATCTGGTATATTGGAGGCGGTATGTGTCCTACCAAACAGACATCACAAGGAAGGCAGGATCTGGAGCAGTCAATCTGTTCTAAGAGCTGTAGTTATCTATTCATACACATAAAAAATCCTGACAGAGTTTCACGACGCACTCATATGCCTGGCCATCGATAACCTGGTAACCCTGGTTTAGGTGGCAGGACATGGGAAACACGGTGGGATTAAAGCAGCGGCTTTTCCGCTCAAAAATGAGGCTCAGTTGTTTATTGTACCTAATCGTCCCTCGGCTTCAACAAGAATAATAGAAAGAAATAGTAAGGACATTTATAGATAAATACTGGAACAACATCGGTGGTTTCGTCCATTCCAAAAAGCGTCCGCACGTATCCACGATAAGTATATCGAACGATAGTACCAGCAGATTTTGCCACGAAGATAAGGAGTTAATGAAAGACCCGTTAATTACCATTACCATTACCAAGAGCCATTTTTTCAATCATAGTTTCCATGTGATATCGCGAAGCTTACTATAGAGGATTGCAGGATCTTGTCTGCAGTCGGTATCTGACTTTCTCTTTTTCATTTCTGTACTATTCTTTCTTCTTTTCCTCGACGAGATTCACAATGAAAGCTATGGTTCTGCGAGTATAGGTGATACTGAAACACCACCCTTCTGAACCTAACATAACCTAACATTACAAAGTTTCCTTCTCTTCGTATGAAACTTCGTTGGGTCAGTTAATTTATTTCAAACTTTTTTTTAGAATATATTAGGGCCAAGAAAGTTAAAAATTTTAAAAAAATTTATTTTTTTATCGAAATTTATATACTCGTATGAGAAAATGTTGTACACATACAACATGCACAGAGAAAAATATACCAACATTTTTTTTCAAATATCTGTGTTGTTGAATATGGCACAAAAAAATCAACTACACTTAGTATTACATTCAAAGATAATGTTTATCAAAATTGCTACTTAAAAAAGGCAGAACATAGAATTCATTCCTGCACATGTCTTATATTTACATAACTATAAGCCTGCCCAACAAACGCAATCTTCTAGAGTTTCACCATTGGCTAATGTTCATATATAAATATTTAATATACGCAGATTGTTTAACTTTCTTTTTTTTCATTTTATCTACAATCGGAATAAATACTCGTAAGCAAATAAAAAAACTAAAACTCAAGAATGTGTTTTAATAAAAGCTTTTAAAGAGTTTATGGGAGTACAATAAAAAAAATGTTTAATGATTTTTCTCAATGGCATTTTTTATTGATTTTCATTCAAACTCCAATAAAACATGTCGTTGAATCAATGAAAGTTTTGTTTGATTTCCACACATCTTTTAATTAATAAAGTTTACAAAGAACAAAAAATAAATAAATCAATAAAATTTAAATCAACAATTTTTTTCTTTGGTTTCAAATATTTCTTTATTGAATTAAAATGGAAGTATTTTTCAATAAACGCTCCTACAATTTTGTTTATCAAATATGCAAAAATCGCCATCACAGACCATTCATGAACATTTTTTTTATTGAATCAATGATTTTCGTATTTAAATATCAAAAACATTTTTTTTTCTGTGGCGTGCATATAAACGCTCAAAAATTTAAACCTTCTTTCTAAATGTGTTTTAAAATATTATTGTTGTACATATATGTATGTATGTACATGAAATGCATGAAAGGATTAAAGACAATTTGGTTCACTTTAAGAAATTTTGTGCTCCGCAACACACAGTCTATGAATTTCTAGTAAACCAAAATATTACTTTATCCATGAGTGGATTGCAAAATTGTGGGCATGTAAAATATCAAATATTGATAATACTCCTTTGCAAAAAACTCATATAGGAAAGAGTACATCAAAGATATCTGCATAAAATATTTCATATTTATCGGCAATATCATTCAATTATAAAAGCGCCATCAGTTGCTATGGTGGTCGCATTAAATTTCGCTGAACATGAAACGATTTGCTAGTTGCTAAAAACGTTGTTACAAATGGCAACTGATAACTCAATGCTTTAAATTTTAGTTTCATTTTCTTGACATTTTTATTTTAGATTATTAAATTAATTATCCCTAAAATCACTATTAAATTCAAAAGTTTAATAATATTTTTTTCTTTCGAATTTTTATTTAACTTGAAATAACATAATTTTTTTCTCTTTAATTGCAGTTCTTCAATGTAGCAACGCCGGCACTAAACACCAGTAGTTAATGTCGAATTGTTATTGCATTAAAAGGATTTAATCTCTTCTTTAGCAGCACCAATGATATCATATAAACTGGCCGCCAAATCAAAATATTGTTAAATAAAACTTTAGAGCAAAAATTACACAATTTTATATTTCGCAGTACAACCGTTTCCATTTGCGGTGATTTATCAGTTCAGCAAGCCATTGAAGCGAAAAGGCAGGAGAAAAAGAAAAAGAAGAAGAAGGAGAAAAACCGTAAAACCAAGCGAAGCAAAATAACAACATAACCTTAATTTTTGTTGAGGTTATGTTGTCAACGTTCTCTCACTCATCACTAACTCGTTTCTATCTCTAAGTCCTTCCGTAATTTTCTCACTGGGAATAAACTCACACTAACGAATAATAAATATAAAAAATAAAAAAAGAAAAAAAAGTAAAAGAATTTCAAAAACCAACAATAACCACAACATTAATGCACCGCCATATTAAAACATCACTCTCAATTACATCATAATTTTTTATAACCGTTATCAATGAAATGAAATGATTCATAGGCTGTGATTGCTGCGTTAACGGTCTTCTTCATGCCAGCCTTTTTAAGGACTTTTGAAACCAAAAATATATAAAAAACGAAAAAGAAGAAGAAGAAGGAAAGCATAAAGAAATTTAATTGAAAAACGCTTCCTTCTGCCCTCCAAATTTTTTTCTCCAATTCCTGACGCTTTCTTTGAACAATTTAATTCCCATGTTTTTGTTTTTTTTTTTGAAACTTAACAAACAACAAATCACATCGTAAAATCCCAATGGTTTTCCTTTTTATGGCTTAATTATAATAATTACAACAATAAAACAAACTTGACTGATAGTTTATATTACTTGTATTAAAATTCTACCTTTAAGCCTGAGTAAACGAAAATTGAAAATTAAAAAAAAAAAAAATTACAAAAGAAACAAATAAACAAGTAACAATTTATACTAAATGAATTCCTTACAAGAAAATTAAAAAAAAACTAACTTTAAAAAAAAAAAAAAAGATTTTTTTTGCATATTTGCTTCGAAACCAGTGATCTCTCCAGAAATAAAAGAAAACAAACGAATAGAAATTAAAACTAGAGCTTTAAATTCACCATAATGCTTAAGAAGATAATTATTTTATATTTATAAAGCCGCTTTGTTTTCCTTAAATGCTGTTTTCTCTACTTCAAACTGTCTACTTCCTACTCCTGCTAAGAAGCTGAGAAGAAAAAAACGAAAAATATAACCAAACAAACAACAAAAGCATTTAAAACTCTAATTTTACATTAATTTTTCTATTTAAATTATTATATGAAATAATCACTTTGTAGCACCACGCTTTACCCTCCTGGTGTCTCGAAGGAAATACAAAAATATCATCCACCAACACTTCTTCTGTTGTCACAACAACTGTCTCAACATTAATTGCAATTGCAACTTCATTTTGTAGTTGTTGTTGCCCTGGTGCTGCTGCTGTGCTGTGTTTTATTTTGTTAGAGGCGTCATTGTTTGCGTGTGTGTGTGTAAATACATCTAAAAACACTTTTGTCTAACAATGGGGAACAAATGCTGCAGTAAACGTCAGGACCAGGAACTAGCTCTTGCTTATCCAACCGGCTATAAAAAATCCGATTATACCTTTGGCCAGACACACATAAATAATACTGGCCAAAAACACAATAATGGCGGTTCGCTGGATTCCCGCTATACACCCGATCCAAATCGTGTTCCTCTGAAAATTGGTGCTAAAGGTGGTGTCGATATTATAAGGCCACGAACAACGCCGAGTAAGTATTTTTTTTTTTTTCAAGATAATCTAGATCATAATTGTTAAAATAAATATTTTTACGTTTTTGTACCAAAAGCACCTACAAAAATGCTTTAAGAAAAGTATCTTTTAAAAGAAGTTTCTTAAAAAAAAATACATTTTAACAAAAGTTCCTAAAAAATTTCTTTTAAAAACTCTTGCCTTTAAAAAATTATCTCTTAAAAAAAGTACGTTTTAAAAAATATGTTTCCAAAAATACCTGCTATAAAAGTATCTTTGAAAAAATACTTGTGAAAAAAATACCTTTCGAAAAATATTGATAAGAAAAATATATTTTAAGAAAATTGCTTTATAAAAAAAATTTTCCTTTTAAAAAAAGTTTTCTTTAAAAAAGTATCTTTTAAAAAAGTACATTTTAAAAAATACGTGTAAAGAAGTGTCTGTGACAAAATGTCTTTAAGAAATGTACATGTTCCATAAAAAAATCAGTTTAAAAAAGTATCTTTTTAAAAAAGTACCTCTTAACAAATTACTATTTTAAAAAGTACCTTTTAAAAAAGTACCTTTACAAAGAAGTACCTTTTAGAAAATTCCTTTCCAAAAATGCTTATTAAAAATTATCTTGCCAAAAGTACCCCTGAAAAAAGTATCTTTGAGAGAAGTATCTTTAGAAAATAAATTTTTTTAAAGAATAAAATCTTTTAACAACAAACATCCTAAAAACGTACCTTTATGAAATTGTAAAGGGTGTCTGGTGGCAAATTTCTATTTTTAAATACGATTATTTCAAAAAGTAATAAACGGTGCGGAGGGAGGGTGGCGCCGTGGGAATTATCGATTGTGCGGATTTGTCAGATGTCGCAGTGGTCGAGTGAGCATCGGGCGTTCGTTGTGGTGACATTTTTTTAAAGTAATGATTCTTACGTAATTGCTCGTGACAATTTTGTTCAAAATTTGGTAATTGAACAATTGATATGTTCATTTCGCGAATTTTCTGGATAATTTGGTAGCGTCAAAATTTAACAGACATAAAAAAGAATCTAAAAAGTTAAAAATAATTATATTTTAGTTTTCAAGTAGTTAAATACGAACGCAACCGAATTAAAATTCCTTATTCCTTTTTCTATCTAATTCTTTTTTTAAGTCTGTTAAATTTTTTTTTTCGCAAATTTTTTTTCAATTTGTGAATTCTACTGCGTCACTGATCACGTTTTGAACTACCAAAAAGTTGCACGCACCTACGGGCGGACGATAGTGTCTTAAATCTTGTAATTCCTCGACGATTGCCGAAAACAAAAATATATAAAATTTATTTTTCTTTAATTTCAATATAAAGCCAAACGGAAGTTCCTTCATGTTGGAAAATAAGCCAATGATTTGTGTACAAGTCAGTCGGCATTTTAAATTAACAAACATGTTTTTATATTTTTTGTACCATAATCTCTCCCTATCAAGTTCAATACGAGTCACATTCAGTGACAATATAATGTTGGCTGGCTGGCATTCGATCGATTTGTAGCAAAACATGAAACATGAATTCAATGCCAGTTTTTGTTTTTATGAAAAAATTTTCCGCAATGATTTTCATACAGACACACACACACACACACACACATGCATACATATTGTTCTCTCAGTTTACGATAGTAATAATTGTGCCTAAAAAACAACTCTCTTATAATCTCCTTTTCACTAAACTGTCGTCTGCTGATTAAAATATCTGGCAAAAGTTTCGATGCAGTAGTTTTTATTTGTACATAATTTTTTTTCAATTATAATGTTTTTCGTTTTATAATGATGCTGCACATCATTTATTTCGGTCCTTTTAAAAATCAGTTTTTTTCTAATTTATTTTTTGCTGAACAATTTTTTATTCGCAAATCTCTTAAAAACACTGATGCATAATATACGAGTATAATCCACGTGCACCAAATTCACATGTTGTTTTATTTTATTTTTTTGTTTCATTCATTATTGACTTTGATTTAACACAAAAATAAAAATAAAACAAAAAAAGAATTCTAAATGAGGACATACCCATATAAAAGCCAAAGCCAAAGGCAAAGACAAAGACAAAGACTATCATAATATGAGGCCAAGGTGAAACGGCTAAACATAGGAAATGTAACAACAACAACAACAACACGACCACAATAAAGAAGAAATGTTTAAACGAGGTAAACGTTGTGGCCTAATTAGCTTAAAGAACACTTTTTCTAAAAACGTGATTAAATGAAAATGGTTCAACGAGCCCAAGAAATGACAAATTAAAAGAAATGAAAATATTTATTGGTCGTTAACGAATTTTCTTTGACACGCGCTATTCGGCGAAATTATATTGTCAATTTATATTGCATATTCAATATAAGTATTCGTATGTATGTATGTGTGTTGGTGCTTTCGTATAGGCCGTGCGTTTATTTTTAATTTTATTAATGGTAAAAAAATGTATTTTGAAAATTTTAATCTTCTTCAGAACTGAACACTTGTTATTGAAAATTGTAGTCATTTTCGATTTATTTGATTTATTTTTTATTTTATTTATTTTTTTTTTATTATTCTTAAGATATTGAATAGTATTTAAAATACTTTAGATTAACATTTCATTGTATATATAGAAAATAAAGCATTATGTATTCTAAACTATATAATTTTTTACAAAATTTACAACCTTCTTCCTAAATAATTTTACATTTTGTTAATTTTTCTTTTCATTCGGCATCGTGTTGTATAATCTCAATGCCTTATGGGATTATGCATCGCATTAGTATGTGCCTGTTGCAATCTGAAATCCATTGCATTTCTGAGATTTACAAACTTGAGTTGGGATACGTTCGTGGGAAAGAGACAATTGCGGCCATCTTATCGCACGGTGTTCTCTACAGCCCTCAAAAGCACTGGGCACTTTGAAACCGTCTTGTGAACTGACTAAGAACACATTTTTATTTTTTTTTATCCCCTTCACTATTTCTTGGTGATTCATTGAATGATGACCTGGCAAAAATATCGCAATGGGGTTCCCCGAA
Source organism: Dexiosoma caninum (assembly GCA_963924685.1). Lineage (NCBI taxonomy): Eukaryota > Metazoa > Arthropoda > Insecta > Diptera > Tachinidae > Dexiosoma > Dexiosoma caninum. The sequence continues at coordinate 15,533,188 of OZ004729.1, read as the reverse complement.
CAGGTTCGATTTCAAGGCTCAAAAGACCCAATGTTGTGTGTTTACAGAGAGATGCATGCCCCATCACGCTGCTTCACCTGTATGCCCCTATCATGATTCACAACTCAACTTAGTTGGGTTGTCAATGTTACAACTCAACTAATTTTTTGTATTGTGGTCCACAACCAATTTTAGTTGTCTTCGTTGTAAATCACAATACCAGTAACAACTCAACGAAGACAACTGAAATTTGTTGTGTATCATAATGCAAAAAATTAGTTGAGTTGTAACATTGACAACTCAACTTAGTTGATTTGTGAATCATGATAGGGGCAGTAATTATGGGTGGTATAAATATTGAGGAATCAAAAGCTCGTGATTTTTTTTTTAACTTGGACCACTGCTCAGGGGCTATCCCCTACAGATGCAATGCATTGCACTGGAATTAGAGAGAGGGACAGGGTAGAGAATAGACAGGTGGTGAAAGTGGTAGGAAGATAGAGCTTAATTCTTGCACAACTCTGCAGTTGCGTGTTAATTATAAAGCAAAGTTGCGGCGTCTCTGATGTTGTTTTTTTTAAGCATTTTTTTTAAGCTAATGGATCCATTTTATTTATTGTTTTACTTCGCCGACGTTTTATTGGTCAAATACCGACAAAGGAGGATGCTGTAGTACAGAAAATTAAAAAAAATTTTTTTTCTGATTTGACCCCTCAACTCTTGGTATGAAGATTCAGTGGGATGTTCGATGGATTGAGCAGATTTTTCAGGTCTTAAGAGAAGCATTCAAGTACCTCGGCTTTTTAAGACGATGGGCTTTGCACAATTGATCTTTCTTGGTCGCGGTGCTTTTGGCCCAATAATAATAATAATAAGACGATGGGTGAAGTATGTCACCCCATCTGATCTTATTATTTATACCGCTTACATCCGGCCGAAAATGGAATATAACTCTCATGTTTGGGCCAGTGCTTCGAAGACTATTTTGAAGTTAATCGACCGTGTATAGGAGAGTGTAAAGAAACTCATTGGGGACTTAAGGGCAGCTAACTCTACGGACTCCCTAAAGCATCATCGCAATGTGGGTGCGTTCCGTTTTTCTATCGTTACTATAATTGGATCGATGTGTTCTAATGAAAGCAGTGTTGTAAGATAGTGAAGCTCCTCCTCCTATCATTTCTCCTACAATTCCTTTCCTTTCAGATAAAAAAAAAAGAAATAGAGACGCAAGATTCGAAAAGTCGCGCCTGGTAACAGCAGAGATACTGCCACTCTTCTTTAACAATTAATATAAAGCGCAATAGCAGACAAGTATTTCCCTTTCACTTCTTTACATTATCACGTCTAATGCCGCATTTCAATTACTTGAAGAAGAATAAAAATAAATGAATTTCTTTAGAATTAGATTTTTTTTGCTTTAACTACTGCAACATGCGCCTGCACAATTTAATTATTCCGAAAATTAAGGCTCTCGAATTATATTAATTTTCGGTTAGAATTAACAATCTATTGTAATTTTATATCCAAAATTGCGTCCCCAAAACTATTCTTTAAGTAAAAACATTCTTTAAGCAGAAACATTATGTTCTGCTTGACTTTGTAGAAACGAAACCCTTCAAGTGAAAATGTCTTGTAATTTGCAGCCATTTGAAGACTTTCAGTTGGATTTATGAATAGTAATGCATTTTAAAAAGCCATTAAAGAAACTTGTTAAAGAAAAAACATTTTTATTAAATTCACTTTTCAACTGCAGTTCATTTCCCTTGAATTATTCTCCATTTATTTTAACCCTCAACAAAATGTAAATAGACCTCTACCTACAGGCTGTTACTCTCAACTAACAAACACTACCAGCAGACACAAGCTATTATTTTTGTTCGTTTGCTCTTTTTATTACCTTAGAGTGGAGAGAAGAAAGAAAAAGAAATTCTAAATTAATTTCCTTATTAATTTTGCTTTTTAAATTTCCTTTGCAGCCGGCGCACAGGCAGCTACTGGTCTCCCTAAACGGCGTGTCGTTGTGGCTTTATACGATTATAAATCACGTGATGAGTCTGATTTGAGTTTTATGAAAGGCGACCGTATGGAAGTCATCGATGATACTGAATCGGATTGGTGGCGTGTAGTCAATTTGAGTACACGGCAAGAAGGTTTAATACCATTAAATTTTGTTGCCGAAGAACGCAGTGTGAATAGTGAAGAGTAAGTTTGAAATGAAAATGCAGACGAAAGAAAATATTTTTAATTTCCAATTTAAATTTTTCTCCTTCTCTCGGCCTAAAGTTGGTTCTTTGAAAATGTTTTACGGAAAGAGGCAGACAAACTCCTGTTGGCAGAAGAAAATCCTCGGGGTACATTTCTGGTAAGACCCTCGGAACACAATCCAAATGGTTTTTCATTATCTGTTAAAGACTGGGAAGATGGTCGTGGCTATCATGTTAAACATTATCGTATAAAGCCCCTGGACAATGGTGGCTATTACATAGCCACCAATCAAACGTTCCCCTCCCTACAAGCGCTCGTTATGGCCTATAGCAGTAAGTTATCTTGCAGTCATTTAATTTGTGTGCGTAAGTGAATTGTTATTTATTTCTATTGTTTAGAAAATGCTTTGGGTCTCTGCCATATATTATCGCGACCTTGTCCCAAACCACAACCACAAATGTGGGATTTAGGTCCAGAGTTGCGGGATAAATATGAAATACCACGTTCTGAAATTCAGCTGATACGCAAATTAGGTCGTGGCAATTTCGGTGAAGTATTTTATGGTAAATGGCGTAATAGTATTGATGTTGCTGTTAAAACGCTGCGTGAGGGCACAATGTCGACAGCTGCCTTCCTACAAGAGGCTGCCATAATGAAAAAGTTTCGTCACAATCGTCTAGTTGCACTTTATGCGGTTTGTTCACAGGTTTGTATCTTTGAGTTTTCTTGCAAATTTTCTATTTCTCCTTGAAAATATTTCCGTTTTTTTATAATTTTCTTTGCTGATGCACCCAATCCTCTTTTTACACGATTTTCAAATAACACGGTTGACGAAAATAAACTTGTGCTTTTAAAGTGCAAGAAATTATATTTCGGATATTTTGAGTTTATGTCCCTCTACACAATATGAGCGCTATCATAATCACTATCTGACACCGAATAAATAATATCGATATTTCAGACAGATGAACAGACGGACAGACAGCTGTTTTTTTTTTTGTCCCTCGAAATGATATTTTTTTGTGCAGCACTTTAATTTTAAGTCTAAATAATTTTTTCATGCCTGGTTGTCATTTTATAAAAGTGAAAAAGAAAGCAAATTTTTCATATATTTCGCATGAACTCTTAAGCCGCAGAACTTTCGAACATACCACGCAGTTTACGCGTTTTCGCATGCTACTTTGTCTGTCAGAGCAGTGCAATCGTCAGTGTGTTTGTATGTTGCAAAATAAGGACTCGTAAGTCTTTACTTTCTGTTACTGGTCTGTTCTGTGCCATTCTGTTGCTCAATTTTAATAAATAATTTTTCTGTAGTAACTTATCAGCTGTTTCGAACAAACGAAACAGAAAATAAACTGAAAACACAACAGAAAACACAATGTTGTGAAAATATAAAAATTCTTAGAGCGTATTTCACCAATTCTTTTTAAATATAAATTCATATTTAAATGTCGATTTTTATTTTCATCTAGAATATTTAAATACTGTTTAAGTAGCCAGCAGTCTGCATTTAAATATAGATTTTGCAACAGCATGAAACAGCTTTAAAACAGCTTTTAAACAGCTTTTTAAAAAGCTGTAAGTTGACGCTATCATATTAAATATCAGAGCGTTACCATACTTTCTTGTGTTTCATTATTCATTTCAGTTGGTGAAAATAAAATTTTTTTAAACATACTTTAAATAAAGATCATTAATTAAATTAAATTGTGTTTAAATATGTTTGGTGAAAGAGACCCTTATTGTTTAAAACTGTTTAATTCACGACAATATTAATTTTGCATTAGATTGTGAATTTGATTCAGGCGAACAAGATACATTTTTCTATTGTATTTATTAGAATTGTAAATTTGAAATTATATCAGCTACTTATATTTTGCTGTCACTTTTAATAACATAACAAGTTTTGGATTTTCGCAGATAGAAGAGCAACAGAACAGTAGTGCGATTCACTAACTATTATTACGGTAATCGAATCGTGAAAATCATTATAATGAAATTTTTTTCGAATTTGCAATACAGTTCATTTTTTTAACGCTCTCGCTTCTAGTGAGCAAACTTAACGATAACAAGTTTGCGATAATAATTTATGTGCTCTTTATTGGTTGTGAAGATAATGACAAATTTAGCTTATGTGTATATAAATATGTAATAAATGATGCACTCTCCTGAGTGCTGGCTCAGATAAAGAAAAAAATAAAAAAGAAGACAATAAAATATTGCCAAAACATATCGCCGATACCGATATATTAACAACCCTTAAGTATCGCCGATGTATCGGTATCGGCTATATCCCTACTAGAAATGCAGAAAATCGTAAAATACATAGAAAGTATAAAATTTGTAGAATTCGATGATGCGTAAACACAAGGTACAAACTATAAGCTAGAAGTTGATTGAATCAACTCAATACAATGTAAAAGTGCGCCTTTTTTACACGTAAGTATCGCGTAAAAA